>CM076246.1:11920986-12520986 GCA_038380765.1 Odontothrips loti
GTCTTGGCCTAGGCCCGCGGACAAACACTCTCTCTCTCTCTCTCTCTCTCTCTCTCTCTCTCTCTCTCTCTCTCTCTCTCTCTCTCTCTCTCTCTCTCCGTCTCCTTGGCGGGATCCACTTACCGCATGAGGGAGGCTTCCTCCCCGTGCTGGCCGGTGCTGTGCCCAGCTATGGGTCTCACAGGCCACCGAGCATTAAGGCTGCGCGCTCCCAAAAACCGTATAGACGTCGTACACACGCGAATTTTCGCTGGTCGTCGCGGCAGCGCGGGAACTTGGAAAATATTCGAATGGGCGGAAGAGAGACAATGTTTTTTTTTTTTTTTGTTCTATTAAATGGATGGTTCTGTGCGTGAGGGGCGGGCAGCCTAACCCTTCCTCCTTCGCCCCCCGCTCCGCGTTCCGACATCCCCGCGGTGAATATCGTTGTGTTTAAGACGACGATCGGGATGATGGCATTCCACCGCACTGGGGGCGGCGGGCTGCCGCTGGCTGCTGCTAGTATTCGCGAGCGGAGAGAGAGAGAGAGAGAGAGAGAGAGAGAGAGAGAGAGAGAGAGAGAGAGAGAGAGAGAGAGAGAGAGAGAGAGAGAGAGAGAGAGAGAAAGAGATACGTGACGTTATTTATGGACCTGGAATGGAGCAAATGGAGCTGAATGGCAGCGCCCGGGCCGGCGCTAGGCGCTCTGAACTGCACTGCCCTCCTCCTTGCCTTGGGCCCTGCGAGTGGCTGAGCGGCTGAGCCCGGCTGAGCGGCAGAGCTCGGCTGAGCGGCTGGGCGGCTGAGGTCGGCTGAGCAGCGCCGCGCCATCGCCATCCGCACGACTCGGCGCGCGACATTTGCCTGGCGATAGTAAAAATGGAGCGCGGACGCTCTGGTGAAGTCGTGCGGGAGGCGGCAGGGCGGGGGGCCGGCGGCCACCTCTGCCTCAGGCCCTCCACAAACCACGTGACCCATCTGCGCACAGTGCTGCGCCGAAGCTGCACCGGTCCCGCGGTCGATACCCCGGGCTCGAGCACCGCACTTGCGCGCGGCGGGTATCTACCGGAATGCGTTGCGTGCCCACGAACCTTGCTCGCACCCCCGTGCCAAAAGGGTTGGGTCCGTTATCGGGGTCAGAGGAGAGGGCGGAGGAGAGGGCGGAGGAGAGGGCGGAAGAGAGGGCGGAAGAGAGGGCGGAGGAGAGGGCGGAGGAGAGGGCGGAGGAGCCACCAAGTGTTTCCACGCCAAACGGACGTGACCTGGACTCGACAGGTAGCCAGGACAGGGGAACGGGGACGCTCATGAATGCTATCTGCATGCATAACCACTTTGTTTATCATACAACTTAACGTCCGGGACAGGTTAGGTGAGAGGCGGGCTGGAGAGGCTCTGTTGGACGAGGTTCGAGCCAGAAACAAGATAGCAGACATTCTTCCGCTACGCCGGTTCGCCCCGTTCACGCCCCAAAGTGTGCCAAAGCAGCAAGCGAGGAATGTGTGGGCGGGGAGAGGGTGAGGAGAAGGAGGAGGGCGAGATGCGAAGGGGAGACGCGATGGCAAACGCAACCCTTCCAATCGAAGGGGGCCGCGGTGCCAGGCCACGCGAGCAGGCCAGGGGTGGCGAAGGTTTTCGGCCGGTGATTCAAAGATGGCGCCATAATTTCGAAAGGGATTGCAGCGCCGGCGCCGCGTTTTCGCCAAATTAAAAAGCCCTGGCGGTGCCTCGCCTCGCCCCTTCCCTCCGCGCCGCCGCGGCCGCTGCGTCCGCTCCAAGGGCTCATCGAAGGGGAGGGTGGCGCAGAGAATAAAAGCAGGGAATCTTGCAACAGATGCCGACACGCGGCAGGGAAGGGGTTGCGGAGGGCGAATAGTGTCGCGCCGCTTTATTCGCCCTCCCGGCGGCACGCAAAGGTACAGCAGCAGCAGCGGCAGCAGCAGAGGATCCACGCGCTCCCCTCCGCCCGCCCCGCAGAGAATGTGTTCAAATTTTAACGACGTTTAATTCTAGGCGCCAATGTAAGCCCCCGCGATGGTACATAATGGCGCGACAGTGAGGTGTAGGGTAGGGTAGCCTCCAGTGTCCCACGTCGTTGTAGTCCTGGCGATGTAGTCTGTAGTACTTTACGTTTTTCTTTGCCTTTACGCAATCCGTTGTCGCCGCGCCTCGTGGCCGTGGCCCTCCCCCGTCTGGTTGGAGTCGCTCCCAGGTGGGCCGCTTTGTCCCCGGACCGGGCCGCCGCCCATCCAAATACGATATTGAGTAGGGTGGATGTGAGCCCTACAGACAGAGCGCGCGCCCGCCAGGACGTGTGCGAGTGACAAGGACAGCAGCAAAGAACCTGCCCGCCCCCGCCCGCCCCCGCCCGGCCCCGCCCTGCCCCATCGCGGCTCGCTGGCGTTACGCGTTCCGACACGACGCTTATTAGAAGGCGGTGGAACGATGCCGGCGACGACGGTGAGTGCGGGCGGTGCGGGCGGTGCGGTGCGGAGAGAGAGAGAGAGAGAGAGAGAGAGAGAGAGAGAGAGAGGCGAGGGGGCGGTGGGCTGAGCAGTGAACGAGGAGGGAGGTGGGGGCGGGGGAGGCAGGCCGGCGCGGAGTCATTTGAGACCGTGTTATAGGTGTAGAGCAGTAATGAAAAGGTGAAAGAGGAGCGGGAAGGGAGGGGAGGCTGTCCTCACAGTCACCGCGCGCCGGCCGCACGCCCCCGCACCTTACCCTCTTCTCTCTCTCTCTCTCTCTCTCTCTCTCTCTCTCTCTCTCTCTCTCTCTCTCTCTCTCTCTCTCTCTCTCTCTCTCTCTCTCTCTCACTCTCTCCCTCTCTCCTGCGACAGTTCATGTTCACGGTCCGTCGTTATGGGCCTTTCAAATTTTAAAGCGAGCCTCCAGAGGTCGCCCTTCCCTACCTCCCTCCCCGCAGCGAGGCGGAGAATCCGTGCACCATTTGTACTTGTGTGTGTGTGTGTGTGTGTGTGTGATCTTGTCCGTGTTTGCGCGCGCGCGAGTCGTGTCCCGTGTGCGAAAATTAAGTGGCCCGGATACACAGTACCGTGCGGCGGGTCAGTCATGGATGGCTTTGGCAAATTTCCGAGGGATGGTGGGAATATTTTATTTAGTAAAACTCGACGACCAGTCCGGATGACTTTCGGAGGTGTTGGTTTGGTAGGGGTTCGAACACTTGCCGGACTTGTCAGACGTATTCCTGGCCGGGACGATGCTTGGCTCCGCCGGCATGATGACGCGCCGACGACGGCCTCGTTTTAATTTCGCGACGCCGTGCCTCCCGCCCCGCCCCGCCCCGCCCCGCCCCGCCCCGGCGGCGTGTCCGCTCTGCGTCGCTCTGTGCATCGCATCATTGTCACCGGCGTCGTCGCTAAAGAGCGCTACAACGCCACGACGGCGGCCTCCTTCGCCTCCTTTGCCACCGCCACCTCGCCTGGCACTCCCCCGTCGTGCGTTTTGGTTCGGTGGGCGCCAACGCTGCCGCTTCTGCTGCCGCCGCTGCTGCCGCTGCTGCTGCTGCCGCCGCTGCTGCTGCCGCTGCTGCTGCTGCCGCCGCTGCTGCTGCCGCCAGTGGATCAGCGGTGTAACGAGGCTGTGAGGCCCGAGCCGGGGTTGGCGGGGCGGCGGGACGCGACGGGTCATAAAAATAACGAGTGTCCGTTTCAGTGGCCGGGGGCGGACCGGGGGCGGGCCGGGGGCGGACCGGGGGCGGACCGGGGGCGGACCGGGGGCGGACCGGGGGCGGACCGGGGGCGGGCCGGGGGCGGGGACGGTTCGGAGGAATCCCTGAGACTCGGAGCAGTGGCGCTACCGCCGGCTACCGCTTCCACTACCGCGCTGCGCGGGTGCACCCTGGTCATGCCCATTCCATACCAGAGGTAGGGGGGGGGGGTGCACCCCTCGCAAAGTAGCGAGGCGGTTTATTAGACAGGGTTGATGAACGGGGTTGGTGGTGGTGGTTGGAGGGGGGGGGGGGGGGAGGGGGGGGGCAGTGCGTTCAGCCCACCAGAGTCGGCGATATCCCGTCTGCGAGTGCGGCGCCCAGCGACGTGGGGTATCGTCGGGTATCGTCATCGTCCGCAGGCAACAGCAACCAACGGTGACGTCTGCTTCATATGACGTGTTTTCCCTCTCTCTCTGTCTCTGTCTGTCTATCTCTGTCTCTGTCTGTCTATCTGTCTGTCTGTCTGTCTGTCTGTCTGTCTGTCTGTCTGTCTGTCTGTCTGTCTGTCTGTCTCTCTCTCTCTCTCTCTCTCTCTGTATGTGTGCAGACCTTCTCTGTCGGTCTGTCTCGCTCTCGCTCTCTATGTGCGCTCAACCCCTTGATAATGAGGAGGCGGCCCCGCACCGGGGAGGGCTGTGAGGGGCGGGGGCGTGGCGGGGGCGAACGCCTTGACATCCTAACTACTGTTCGCGCGTGGCCGTGTGCGTGTGTGTGCCCACCGTCGATGTGCATGTTTAAAAAGCACCGGCGTAGTACGTCTCGCCACCACCGGTGTGTCCGTGGCTGTGTGAGAGACAGAGAGAAACAGAGAGAGAGAGAGAGAGAGAGAGAGAGAGAGAGAGAGAGAGAGAGAGAGAGAGAGAGAGAGAGAGAGAGAGAGAGAGAGAGAGAGGGGGGGAGGGCGAGAGCTGGAGAAGAGGTCTGTTTGGGCGGCTGCTGCAGGGCGCAGTTCGCAACAAACGACAGGCATGTAATGGTCCTGAAATATTAATAAAGCTTCCACAGTGCTTCTCGCTGCGGAGGGAGAGGGGGTGCGGGGAAAGAGGCGGGGCAGGGGAGGTGAGGGGAGGGCACCCCCAACCTCCCCTCGATCCCAGCACCACACGCACGACGCACGAGAGCGGACCGCGTTTTATTTCGAAAGATCCGCGGGGGCGGCGGGAATCGAACCCCGGCCCTCCGAGTGGTGCGGCAGCGGCCTGCTCTGCCCACTCGTCATGACCGATGCCGACACGGGGTCGGGGTGGGGGTGTCCGGCAGAAGCATTGGCGTGTTGAAGCACCACTTCCTCAGAATTACCCCTCGACGCTCCCGCAGTCGCTCAGGGTCCCGCAGGGTCCCGCAGGGTCCGGCCCCGAAGCGATCGGACCGCCCCTCCCCTCCCCTTACAGACCATAAACATAAGTACTGGGAGGGACACTGGCCAGGCCACCGCCGTGGCTTCTGCCCTTCCCTTCTTATGCGCTCCTCTCCCGCCAGCGACGCGGCGATTTTTATGGGGCTAATAACGATGAGAGGACATACTTGTGCCTTGTGCCCTCCCCCCCTTCCCCCCTCCCCTCCGCGGCGCTGCTGCCTGCTCGGTGCGGTGGGGGCCGTCAACGAACTACGTTTGTCCGCCGGCTGAGGAGACGTCGGGCCGGGCCGGGCGGCGAGCGCCTGCGGGTGCCTCGGATAGGCAGTCCCGCCGGGCACGGATGTTGGGCGGCTGGCCCAGCATCCCAGGGGCGCTGCCGCGGTGCTGCCGCTGGCGTGTCTGTCCTCGGTCTCCCCACAGCCGCCCCGTCGGCCAGCGTTGTCCACGCCTCATCCGCCCAATCACCCCGCCTCACCCCTCTACTTCTTCCGCCTCCCGCCTCCCTTTCGCAACGGATGAAAAAAGAAAAGAAAAGAAGCGTACGTAAAAAGACCCGGCGTGCACGACGACAAGGGGGAGGGGGAGGAATCTCCTGCGTAAGGAAAGCGTGCTGGCGTGAACGGTGCGGGAGGGGCCGATAAAACCTTGATGTGACCTGCGTGGTGATCACAGTCCAGGGGGGGGGGGGGGGGTCATTCGAACGCGCGCCCGGTCCGTCACAACGCGGCGGCATCCGCTCGCCGGCTCTGCGGTTCTGCGATGAGTTTCGTTGTCGATTCGATAATTTTGTCGAGAGGCCGCGAGCCGAAGTCGAGGTGGCCATCGCCCTCTTTTCCTTTCCCAATCATTTTCGCCTTGCAGCATCTCAGATTCGTGACTTTGGTGGATACACAACTGACTGCCGCGTCTTGTGGCATGGCATGGCCGCTGTGTGTGTGAGTGTGTGTGGGTTAGTGTGTGAGTTAGTGTTGCAGGGGGAAAGGGTGGACCAGCCGGGAGGGATCGGGCGCGGGAAAGGGGGGGGGGCACAAATTGCGTTACGTTCGGTGACAATGGCGTTGAATTGGGAAATGGCGAACCAAACCGTATCGTCGGGGAACGGCTGCACCACCCCCGCCCCCCGCCCCTGCCCCCGCCCCCGCCTCTAGCGCCACCGCCTGCCTCCACAGATTCCAGGTTCGGCTTCGGCAGCTCCCGTGTCCGTGACCACCCCACCGTACCGTACACCGCACCGTCGAATCTAAAGCACCCCGGAGAACAAAATAATCATGACTGACAACACGTCGATCAAGACGGCACCGATTTGCAATCGGCGTTTTTTTTCCCAAAACCAGTCCAGTCGCCTACATCTGCCGCGTTCACTGCTTCAGATAATGCCAAAGCTTTCGCAAAGATAAGCCAACGACCCCCTCGGTGGGAGAGGGGGTAAAAGAACGTTGTCTCCCCCTTGTGTATTTACCCCCCCCCCTCCCCCCAATAACTCCCACACCCCACAGGCCCGGACTTTTGGCCCGTAAAAAAAAAATAAAAAAAATTGCAGACTGCGCTGGCCGCACAGTGCCCCGCCCCCGCCTCGGCCTGCGTGCGGCCAAATTATTTCCCACCCATCTGAATGACCGGAATGCTCATTTCTTTCGAGCCGAAAAACGACCTCTTGACCCGGCCAGTATAATCTCTCTGAGGACTGCAGGCCGTGGCGTGGCGTGGCGGCCTGGATTTAGAACATGACCGCGGCGCGCGGCGTGGCCAGGCGCGGCGCAGCCGGGACGAGTGGCCACAGGGGAGAGGAGAGAGAGAGAGAGAGAGAGAGAGGGGGGGGGGGCGGCGGCGGAAAGGAAACAAAAGGGGCGTGGTGGGGCCGCGCGCCACCGGATTAAATTAAAAATGTGCACAGCGATATAAGCTTTATTAAAAGGAGAGGCTGTTAAGAAAAGGAATTAAAATCCATTATGATGGAAGCCGAGGGCCGACCGGCGGGGATCTGGACAGTCTAGGGCGAAGGGCTGCTGCTGCTGCTGCTACCGTGCTTGGGAGCGGCGATCCACACTAAATGTTTGAATTTGGTTTCCTTCCTACATGTCAAGCTCCGCGCTTGTTTCATTTAGTTATCTTCCCTCATTTGGTGTCAGGTTTCAAATAATTTGTTTTATACCCCTGAGAATAGCTGTGCCCACACCGAGGACATTGTGAAAAGATTAGGTGAAGAAATAACTTGACAGGCAGCAGTTTTTGGTACAAAAATAATATTTATTAAAAACAATAAAGTTTCCAGTTCCACTTTGAAGTGATGGCAATATTAGCCAATATACATACACTTTAAATGTACCAACAAACACAACATTTCAACAATTGCAAGATTTAAAAATTGAATGAGAAAACAGACATAATTAGTTAATATTCTCACTGACCAATATATTGGTGTTAACATCTCATATATCTCATATATTTATTAAGGGTTTATCACATCAAAAAAAGTCATTAAAAAAGAAAGCAGTATTAAAATTAAAATTTAACAACTTGAGATACAAAATGTATTAACAGCAAAGTTGTGACATAAGTAGATCAAAATAGTTCTTGGTTGCACACATGTGAAGTCCATGCTTCATGGAGAATCTTCTATGAGTTTGCTATGCACCACCGAGAGGTTCTGAAACATTAAAATTACAATAAGAATATAATACTGAAAACTGTGTAGATATGAACAAGAACGAAAGCAGGTACTCTTCTCTACAACTTTTATTTATGGAACACAAATTTGTGCCCAACAAAATGTGTGTAATGTCCATCCCACAAATAATTTAACAGAATGAACACAACTGAAGTAAAAAGGCCATGATATGAAGAATGAGGGGTGGGCTCCAAATGTGACAAAAACAATGAAAAAACACACATACACACATACATACACACACACACACACACACACACACAAACACACACCAAAAAAAAAAAAATTGTAAATTCTATGACTGATAAACCACAATTGTAGTGCTCACTTGTGATAATGAAATAAAACTGAAACAGTGCAAACACTAGTATCTTTTAAGTAGATAAGTGAAAATGAGAGGCAAAATGAAACATAAAAAGCAGGAACAATTTCCACATAGCCTTTTTAAAAATACACTTCATTGACATTACCCACTAAGTCCTGCCCCCACTCATTGACTATCTTCCTCTATCAACTGATGGTGAACTGCACTTAAGGCCTGGTATTTCAGAAAGAAAAGCGAAGATTTAACACCAACCACAATTAAAGAAAGAAGTTAATACATATTAACTAATGTTTTAAAAAGATAAAAGCTGTGCATGCAAATGTACCTTGAAGTATTTGACAGTCTTGACCCTGAGTTCTAAGGTAGAATCTTCATCACAGATCATAAGAGTCTGTGGATGCTGCTGAAAGGCTGACACAGTCCACATATGATTAACACCTTCCTCAATAGCTTTGTACAATGCAAAGGCTTTGTGGGTACCCGTAATCAAAATCATCACCTGCAGGGAAAATAAGATGAGAGTGAATGGGTTTAGGTCTTTTTCCTACAAACTGTATAATCATAGTAACAACTACAGTTAACTACCTCTTTAGCATCCATAACAGTCCCCACTCCCACTGTCAGTGCTTTCTTAGGCACCTTACTCATGTCATTATCAAAGAAGCGGGCGTTTGCCTCTAAAGTGTCTTGAGCAAGAGTTTTGACTCGGGTACGTGAAGCCAAGGATGAACCAGGCTCATTAAATGCAATGTGACCGTCAGGCCCAATACCTGGAAGTGAATGGAAAGTAAAGATGCATGCATAAAATTAGACTCTTATCAGATAAAAGATAAGCATTATAAGAACAGAGTTAAGAAGTTTATACATACCACCAATAAACAAGTGAACACCACCTGCTTCTGTGATGAGTCTTTCAAATTTCACACACTCAGCATCCAAGTCATCTGCATTACCATCTAGAATGTGTGCATTTGCCGGATCAATGTCAATATGCTTGAAGAAATTGTTCCACATATAATAGTGGTAACTCTCTGGATGGTCTCGTGGCAAGCCTGTGAGACAAACAAAACAGCTGTATTTATTTGTTTACACATTTCCAGCCATAATAAAAGTGAAAACTAAAAATGAATGTTTAAGAAAGTCTCTCCTGCAGACAAACAAGATTGGAAACTCACCAACATACTCATCCATATTAAAGGTCTTGACAAACTTAAATGACAGTTTTCCAGCTTTGAAGAATTCAATCAACTTCTTGTACATGCCAAGAGGGGTACCACCTGGAGAGAAACGCATTCATAACTAAAACCTTAGAGAAAACACACCATGAAGAACTATCTTCATGCTCCTGTTCAGCAGCAGATACTGAAGCAAATGACTTACCAGTGGGTAGACCCAGAACAAAATACCTATCAGGGCCTGGTTTGAATTGGGTAATCTTTTTCAAGACATATCTAGCGGACCAATCAGCGACTTGATCAGTGGAATCCAAAATGATCAACCTCATTTTAAGAGATGGGTCGAGAAGTGTGAAGTATGGAGAAGAAAGCTGAAACATATGAAACCATCAGCAACTCTCCAGGCTATTTTCGTTACAATAGCAATCAAGGTCAGCACAAGACAACACTGTACTCAGTACACTACCACTGCCCCTCAGGTGAACACAAAACAAAACCTAGTAAGCACAAATGTTCGTTTGTGACTCAACTCTTTTTTTTAAAAAGACCACAAAATTCACAAAGGAGTGCCGACGTTAAATTACACTTTTCACCTTTTCGCAAAACCAAACTAACTGAGTTTCCAGTGGTATCAGCACCAGTGGTTTTCCACCGGACCGGGCCGGACCGGACCGCCTACCTTCCGTGGACGTGGACGACGCTGTTCTGAGGGTCTGGCAGAGCCGTTTCTGGGTTATGACCTAAAAACGAGGCAGTGGCTCCCTACGTCATGCTATCAGCCAGAACAGGGAGAAAATGCAATGACCGAAGACCGGCTCACGAGACCTGGCAGTCAACAAACAAAACCTGAACTGACAAGATTTTTCGGAGAGGACATTGACCTTCGATAGCCAAGCGTTCAGCTAGTAACACGGAAATATGGACTCCCCGTCTTCAAAGCAAGAAAGATTTGATGGAATAAATGAGTGAATTTGATCACCTGCGAATTTATTAAAACGTAGTTGAATAGACTTATGTAACAGTCGTAAGCTACGAATCACCGCCCACCCAAGTAACAGGGAATTCAGCTGTTGGCAACCCTAGAAAAGGGTGATATGAAAAATAAACTGGCCGTGTCTCCAGCTGATCCTACGCCTTCTGAAAACGTCGCTTTCTTTCTCTCTCTCTTTCTCATGTACATCCCGCACCAGTCCCGCACTCTATCTCACTCGTTTGGCTGCGATACTCCACGCACTAGGAGACTCTAGGTCAACCACTTGTTTGGAAGGGCGTCTTCTGCTAGCATTTCTGCTGTCAAACTGTTGTAAAAGTAAACCTACCGTTAATGCGTGGCACCTAGGGCTGCACCAACTAATCGCAACCACTTAAACTGTTTTAAAAGTGTGTTTTCTCATTTTCATGCGTGTCTTTCAAGATGCCATTGACGGCGTATTCCACTTATGTAACCTGTTTGAAACTTGATCGACGGCGACGTATCTGAGCTCTCTTTCTTTTTCTTTTCCTGTATGAAGGTCGCGTTATATAAGGTGCATCCTTCTCCAGCCACTCCAGCCCGGTACCTTCCACCAGTGCTCCAGGTACTCTCACCGCGACCATGTCTTCTCTACCCATCGGATACTTGACCAGAAAAGAAATTTTCAGTGCTTGTCATCGTTTACACAGGTTTGAAAGTCCCTCTTATATTCTTTTGTAGAAGACCAGCACATATTTGTGGTGTTGAATTGCCAGAGATTATATATATAGGCATGTTGCTTTGGTATTCCAGCCCTCAGCTGACTGATGAGGAGAACAAAAAAGTGTACGGAAAATGCAATAATTTTCATGGTCATGGACATAACTATGTTGGTAAGTCCTGCACATGTGTGTGAAGTTCGTGTGAACATTTTTCTGCTTCATTGTTTGGGTCACATCAGTTAATACTCCCCCATGAAACCATTGCAGTTGAGGTCACTCTACGTGGTCCAATTGACAAAGCTACAGGAATGGTCATGAATATCTATGATCTCAAAATTTACATTAACAAGGCAATTATGGATACTTTGGATCACAAGAATATTGATAAAGATGTGCCATATTTCAAGTGAGTAAGATGATAATCATTACATAACATGTTCTTTGGTAAAATCAGGCTGCGTATAAAATTTGATTACTGTAATCCTTATGGGCTATGCATTAAACCATTTCTTTTTTAACAGGGATGTTGTGAGCACCACTGAGCATGTTGCAGTTTTTGTGTGGGACGGTATTAAGGCGCAGCTTCCCAACCCAGAAATTTTGTATGAAGTAAAGATCTATGAAACTGAAAAGAATATCATTCGTTTCCGAGGAGAGTACAAAAATTGAGGAAGCAAGGGTAGTGAAACACTCAAACTACATGACAGAATAAAAATATATTCCATGAAAATCCAATACAGCAGTTTTCTAAGGTTTTGTTTTCTTTTTCCTTATTATTTCATTCAACATGACAACGACAAATTTGATTTACCAGTCAATTGAAATTGAGAAAACAATTCAGAAATATGGAAAGATTCAGAGTTTAACAGAAGAACAGGAAAAATTTTGAGTAAACTAATAACCAAGCTCAAAAACTCATAGAAAGACTGAAAAAATAATAAAAATATATAAAACATTGAGTGCAATCTTCAAAGGCAAAGAATTGCCCCAAATACCCAAATACAATAACTATAACACGCTGATAAAAAATATAAAAATGGGAAAAAAATCAAATACAAAATACATATAGGTAATAATTAAATTAAGTGGTCACATACATTTGTTCTATACTAAGAAGGCCATATAGCCGGGAACTATGGTACTATGAAATGGATAACTACACTACAACTCCACAGAAAATTTGTTACACCACATTCTATGCCACTGCTATAATGTGAAAACAAGAATAATCTACTAATGAGTGGGTGAAAAGCTAGATGAAAATAATTACCCACATACTATAGGAAAAAATTTCTTACAGCTAAACACATAAAACATAATTGTGTCTAAAAAACAGAAAGCTCTTGGTAAATCAATTTTCTTAAAGAAGAGAAATCACAGTCTAAAGCCAACACTAAATCTTGCATAACATATTGCCATCAGAACTGTGTTGATAAAGAGTACATTAGGTAGTTAAGCAGCTAACCAATTACTGAAAGACAACTAACAATGACTATGAACCAATGTTTAGTTATAAGACTTAATGAGAGTACAGAACATGTTAGGTTTTATGGTAACTCATAAGATTTGGTATTGAACAGTATCAGAACATTGTTCATGAACATCATATCCTTAAGAACATGCTACCCCTAAATTGCAAGAGATAGAGATAATGCAACAGTTGGGTATGAATACATTTAAGTCATGCAGATATGTGAATACTTCATCTAATACTTCCAAAAATATGTAAGGCACTAGTAACATGGCTCCTACGAGCTAAATTGAATACAGGTAACATTGTGCGTGGCATGTACAGATGATTTTCTCAACAGTGTTTTCTTTTCTCATCAATGCTTACAGTTCTGTGGCAAATTATGCATACACGTCTTTAACTTTCCAAATGTCATTGCCAGCTTCATGATCTTGAATAGCAACATAAGGGATCCCAAGCTCAAAATTATTCTTTGGCCAGTATCGTAAAACAGGTTTCTGCAATGGTTTCTCATCATTCACTGAAAAATATGCAAATAGCACACACACTGTGTATGAGGCTATGAAGATAAGAATATGCCAGAGTCCGTGAAGGTAAGGAAAATTAATGGAGGACCAAACTTCACAGAACAGGCGATCATTAATCCAGCAACTGACAGACAACAACCAGACAGCACAGCAGCGGACACCAAGGCGATACACCCGACCATCCTTCACTCTATATCAAATGGACAATAATTTATTAATATAAAGGTGACAAAAGTTCTAGCCAGACCTAAAAATAGGGTACTCACCTGCGCAGCTCCAATACCATGAAGACAACTGCTGGTAATCCAAGGATCATGAGTACAAAAGCATTAATGGCTGGATGAACCACAGCCAAGGCAGTAGCAATGATCCCAAACACCAAAAATCCTAAACTTAGCTTCTTTCTGTGAGGATGTAAACCAAAATAATTAATCAGAGCGTGATATAAAAGTTGCAATAGGAAAGCAATAACTTAACTATGTTTTTAGTAGTACCTGTCATTTTGAACCACAACAGGGAAGTGCCTGCGGGGTAGAAACATTGCAAAACCTGCAATGATCACCCACAAAATGGCACACTCATCAAGCAATTGGCCAATCAATGATAAAGTGGCATGGAAATATGCTGAGCTTGCTCCGACAACCATCAACATGGCCCATATTCCATGGATTGCTGGGTTCACAAAGCGTCCATAATCCCGAAAAAGATGCATCAGAACTGGTGGCATGAGGAAAAACAACACATTGCTGACCTGTAAAACGGGGGAAAATACCATTTTATCCTTATTCATACAGCTATTAAGACAAATATTTTTGAGAGATTCATGTTCAGGTGTTAAAACATACCGTATTAACAAACTCAGCAATGCTGGGTGATATGAGATAGTTGCCCTCACACCAGTCCACAGGGGAGCTGCCTGCCTCTAAGTGTTTCCACATGATTGTGGTTCACTTTTGAGTGGCAGCTGAAAAATCTATTGCTTTTATTCTTCCCTGGAATACAGATAAATGGCAATGTTTATTTTTTAGATCTATTGAAATTTGAAGTGATTCAATGGAAGATCACAAAAAACTACAACACATTGCACAACTATGATTTCAGAACAAGTATATCCTTGAAACAGCATAAGAGAACGGAAACAACACAAGACCACATGATCTTAGCGCTCACGCAAAAAAAACAACAACAAACAAAGAACCTCGAATGATTCATCCCCCTTCCCCGTTTGCATCGCCTGCATCCTTTGTTCGAGAGCAGAAGACGGATCACAGTGCAGCTACCGCACAGAGCGAGAGCGACAGAGACAGCGATAGAGGAGAGAGGTTAGAGGAGTTGACGCTTCGCCCCGCGTCCAGCAGACAACGCATCCTCACCGTCAAAATGACATTTTATGCCTCCTGGCGATGCCCTTCAGCCAGTAAGCCACTTTATCTCTCAGCATTTCGCCACCCTCAGCAGATCAGTTATTCCTTTGTGGTCATCGCTCGCAGGATTCACATACGAAGAGATGCCTTCTGCCAGCTGATTTCTGGTTCTGTCCGCCTCCTCCGCTTCCCCCTCCTCGCGCGTCCTTCCCCTCCCACCCCCAACTCTACCCCCTCTCGCTCGCACCGCTCAGCTGTTTTCATCCTCCTCCTGTCCCCACCATTTCTCCTCGCCCCGATATACCCATTTCTTTTTATTCGTTTCGGACCGTTTCCGCGGAGACTGTTGTTCCCTCCATCTCACGCCACGCGAACACAGATTCCAGTCCGAAGGCCGAAGCTCCGATTAAATTGCGGGTTATTTAAGTAGAAGTCAAGGCCCACGTTGGGCTGGGCAGTAGTCTTCCCTCTCGTTTCCAATCTTTTCATCCCTTTCCAATTCCTTTCTACTTTTCGTTTTCCTTTGAAGGGAGAGGGGGAATTCCCACGCGATGATTGTGTCACACCCTTTCTTCCGCGCACTGCGCCCTTGCACGCTTAATATGCTGTCAGCACACACTCGCTAAGCACGCCTGGCACGCGAACACAGACGCATACGCGCACACTCGCACTGTACGTGTAACTGTACTACTGTACACTCCCAAACAACGAAAGTCATTGTCTTGCCGCCCAGACACAAACGCCCCGCTCCCGTTACTCACTCGCAGATCACACGTACGTGTCAAACCACTCAAACCACCTGCGCGGGCCGCGGGCGGCCGCGGGCGAGCGGCGGGGGGCGGAGCGGAGGTAATGGACAGAGCAAGGAGACAAAGAAAGAGGAGCGGAAAGCGAACCGGACGCTTATGGCGCTCTATAGCGCGCAAACGTGCTTGGCTTCGCATCAGCCGCGTCCTGACATTGCCAGAACCACGGAGTGACAAATGATTTTTAGCAGATGATACCTCAAAACATGACACAAAAACTAAAAACCAAAACAAGTTCTGCTTTCACAGACACATACATAAAACTTTAGTTTCATCACATCCTAAACCCTTGAGAAACTGGACGACATTTAGAGTTGGTTCTTATTTAAATAGGGATTTAAATTTTACCCATTAAACAAATCACAATAATACCTCGCAGAACTTCAGCACTGTAGGACTGTAGATGTGTTGGTAGTGCGTCTGCATTTGCTTCGGAGCCAGCATATTTTTTTTTTTTAAAGGGGGCCTACTGGATGGCAGACACTGAACAATTATGCGAAAAAAAACACGAAAAAAACATGCCCGGAATAGGGACCATCAGAATTAATTGTCACAAAGGCAAATCCAATTTGCTCAGACCGTGTATAGGCAAACACCTCCACATCCACACCCGATATTTCAATTATACCAGGGGCAAATCTAATTTTTGCGGCCTGTCTGGCGCCTGCTGGGTAGGCAACCACGACCCCTCCATGCACGCGTGTCGTGCGGGCTGGCCTACCCCGGCACTCACAGGCGCTCGCGGTTCAAACGGTACGAAGAAATTAATTGCGGCCGACGCGACACCAGCGGGCACGATTATAGTGTGGTCCTCGGTTAGGAGCCGAGGCAGCTTCCTGCTCTCCTCGCGTGTGCCAGCGATGCGGGTGACCACCGGCTGACCGACAGGGCCAGTCACGGCTGCCATGCCAATGCGGCTTCGGTGCCGGAAAACCTTTGATTTTTAGCAGATGATACACTTATCATCACCTACATCCTCAAAAGAAACAATAATATAAAGATAATGTATCAGCGGCTTGTACTCTCATGCGGAGGTAGGCGAGCGCGCAGAAGTATTATACCGCATGGGGGGCCGCGTTCCGCCGCGCCGCGCCGCGCCGTGCCGGCCGCGCCGTGCCGTCCGCACATACCCCCACCTCTTCGTTGTGCCGAGCCGCGGCGCGCGGGCAGCGCGGGGCTCCGCTGCGTCTCTCTCTCTCTCTCTCTCTCTCTCTCTCTCTCTCTCTCTCTCTCTCGCTCTCGCTCTCGCTCTCGCTCTCGCTCTCTCTCTCTCTCTCTCTCTCGCTCTCGCTCTCTCTCTCTCTGCGTCATATTATGTACAACTATCTTTCTTTAAGCACAAGCGCTTTGTATATTTCATATTTCTGAACTGATCTGTTGTTTTACTTATGTTAGCAGCGGTATTCTCGTGGGACTTCTTAGTCTCTTTATACCTATTTTGAAATAAATCAAATCAAATCAAATCAAATCAAATCTCTCTCTCTCTCTCTCTCTCTCTCTCTCTCTCTCTCTCTCAGGGATACCCCGGTTCTGCTCTTTCCCCGCCCGGCCGAGCCGAGACGCGTAAACATTAATCGCTGCCGGCCGCAGGGCCCACAGGGCCATAGCGCTGCAGTCACACGTCAGTGGCGTGTCTCATTTTCGTCGCTCTCCGATATGCAAGCCAGGGCAGCCTAATAGCCCCAAACCGGGGAAAGCAACACTTACTTGCGGCAGCACAATGGTATTTTAACATGCGCAATAACAATTAAAAGTTAAACGTTACCCACGGGAAAGGGAGAAGGGGGCGGGGGCCAGGAAGGGTATGGGCAAACACAACGTCACACCATGAAGGAAAGTAGGAAAACATCACAGTATCATCTGCTTTCATGACGGTTTTTGGATCGTCATTTTTTTTTTCTGCCCTGCTTTATTTCCCCGTCCCATGCTATGATTGCCGGCTTTTGCTCGCGTAACCCAAGGGTTTATGACAGTTGAGTTGGCAGAGCATTGACCCTGTGACCTGCTGGGCTTGAACCACCGCAGGCTGCAGCGGCGCAGTGCGGCGCCATGCGGTACCCACAAGGGGCGATTCACTCTGAGACTCTGTGTACAGGGCACTTACAGCTGTAAGTAGTTTGTACTAGGTACTACAAGGTCAATAGACCTAATATTTTCGAATATTTATACAATCTTTTGATGTCTTAGGGCCAAAAAGTTTGGATTTGTGGTATTACAGAAAGGTATTACAATAGTATTACAAAGTACTAAAGGACACTTCGTACAGGGTACTACAGGAGTGCATTGCCCCTCGGGTACCCACCTGGGGGTAGACAGCACGGCACGGGTAGGCGGCTCGGGGAGGGCAGGCGACTCCGCGGGCTGGTGCTGAGCTCAACCCGAGCAGCACAGAGCGAGGCGGACTCTCCAGACTGACTGACTGACGGGAAGGCGCGGGTGGCGCGGGGCGGCGCGCGAACCGTGCGCCAAACACACCCAGCCCAGCCCAGCCCAGCCCAGCCCGGGCCAGAGGCCAGGCAGGCCGGCCAGGCCTCACCATATCGCCACCGCCGCCGCCGCCGCCGCCGCCGCCGTCCGCTCCGCTCGGCTCCGCTCGGATACGCGATGCGATGCGGCGTGTTATTTGGCCGTTTTAGGCGGGCGGGCGGTGGCCACGTGCCGCCACGCCGCGCCACGCGCCGCACCTGATATGGCAGCCGCGATGAGCCCCGGCCCCCGGCCCGGCCCCGGTCCGGCCCACGCCCCAAAACAAACCGCGTCTCCGCGTCTCGCTTCGCAGCGCGCGGCCGCTGGACAAATAATCAAACCACGGATAAAGAGGAGGTTAATCAGGGGGCGCTCCGGGCCGCGGGGTGGGGGGCCTTGGAGATAGAGATAAAAGTTGTCAGGAGGCGAACGGGGTGGAAGCTCCTGCAAAGGGCGAGGTAGGCCAGCCCGCCGTACACGGCGGCTCGACAGGAGTGCCTACCTGTCAGGCGCTCCGCGCGCCACAACAACAGCGCTCTCTCCCGCGGGCGTCGAGGTGACACTTGGGTTGCCTACCCAGTCGGCACGGTGTGTGCACTTAGAGCCCGAGAGCGCGGGGAGCGGACCGGGACGGGCCGGGATGGGACGGGTCGCATGTAGGGAGGCGGCGTGGTTAATTCCAGAAGGAAATCGATGTGGTCCAGATTGTGAGCAAATCTTCCACTGCAAGCGGGCCGCCTTCTTCTGTGCGGCTGCGGTGGGGCCTTCCGTCGCTCCGTCTCTCTCTCTCTCTCTCTCTCTCTCTCTCTCTCTCTCTCTCTCTCTCTCTCTCTCTCTCTCTCTCTCTCCTTTGGCACGCTCGTGGTTTCCACCCCCGCTTGGCAGGCAAATACACACGTTTGTACATAGAAACGGTAACTGTCCAGCGCACGGCCTTTTCCTCCCTCCGAGGTGAGGAGGCTGGACACAATCACCCAACACAGGGCGCTATTTGCAGATGTCCCACCGGCCGCAGCCGGGCCGGGCCGGGCCGGGGGAAGCTCGCGCCTGCCGCCGCCACCGCCCCAAGACACGTGACGTCACACGTCAGCAGGGCAGAGAGGCCGGGTTGGGCTGGGCTGCCTTTATCGCGTGGCGTTCCTCCTCCTATCGGCGCACGGGTCACCCCTGGCTATGACGTCGACGTCGGAAGGGTTTTGCACGCCGTGGAGTGCACTGCGAGGGGGGGGGGGGGGGGGCGAAGTCCCGGGCCCCCCCCCCCCCCCACGCTGAGTCCAAAGGGGGTCGTGGCCGTGCCGCCCCGCCAACTACGCGTAGATGCGGATGCGACAAGAGTGGGTGATTGAGGATCAAGTAAACAGATCGTAAACATAAACAGAACACGGCGGCCTAGGGGCTGAAGTCGAGCCTGCGCCGCTCGCACCGTGGAGTATTCCGATGTAGTGCCCCCCTCCCCCTCCCCCGCTCTTCATTTAAACCGGTCTAACCCTCAGACCTGATCCCCCCCCCCCCCCCAATTATCAGGGAGGGGTGTGTCGATGTCAGCAGCGATAGCCCGCCTCGGACGGGACGGGACGTATGTTGACACTCCTAGAATGGGCCGTGCGGCGCGTGGCCACAGGCGTGACTATTTGGCGCCGTGGCGCCCCCCCCCCCCCCCCCCTCTCTCTCTCTCTCTCTCTCTCTCTCTCTCTCTCTCTCTCTCTCTCTCTCTCTCTCCCCATCTCTCTTTCTGAAATAGCGGCAGTGAAGGGCAGCGAAGCGGGACGGGACCGGCTAGTTCTGGATTTCCTTGATTTTTCATGATTGTCATTTCAAGCGGGAGCAGCGGGCTGATATGGGAGCTTCAGCGGTTGCTGCGAGGTTGTGTTCGATATGAGAAATGTTTTTCACTGGTGGTGCATATTTCTCATACACATACAATGGCCCAGGAGCATAACCAATTACTCATAGAAATGAATCCGCACTAGACTGGACACAAACACACCCTGAGGTCAGGCCATGTGAGGCGGCGCTCCAGGCTGAAGGGGGTGGTGGTGGTGGTTGGTGGTGGTGACGCCGGCAGTGGTCTTCGCGTGTCCGTCAAGGCGTCCGCGTAGTCTGCTGAGACGATAGCGCTAGCATCGGATCGGGTCGGGTCGGAGTTCAGCCCGCTGGCCCACAGACGCCGACCGGCCCATGGCCGATGCCGGCCGACAGACGCGCCGGCAGCCAGCGGACAGCGTGAGTGTCAGCCGCTACAGCAGCTCCGTGGGTTAGGGGTGGGGGTAGGGGTAGGCAGGAGAGCACAGCCGACTCCGTCTCAAGGCAATGCGTGAGACGCCCCCGCCCCCCGCCCCTGCCCGCCTGGGCGAGTTGGCGAACCGCCGATGGCCGGCGCTTCGCTGGTCCAGGTCCACCATCCCGCACTGCATCTTGGCCGTCCTCGCATGTCCCATCTCATGCAGTCGGCCGCTGTGTTTCGCCGGCTACGGACCCCGCAACACACCGCCTCCGCCAGCGCCCTCCAGACTCGCAGCATCCGCGCCTCTGACTGAGGACCTTCACGTCCCGAATGGTGTGCGACGGCGAAGCGGCTGCGACGGCGACAGCGGCGGCGGAGCTCCCCGTCGGCCAGGTGAGGCGACAGGGCGACAGCCGAGCACCAGAGTGTCCCGGTCCCGGACCGGCTGCTGCACGGCCGCTGTCAGCGGTGGGAAGGCGAAAGAGGGGACCGCAGCAAAACAGCAGGTCCGTCGAAACAGCAGGTTCCTCAAAACAGCAGGTCCTTCAACAAAAACAGCAGGTCAGTAGGCTAGGCTGGCTTAGGCTCGACTAGGTTAGGTTAGGCTGGGTTAGGTTAGGTTAGGTTCGGTTCTCGTGCGGTGCTCACGAACAGCAGGCCCCCACGATCATGCCGACCTGCTGTTTTGAGGGACCTGCTGTGTTGAGCGCGTCTCGCGAAAGAGAGCTCGTATGTTTACACTTCCTGGCCGGCAGGTGTCGCAGGCGTCGTGCGCTGTGCTGGCGCAGGTTTTGCGCATGAAACCATGGCGACAAAATAGCCATGCCGGGAGACATGCCACTCTCGTGTAGTGGACGTGGTCGTTCGATGGCCCTTGTTGTTGACCCGCAGGGCGCAATCTCTTTGCCGGTGTCAATAAACCAACAGACCGCACCGCCACTGCTGGCCACCGCGGCCACCACAGAACGGAAGGTTTCTGTTCTTTGTGTGGCCTGCCATGATCGCACTGTGTCGCGGACGGTCGCGGCACTGTGTCGTGGCTGGGTTTGATCAGAGCCAAGGAGCGCGCCAAAGACGATAAGGTCGGGTGATAAACCGCTTGCCCCCACGGCCCCTACGGCTCCCGAGGCAGCTTCCGCCGGGCGGGGGATGGGCCCAGCCCAGCCCGGCCGCTAGGCTAGTTAAATACTAGAAACTGATGTGCTGACGCCCAGGGTCATATGCCTTCCCACAGACGAACCCCGCCAAGAGGAGAGCCATGAAGGACAAGAGCGGCAGCGTGACGGACGTGTCCGTCGCCAACGGCAGCGCGAACGGCGGCGCCAATGGAACCGCGAACAGTAATGGCGCCTCGAACGGAGGCGGAACGGGCGACGGCAGCGCCGCCCACATCGCGTCCATCAAGAACGGAATCAACAACAGACTGCAGAACGGTAAGCCGTGGCCGTGGACATGAGCTCTGAGGCGACGCCCGATCCCGACCCAACCCCAAAGCGACTTGAAAGTTTCGCGCTCGGGCGGCGGGGGGCAGGGGGCAGGGGGCGGCCAGCAGATAAGACTGGTGACCGCTAGAGGCCGGAAGGGCATTCCATGTCCAGCCCGTCCAGCCCAGCCCAGTCCAGCTCCAGCCCCGTACCCGAGCACTAGAGTGGAGCTAGCGGTCCGTCATCAGCCTGAGGGGGAGCAGGGAGTGGACGGCGGCGGCGGTCTTCTAACGTGGTTCTGGTGTTGTTGACGTCGGCAGGAAGCGGAGACGCGTACCGAGGCGAGATCACGCTGGACGGCAAGGACCCCATGTGCGACGCGGAAAACCCGGTGCGGCTGCAGTTCGAGGATGTCACGTCGGCCGCCTTCAAGATCAAGGGCGGCATCCTCAGCACCCCGTGCATGGTATGTGTGGCCTGTGGTCTACCGACCAGCTGCCGGCCCTGTCGGCCGGCCGAGCTCCCTTCCCTAAAGAATGTTGCGATATTGCCGATATATGAAAGGGCGATGTACTTGCAAAAGGGTTATCGTCAGACACTCCCTCAGAGCACCCCGAAGAGGCCGCCGGTGACGAGGCCACGCGATGATGGCGATGCGCCAATTTATCGCCCCCCCCCCTCTTCCACTTCCGAAGGAAGCCGAGGTTTGATTTATTTTCAGCATAGATGGGGTGATAATCCTTTCTTCTAGCTAGGGAAATAACGCATGTTAAAAGATGTCAGCCTTCGGGTGCGCCGTGCCAGCCCCCACTTGCGACGGTTCCCGTTGTCGTGGTGCCCCACCCCTTCTGCGCGCCCGGGAAGTCCCAGTGAAGTACGTTGCAATAAGCTGCCGCTGTTTATAATAACGTAGGGCGCAGTGGTGTGACCCAGTTGATACTGTGTCCCGTCCTATCAGCTGTCCGTCTCCGTCTGGCTCACGTCTCGCCAGAACGGCGCGGCGTGCACGGGTCAAGAAGTCGTTAAAGAAGGCTCCACCAAAAAAAAAGTTTAGTTTCAAATTGAATCGGCTGCATGTGTGTTTGTCCCCCTCCCCCGCGGCCATATCAAAGCAAGCGGGAGCGACAGAGACAGCGTGATAAGACGGGAAGATAAGGCGCATCTCGAATGCTGGTGCAGGACCAGCAGTGTCCGCGAATTCTACGTGTCTGCGTGTTCTGAAGAGTCTGAACTGCGGTCGGGGGCAGAACAGAATTTTGCTGTTGGAATGACATGACAGTTACATCACATTATGAATAAATGCACGGAAGGTCCATTTCTTTTAAGTCCCGAGCAGCGTGACTGCCCGGCTTTATCTGTATATCATCACAAAGTGTGACGCCTTGCAAGCTATTGTGATGCCAAATGTGGATCACGGCCCCTGCTGATAGGTTTTGACCTAGGTCAGTATCATTACGGTAGAATCATTGTCGTGTTCCAGCTCTCCCACCTCTCCAGCCTCACGGGCATGGAGATTTACCTGAAGCAGGACTTCCTGCAGTTCACTGGCAGGTAAGTAGAACGCCTTACGCCTTGCCCATGGCCCTGCGCTGTGGCCAGCATGGCAGCATGGAGGCCTCCATGATGGCAGTCCAGCCCCTAACGCATCGCCTGCCTCGCCCTGCCCTAGCTTCAAGGAGCGGGGGGCCCGGTACGCGCTGATGGAGCTGCCGGTGTCGCAGAAGGAACGCGGCGTCATATCGGCGTCGCTGGGCAACCACGCGCTGGCGCTGTCGTACCACGGCAAGCTGCTGGGCGTCCCCGTCACCGTCGTCATGCCCATCGTGGCGCCCATGATGAAGATCCAGTCGTGCCGGCAGCACGGCGCCACGGTGGTGGTGGAGGGCCAGGACATGGCCGAGGCCAAGGCCCTCGCCATGCGCATGGCGCGGGAGCAGCACCTCGCCTACATCAACGGGTGGGTGTGGGTTCGCGGGGGGTCGCCGTACGTCGACGCCGGCAGTCTGACGGTCTCTTGCCGCGCAGGTACGACCACCCCCACATCATGGCCGGCCAGGGCACGCTGGGCCTGGAGATCCTGGAGCAGGTCCCTGACGTGGACGCTATCGTAGTGCCCGTCGGCGGCGCAGGCCTCATCGCCGGCATCGCCACGGCCGTCAAGTCCATGCGCCCCAAAGTCAAGATCATAGTGAGTATGATCGTCTGACACGCTGCTGACGCTGCTGACGCCGGCTGACGCCCTCTCTGTACTCTCCCTTGGCCAGGGCGTGGAGTCCGAGCGCTGCGCCAGCTTCTCCGCCGCACTGCGGGCCGGCAGGCCCGTGCCCGTCAGCAGCGGCCCCACCATCGCCGACGGCCTGGCCGTGCCCACGGTCGGCTACAACGCGTTCGTGACGGCGGCGCCCCTCGTGGACCGGACGGTGGTGGTGAAGGAGGAGACGGTGGCCGTGTCCATCCTCAGGCTGGTGGAGCTGGAGAAGTGCGTGGTGGAGGGCGCGGGGGCCTGCGGCCTGGCCGCCATCCTGGACGGCCAGCTCGACGAGTTCAAGGGCAAGAAGTGAGTAGTGCCACGTGCCGTGACGCGGGTTCGAGTACCAGTGGCAGTAGCAGTTCCGGCAGTGCATGTCTCGCTTCCAGGCTGGTGCTGCTGCTGTGCGGGGGGAACATCGACACAACGGTGCTGGGCCGCTGCCTGGAGCGGGGGCTGGCTGTGGACGGACGCCTCATCAAGTTCTCGGTGACGGTCTCAGACCGACCTGGCGGCATCGCCGAGCTGTGCGCGCAGCTCGCGCGTTTCGGCGTCTCCATCAAGGATATCGAGCACGAGCGCGCCTGGATCGCCTCGGACGTGTTCAGCGTCTCTGTGAGTATACACCACACACCCTCATTTGTGGCACTTCGGGTTCAAATGCGTGGCGTTTTCGAGCATGTATGTCTTATCCACACACCGTCAACGAGCCTAACTTGGTCTGTTTCCCCGCAGGTGACCGTGACGTGCGAGACGCGTGACATGGAGCACGCCAACGAACTCAAGGAGTACCTCAACAGTAACTACACCCACACTGTGTTCCCCGAGATCCGCTAGACTCCGGCCGCCGCCACCTCCGTGTGTCAAGTGATGATGGATTTTATCTTTCTTCGACGTGTAGTGCCTTCCCACCTCCCCTGAAATTTTGTACATATATAATGCTTCGTTAGAAATCATCATACCCCATTTGTATTATGCTCACTACATTCCATTTAACATTGAGCATCTTCATTTTGTAAGTAATGACCTCATTATGAGAAACTCATTTGCCCTTTAATGCATGTCTTCCCTGTGAACAGACTGAGAGAAGCCTAATTCAACTATGGGTTGTGAATTATTTATGTAGAACAGCAAGATTTTTGTGAAATAAAATGAACTGAATGACTACTAACTAGAACATCCAGAACTTGATATCAATGGAGTGCAAGGGAACAATTCTTTAAAAATCAAAAAGTGTACATAAAACTGGTTTAATTTGCTGCACTTAAAAGAAATACAACTCAAAAATTGCAACAAACTGCAAGAATAGTGAGACAACAAAACTCAAATGATTTTGTAAGGCATAGAAGAATCGAACTTGAAGGGCTAATCCCTCACATATCAAGTTACAAACTACTGACCATTTTAATTTCACTGCACTTACAAGACTGAAATTGCAACAAAATTGCAGTAGTGAATTAGTAAATTAGAAAAGTGTAAATGCATCCAAAATTAAAATTTAAATCAGTTAAATTACATTAAAAAGTGGTACAGGTGAATTAAGTTAAAATAACTTAAACTAGGTAAAGAATATTTGCAACTAGGAACTGAAAATGAATTCCCGCCAACAACCTCGTTGACCTCAGAACAGACAAATAAGTCAAATCGAACATATTAAAACATATTTTAAAAAAATTGGGAAGATAAAAAATCAGAAAATGAGACATGCTAGATTCACATGGCCTCAGTAGTGAGAATATCCTGGCTGGCATAAGAAACTGATTGGAGACATAGGTGGAGTCATAAATGCGGTGTTGGCAGGCCCTGTGAGAAAGTACATTGATGTTAATTAAAAGTTGTCCAGAGAGAAAGAAGAGCATGAACAGCAGACAGTCTTACCATTCCTTTGCACCCACGTCAATACATTAGCAGCAGCAGATTCCATTGCCTGATCTGGTGTAGGAGCATAGTTCCCAGTAAATATGTGGAATGGAGGCGTAAGGAATGGAACATCAACCTGCAAACAGAAAAATAATATGTTTAGATAATAAAATGTTTAGACTAAAAGACTTCCATACCCTAACTCCTAGCAGTTGTTACTGGTTTTAGGATTAAATTAAAAGATAAAAATGTTAGAGAGAAATAAAATTGGAACTAAGCATACATCCAGCAACTTTGAACTACATCCAGCAACTTTGAACTAAAACTTTAAATTATAATAGCCGAGGAGCATAGTCCATGATGTCAGCCGTCCGCCTGCTAGCCACAGCATGGCTGAATGGCCTTCCCTGCTGTGCAATCACCATAGTTAGAGGATTATAATATGATCACAGTTTTGAGATTAAGGCACTATCAAAAGAAAACTATTTAGATGATTAAGTTCTCAAAATTGGCTCTTGATTAATTTAATTGTTAGATGGAATGAAAAAGAGAGTCCTCATTGCAAAATTGCTTTCAAAAGCAGATCTTAGTAACTGATAGGACTGAACTAAATATAAAATGAAGAGATGAGAGCAGTCAGGGTCTTCTGTTGATAATCAGCAGCAGTTTGTTTGATGATAAATCACTTTTTCAGTAGAATGGTGAGGGTGACGTAAATATAAAAATTTCATAATTTCTGAGGGGTCTATAAGCTACTATTATTTCAAACCAGAGATTAAAGGATTCAATCTTTACTACCATTAATAGAAAAATTATGACGTTTAAGCAAAAATCTTTAACAGGTAAAGCCTTGAAAAGAACTAGGAAAAAAAGATGAACTAAGCAAATATTGAAAAACAATAAAAATGACTACTTTACTTTAAAAAGCATTCTGAATTTTATCCAGGAGCTGTTTATCACTAAATGAAAATGAAAAGACTCACCACGCACAGAAGCTTCCACATTCAGTTGCAGGATCACTTGAACTCTTCTGATGTACAATTTATACTGAGAGCTGGATTAAGCTAGATTAACTTTTAAATTAAGTTATAAGTTGATTCACACTGAATTGATTTAACTGACTATAGAAAACAAAAAAACTCACTAGATATTCTCTTAAAAGGTCAAATTAATTTAAATTAATTTAAGTTTAAGAATGATCAGTAGCAACACACTATAATTACAAGTTTTAAGAACAACAAATAACAAAAATAAGCTATCATTATGCTTTTGGGAAAAAGAAAAGAAAGATCTTCAGCAGTCTTCAGTTACTTCTCAGAATTATTTAAATTCTGGGCTTGGCAAAATTATCTTTGAAACAAGTCTCAACCAAGATGTGAAATCAATGAAATAAACTCACACAAAATAGTAAAGAGTGATGAGGTATTACCTTATTCAAACTAAGAAAAACTTCTTGAAAAAATAAAAATTAAGAGATGATTAGAACATGATTACAAAGGTATCTGGTACGTAAATAATTCAAATATAAACAAAAGACAAACAAATCAAAAGAGGAAATAACAATAGAAAAAAGGACTGAAATTATAAGCTGTACAAAAACAGTTGATCTATTACATGATGAGTCTTGCACTTTGGTCAAAACTTACTCTAGCCAAAAACATGAGAGAATTTGGCTTATTTGGGTGAGGCCAAGAGGTGATATGAGGTATTGGTTCTTGCTGACCACACATAGTTGATAAAGCCTGGGAAAAAATAGAGTAAACTTTCACTTGGTAGTTTACAAAAACATTTCAGTCATTGAAAGATTTCACGATAGACTTAGCTTACCTCCCACAATCCAGAAGATGCCGGCTGTGAGATGCAGTTATTGTTCTCATCCCGTAAAATTGGTCTACCAAGGCCCAAGGTATCATCATCAGAGAAACTGTCTCGGCTAAATGACCTCTGACGCTTAGAGACTCGATCTCGTGGAGGTTTAGCCCATACAACAGTTACGCTTGCACCATCAATCATGATATCTGAGAAGGAAATGACAAAATGATAGAAAGTGCAAAAGAAACAGTTGCCATGTTCTTCAAACAGGCATTACCTTACCTTTCAATCGCTGAAGAGCCAACTCAGCAAAATGACGGTCAGTGAAATGTAGGAATGCAAAATCCTTAAGTTTCTTGACCTTTTCAATAGCGCCCCTAGGAATCTGAGCAGTTTTCTCAATAACCTCTCTGATCTTTGCTTCTGGAGTCGACAGCATCAGATTCCGCATGTACAGAACTTTCACCTGAACAATCAAAGAAATAAATTATCCTGTCCAAGTCAACTTCAAGTAAAGAAACCTAGGATAGTGTGACTGACTCACTTTGGACATGATCTGTTCTGGAACCTCTGGTTCTGGCTCTGCCCAGTCCACTGCCAGCTCATGATCCCACAGGACCACCCCTCCAGGGATCATCTTTCTACGGGCTATGGCAGCCACCCTGTGGCTTTCAAACTCCACAAAAGCAAATCCTCTGTTTTTGCTTTTATCAATCACAGACGAGTAGAGAATCACATCCACTATGCCGTTCACCTGAATTCGGGGGCGAAATCAAAACGTCAGTCAAACGAAGGCACCGCAACGATGGCAAAAGAGCGCCTGCTGTGTTGACACACGGTGCACAGAGCTGTGGTGTGGGCTGCCTACCCCGAGTGCTGCAGGCGCTTCCCCCACGCAGCGATCATCCGCTGCAGGTGGGGGTGGGTGGGGTGCGTGACACGCACGTACAGAGAAGGGCCCTTACCAGTTTATCCAGCTCCTCGAATATCTCGTCCCGTGTCTTGTCCTTCGGGAGGCCTCCGACGAAGAGCCGTCGGTTGTCGAGGGACTTCATGACCCCCAGATACTTGTTGGGGCGGATGGCGTAGCCGTCGAGCTGTTCGACGGCGCGGCGCGCCTCCTCGGAGGTGGAATACTGCGCGAACCCAAAGCCCCGGTTGGTGCCGCTGAAGTCCATCATTAGGCGCAGCTCGTACAGCCGCCCTGGACACAAAGGCAATCGCAGCGTGTACAGAAACCTGAAACCTTACCTGCTCGGTGCCGTTCCAAGCCCACAGGCCACAGGCCCGAGCCGAGACTAACCGAACTTCATCAGCAGCGGGAAGAGCTCGTCCTCGTACAGGTCCCGTGGGATCTTGCCGATGAATATCTCGCAGCCGGTGCCGGGCGGCGGCCCGGTCCAGTTCCGCGGGGGGCCCGTGCGGCGCTGCCCGTTGCACTGGACCATCTCGTAGCCCGAGTGCAGGATCAGGTTCAGCAGGCGCACCTGCGTCTCGTACTGCTGGTCCACAACGGGGCCGCCCGGCGCCACCGAGTACGGCACGACGGGGGCCACGGCGGGCAGCAGAGGCTGCAGCGGCGGCAGAACCGGCAGCGCTTCCCTCAGGGCGCCCATCGACATCTGCGGGCAGGACAAGCACATCGTGAGCAGAGAGAGAGAGACGGAGCATCGCAGACCGGGCCGTCTCAGGGGAGGGAAAGAGACAGCGAGCTTCCTGGAACGGCGCAAAACTGTGACCCCGTCGGCGCGGCACGCGCCGTAACTGGACACACTCGGCCTCGGCCGGCACGGGGTGCGATAACGGCGATTAAAATAACTCTTCAAAGAGAAGGAGCGAATGAAAACGAGGCGTCCGCAGCCCGGCTAGGCGGAGGAGATAAAGGACCACCGACCTCGGCCCTCAGCCCGGCAGACTGACTCATCACCGGCCACGAGCCGTCCGCCGCCAGCCGCTCATGCCGACACCCGGGTACCCGTGGGGTACCCACCGCTACCTGGCAACTACACGGCGCTACGCCTTGGCCGGTGCCCGTGCCGGGGCTGACGGCCTCGGGGGGTGACGGGGGCGCACCCTCTGTGACGGCCGCCAAGGTTGGCCTCCATCCGACCAAACGGCACCGACGCCGACGTGCGGTGGAACGCGGGGGTGGCGCGGCGGACACCGGCTTGCCCTCGACGAGGGCGGCGGGCGCGGACATGCCCGGCAGGCGCCCGTGCGAGGATCACGGCCGGTGCGGTCCTGCCTGCGTCCCGCACCGGGAAGGAGCACGAAAGAAGACAAGTACTCCGCGGATAAGGCCGGCAGGCGCGGCGGGCAGCGGCCGTGCTGGCCCGGCTAGACTGAACACCAGACTGCGGCTGCTGCTGCTGCCGGTGACGCTTCGGTCCCCGTTTGGGCCGCCGCTGAGACCGCTGCGTTCGAGTAGTCGCGCATGAGCGACCAGGACGTACTCCACCCGAGGAATAGAGCGAGACGGAGCCAAGCGCACAGGCATTTGCGTCACCCCATGTCAATCCGCGAAATATTGCACTACTCGGAGGCAGCCGCGGACGCCTGCGACCATGCCCGGTCAGATAAAGGAAGAGGAAATTTCGACGCACGTCGTAGGAGAGAGCGGGACCACAATTAAGAAGAAATCGACCCCTAGTGATTTAAGACCCGCCCCCACCCACTGCAAGAGCACTTTTGAGGCAGGATAGAGCAAGCAGACAAGAACAGGCCGGATCCACAACCCTTCCACAAGTTGTGCCTGAAGGGTTTCATCTCGGATGTCTCTAGTCCTCCAAATCCCTGTGTCCCAGCCAAATGGCGGGAAACCTTCGCGAAACGGTTATCAGGACGATCAGACAATGCCATGACGTATGGCCGGACAGACGAAAGGATGCGCAACACGCTGGCCGGGCCCTCTCCACCGCGCACAAGAAGACCCTCCAGATCCTCCATGTGATTCGCGGATCAGCCCAGTGACATACAGACGACGCCGGGTGCAAATGGCTGCCCGCCCCTCGTACACACTTAGCGCGGTAGGCGTCTGAAACCAGTCTGAACACGTCTGGGCGGGACAGGACAGAGCCTCACTCCTATGAACAACCGTTTAATCTTCATTGGCGTTTTGAGATTAGCGTAGAGTATTGAAAGGACCAGTGGGTACGGAAGCGGACAAGTTCGCTATCAGTCACACTTGCGAGCCCTCCGACTTTCCCAGCCATGGCTACCCGCCACAACTTAATGCACAAGTACCCGGCGCCCGGTTAAGACTTACCCTGTCGACGCCACTTTCAAGAAAACCATCTTCCGCCGCACTGGCAACCATTTTCTTCGCGAAGCTTGATGTCGCCACCTGTTAACACACGCACACTTCCTTGAGATTCTCTGCGGCTCTCACTGTCAACCTTCCACCTCCAACACTCGCGTAGCAACTGACACGCTCGAGTCGGCGTGGGGCGTTCGTGGGCCGCAAGGGACGGGACGAGACGCCGCCGTGCGAACCCCCCGCCCCCGGCCAGCCCCTTCCCACCCCAGGCTCAGGCCACTCGCCGTTCCCTTCGCTGTGATTGGCTGGCGGAGCCCGCGCGCCGTGCGACGCGTGCGACGCGACGCGACCCAACACGGCACCGCCTCGTTGTCCGCTCGGCGCCTCGGTTCGGACAAACTTGACACAACACTCAGGGGCCATCCATAATCATAACTGGAAAAACTATAAAATACTGGAGGGCCGAGTAAGGGGGCGTGGTAGTGAGGAGTGATGATGGAGTGTGTAGGGGGAAGGGGAAGGGAGGAGCAAGGGGGACATGGCATTGTGCGGCGTACGGATTGCGGGCGAGTATTGGTAGGTGTTGGTCTGGTGGAAGCATTGTTGCAGAAAAGAAACGGACATTTTGGCCACCCGTGGTGTGCAGTATGAAGGACAACCAACCGAGACCACCCAAAACAATCAAAATCTGCTTCTCGCTGCGGGTGAGCAGTGGAAGGCAGCGAAGACGGTCACAGGCGGTCAGGTCCTCAACAAGTCTGTCGCGCCCGTTCAGGGGGCAACATGGCTACCGAACCGAGGGCTCAGGGCACCCCGTCAGGCGTCAGGCGCGTCGCTGCGTCCGCGGCGGCCTGCTCTTGGGCTTGGCGCTGCTGCTCCCTCTCCCTCTTCGCCCTCCTCTCCTTGTGGGGGCCCGGCGTGGCGTCGAAGAGCCTGATGGCAGCCCGGGAGGCACCCCGATCTTGGGCCGCCTCCCTCCAGTTCGCCGGGTCGACGCGCCTACCGCCTCGATGTTCTCCTGGCGCTGCTTGGCGAGCGACTTCAGCGGACTGCCCCGGAAACGCTTCGCCGGCGGTGGCGCGACGAGCATGGCGAGGGCGTTGGGCGGGACGGGACGCTGCCCCTCGCCACGTGCCCCGCGTACTGGAGGTACCTCTTCTTGGCCCCGTTGACTCCGGACGGGACCCCCGAGAGCTCCGTGACCTCCGCGTGGGGGCGGGAGATCAGATCATCTTCTGGAGGCCCTCGTGCCTCACGGGGCTCGCGATCCGGCGGAGGGTGTTGTTCTCCGCGGCGGCGATCCTGGCCTCCCGGCCGGCCGTCAGCACCCACGATACAGGTAACGATAGACTGGTACAGCCGGGACTTGGCCTGCCGGGAGATGCGGCGGCTCCGGAACAGGTGGGCTAGCGGCTCTGCGGCTCCCGATCTCCGCGTCCATGCTATTGTCCGACGTGATGGTGGCGCCGAGGTACCGGAACTGGGAACTGGGGCACCTTCCTATAGTCCACTGTCCGTGTTCCGGCCTCTCTTGACGGGACACCACCATGTATTCCGTCTTTGGGGAGATCTGGAGCCGTACGTGTCTGCATCCCGCCCGTACCAGCGCCACTCCAGGATCGACCGCAGAGTGAAAATGTGGTCGAAGGTGGAGCGGTCGGCCCGAAGCCGCACTGGTACTGGCCGATGGCGACGTCCGCGATGGGGTTGAGGCGGGTGAGGAGGATGTGCGCGTAGACCTTGTAGGCCACGCAGAGAAGGGCGATGCCCCTGTATTGGTGCACAGGGACAGGTTACCATTCTTGGGGTGGGGGATGATCATGGACCTCTTCCATTCCTCCGGCACCTCCCAGTCTGCGTGACCCGTGTGATGAGGGCGTGCAGGGCCTTGGCAATCGTGGCGCCTTCGTTGCCGTACCTGACCCTGCCCTCACCCCCATCCCCCTTAGCCTCGTCCCTGCTGTCCGCGCCGTCGTGTTGTAGGAGGCCGGTTGGGATCTACGGTGACGCCGGGGGCCTTCTTCGGGTGCGGCACGCGGTCTTCTGACGGGGCCAAGTTGAGGAGCTCGTTGAAGTATTCCGCCCAGCGGTCCAGGGCGGTGGGGTCCGGGACGCAGGTGCCTTCCGCCGCCCTGATGAGCCCCGAGTCTTAGACCGATCCGTCTCATACGAAACAAAACGAAAGGCAATGGTGTAAAGTGACAGTCCAAGCAGCGCGGAGCGGCCGGCGAGCAAGGTGCCGGCGAGGTTCCGCTCAGCTTATTTGCAGGTAGAAGAGGGGGGAAGGAGGGAAGGGGAGACTCGCCCCCGCCCATTTCGTTCTGAAAATAACGTTATCACCGAAACAACCCGTTTTATTTACTATCTTCCCATTGAATTTGTTTGATTTGTATATCTTGTCTGTTGTTTATACTTTACAAATCAAACTTAAATATTTAATTTTAATTGTTTGATTTATTTATCACCATGGATGCATCTGATAGTAGCAATGATGCTACCTATGGACGGAATAATTATGAGGTTAGTTTTTACTCTGTTGTGATTCCCATCCCTAGTGTCAGTTTTCTTGTGATTTCACTTATATTTTTATTTTCTCTATCCAGATAGAGCAGAGGATGATGCGTAAAAAATTCGATCGCTTTGATTTAAATAACAAGTTCATGGAAAACTTTAACCCTGAGCAAAGCAACCGTGAACGTCGGAAACTAAACAGAAAAATTCAGTATGATGGGTAAGTATGTTCTGCCTCGTTTTCACAAAAATAACTTGAATTTAGAAAGCAATTTTCAGGGCATAATTTTTTTTCACGTCTGGAAAGTTTTTCATGCACAATTGTGGGCTTCTTTTGCAGGAGACGCAATGTTATGTACAATGACAGAGGTATTCACCTTGAATCCGGTCGAGATCTCTGTGATTGTCTTGATGATTCATGCCCTGGTTGTCACTTCCCTTGCCCTAAATGTCGGTCGTGTAAATGCGGTCATGAGTGTAGGTAGGTATTCTGTTTTATATTGCATCGCCCCCGGTCTCATGATTCTATTTGCATCACTTAATAGATATTTCCACTTTTAGGCAACATCGCAAGTGGATCTATGATATGATAGAAATTGAAGGAACTAAGGAAGTGGTGAAGAATAAGTTTGGAAAGTAATGTAGGCTCTAAGCTGGAACTTTGGTTTTCCACTTACTCTTTAAGTAGTTACAGTACCTTTAGTGACCTTCCATTTCAGAGAGATGGAACAATTGCTGAAACTATGAATGTAAATTCAAAATTGTTGTCATTTACAGTTACAATTTGAAAAATAAGAATGTAAATTAGTCCTACCACCCATAGGTTTTAAATTTAATTGTGCTGTGATCTTCCATTAAAAGTTGCTAATATTATTAATTATAATTTTAAGGAAATTAAGAAATTGAGCTCACTCAAAGATCTTTTTCTGTATGTGTGATAGATGGTGTGATAGATGATGAAATAAACCCATAATCTTTTCAGTTAAAAAAAATACTTTATTCCTCACCTTGATCACAACAAAATTTTAGAGGGATTGGAACAAAGCACCTGCATTTATTTTTTTCTTTCTTGTTTTTAAGATGAACGATCTCTTATTTTTGATTGACTCCTAACTAAACCACAGTAAAAGAACAGTGCAAAATTGAATGTATTGGGCAATTAAGAGCCTTAATGCTCAGCAGATGAATGCCTGGCTTCTGCCATCATTGATTCCATTCTGTTTGCAGTTTCACGAAGAGCATTTCCCAGCTCTGGTAGGTCAGGTAGGTCCAAAGGAATGTGAGCTGACAGACGTTTGTAGACCGAAGATTCCTTCTTGCCCCTGAAATTAATGATAATAGGGATGATAGTAGGGAAATGCAGAGAAGAGCAAATGTCTAACAGAATGTACTTACTTTCGATTTTCTTCTAGCTTTAGTTGTTGTTTGTAGCTAGTAGCAGTTTTGATTAAGTCTTTCATGTTTTCAAAATGTGGTGCTGCATCTTCCATTGACTTAACAGCACTAAAAAGAACAGAACATGAAACATCTCAGACAATGTGATTTTACCGATAATTGGAACCAACACTTACCTAACAGCGTATTCCACATCATAACAGTGCCCCTGTAATTCCTTATGTAATTTTATCACCTCCACACGATTTTCAACCATAGGTGGCAAAGATTTTCGTACGTGTTCTTGTAAACGATAAAATGCTAATGATGGTTCATTGGCAACAATGTGCATATTTTCTGAAATTCTCTCTGATGCTGAAGAACAAAAAGGATGTAGAATACCTTTTTTGCACTTAAAATGAGGCTGGGGAATGAATTACCTACCTTTCTTGACACGTGTCTCGAGTTCTGGATCCACATGTCCTGAAGCTGCCATTTCTATAAGAATAATAAATTTTTAAATTTTTGTCAATCAATCACTCATAATCATAATTTTCTATCGGCTGGTTTTAAATTCAGAGGAAACCAAGCAGAAATTATACTATTGATTTTTTAAATGACAATAGTGGAGTAAAAACTTACTTGCTTTTATGATAAACTTTCTAGCCAAAGCGGCCTTTTAAATCCTTACATATGCCTCGTTCGAGGCAAAAATTAACACGAAACTATTGAATATTCTCAGTAATTATTAGCATTTAGCTTTTCCTTTCGCCCCCTGTCAAAACATAGATGGAGCAGACGACACTGTGTACAGACGACGCTCTTCACAGCCAGTATGATCCGTCACGGTCACTCTGAAAACCATTTGAAAAGTTATAGACGGATTTTCCTTTGTTGTTTCGCCGTAGCTTTTCATTCTCTTAATCTGTTTTACCGTGGTTGTGTGAAATCACAACGTGGATTACAAAATATCCATGACCTCAAGGACCTCAACCCAAAACAAGTGGGTATTGATAAAGTGTACCTTAGAGTTTCTCATACTGTCTTAACCGGCTTTTGTGACGTCACATGAAACACAAACCATTTCAAATCCAGAACGGCCTGTGTCCGCGAACTGAACGCGTTGAATGAGGAGGAAATGAATGAGGAATGAGTGATTTCCACATTATTTAGTCCGTCTATTTTGCGTGCAGGCATCGTGTTCAGTGCTTGAAGATGTTGGAGTGTAAGAAACTCCCGGGCAGTTTGTTCGGTGGCACTGGTAAGTTACTGTTCTAAAGAGGCGTGTCTCGTAACGGCCGGCGGAATATGAAATAAGGAAATTTCTTCTCGACTATCAGAGGCATTTGACAGTTATCTTCAATTCACTACCAATAACGATTTTGACTATGAATTATCGTTTCTTACTTTCCTCAAGTATCGTTTCTAAACTTTAATTTTGATGAGTTGTGTCAGTGGGAAGCTATCTGAATGAAACCTTGTAAATGAATCCTTCCATTCTAAACCTCATGGTGTGATTAAACAACTAAAGCTAATGAGATGACATGTTTACCTGTCATTTTTTGTTTGCTGTTTTTGATGCTTTACTTATGTGTGATGTATGTTCTTTTCTGTTAGTGGAAGATGTCCGCCTCTCTGCCCAGGAAATGGATGAAACTAGGCAAAGAAATTTGGCTTATGAATATCTTTGTCACTTGGAAGAAGCAAAAGTGTGAGTTTCATTGACTGTAATTGTACTCTATTTATTAAGCATCACATTCCCAGGGAGACAAATTTGTTCATTGATTTTGTTGACAGATGGATGGAGGCTGTGTTGGGGGAAAAGCTACCTGCGGCTGCTCAGCTGGAAGAAGCCCTTCGTAATGGAGTCTATCTCGCAAGACTAGCACATATTCTTACTCCCGATGAAGTTCCTCTGACTCGAATTTATGACCGTGAGCAGAAGCGTTACAAAATTGCAGGTCTTCAGTTCCGTCACACTGACAACATACACTATTGGATCAAGTCCCTCAAATCAACTAATTTGCCAATGGTATTTCATTTAAACCTTTCTTTCTTCTGCAAATTAATTTTTCCCCCTCTCAGTAACATTATCCACCTATGATTTTTATTTTAGACATTCCATCCTGAAACAACTGATGTTTATGACAAGAAAAATATGCCAAGAGTCATATACTGTATTCATGCTCTGAGTACACATCTTTTTAAATTGGGTCTGACACCAGCCATCCAAGATTTATATGGCAAAGTTCAATTTTCTGGTAAGCCTCAGCAACTTACATGCTTTATTCATTTTGTTGTTTGTGGTGAATATTGCAATAGTGGTATTTATGTTTTTCAGACAACGATATCCAGACAGTTCAGAAAGATTTGGAAAATGCTGGTGCGCCCATGCCAGCCTTTCAAAGAATTGGAGGGCTGCTATCTGGAAGCAGAGACAAAGAAGGGAAACCTCTTCGTAAAGCCCTTGAAACCCTAGATAGGGCAATTGCTTCGCAGGTAACAAACACCCCAGAATCTCACATTTCTTGTCACAGTATTTTTTTTTCTGTGCTCATGTGTCTTCTTCTCGTTTAGGATGTATTTGTACTCATGGACAGTCTTTCAAACTCCACTCTTGGTATTGAGGCTATCAACAAGGACCTAGCTGAGGATTATATGGAAACTTTGCTGAATGCTCGTGCCACAAAAAGACAAGGTGCTCTCAACCGCTCTCTAAATGACAGCTGTGAAGCTGAAGATTTTGATGAGCTCCTTGACCAAGGGGAGCTACAAGGGCACATCAATACTGTGAATCTGCGCTCTGCTCTGCGACTTGTTTTGAGGGCTGCTGATAGAAACTCATCAGATACCATTGCCCACCTTCTTCAAGCTCCAGCTTTGCAAGTTAAAAACATCAATGCCATGAATGGGCCAGAGTATGTGAAGGAGTTAAAAGTTCTCTGTGGTTTGAGAGAAGCTGCAGATGGTAGAGATTGCATGGTCATAAGACAAAGGCTACAGCAAGCTGTTGATCAAGCTAACAAAAAGTCTTGTACTTTAAAGAACACTTCTAGAGCTCTAGCTCGAATGAACCGTGCTATTGAAGTTGGTAGCCTGAAAGATTTCTGTGCAGCACTCCATGACCCTGCTCTGCAAATAAGTACCTCATTGTTGGATCCCCATGCCATGCCTTTGTATTTCTCTGAGCTTGCAATTGACAAAGCAGAGTCTGGGAAGTGTCTCACATTTCCAGAACTAGTTGGGAGTCTCAAGGTTTTGAACACCGTTGCTCAAGTTACACGTAGTGTTCACTCGGGTAGTATAGAACAGACCTGGAATGCTCTCAGCAACCCATCTCTGCAGTTTCTAGGCCTTGAACCAAACCTGAAAATACAGTATATGAATGCTCTTCAAGCAGCTTTGAAAGGAACTCCGGTTCTGAGCTATGCTGAAATCCAAGGAGTTGTAGATTCAGTTGGAGAAGAGTCTGAACAACGTATTCAGGTGATCACAAGACTGCAGTCTGTAAATGATGCAGTTCAGTCAAACAATGCTGACAAAGTTTTGGAAGCCCTGCAAAACACCAGTTTTAAGTTGTCTGACAGTATCAGTTCAACAGACAGTCCCCTTCTTTTGCTATTATTGAGAACTTGCTTGCATGAAAAAGAAAAGCAAGGGGGAGGGGAATTGTGGCTTTGTGATGTGGAAAGTGCAGTTCACGATGTTGTAGCTGAAGTGCATGAAGCTCAGACGGCTTGCTTTGCTCTTGCAAGGCTGAATGTATGCTTGAGTGCTGGTGTTCAAGATCTGAGTGAGTGCATGGAATGTTTAGCAAGTGCAGGGTTGGTTGATTATGATAGAAGTAATCCCAAGGCCTGGCATGATGCATTGTTGGAAGTGCAAAGATCGAAGGTAAGAATACTCCTGTTATATGTATTTGACTTTTTCTTTTTAATTTGTAGTAGCTTATCACCACTGGTTTTCTGATAAATTTGCAGCATCGGCACAGGCATCATTCTCCTTGGATACACCATGTTACCTCTCATGGCCACACAGTGTACCTCAACATGGAGTCCTATTCTTATTCATGGGAACGACCCTCAGACTTTCACCCTCAGTCTCACCACCTGTCACATAAAGATGTTCGCAGTGCTATTGGTGCTGGTGAACGACTTGTGGCTCTGCAGGCACGTTGTCGTGGTTTCTTGGTCAGGCGTCATTTGGCTGATAGGAAAGAATATTGGAGAAAGCATGTGAGGGAAATTGTCCATATTCAATCATGGTGGAGAAGTGTTGTACAGCAAAAGCAATATCAAGCTCACCTACAGAGGGTAAAACATGAGAAAGAAATGCAGGCTAGAAGGTGTTTTTTATTTCCTTATATCTGTATATTAAAGTTGTGTAGTTACTTTTTGTTTCTATCCGGTACCCTCTTCTTCTCTTCACAGGAGAGGGCAAGGAATCCTTGAATACTACCGCCGTCACCTTGGAGCTATAATACGTATTCAAGCATTATGGCGTGGGAGGCAGGCTAGGAAGGCTTTCAGATCCCTTGTGCGTCAGACAAATCCTCCGCTGAATGTTGTGCGCTTATTTGTGCCTTTGCTGGATTTCAATACAGATGACTATGAGAGAGATCTTGAACTGCAGGTACTGTCCCAAAGAGTCAGTTTGCACGCTGTTATTTTGTTTGAGCATGTTCTTAAGTTTATGAATGTCTTTTTCATTGCAGACCTTGCAAGGAGCAGTAGTACAGAGGATTCGCCACAATCAAGAACTCACCCGACAGATCGATGCAATGGACATTAAGATTGGTTTACTGGTTCAAAACAGGGTCTCTCTTCAAGATGTTGTTGCCCATGGCAAGACTTTGAATAGCATTGCTAAGGGCAAAGATAGAGAAAAAAGTAGCCCCCGCATGTCTTGTAAGATTTTGGATAATACTGTACTTTGTTTTATTTTTCATTCATTCTGTTTGCCCTGTCTACACATTAGAATTTTTTTTCTTTTTTTTTCACAGCCAAAGCTCATTGTACTTTAAAGACTCTAACAAGAGAAGGGCGACGTCTTTTGGATGGATACAAACATCTATTTTATACCCTCCAAACTAATCCAACATACCTTGCAAAACTATTGTTCAGGCTGCCTCAGAGTCGCAGTGTTAAATTTTTACAGAATGTAATTTTATCACTGTTTAATTTTGGAGCAAGCCAGAGGGAGGAATACCTTCTCCTAAAGCTCTTTAGAAGTGCTCTTAATGAAGAAATACAGTAAGTTATTTCTTGGCAATTAAAATTATGGCATACTGTGAATACGATTGCTTTAATGGGCTTAATAATATACCACTTTCAGATGCAAATGTGAGAAACTGTCTGATGCGGTCATTGGAAATCCTATGGTGCTTAAAATGGTTGTCAATTATGCTAGGCAGCATTCTGGTCAAAATGCCCTACGTGCAATGGTTGGACCTCTGATTGAGCGGGTAAGTAATTTTAGCTGTGCATTTTATTTCACATTTGAATGCCAGATTTGATTTGCCTTTGCTTCTTGAATAACAATTCCTGTTTCAGGTGTTGAATGACAGAAATCTCTCTATAGAGACAAACCCAGTAGATATTTACAAGTCATGGAGAAATCAAATTGAAATGGAAACTGGAAAGTCTTCGTATGTATGGAGTTGCATCAATTTTTGTTCATGAATGCTTTGTTAGCTTTCCTTTCTAATACAAGTTTCAAATTGTAGTGACTTGCCCCATAATGTCAACCAAGAAGAGGCCCTTTCATATGCTGAGGTTCGGAGAAGGCTCAATTGTGGGCTGCAAATGCTACAGGGTGCCACTCTAGTCTTCCTTCAGAGGATTTGTGACAGCAAGAACCTGATCCCGTATGGTCTGCTGTATGTGGCTCGTACTTTACGTCAAGCCCTTCTTGAAAAGTTTCCAGGCACTCCTGAAAAAGATGTTCTGAAGGTACCTAGCTGAAAACTTCAATTCAATTTCTTTTGATAACAATCTCTCTGAAATTCCTCTTAATATCTTATCTTATCTTCCCTAGATTGTTGGTCATCTTGTTTACTACCAGTTAATAAATTCAGCTATTGTTGCACCAGATGCTTTTGATATTGTGACCTTACCTGCTGACCGCAACTTATCTAATGAACAGCGTCGCAACCTTGCCAGTATTGCTAAAATTCTGCAGTTTGCTGCCTCAAAGAAAGGGTTTGGTGAGGAATCTCCTCATCTCATGTGCTTAAATCCTTTCATTGTTGAATGTCATGAGAAGTTCAAAGACTTTTTCCGCCGTTGTTGTGAAGTGGAGGAACTCGAAGACCACTTCAGTGTTAATCGCTACTCAGAGGCAACTTTAATTCAAGACCCTTGCATTTACATTACTCTTCAGGTGAGATTGAGAGACTGAGATGTAGTCTCTATTTCTTGAGGAGCAAATACTAATATTTTTATCACCACTTGCAGGAAATAGTTGATACTCACAGTCTACTTCTGCAATATGAAGATCAACTTGCTGCAGACCCCATGGATCCACTTCATGAACTACTTGAGGACTTGGGCGGTGTTCCAACTACTGCTCAGCTGCTGTGCAGCGATTCAGCTCCTGCTGCACCACAGCTCTTGCAAGCAGAAATTTGTCTCTCTCTTGCTGATAAATTCCAGGTAATATTTAAACTGTGCTTTCCTCATAAATGACAGTCTAGCATAACTCAACTTAAATCAAAACGAAATTTTATCTTTCCTTAGTTACCAGAGGAAGACACAACAGATCTGAACAAGCTATTTGTGAAAACAAAAGAATTGCTTGTGTTGCTGTTACCACTGTTGCAAGGAGAGGACTTATTGCAGGCATTGTCTGTACCAGATACACCTGCCCACCAATTGTTGTATGAGGAAAGACTGAGGAAGAGAGATCGTGATCAGAGACAGCTTGTAGCTCTAAATCGTACCTTCAACACTGATTCATGGTACGCCTTTTGATTTGCTTTGTTACATGAGGTTTGGTAAGTTTTCTAATTGGATTTTAAAATAATCTTTTCCTGAAATTTGCATTGTTTAGTTGGTCGTTGAGGGACTGCAAACAGTTGTTGAGACGATATCTGAGCCGTCTGGAACTTGCTGGTCTGGCATCGTCAAGTGATGCTTACCAGTCAGTTGTCACTGCAATCGCCCAGGACCTATGTCACAAGGGCCTGTACCGTCAACAAAGAGCCAGGGAGTTGGTGACATTGCGCAACACAATTTCCTCTTTGGACTCAAAGACCCAGTCACTCCAGGAGCAAGTTGATTTTTACAATGAGTACATCAGACGTTGCCTCGATAATCTTAATGCAGGAAAAAGGTAAATAGTTCAAAATTATCATCATTGTTTTAATATGGGCGTACTTCAAAAAGTTCACACTTCGGTTTGTCTGTTGTGCAGGAGTGTTCATGCACCTAAAATAGATGCGAAGGTTCATGGAAAGCTGAAATCTAAGTTTACACTGAAATATTCAGCAGCCAAACTGCAAGAAAAGGGCGTTCTCCTTGAAGTAGAAGGTTTGCCCTCTACTCAGCTAAGGAATGTCGTATTTGAAATTTCTCCAGCAGATCGATCAGGAGTTTTTACTGTTAAAGGGAAGTTTATGGGTGTTGAAATGGAGAAAGTGGATATTGACATCCAGGTGAGTCTAGATTCTGTTCAAACAGCACTATAACTAAAACTTGTAGCAGCTAAAGCTTCTGTTCACTTTGTTTCAGCATCTATTGGAGTTGCAGTTCGAAGGATGTTCCATTATGGATATGTTTGGAAAAGCAAAAGTCAATGTCAATCTTTTGTTATTTTTGATTAATCGCAAGTTTTATGGTAAAACAAAATAACACATTAATTTGTTAACCCTTACTTTAAACCAATATGTACAATTAAGGATATATACATATCAAATGCACTTATAGTATTTAAGTTATAATTTATCAACTTAAACTGAGCACATTCCTCATGACAATTCAAATTGTTCAGAACTAGTTTTGTGTATATATTCTGCCGGATGAACATGGTCCATGTTGTACTATTTTATTTTAATTTGTTGACGATCTTTCCAGTGATAAATTGACGTAACATTGTGATTTGTGACTTGCATATTGTATCTGCCAAAGAGTTTATTTAGTGGTTTCAATCCCAGTTCAAGAGAACTATTTTTATGTCGTACTTGTTTTCCCATTCGTCTTTGAAGAAGGAATTTGTTGACCATGTTGGCCTTTTTGATTTTCTTTCATTTATTTTCACAAAAATATTCTTAAAGCCTCCTGTTGTTTCTGTTGTAACTTTGCTTAAATGAACTTGGAACTATGGCCATGTTTTCAGTGAATGACTCACTGGAAAAAAAATTGGTGTACTATAATATTCTTCTATCTCTTTTTTAACAAGAATGTATAAAGATTTATCTAACATGTTTTTAAAATAAATGTATTGTTCAATGAATTATGAATTGGTTCATTTTTGAAAATACCCTCCATCTATCCTTCATTTGGTACCAGAAATGAGAAAAGCTACACCCACTGGACAACTTATACACAGGAATGTTGGGACAAACTGGTTCAAGTGGTCAAAAAAGAACTCTTTACTAGCTTCCCTGAAAATGTAAAGGATGATACATCAGGAAGAATCCTGAACTTTTATCTAGAAATAAGAGGAGCCAAGGGTTTTTGAATTACTTCTTGGGTCCGCTTCCTGAATGGATGAAAAATTGCAAGGAAGGCGAATACATGGACATTTTCATTATTTGATCCTTGCTCAGGGTGACCAGCACTAAAAATTTTGAACAGGGACTGTATTCCGGTGTTCGGGGTTCCAAACACACTGCCACCGAAAAAACTCCACGGTCCACGGACGCTCGCTTGGACAGCCGTACCAACCAGGGGGTTCATGACCCCCCCCCCCCCCCCCCCCCCCCCCTGAAACGGCTCGGTGCCCGAAGGGCAGCGCCTGGCAGGTAGGCAACGTAGGCAACCAGCGTGACATCCCGCCTGTAAGTGGGCAAAAAGCGCGGCCTGACCCCCTCCGAAAACTTAGGCCAGCTACGTGCCTGCCTTCATGTTTGCCCAAAATACCTTTTGGGGTACTTTATTTGTACGGCATGGCTCTGAGATCCCAGAAGGTACCTTTGTGTTTGTATGTCTGTCCATTAATGTTTTATTTATACATTTTGATGCATGAAGTTTGTTGGGATGCAGTTTGCTGGGATGACACAAAAAATAATATACATCGTTCTGCTTCATCCGTTAATCACATCTATTTTCGTCGTAAATGAAACGGAACATGCAACTTATTGTAAAAATAGGGAGTTCGCAGAACTCGGTCTAGAAGAGATGAGAAAACACTTACTACAGTTAAGTGTGACGATATCGATCACAGAAATTTGAAAAGTGTAGAATTAAATATTTGTATCCACGAGTCCACTGGGGCTGAGCGATAAATTTCAGAACTCGTATCTTTGATCTCACGGATGCGGGTAAATACAGTTCTGGAAAGACAAAGATGTTGACCAACACCGATCACAAAATCATATAAATAAGAAAAAGGGAGAGAGCGAGAGAGAAATATTGCAAAGACTGTTTGAACAAAGTACTTCTGAAGAGGCGTCAACTATCTACCGATTATCGACAAAATTGTTTCGCAAAGTTCCAAAGACGCTCGTTTACTACATATTTCTTTGCATATTTGGCTATTACTAAGGCTTAGACCTCATTTAACCCCCCCAGACTTTCATAGCAAAGAAATGATTATCGGTAGGAAAAACACTCAGGCCTGATAGATTGGCGAAACATTATCATGCGTTTCGTCGTTTAGGCCAGTATCGACGATGTGCCAACAAGCACTAACAGTCATCTTTTTCGTCGGATTTTCATGCAATTATAGGACATTTCTGGCGTTAAAGACGACGCCAGGACTGTCACTGTGGACTCTCTCGTTTAGGCATACTGTGCGGAGATATCGCTCTCCAGGAATAAGCACGTTTACACTGTTGAAAAAAAAAATGCATTCGGCGGAAGGCGGGCTGACGTGCGAGCGGCAGTCCGTACGACGCGTTGCTGTCGCCCGCTTTCATCCCGCTGAGAATTTCACCGCCGAAAAGAGAGAAAAAAAAAGGAACCCTGTTCGTTTTGGAGTGCGGACCGTCCTTTCTTTTGTGCTAGACCGCATGTCGATCAGATTGATCACTCGGTAATGATAAAGATTTGGATATGTTTCATTCGAACTGATTGGTCAGATTGATTTTCGTGTTTTTTTTTTTCGGTCCCGCGAAGAGATGCGTTTTTTGATTGCACCTAATTGACAGGTGATGCGTTTTTGTTTCTTTTGTTGCCAACTGGTACAGTCCATAAAATGCAAATTAATTTGCTGTTGCTTTGTGCCCCCACGTCTCAGTGGCGAGCTCGCACAAACAAAGATCTCTGTGTTTTGTTTGTTTTTGTAGTGATTTTTTTTACCGCTTTCCTCCGTACAAAATATTCACAAAATTATTTACATTGAGAGTAGCGCGGCTACAACGTCGGTTTTGTACGTAAGTAAAATCACTTTGTACTGCTTCTTAATCATGAAGTTGGGGTGACCGCGGGCGGGGAGAACCACGGGCTCTCGCCTCCACTTGCTGTTACCCGTGTGTACAACCCAAACACACCGCAGGGCCGCAGGGGGCCACCCGCCACCCGACACTGCGATAGTCTGCTGCGCCGTGTTGCGCCCCCAGATGCAGATGCTCATCAGATGCAGATGGTCCAGCGGTTGGAGGCCTTGGCTGGGTCCAGCCACGGGTGCGTGAGCCGCTCGGCCGCCGAGGCCCGCAGCTGGGGCCGCAGGTCCAGCATGGGCGACAGGAAGTCAGCGAAGCCCTGCGCCTCCTCCCGGCTCCACTCGTACTTGTCCTCCAGCACGCTGCGCAGTGGCCACGGCCGCAGCTTGCCGATGTTGCGGAGCGCGCCTGTGGGGAATGCCATTTCGAGTCTCATTATCGCACTCGCAGCTAAATTGTCAGCCGCTCGGTTCCTCGCCTTCTTATCTCACCCTTGCTGTTGAAGAAGTGCTTGGAGTGCTTGCCGTTGGTGACCAGGTCCTTCGGCAGCGGGCCCAGCAGCTCCATGATGTGCGCCAGGTGGTCCTCGTCCCGGGAGTAGGTCGCCCCCGAACGGGGCTCGAACAGGTAGTCCCCCGTCAGCAGCTCGAACGCCTGAACAGGGTCAGGAGGTCAGCGGGGCACGGGCGTCACCCAAGGGGCACCCAAGGGGCACCCAAGGGGCACCCAAGGGGCACCCAAGGGGCACCCAAGGGGACACTGGTAGCAGACATCCCTACCATGCAGGCCACGCTCCAGATGTCTGCCGAAGTGCCGTACTTGGCCCCCAGGATCACCTCCGGACACCTGTACTGCCTCGTCTGGATCTCGTCCGTGAAGGTGTGGAACTGGAAACGAAAACGGCCGTCCCAAACACGTAGTAAAGATCGCGAAAACGCACGACAAACCCGTGAGGGTCACCGTCGCCAGAAGACTTACGGTCCAGCAGGCGTTGCCCAGGTCCGCGATCTTGACGTCGAACTCGACGAAGTCAGTCTTGGCCGGGTCGCAGTCCGGCGAGCTGTCGTCCGGCTCGGGTCCGGTGGGTGCTAAGGAGACGGGGGGTGGGTCAGGGGCGGGGCAGGAGACGGCGCGCCGGGGGCTGCCCTCCGCGCCGGCGGCGGCCTCGTCCTGGGGAGCGGTGGTGGCGAGGCTGGCCCCGCGCGCTGTCCGGGGGCGGTAGCAGGCCGACGACGACAGCAGAGCCATCGGCGGCGGCTCCCAGTCCTCCCACTCGTCCTCGCAGCGCACCGACGCCAGCGGCATCTCGTCGAAGCTGTGGTGCTTGTCGCCCTCTGCGGGGAAACACATCGTCAGCACAAGTCAAGGGGGGGGGAAGGGGGGGGGGGCGTCGACCCCGCAGTGTGCACTCACGGAACTCGATGGCCTGCTTCTGCCTGGAGGAGCCGCCGTTGGCACCGCCGCCGCCGCCGCCGCCTCCACCACCGCCGCCGCCGCCGCCACCGTTGGCGGCCTCCTGGCGCCGCTCCCTGGACTTGGACAGCGGCGGCGCTACCCCCCTGGGCCCACCCCTGGCCAGCGAGGACTCGCCCTGCTCGTGCGTGTGCCGCCGGTGCTTGGTGGGCGCGTGCGGCGCGTGCCCCGCGAGTGGCGCGTGCCCCGCGAGCGGCTGCAGCGGCTGAGGCGGCTGGGGCTCCGGCTTGCTGCGACGCCCGCTGCTCGGCTTGCTGCCTTCGGGGGCCGGTAGTTTGGCTGGTAGGTTGGCCACTGTCGAAAGAACAAATGTAATTTCTTAGACTTTAAAAATTTAGAATCGGAGACAGTTTAAAAAAACGAAAAAAACAACAAAAAAACATCGAAATCAACAGAGAGCATAAATTGCAATAATGTTATAAGCCTACCCATGGAGCGGGGCATGGCGCCGCCCTGCTTGCAGCGCTCGTGCCACTTGATGGCCTCCAGGGCCAGCTTGCGGTGGTACTCGGGCGACGCCACCAGCACAATGTTCTCCGGCTTGATGTCCGTGTGGATGATGTGGCACTTGGTGTGCAGGTAGTCCAGCCCCTCGAGCACCTGGCGGATGATCCGCTTGACGTTGTGCAGCGGCAGCCCGCTGAAGTGTGTCCGGTTGATGAGGCGCAGCAGGTTGCAGCCCAGCATCTCCATGACCATGCAGATGTGCGTGCCGTACACGCCCTCGACGCGGAAGTCGTCCAGTAGGAGGACCACTCGCCGCCGGCCGGGGTCGGACGGGTCCGCGTTGCGCACCTGCAGACGGAGTCCACGTCAAGCCCCTGCCAAGTCCAGGGTAGGCCGTCCCGCACAGCACCCGTGCGTGCACCAGCCCGTGCTGCCTACCCTCCCGGCGCTCTGCCCTGTGCGTTGTGCTATTGGGTGGGTGTTTACTGCTAGACTCTACCGGACTACCCTGATGCTGTCACCGTTACCTACCCTCTTGAGCAGGCGGATCTCATCCAGGGCCGTGTCCGTGTAGTGGTGCGCGCTCTTGACCACCTTGAGTGCCGCGAATCGTTTCACCCTGGAGAAACAAACGGAAAATGGAATGACATTTCGTCGACGTCTCGCCCTGTCCCGACGCCCGTTCCCACAGTCTGCCGACGTGCGCACTTACGCCTTGTCCCTGCAGAGCCACACCGTGCTGAAATGACCCCAGCCCACCTTGCAGTAGACCTGGTACCGTCCGTGGAAGAGGTCGTTGATTCGCACGGGGTGGTATCCGCCTGAAACGGAGCGGAAGAAATTATGTCACGTCACGAGGAAAGGTCTGTGTCTGTTTCGGGGGATCGTATGAGGCCGCCGTAGCTGCGCTCCCCTCACCCGTGGAGTAGTCGGACGGGCTCTCCTGCTCCTCCCTGTCCTCGGGCAGCAGCGGCTCGTTGTCCGGGGCCTCCTCCAGGTCATCGGACTCCCGCCGGCCCTCGGACCGAACCTCGGATCTGTCGACAACGTCCACGACATCAGCAGCGGCTCCCACACCAGGAGCTAGAGGAAGGTAGGCGTCTGCTGCCAGGCAGGCCGGCGTCAGAGGCCACCGTCAGAGGCCGCCGTCAGAGAGTGAGGAAGCAAAGGCAGCCGATACACAAACACACAAGTCGCGTTTCCGCTTTATATCTGAAAGGTAAGGCAGCATCTTGGGGATGGGGGGTCAGGCACAAAACTTGAACGCACTCGGTCCCCCTTACTGGAGAGGAGCCACACTCAGGCATAGGCGTATCCAAGTAGCGGGGCGCATGGCATGCATTGGCGGAGCCGGGCGAGCGACGAGCGCTGTGTTAGAGCGGGGCTGGGCTGGGGCTGGGGTTGTTAGCCGGGCCGGCGTGGCGCGGGGCTCACACACGAGCTCACACACCTCACACCACTGCACACGCTGCGTACACGCCTGTTCGCACTCACACCGTACTCGCCAGGACGCGAGCTCGGGGGCAGCCGACTTGACCTTCCTACGCTTGCGGAAGCGGGGCGGTGGCTGAGGCGGCGGCTGGGGCGAGGGCAGGGGTGCCCCCCCGCCCCCGGGCCCTTGGGGTGGGTCAGGCTGGGCGGTGCGGGCGGTGGCGGCCACCGGGGGCCGCAGCTGCGACGGAGCCAAGGCGGCAGCGGCAGTAGCGGCGGCAGCAGGCCCGGGGGCGGGCCACCCCCACTCCCGGAGCAGGTCCTCCCGGCGGAAGCGCAGCCGGCCCTCCCTGTTTGGGGCCCAGCGCAGCACGCCGATCCAGGCCACAAGGCCGAGCCACGCCGCCACCCACCACCAGGCCGCCACGTCCACCTCGGGGAGGATGGGGGAGGCCAGCAGCAGGCACGCCCACGAGCACGCCTGCTCCAGGAGACCCGAGTCCACGACGCCGGCCATGACGCCCTCCACGACCGCGTCCACGCACTGCGACACGAGCGCGTTCAGCTCTGCCACCACGGGCGCGCCCAGGGCCAGCATCTCGGGCACCAAGTCCTCGAGGACGTCCATCGTCGTGGACGTGGACTCGTTGTGCGGCGATGTTGGCAGCTCCGCCGACGGTGGCACTGTAGCCGCGGCACCCAGAGGCAGCGGGGTGCGCGCCGCTACGACGGCGGAGGCCGGCGCCCAGCACATGCCGGGGGCGCGCGGGGGCGCTGCGCCCCCTCGGCCCCACGGGGGGTTCCACGGTCCCCCGTCCGCCATGACGGCGTGGCAGGCGTTAGCAGGCGTTAGCAGGGCCCCCGACAGTCACCGTGATCGGCCCAATGCCATTGTCAAACCCGTCCTGAAATAAACCACTTGTCACACGGTGCGCAGGGCTGCGCCATGAGGCCCCGGGGCCCGGGGCCCGCGCCATGACTTGCGCGATGAGGTATCCCCGATCGGCGCGGGAATACGGCACCACCGGCACCACCGGCACCACCGGCACCACCGGCACCACCGGCACCACCGGCACGGCGGGACAACAACCGGACACCCAAACCCTGTCCCGTGCCGTCCGCACTCGCTGGCGGTTCTTGAGGGGGCGGCACGAGTACACCTCTTCCCGTGCCTCTCCCTTTCCACCCTCCCGCCACTCCCCGCCCCGCCCCGCCCCAGCCCGCAGTGCCTGGCACTGGCACGCCGGGTCGGGTTGGGCCGGGCCCGATAACACGATCGGCTCGGCCTCAGCAGCACGGAGTCGGCGACCCGTCAGGCGTGGCCGGGCCGGGCCGGGGTGCGTTCGATATCTACCAGACCAGACGCCGGGCACGTAAAAATTAGATATAAAAAAAATGATAAGTGGTCCTAACAAATTTGTTCGCTGATTTCGGGATAAGCAAAAACTTTAGGTGAGAAATTTTTTTGCACGGTCAGCAAAAAGGAATTAAAGGTAGTGGCGTGAGCAAATTGCAGAAAAAGTGGTTGCAACAAGCTTTTTGCTGAGTGTTATATCTTGCAATTGAATTCATTGCTTGTCCCAAAATCAACGATTTTTTTTATTTTTTTTTTGCGCGGGTGCCAAACGCCAACGCCCTCATCACTGTCGCCACGAGCCCCACGGATCACGTGACCCCGGGACTCCAGAGCCGCTTGGCGGGTGGTGGAGTGGGGGCGACGTCCCGAGGCCATTGGACTCGGCAGGCCCGCGGGTTCAAAAACCGACTCTCTCAATATTGTTTCTTCCTCTCTTGTTCCCCGCAATCGTCGTTGGCGTCGAGTGCGTCCTCCTATCTTGTAGTTTTAGTACAGGCGATATCGTTACTCCACTGCACTTTCTCGAAATAGGAGCGTCCGACAACCAAACTGAATGAACAAGCGGTTTATTTGCGTCTGTTGGCGACATTTCAGGAGCCGCTGTCCGCGGGTACGTCACCCGCGGCCGGGTGGCGGCCGGCGGCGGCCCCGACCATCCTGCGTACTTTCAGCAGGAAACGAGCCTTCCCTTCCCGAGTTTTCGAGTGGGCGCCGCGCTTTGCCAACTTGGCGAAAGCTCTTCCTCGTTCCGCCATTAGAATATCAGCAGTTAGCAGTACAGTGAGACCGTTGTTTTATTTTCTGCTTACACACAAGGTGACATGCTGCGCAAAAATCCGCCATGTACCCGCATGTACCTTCGAGGAGCAAAATTTAAAGAGTGCGAGATAATAGCGATTTCGGAGAGGGGAAAGGAGCTATGGCCTGTGACCACTCCCGCACGGCAGCCGTGTCGCGCGGGCTGGCCTACCTCGGCGCTCGCAGGCGCCCCGGCCGCAGCCGACGCTGCCTCTGGCCGCCTACGGCACCTGCTTCGCCTCTCTTCGGCTTCGGCAGTTCGACGCGCGCCTCTCGCCCGTCTTCACCGTCGTGTACTCAATTTTTCTTGGACCCGCGCCGAGCATATGGTCCGTCGACCTTGACATCTTCATCTCTTGTCGGCGGGGCGGAGCGGGGCGGAGGCGTCAGGCCGAGCGGAGGGCCGGGCTGGCTCCCCAAGGCGAGAGCGTATTTACACCGATGTACCCTCACCTGCACCCCCAACTTTGTTTCCCTCGGAGAAAAGAAAAAAGGGAAAAACAAGAAGAGAAAAAAAAAAAAACCAAGAAATTCAGGGCGGGATATTACTTCCAGCGGTCCTGAGGTGTTTGTAGGCCCGGCCCCGGCCCCCGCTTCGCTTCGGCCTCGACTCACAAGAGTTAAGTAAGTGCGACTGGGAGCGGGTGTCTACGCGGGGCGCCGTGCGGACCAGCATTGAGGCCGAGGACTTTTGTAATAACGGGGGAGGTAGCGGCGGTAGCGGGGTAAAGCGGCGGGTAGTCGGGGTTAAGTGCGCCGGGATAATCGAGGGAACCGCGGCGGGGCTGTGCCACCGCTGTCGCTGCTGCCGCTGCTGCCGCTGCAGGGGTGAAGGGCTTCCAAGGCCGTTCGCTCCACGGCCCGCTCCAATAAAACCTCGCGAGTGGCCTGAGCCTTCCCCCCCCCCCCTTCTCTCTTTCCATTCATTCACGGCCAAGGTGTACATTCGTTTTCACCCCATTGCCTCTTCACGACGAGGCTCGGTGCATAGGCAGGCTTCGGTTGAAACAAGTCGACGCATCCTGCTCAGGTTGTTATATGGTGGTCTTCCTCGGCAACTCCCCCTTCCCTCCCCCTCACCCCTTCCCTTCCCCCTTCCCTCTGCCCTCGGCCCCCCGCCCACTCCCCTCCCCCCTGAGCGCAGGCTGGCCCGCTGGCGAGGTGTAAAATTAGCCCAACCGGGAAAGCGTGCGTTCGGGAATAATGCGGTGTCGTTGGACTTGATAACGCACCTACAGTTATTAACCGCACTTGCCGAGTCCTTGTCCCACATATTTTCTCCCGCGCTCACACATTCACTTGGCTTTCATTTTCCCAGATCTTTTTTTCTGCCGTCTCTCAATCATTAGTTTTCCTGTATTGAACTCATTTGTCTTCCCGTATTTACTCTCTGAAATGGGGCACATCTTGGACCACTTAGACTCGGTAGCCTCTCTGATTATGGCAGGCGATTGCCGCTACAAACTCGTAAAGAAAACTAAATTAAATCACGCAAGTCACAGTGCATGGTTGAAATTCCGCGCTTTTCAGATTCACTTTGATGAACCAACTCTTTTTTGATGATGCCATTCGTCAATGGTGACTGTATCACATTGAGATTTGCTGAGAGAATTCAAATGACCCAGTCACTTATTTCGGCGTTCTTTCGGCGTTTTTCTTCTGCTTTACTACATCACAAGATGCCGATTCACGTCTCGCTCGACGTTTCCCGCCGGATCAGCGCAACCCTCAGAGCGGGTATAGAACGACCCGTTCGAAGCTGAGGATTGGAAGTTGGCGCGCGAAAAATGTGAGGCTTGGGAAGCGGGCAAGCGGGCGGTGCGTGCGACGACGAGGCGGACGAGGCGGCGTGAGTTCGGACCTCCGCCAGCACCGCGACCAGCCCGCGACGCGAACGCGACGCCACTGAGCCGTGGGACCTGACCCAACAGCCGCGTCGTCTGCTGCTGTGTCGTCTGCTACCGCGTCGTCTGCTACCGCGTCGTCTGCTACCGCGTCGTCTGCTACCGCGTCGTCTGCTACCACCGCAACGGCAGCATCCTAACCGCGACCCGACCGACCCACGCAACCGCATACGGACCTTAAAGCAGATACGATGATATGCGCACGGCCACTGCGGCGCGCGCACGCATGCTACAGTAGTTCCGTCTCTGTCACACCTTTCGGGCTCGGCCTCAGGATGGAGAGAGACGGATAGATAAACAGACGGCTAGGCCTAGGAACTGCCCGGCCGGCACTCGGCCAACTGGGGTCTCTACTGCCGGGAGCAGGGAGCGCCCAGTCCCCCTCCCCTCCACCTTTCTCTCATCGCCCAGACATTCCGCGGCTATAGGCTTACCTTAGAACACGGTACTTTAAATAATAGTGTACACACAACACACACACACACACACACATACACATACACACACTGCTTTCTTACGAAAACGTGCACGCGGGACACATGTTCGATTCTTAAATTTATTGCTAGCACTGTCGTGTTAATACAGATCAAAAACGCCGACAAGAATGTACCATAAGTGCAGCTCGACCTTTCTATATTTCGATTTTTCAAAGGAATGTAAAGGTCGAAATGGTTGAAGAAACAGGTGCGACGATGGATGCAAAATGTGCAAATAGTTGTTTGTATAAACAAAAAAAATCACGCAAAACTGTCGCTATTAAAAATACACTACCAGAAAAAAATGCTGTCTGCAATTGTAAATGTCGGTATTCACTGCGTCGAGATTCCAACCAAATGATCTAAATCCTCTGATCAGCTTTGAGTTTTTTTTTCTGGTAGCGTAGTAACTGTGCAGGAAAGACGAAGAAAGGTGGCAGAAGAGTTAAAAACATTCGAGTGCGTCAGGCAAGATGCAGGCAGAGACGAATTCAAGGCCTAGGAGCTATATAATGCATCTTACCACAAGCAGTTCCGTGGCGCTCTGCGCTGCGCCCTACATCCTCCGATAAATGACACAACACCAGCCTTCTTTTGCATGTTCTCTTCAGCAGAACATGAACTGCTCTTACTCAGTTCCCAACTTTGATTCCTCCATTCCCTCAGACCCCTCATCATCTCTCAGGCAGCCATACCAGCAGTGCGGAAAAATGCGAATGCCTTGCACACCCGTGCATACTTTGGAAGAGTCTCCAACTTGCAACGGTGGATGACAAAAAGGCGAATGCAAGAGAAAAATATTGAATGCGGGCGGACAAAGGATTCAATAGAGGGCTGCCCATGGGGTACTCACGACTTGGGGTGGCGATGCCTGAGATGTTGGGGAGGATGGTTGCGGTGGTGGTGGTGATGATGGTGGTGCTTGGGCTCATGTTCCACCTCACCCGACCTGTGGCATATACAGGGTGTTACGCCCCTGGATTCCAAACTAAACTCTTAAAAAATAAAAAGAAACAAAAGGCGAAAAGGATGGATTGGAAAAGGGAGAAAGAAACGCCAGAGGAGTACGCAGCGAGAAAAAAATAAATAAATAATTGATAAGGGAAGTAACAGAAACAGCGGGATGAAACCCAAAAAATGATGAACCTCCGTTGAAAACCAAAAATAGAATAGAAGCGCAGAGAAATTATGATAAAATAAAGGTTTCGTGTGCTTCTGAGTTGGGCGCTAGGAGTCAAGTGTCTGGGTGTCTGTTAAAGATTCCATCTTTGTTTTTGGCCGTCGGCCGTCTTGTAATTTTCCACTTTCGCCCATGGATGCACACAACTGCGTAGGCCTGGGAAGCGTTATGAAAAGGGAGCGGGGGTGACAGGGAGGCATAGGGGAAGGAGGGGGGGGGGGGGTCCAACTTGTCAGCTCAGCTGTGTGTCCTCAGGCGCGGATTTGAGGGGGAGGGGGGCAACTGCCCATTTGCTCCCCCCCCCCCCCCCCGCCCTTCGGGCGCCGGAAATGTAGGCAACCGGCATGGCTTTTCCGCATGTAAGTAGGCAAAAGGTGGGACATTGCCCCTGTAAATAGGGAAAAAGCGGGACATTGCCCCCCCCCCCCTCAAGCCGCTCCCAGATCCGCCACTGTGTGTCCTGGGCTACGAGGTCTAAGGACCCAGAGGCCGTACGGGGCACGAGGGTGTCTGGAGGGCTCTTGGAAGAGATGTAGGGGACTTGGTTGAGAAGGAGACACGAAGGGAGAGTAAGGGAGAGTGAGAGGAAGAGATCGCGCGTGCGCGCAATGAAGAGAGAGAGAGAGAGAGAGAGAGAGAGAGAGAGAGAGAGAGAGAGAGAGAGAGAGAGAGAGAGAGAGAGAGCACTGTGCAAAACGGGTGGACGGAGAGGGAGGGGGCAGAGCTCTGGTCGGCTTGCCTCTGGGTATCGACCCGGCCGGCGCGGAAGGAGGAGGGGGTGGGGAGGGGGGGGGGGTGGAGCACGAGGCGAACCCAACCTGCTTCGGACGGGAGGAGTAGCGGAAGGGGACGGTGCCCTCTCTCTCTCTCTCTCTCTCTCTCTCTCTCTCTCTCTCTCTCTCTCTCTCTCTCTCTCTCTCTCTCTCTCTCTCTCTCTCTCTCTCTCTCTCATCCTGCAGCATCGCAGTTATCTCGAACACAATGATTGAATATTTCGACACAGATTCCCCCCCCCCTCCTCCTCCCCCTACTTTCTCTCCTGAGGGATACAGAACGCAGAACGCCATTCCAGGAGCCAATGTGTAATGCAGAGGAGACGAGGGAGCGGGACAGACAGACCGCTGCCGTGCAGGCAGGGCCGGTAGGGCCAGGGCGGGGCGGCAAGGGCCTTAGGAAGCCGTACGACTGGGGCAGCGGCTGCAGCGGCTGCAGGACACGGCCCCGACTAGAGACGAGCCGGAAGTAAAAGTGACGTACCGTCACGTGACCATCACGGAGAAAGTGTCCATCGGCCGTCTAGGCGCACTTTGAAGATGCGGAGACCGCTCCGCCATCTGACAGCGGCCTCACGGCAATTACGACTTCCGTATTTTTTTTTAGAAAAAACAAAAAGAAAACAAAATGAAAATAAAATTTAATTCCCAGGCCTCGCCCGGCAGGGCAGGCCCAACTCACGTGCAGCGGCGTGAGGAAGCCGTCCCAGCGGAGCCAGGCCAGGCGGAGCCCGGAGGAGCCCGGAGGGGCCCGGTCACCGTCTCACAATAACCAGCAACGCCGTAACAAGCTCTTATTCCCCGTGCCGTGCCGTGCCGTGCCGTGCCGTGCCGTGCCGTGCCGTGCCGTGCCGGCAGACTCCCCCCACCATCGGCACGGGGCGGGCCGGCAGGCCGGCAAGGGAAACACAGAGAGCAGCAAGGGCATGTGGTGCCCAGTGGTGCCGTGCCGCGGCAGGAAAGGTTCCGGTCGATTCCAATTGAATGCGTCAGCAGTGGTCGCCGCGCCGCCGCCCTCCCCGGCACGGCACGGCACGCCTCGCCCGGCGGACACCGCCGCCCGCCCGACCGGCTGTTTCGCACGACACCTCGCTCTACGTATGTCAAGGCCGTGAACTCTCTGTCTGTCTGTCTGTCTCTGTCTGTCTCTGTCTGTCTCTGTCTCTCTCTCTCTCTCTCTCTCTCTCTCTCTCTCTCTCTCTCTCTCTCTCTCTCTCTCTCTCTCTCTCTCTCTCTCTCTCTCTCTCTCTCTCTCCCTCCCCCACAGCCCACACCTACCGGGCCGGCAGCCGCTGTCTGACGGAGAGCGCCCGGTAGGTAGGCAGCACCCGTGACGCCGCGACACGGGTGTTCTCACGTTGCCTACCTGCCGGGCGTTGGACCCCAGGCCGCCCCAGGCCCAGGCGGCAGTGGCAGACCCTGTGTGTGTGTGTGTGCGCGTCCGGAGCGCCTCCGTAGCGAGAAGCAAATCCGGCGCGGAAGTGCTCTTCCCCGCATCGGGTCGATTCTGTCCCAAGCAGATTGAAGCGAGGGGGGAAGAGTAGGGGGGGGGGGGAGAGGGAGCGAAAGAGAGACAGACCGATAGACAGAGAGAGAGGAAGAGAGTAGGTGGATAAGTGGGGAGGGAGAGCGATGCTGTGAGCGACCCCAGAGCGCAGCTTCGCAGCCTGCGCCTGTTGCACGCTGCAATCCCTGTGAATCAGCGCCGTTGTTCAGATCATGGGGAATGCCGTGGGCGTATACGAATCCGGCTGCCCTCGGCTGCCCCCGGCTGCACCTGGCTGCACCTGGCCGCACCTGGCCGCACCTGGCCGCACCTGGCTGCACCCGGCTGCACCTGGCCGCACCTGGCCGCACCTGGCTGCACCCGGCTGCACCTGGCCGCACCTGGCCGCACCGGCTCAGGCAGCCGTCGCCGAGTACACCCCAGCCCCTCTGGCCGAGTGGCTGTCCATGTCCACCCCGGCCTGGCAACACGATAGGACCGCGGGGGCTGCGGGGGCTGCGGGGGCGTGCAGCGCAGCCCTGGCCAGCCCGCCGCCCCCCACTCTGCCCCCACTCCGCCCCCACCGGCCCCCTCCGGGCCCCACCGCAAGGACCTTGTTAGCACGGACCGACCGAAGGCCCGACTCGACTGCCCCGCCCTGCCCCACCCGACCAGAAGGCTAGTCAAGGCTACCTGGGAGCAGGGCCTGGCCACTGGGCCACAAGGCATGCTCGGAGCCAACCCCCTTCCCTTGTGGCTGGTGCCGGTGTGGGCCGGTCTGACCCACCGCCCGATTAATGCTTCACTTCTTCACTTTTTCATGCATTGGAAACAGGTTACGAACCTCTCAGGCATACTCTTTCATTTTCTCCTTGTTGTTGCTGTTTTTTTTTTTTTTTAATTCTTAGATTGGGCCATACCTGGATTTTTGATATTTTGCTCGCTCGGAAGCAGCGGCAAGTCGTTGGTTTAGGGTTCTCTTTAGGGGATTAGGAGCTGGTCAACATATTGCTAGGAATTTTCAGAAGATTTCTTTTCGAGGTACGCGATGAAGATGCGAGTCCAAGACGTTCAACGGACTGCTGTAAGGAGTAATAGGCATGCGTAACAGTTTGAGAGTCCGGCGGCTCGGGCTCGGGCTCGGGCTCGGAGACGCTGCCTGCCTGCTCGCTGGTGCCGGCCGGAGCCTGGCCAGAGGCCGAGGCCGCAGACCGTCCCGCCGTGGACGTGTACTCACCCGCTGGGGTGCAGGGCGGGCATCTTCCTTCTGCGTCGGGGTGGAGACAGCGACAGAGACAGGGCTTGGTGCTGAGACGTCGGCGACCTGGCGTCCTCGGCGGCGGCGCGGTTGGGGACGTCCTCGGCGCGCTCGGCCTCGATGTAGTCCTGGCGGCGGCCGATGACGCCGTCGAAGGACTTGACGGCGGTGAAGGGCCCCCGGTGTCCGCGGGGCCCCGGGGGCGCGGGGGACACGGCGCCCAGCTGGGAGCGCCGGTAGTCACTATGCCGCCGCTCGCTCTCGATGTGGTAGTCCGCCTGGCGCCGGTCTCTCTCGCTCTCCATGTGGTAGTCGCCCTGGCGTCTGTCCCTCTCACTCTCGTGGTGGTAGTCGGCCTGCCGCCGCTCGCTGTCCATGAGGTAGTCTGCCTGGCGTCGGTCCCTGTCGCTCTCGTGGTGGTAGTCGCTCTGCTGGCGCCGCTCGCGTCGGTCTCTCTCGCTCTCGATGTGGTAGTCGGTGACAGGCTCCCCAGGCCCGGCCCTGTAGTCGCCGTGCGAGGGCACGTACACGGGGGAGGGCTCGCGGGAGGCCACGGATTTCACCACGGCGTTGACGTTGGGCGGCAGTGGGCTGCGGCTGTAGCCTCTCGGCGGCGCCCTCGGGGACGGGCCCCGGTTGCCGCGGGGGGACGGTCCTCTAGACGGCGGCCCCCTGGGGGAGGTGGGCACCGGGTAGCCCTTGTAGGACCACTCGTCCAGGTAGTGTCGCTCCTTGTAGGAGGGGGCGTAGCTCGGCGCCGGCTCCTCTTCCTCCTCCTCCTCGTCCTCCTCCCCCGCCTCCTCGACGAACACCTCCGGAATGGCCATGACTGAGGTGGGGGCGTCGCTCTCTTCGTCGTCCGCATCCAGGCTGTCTGTTTCGTGGATGTCGCCACGGCTGCTACGCCGCGGCCGTGAGGCCGGGATCACGGGCTCCTTGGAGCGGACGTACGGGTCGACCGCGTTCACCGGCAGGTTGGAAAAGAAGTAGTTGACGTTGGGCCCCGCGTCCCACGACCCCGCCAGCTTCTTGGGGGAGGCCGGCGTGCTGCGCGGCCCGACGGGCGGCCGCGAGTCGGAGCGGTTGGCGCGGTACCACGCGGCGCGCGCGCTCCCCTGCGAGGACATCTCCCCCGGGGCGTTGTACCGCCGCTGGGCGGAGCGGTTGTAGCCCGGGGACGTCGGCGGCGGGCCGTGCGGGCCATCGTCCTGGTGCGGGCGGAGGTACATGCCGGAGGCGTTGGTATCGTCGCTGGACGAGTCGAAGGTGTGCCGCCGGTAGAACATGGCGTCCGAGTTGGGCCTGGGGCTGCGCCAGCGGTTGGAGCCGGAGCCCCCCGACGACGCCGCGTGGTACGACGCCGGTCGGGGGCTGGACGGGGGACCCTCGTCCACGCCGCGGTGGGAAGGCGGCCCGTGGTGATCCAGGCGCAGCGACTGGACCGCTGCCTCCAGGCCGGGGTCCAGGGACGGCCTGCAAACACGGGACGGGGCTCAGGTCGGGGTCGTTACCGCTCACGGTCCCTTCTCGATGTACACCGATTTAAATCATAGCTGATTCCTTTGATTTGATTATTTTTCCTCGATGAAAAATTGATTTTTCTAAAAACAGTATTGGTTTCTAAAAACATTGATTTAAACCTGGGACTTTCTGATATCTTTTCTAAACCTGATTTTTTTTTATTGATTCTGATTTTTTGAAAACCACTGTACATCGATTTTTTCAAGTGAAGTCCCCCTCGGTTGTAACCTCCTAGAGGCTGGGCTAGGCGAGGCTGGACCTACCTGCGGTACATGGTGGGCTCCGCGGGTAGGCGGCGCGGGGGCGGCATGTAGGGGGACACCTCGTCCACGACGGACACGGCCGCGTCGGGGGGCGGGATGCAGAGGGGCGGCACGGGCGGGGGGCGGCGCATGATGGTCCCGTCCGCGCTCACGTTCTGCCGCATGTACGTGGCCGACCGCAGCGACGAGGACTCGCCGCCGTCCGCCCGCCCCCGGCCCCCGAGCAGGTCGGAGCTGAGCCGGCCGCCGCCGCCACCGCCGCCCCCAGCGCCACCCCCGCCCAGCTCGGCGTCGGTGAAGAGACGGGAGTGCCGGGGAGAGTTGCTCAGTCTGCAGGAGAGAGAAAGGGAGAGCGAGAGAGAGAGTGAGAGAGAGAGAGAAAAACTTTACTCGAAAAAATCAGTGTACAATGACAAAAAAATATGAAAAAATCAAAATAAATCATGACAGGGAAAAAAATCACAAGAGTGATTTATAAATAGAGAGAAAACAAGAAAGCTAGCTGACACATCTTTCTTCAAAATTATTCAGTTTAGCTAGGATATGCTCGTGCTATTTAGAGGTATCATCTGCTAAAGTCATGTCCAGACCGATATTATTTTCGGAGACACCAATTTTTGGTTTGAAATATGGAAAGAGTTAAAAACAAAATCAAATAAAATCCGAAGAGTCAGCCGTGATTTAAATCGGTGTAGATCGAGAAGGGGCGGTGATGGCGCCCTGGTCCGCACCAACCTCCTGACGCTGGACGTGTCGCTGTGGCCGTCACTCAGTCCGTCAGCGACGCCACGCGTCGACAGAGTGCGGTGGTGGCCGCTGCTGTAGCTGGTCGGGTCCTCCTCGTACTCGGCGCTGTACCCGGAGCCGGCGCCCTGGCCCTGGCCAGAAGTGGACCGGATCTCGTTGACGTCCTCGGAGAAGCCTCGTCGGTACATGCCGGGGGGCTGCAGCGAGTTGGGGTCTGGGACGGCCCCGGGGTAACTGTGCTGGCGGCCGGCGGCGTAGCTCCGTCGGCTATACCCGGAGGCCTGCATGCCGTAGTGCTGGCCGTAGGCCATGGCCTGGCGGTAGCCGTCTTCCGCCGCCGTCATGTCCGAGTCCTCCTCCGGGTACGACGTGCTCAGGTAAGGGTCCTCCGGCAGGGCGTCGTCCTCCACCTCCGCGTCGTCTGTCGTCAGGCAGCCGCCGTCATCGGCGTAGTCGCCGTAGGCATCCGTGTCGTCGTAGTCGGCAGTGGCGTAGGTGCGCTGCCCGCCGACATAACAGAAACGGTGTCAGTTCACAGCGCACAGCGGCAGATATTCATGATGGAACGATTTTTACGGTAAGTTTGAAGAGCGGTGGGATTTAAAAAAAATTCTTATGAATAACTGGCGGAAAATGAAAGCGCCTTTTAACATCACACTTTTGCATCCGCGGCCGGTCTAACGCGCCACTCACCTCGCCTCCGTACGCGCGCATGGGTGGGAGCGGGGGCTGTCCGGGCTGCCCGGGCGGCACGCCGTCCCACTGGCCGTAGTCTGCCGCGTGCACCAGCAGGTCCGGCGGTGGGTGCGGCCTCGGCGGGGCCGTGCTTGTCGTCCTGTGGGGGTGCACGCCGTGCGAGCCGCGCGGGCCGTGCGGGCCGAGCGGGCCGAGGTCGGGGATCGTGATGTAGTCGGAGGAGGGGGAGGACTCGGATGGCTCGGGGCTCGGAGTGCCCGACGTCGTCCCCGAGCAGTCGGCTTGGTAGTCGGAGTTCTGGTACTCGAGTCGGCGCCGCGCATCGCCGCCGCCGCCGCCGCCGCCGCCTCCGGAGTCCGTGTCGGGCGACGAGTTGGCCCTCGGGCTCACCCTGGGGCTAGCCCTGGGAAGCAGCGGACTGCGGGGGCTGCGGGGGCTGCGGGGGCCCACGGGCAGCGACATGGGAACGGGGCCGAGGGGTCCCAGCGGCCTCAGCGGCCCCAGAGGACCCGCGGCCGCACTAGGAGGGCCCAGGACGTAGTCCATCCCTGGCCCGGGGGCGAGCCCGGGGGCGTAGCCTCATCTGTAGGGGCCAAGCGCCCCTGCCGACGCTGCCGGCCCCCGAACCCCCGCCGCCGCCGCCGCCGCCGCGCCGCCTCCGACCGCGTGCCCGGGCCCAGGACCTCCAGGACCTCCAGGACCCCCAGGACGCGCCGCCCCGGCGGGGACAGCGCTGGGGAGGCCTGGCCGGGTGACCATGCCGCTCTCTGCAACAGGTAGAGGGGCCAGTGCAGTCAACGCAGCCAGCGGTACTCGAAAGTAGGCTTCTCCACTGTAAAGGGGATCTGAAACACCGAAAATTAGGACTGGAACTAAACAAGCGTTTTATTTCTGTTTTTCGATGCTCGAGAACTTCTTCGCCCTTTTACTGCTTCCGTAACCAATTTGCAAACAAACTACCCCCTCTCCGCACTCCAGATAAGTAATCGATCCCGTGCACCGCGCCCCCTCCGTGCCCCCTCCGCGCCCCCTCCGGGCCCCCTGTCCCGCCCTCCCGATAACCCTCTTTGTGGGGAGCCTGGATAAATATTTACCGGCGAGTCGGCAAGTCGCTGGCTGCTCCCGACCCCCGCCGGCCCCGACCTCTCTGCACGCTGCGCACTGCACGTATCGATTGACGGACCTGGCCGGGCTGTATCTGTCTGTCTCTCTCTCTTTTTCACATACTCTCAGCAGCGCCGGGGGGAGGGGTGGGGGGAGGGGGATGTGCTCGCGCAGCAGGCCAGGCCGTGCCGTGACCCAGTGCTGAGGCGTGCCGACCCGTGCGGACCCGTGTCTGTGTGCGGCTTCATACTTTCAGGCCCTTTGCGGGTAAAGATAGTCCCAGGTAAACACCTAACACCTCCGTGGTTTTTAACAGCCAACGAACGAGCGGAACTGTGGCCGACAGCGTCAACGTGATGGTGGTTGGTAGGGACGGCGCCTGGTGGGTAGACAACCCCAAACCTGAGCGTGCACGCGTGTCTTGCGGGCTGGCCTACCCTGACATTCGCAGGCGCCCGCTGTCGCCGTTCGCTTCACGGTTTAGGCTGAGGGCAGATCTGGACGTACTTTATGGATGACGCCCATCGCGACTAGGCCTGCAGTACTCTTTGTTAATTTTTTTTTCTACCTTTGAAACCGTGCTCGTGAGTATGCTCTGTCCCAGATTCCGTCGTGTGTACTCCGGCGGGGCGGGGAAGTCCCGTGCCGTCGGCGACCACAACTACGTCCTGCCCGTGTACTCACGCTGAGCGCTGGGCCCTGGCGGGGCGTACGCCGTGCTACGCCGCTGGGTACGGGGCCGGCCGCCGGCCGCTGCGGCGGTGGTAGTGGTGGCGGCGGCCCGTGCCCGGGTTTGCAAGCAGAGGGGTGGTGGCGGGACCTCGGGACTGCTCGCCGACGCGACGTCGACGGAGGCCTCCCCTTCGACCGGTCGCCGTCGCCTGCTCGCGCGGACTAGGGCCTGGGCCTGGGCTGGCCTGGCCTCCGTGCTCCGACCCCACTCACCCACCCCCACCCCCGACCGCGGTGCGCTCTCTCTCTCTCTCTCTCTCTCTCTCTCTCTCTCTCTCTCTCTCTCTCTCTCTCTCTCTCTCTCTCTCTCTCTCTCTCTCTCTCTCTCTCTCTCTCTCTCTCTCTCTCTCTCTGTCTTTCGCCGACGGGGCCTTCGGCGTGCGTGCGAGGGAGACGGCGGATGCGCAGCCGACTCCCTCTTGCGGACGCGGCCGGCTTTCCTGCGTGCGCGCGCACATTGTCAATCTTTCTCGCACTCGCGCTGCGCACAGACCTGGCGGTGGGGGTGGGAGGTTAGGTGTGCTCCGGACAGAGAGGAGAGGGGCGGCCGGGGGAGGCGGACACAGAAGCAAGCCCTGTACCATCATTTATCCGTAGGAATAATCCAGCAGGACCTGAAGGCGTCCTCGTCCTGAGATGACCACTTTGCGCGTTAGAATTCGCAGTCAGTGTCCGAATGTATCCACCGTTCTCTGCTGGACCTGTGCAGCCGATGGACGTCGTCTTCTGCATTTTCCTGAGCCTCATCAGTTAGAAAGTCGTCCTGTGTTGCAGAGCAGACCCGGCACGGCACGGCACGGCACGCCTGTCCTGGGCGGTGGCCGGCAGAGGCGCCACCTGTAGAACGACTGCTGCTGGCGTCGGGAGTATCGCCGGGACTCGTGTGAGAGGTGGAAATACCAGAGGAGAAATAAAAGGTTCTGCAATTTTTCCTGAGGTATCTTTTATCTCCTGAGCTCAGTTTTGGTACATCTACTAAACATGGTATTACATAACAACGTGTCGAGTAACTACAGTGCAATGTGAAACACGATAGACAGTTACATCTACATACATTGGAAGACAAAGGACTTGACGAATGCCTGGGTTGGTTGTATTTTTGGCGTCCCGGATCCCGTTTGGTTAAGTCTAAGTCTGCGATGAATGAACCGCAAACAGGACCGAGATGCGAGATGTGCCTGCAGGTGAATAGTCCAGCCTTAACTGCAGGGTTTGGCGACTCGTCGCGACCACAAACGACACAGAAGGACTGGACGGGAAACGAAGACCACCAGTGAAGTTGAAGTGAGAGATCACTGACGCACAGTTAATTCATGTTTATCACACAAAAAGTGCGACACGTCAGCTCACGTATTCTGCATTACATGGTTCAGAACCAAGCATTCAGATTTTATCAGTCAAGCAATTTTTTTTTCGAAGCAACTTCCTACTATTTAAATTTTTAATCAAATTTGCTTACACAATAATGTAATACTTTGGAAGACATGAAATCACTAAAGTTTTCATCACAATCTATTTTCATAAATTCACAGCAAGCAATTCTTATACGATTAAATGACACGGCAAAGAAGAAAACTGGAATGATATGGATTTTAACACAACACCATATCTGCTTTTTTGTTGAGGCTAAATTAATTCTGAGGGGTAAATTTGCACGCGTGCCTCTGTTGGGCAGTCTTAAATCAAAGAACTGTAAGTTCTTATTCTGGGCAAAACGTTCACGACGAGCGTAATTGAATATGTTTACTACAAGGAAGACGAGGATTTTTGGAAGTCAGGATTACAGTTCTCTTTTGTTAAGTATAGAAATATTAACAAATGACCGTGTTGTAGGAACATTATGGGATCACTATTCACGAAGAATCACATGAAATATAATTTTGGAGATTTTTTTTCGGTTATGAAATGTCCAAGCCAACCGCTCCAATGAGTATATGAAATGAAGCTACAAGATCGCCCCTCACAGGATAGGTTGGAAAGAAAATTGACGATCCTCTTAAATTACCGATGATACAGTCTGCTAATATAAACATTTCTAGTAAGATACCTAATCGAAGCTGTCCTAAATCTAGAATACTCCTTCACATTCAGCTGATACACGAAGCATAAGTATGTATATGGTTATCTACGTTTATCTACGTTCTTTCCGAACGAAAATGGAAGACGTCGATTTTAGCGAGTGTTACAAAGTCAAAAAGTCAATAGAACATTCTTATAGTTTTCGTCGTGAAGTTCCTCGATTCCCCCTTACGATACCTCTTCTCATGTGCGTTAAAATTTGTTTCATAGGGAACATAAATTATTTCTTACGCCAAACAATGGCTGAAATTTTAGTTCCAATTTTTATCTTTACTCATTACGTTTCCTAAACAAAGAATTGTCAATGCTCGTTGCTTGAATTGACAGTAATGAGATATGCAAGTGAATAGGCTTAAAAAGAAAGCCACAAAAAATATTAACGGCACTTGCTAAGTGCGTTAACGTACGGGTCTATCATTTTGATGTACTCAGTTCAGGAATCTTATACTGTGGTCAAGTAAAATGGTGTATACGAGGGAAGATAATTTGTCAAACGGCTAAGATAGCACCAACGAAAGCTTTGTGCGCTTAATAAGTAGGCAACATGCCAAACTCCATCGTATGAATAGATTGATGGCCTATCAAAAAGAAAATTTTTACGTAAGAGAATGAAAAAGTACCATGTTTGGCACTTACAACTATTGAGAACGTAAAGGTTACAAAAAATAACAACAAAGGCCGGTATTTGAACCGAAAAATCCAAAATCCGAACAGGTGCTACTAAAAGGCGCCAAATTTCGATAGAAAATACAAGTTCCGGGTTCAAATACCAGCCCAGAGTTTGATATTCTTTTCAGCACATTTCAACCTACATCCACCCTCGACTACTCTTTTCTACAGCTGCATGTATTGAGTCCCTTTGTGGTAAATAATTAGAAATTGATCCATACAAATAATTCAGATGTACTTCTACCAAGTAGTGCCTGATTCACTTTTTGTGACGAAAATGGGCGTAAATCGATATTAGAAAATGTTAAATTTTCAGGGTGTTCTGAAAATCGAAATACTGCGTCATAACATAAAGATGGTATCCTTTTTAAACATCTTAAAATAAAAAAATAGAAAATAAATATGTTGATTCATTTGAATAATGGAGTGACAGATATCAGATTGAGTGATACACAGTAGCTGCAAGACAACTTAGACAATACCTGCGCTTGTACATTGCGCAAAACAATAACAATACAATAATAATATGAGATTCGTGGTGAGCTAGATTGTACACTCCTATACATTTAAGTTATCCTTCCAGAACGCAAAATCTTAACGGTAACTAATGACTAACAAAGAAGAAAACATTCTCCCCATAACACAATGGAGGCAAAGGGCTCCTCACACCATTACTTCTTAAGTCCTCGCTAGCGAAGCACATGATGCATAAACAAGTTAAAATTCAATCTGGGCAGTTCAACATATGTCTTTTTGTGGGAAACTGCTCTCCTTAAGTTTACACGTTGACCATGTCCAAGCAAGATACACTCTCCGTTGCTCTTGTCTGAAGCCAGAACAAACGAAAGTCGCGTGAAAATATCTCACGATGAATTAATATGAATCGAAAATACAATTTACAAATAATCTCAACAAGTCTTTCCAAAACAACTCAACATTTCTTTGGTTTCAATAATACACTAATAAATTAAAATGGAAACACTGCTTAAGGAACACATCCTTACTCCACATTGTTATAGTGTTATTGTCAATCACTGACGCAAATTCTTGAGTTGGGGACACACAACAGAACAGTAACATATTCAGTAAATTACAGGAGTTTATAAATAATTTAAAAAAACTAGTCATACAAGTAAAAAACCTAAAACATCGTCTTACAAACTCATTACCTCGCCTGTGTGTGGAGACAGAGGTAATGTCTAAAAACAAAACGTCCTGTAACAAAGGCGTGATATGATGTAGGAAGTACCACTGTTGGGAAGTACATTTTGTGATGATCAGCCTGGCGGGGCTAGCCCTGCTCAGCCTTAGCACTGAGCGGTGAGCGACGCAGCCTCCGCCTGCATCTTAGCTCGGAGGGTTTCTACATCATCATCTATCCGGACGATGGTTCGGAATTTCTGGAAACAAAAGAAATAAACAAAAAAAAAAATGCAGAGTTCGGTTGCTAAGTTGCTGGCCGTGGCTGACATGGATGGTCACCGATGGTCACTCACCGTTTGGAAGTCTCCCGGAGTCTTGTACCATAACCACACCATGTAGCCAGGGATGCACAGCATCGAGGACAGCGCCGTGAACCAGCCGAAGGCGTGGCTCCACCAGGGGTACTCGTAATCCAGGTACTTGACGGGGGTCCATTGCACCAGGTTGAAGATGAAAACGCTCTGCGAGTCAAGCGGAAACGTTAAGATTGCGCGAACACTCGGGTTAGTAAGAGAAGGGTATATAGGAAGTTCCGCAAATCGAAAGCAGCGCAGTCACTGGCAGCTTCCGCTTTTTTGGATCTCTTCCCATTGACTCGTTGTCGTCTGCTACTTACGAGGCAGATGAAGGGCGTGGACACGACCCAGCAGAACTTCCACCAGCCGATGGGGTAGTAGCCGATCATGTCCTTGATGCCGTCGTAGAAGCGGCCGACGCCGAACGCCCACGAGATGGACACGCACTCAAAGAAGATGAGGAAAAGCAGGCAGAAGCCGGACACGGCGTACGAGTCGAGGATCTGGAAGACGTACATGCCGCCCTGCGTGATGCACGTGAGGCCCACGAGGTACGAGATTACGCACACGACGGCGATGAACAGCTCCTTGCGGCGGCGCAGCAGCCGAGGCCACTCGTCCACCATGGCCGTGATGAAGCCCTCCATGGTGCAGAACTGACTGTCCAGACCGATGAAGAGCAGCATTATGAAGAAGAGGCATGACCACAGCGGCGCCCCCGGCAGCTGTAGCACCGCTGACGGGTACGCCAGGAAGGCGAGACCCGGCCCGGAGGCCGCCACCTCGGCCACGGGCTTCTGCTGCTCGTGCGCCATGAAGCCGACCACGGAGAAGATGACGAAGCCGGCGAAGATGGACGTCGACGAGTTGACGGCGCACACGATCAGGGCGTCCCTGCGAGAGGCACACAAGACGTGCGTGAGACGTGAGCCTGGCCCGTCTACCCCGTGCCGTGCCGCCGGCAGCCAGCCTCACCGCACCGGCCCTACCCCGCCCGGGGAGAGACGCTGCCGTTCGGAGATACTCCCTCGCAGGCTCCCCGCCAACAGCCAGCCAGCGCCTGCTGCTGCTGCTGCTGCTGCTGCTGAGCCCGCTGGGCTGGGCCGGCTGGGGCTGAAGGTTGAGCGGTGAGCCGCTGACCAACCGGATACCAAATCATTGCCTCTACAAGCGAGCTACCTATATCTGTGTCCTGACACCACGGCACGGTCAGTCGTCGAAGGGACAATGGTGCTGCGGTAGTTCACGGGCAATTCTCAAAAGTGCACAGAGCTTGAACGAAGAGGTGATGCACTCACTTGTACACGTTGTTGGTGAACTTGTTGTAGGACCCCAGCGCAACAAGTGTGCCCAAGCCCAGACCGTACGAGAAGAAAATCTGGGTCACCGCGTCGATCCAGACCTGCAACAGAGCGCGTCCCAGGTTCAAGTCCCCGCCGGCCCCCACGTTCAACACTCTCCTTTGACAACTTGCCTGCGACTCCTGCAGTTTGGAGAGGTTCGGACTTATGTAGAACCGTATTCCCTCGGCCGCGCCGGGCAGCGTAACTCCGCGGATCAGAAGAACCGTCAGCAGCACGTACGGGAACAGCGCGGTGAAGTACACCACCTGCGCGAGGAGGACAAGCCGCTCAGAACGCTGCACGACTCGGGCACACAGCTACACACTGCCCTCTATCGAGTGGGCGGAAGCTGTGCGCCCTCTTTCTGCCTTCATCTGCGCCCGCTCCGCTGGCACGCCCTACTGTGTGATGCACTTTGACGTCACCTTTCCGGTCCACTTGACGCCCTTCCAGATGCAGAAGTAGCAGAGGATCCAGACGAGCAGCAGCGTCCCCGCCAGCTCCCAGCGCACGCCGCCCACCTGCTCCACGCCCGTCGAGATCTGCAGCGCTCGCCTCCTGCGTAACACCATGCATGCCGTGTTGGAGCACCGGTAGGCGACAGGGGTGTCCGAGAGGCCGAGATTCTGTGACAACTTACTCCCAGAACTCCTTGACGGGGTCGCTCATCTCCTTCATGGAGACGTTAAACGAGTTGACGTTGCAGATCTTAGTGGCGGTGCCGTTGACGATGCCCGTCCAGCAGTTGAGGTTGCGCCGCTCGTACGGGTTCACGCACTTGTACGTGTTCCAGTAGTTGTTGCAGCTCCTCCAGGGAACGTCTGGAAATAAAAAAGGGCACTTGTTCGGAGTTGTTCGTGAAGCGGTAAGAAGGGCGTGAGAACAGGCGGCGGTGAACTGACCTGAGCGCATTGACATAAAGAAATAGAAAATGGCCCACGCCAGGATGACGATGTAGTACACGTTCATCCAGCAGGACATGACGGCCGCGGCGTAGCCGATGCCCTTGAAGATGGGGGCGATCTTGAAGACGCCCAGGCCTCCGATGGTGAGCATCTGACCTAGGGCGAGCTCCATAAAGAACATGGGGATGCCGGCCAGGAATAGGGTGAGGAAGTAGGGGATGAGGAAGGCGCCGCCGCCGTTCTTGTAGCAGAGGTAGGGGAAGCGCCAGACGTTCCCCAGCCCGATGGCCAGGCCCACCACGGACAGGATGAAGTCCAGCTTGGAGCCCCAGCTCCCCCTGTCGGGCATGTCGTCGGCGTGGCCCTTGGAGACGGTGCCCCCCGCGCCGCCGCCGTCCCCGCCCCCGCTCGTCGACGCCACCACCACGCCGCACTGGTTCATCTCCAGCGAGAGGAGCGCCTTGTCCGTGTTGAGGTTGGCAGCGTCCGCCATCTTGGGTTGGTATCAGCCAATCACAGCATCACCTGTGAACAACAAAGGGGCGCGTCGTCAAAGTGTCTCCGTCCCTCCCTCCTTCACTCCCCCTTCCCCCATCTCCTTCTCTTCTGGAGGCAGGTGGACGAGACTGCGGTGTTGGCGAGGAGGCCGCCTGGGAGACACACGCTTCCGAAATCCTTGCGGATTGGGAAGTTACCGGCATTTATACGCTCAGAGTGAACCTCTCTGCGTACCAAAGCAGGGGAGCGCAAATGCGAGAGGCAGGCAAGTGAGTGATTTAAAGGTCTCGGAGCGCCGCGCGGCGGCGGTGCCAGTGGGAGCCCCTGCCGCATAGGCAACACTCCACCTGCCCGGGCGCGCGCGCGTGGCGGGACGGCCTACCCAGCGGTTCACAGGCGCTACCCGCGGCACCCGGCCCGCGTGCCCTGCGTGCCGCCTGCCGCATCTCTCTCGCTCCCCCAGCCTCCCCGGCCTGGCCACCCTGAGTGGCTTTCAGAGCACAAGGCGCCGCTTTTGGCCCGCGCCACCGCCTTCCAACAAGAGCTATTGTTTCCGCTCCGCAGGCGGCGCCGGCGGCCAGCCTCACATCTCTGTCTCCCTTTCTGATCCCGCTTCTCTCCTTCTCTCTCCCTCCCGCACTGACGGGAGGCAGAGGAAATACAATGGAAAACAATTCACGACCTGACTCTGTCTGCTCTGCCTCCGTCCGCTGCTCCTATAACCGGTGGCTGAGGAAGGGAGCACGATCGATAGATAGATAGGTAGATAGATCGATAGATAGATAGCGGCGGAGAGACGCAGTAAGCTTCCAGTCGTAATGGGCCGCGGACCGCACACCGCTCGATCACAATTAACGGCATAGGGAATGGAGACGCCGCGTTGCCAAATGGTTGTCGCGCGGGCCCCGCCCCGCCCCGCCCCGCCCCGCCCCACCCCGCCCTTTGAGCGGGTCAGTGGTGAAGGGTCAGCACTGAGGTCCAGCGGCGTTGCCGAGTCACACAGCAGGAAGCCGAGAGTGGGCACGGAGCGGGTGGAGCGGGGGGGGGGGGGACACTTTTAGAACGGACGCAGTCACGTGTCGCCTCAAGGCTGGCGCACTGGACAACGGCCCTTCTCCTTTGGTGATGCCTCGGCACAGCTACTTTCGGAAGCGGTGAACGATGTGAAAGAGCCAAAGAACCAAACAACACACGAAACAGTAGATTAATAAGCGGGATGGATTGAAAGTAAAACACATCAAAAAACAAAATAAAATAACAAAAACGAAAAAAATCGCTTCTAGATTGGAGCTATTTCGAGATGATGATTATTGCGGACAACCAGGGGCGCTCAGAATCAACCACCGACCCGCTCCGCTTCTAACCTCGGCGGACCCGGCAGCGTGGAAGCGGACCGGTACGCAAAACGGTAAGCAGCATCAAAACCAGAGCACTCGTCCGCACAGAGATGGACGCGCAGCTACCAAACGCGGCGCCACAGCAACACTCACTCGCTCACACACGAACACACTGTCTCTCTCTCTCTCTCTCTCTCTCTCTCTCTCTCTCTCGCACACACGCACGCGATACAAAGACGAGAGGGAAACAGAAGTCGAGGATGGTGCGCGTGCGCGGCGGTACTCGAACCCGCGCGGCCGTCCGCGGTACTCGAACCCGCGGCCTGCGGTGCACTTGCCGTGGCGGGTGCGGGCGGCTCGTCTGCAGGCACTGCGTCCTCCATGGCAGGTCAGGCTCCCGACTGCGGCCCGTCAGCCGGCCACCTATTCCAGCCCGGCCCCCCTCCCCGCCCCGCCCCGCTCGGTCGGCTTACCGCGCGGGGCCGCGGGCGGAGGGGGCGGGTGGGGGCCACAGTCGACTTGGGGGCTTTTATGGAGCAGGGTAGGGGAGGAGGGGGGGGGGGGAGTTGAAACAGACGTAACGAACGCACGTATCCGGATTGTATTAGCGGCGACACGACACCCCCCACAGGAAGCCCCGAATCGCAGTGTGAGCACAGTGTGAGGGGAGAGCTCCACAATCACACGGCCACATTTATGTTTCCGCAGCGGTAGATACACTGGTGGCAGCACCGATGGAGCAGGTCCCACGGGCAGTGCGGCGCGTTAGGTTCAGAAAGTGATGACTGGCCACAGAATAACGCACTCGCTGATACTTCAGCACTTTGTGTTTTAATTCAAAAGTCCACAGCCGTGCTCGAGAAGGCAACTCGCAACAAACATGCCCCTTTCCCTGTGCGTTTTACAAAGTGCTGGTCGTGCAGGAGGCGGGCTGTGCTCGGAAACAAAGTAGCGGCGTAATGAGCCACCGCGGGGTGATACAGAGCTGCGGCGGCTGCAGCGGCCGTCCGGCATAGCGGGGCTGTCTGCGGTATGACAAACCGCGTGCACACCGCGCGTGGGTCCCCGCCGCCCCCGCCTCTCCCGCCGCCCCCGCCACCCCCGCCGCCCCCGCCTCGCTGCCGTGCGAGCATGATGTAGGGCTCGGCTCTTGTTGTGGGCCCCATATGTGCTGTTAGGACTGACATGCCCAGGGGTGCTGCCGGTGCTACCGCGCCGGAAAGGATCATCATCAGGCGAATCATCATCATCAGCAGAATCATCAAGATCATGAACATGAGTATGATCATCATCGCAACCACCATCAGCATCCCGATCATAATCGTAGTACTAATAATTAGAATCACCCAAATCATCATAATGATCGTGATCACGGTCATCATAATCACGATCATCGGCCTAATTATCATAGTAATCATCGAAATCATTACCATCACAATTTTCATATCATCATGACTCGGAGGCTTCGAAGCTCACCGTGGTGAGTCGTCCCAAAAACAAAAACTCAAAATCCACCCCACCCAGCAGCTCTCCTGGCTCTCTCGCCCTGTCGTAGCGGACGCTGTAATCGCTAGACAGGAGTTTGCAAGGGAGCGGAGGGGGGAGGGGGGAGGGTGCTGTTTGTGACATGATGACATATCGCGGTGGGCTTATACACCGCACGTACGGCGTGGACGCCCTGCTCCGAGAGAGAAAGAGGGGGGGGGGGGACAACCGGACCGCCCAGCCCGAGTCCGTCCGGTCTGGTCAGCGATGCCGCGTGGTCAAAAAGAAAATCTCAGGAAAATCTTACGTTCACCAGAAAGGCGCGTAAATGCAAAGAAAAAAATGAAAAAAAAAAAAAAAAACAGAAAGAGAAAAGGGAATCAGCGCAGCGCAGAATAAGGGCCCACCTTTAGGCGGCATGCGTGAAATCATGGTGGGGGGGGGGGGGTGGTGGTCTGATATCGGGAGAGGGAGAGAGATAGATGAAGGATCGGAGAGAGAGAGAGAGAGAGAGAGAGAGAGAGAGAGAGAGAGAGAGAGAGAGAGAGAGAGAGAGAGAGAGAGAGAGAGAGAGAGAGAGAGAGAGAGAGAGAGAGAGAGAACTTATTTGCTACTGCGCAATTCCGCGCGGAAGGGGTTTCGATTTAATCGAAACAACCCTTCTAGCCCGTTGCCTGGCTGGCGGGGCTGGCAGGCATGCCCGGCCGGGGCCCTCGATGAACCATAAACTGCCATAAACTCGCTGTTGCGCGCCTCGGACCCGATAGACTTTGGCTGACTCGAATACAGCCACTCAGCGGGAAGCAGAGTCAGCAAATGCCAGCTCCCCCCTCCCCTCACCCCCTGTCTAGACCTTCCCCCACTTTCCCCCATTTCTCCACGCGAGGTTCGAAAACGTGCAAGTGTTTAACCAAAGTGCTGTAAGGGGTAGGACGGTGAGAGAGGAGGGGCTGCGATGTGAGGTGAAACGGGTGTTGTCGTGAATGAGGGGAGGGGGAGGGGGCGGGAGGCGAGGAGGCTTTCAAAAGCAGAAGCCAGTATAACGGTGGGAGGGGGGAGGGATGATGTAGCCTGCCCCATATCAACCCCCGCTACCCTTCCTCCCTCCTATCGAATTTTATCCCCCCTCCCCCCGCGTTCCAGCTTTCGTGGCTACTGCTGGCGGAAGTGAGGGAGATGAGAGAGAGAGAGAGAGAGAGAGAGAGAGAGAGAGAGAGAGAGAGAGAGAGAGAGAGAGAGAGAGAGAGAGAGAGAGAGAGAGAGAGAGAGAGAGAGAGAGAGAGACAGTGGGGAAGGGGTGGGGAGCTGCAAGTGATCACCGACCAGCTCTATAGCGCACACCACCACCACCACCACCACCACCACCGCCAGCCAGCCGGCCGCCGAAGCCACTGCCAGCAAAATAAAAATAGGCCATAGCCGGGTGTGGACGGGAACGGCCCGAGCACCAGTCGGAAGGTGCTCACGCGCTTAATTTAATTGCGAATACCATACAACGGGGTCCGGAAAGAAAAACAAGAGAGCGAGTGAGCGAGAGCGAGACAGCAAAAGAGAGGAAGAGAAGAGAGGGACCATTGGTCGCACCTGATTCCATTCCCGGGGACACATTCAACACGGCCAGCCCAGCCTGCGGTGCCACTACGCTCCAACTACACCGCGCCACCCCCACCCCCACCCCCACCCCCTCCCTCCGACCGGGTTTTCCTCTTGCGCCGCTCCTCGCAACAGGTCCGGCGGGTGGCCGAGATACCGGTATGGGTAGCACGTGCCGTGTGCAACAACTTCCGCCCGCGCTCCCGGCCTGTTCTGCGGCGTCACAGACCTCACCTCCCGGTTTTGGTCGCTTTTCGCCATTTTTAGTGTTTCCGACCCTGTCCGTCCCCTCCCGGGGGGTTCCGTTCTCCGTACTCAGCCCCCGTCCGGCAGCCGGGCAGCCGCGGCACCGCACCTGCCATGCCGCCGAGATTGAGGGCCTCGGCCCCAGGGCCGCGTGAGGACGCCGTCGTGCATCGCGGCTCTGGCCGCCCCCCCCCCCCCCCGAACCCTTCGAAGGGCCCGGAGGGTGCTTGAGCCCCGCCGGAGCCCCGCCGGAGCACGGCCCTCCTGCCGCAGGGCTTAGCGCCGGGCAGGTGGCCTCACACTGCCAACTTTATAGACGCCCCCCCACGGAGCCCATGTCCCTCCGGCCGGAGGCGTGGCCGGGCGTGGCCAGGGGCGTGGCCAGGGGCGTGGCAGTCACAAAACCAGCAATCACTGAGAATGAAAAAGTCGTGATTACAAATTTGGGATGTTTTGAAAAGTCGCAGTCGTTACATCTGAGACACATACACGTTTTTAAGAGAGAGGGGGAGAGGGGGGGAGGGGAGAGATTGAGAGAGACAAAGACAGGAAAAAATAAAAAATGGCAACACCACTCCATATGTTGTGCGAAGGGACGGACCGGGCTGGGGACCAGAGCTTGCTGCTCGGCCAGCGGAAATTTCACCATTTCTATTCCGTAGAAGGAGAGGGAAAAGTGGAGCACATTCTTACTGTGCGTAAACCCGGATGCGGGGAAATGGGGGGAGGGTGGGGGAGGTGGGGAGTGAGGGAGAGAGAGAGAGAGAGAGAGAGAGAGAGAGAGAGAGAGAGAGAGAGGGGGGGGGGAAGAAGACGGACCCAGATTCTACTTTAATCTTAGTGAGAGTAATTCCCTCCCTCCCGCCAAGGGTCGGCTTGGATCCCTTATAGCTTTCCTCGCCTTAACATTACGCGGCCAGCTAAACCATTTTTACGCAGCGCCTCTCCGCTCCCCCCCCCCCTGCGCCCCCACCCCTTTACGGCCCCAACCCACTCTACCCCCTTCTTGGCAAAGATATGCCCCTAGTCTCGGCTGCGAAATTGTTGCTCGGTGCTCGCTATGTACTTTTTGCTCGGCGGGGGTGGCAAAAGTGTCACAGGTGGCTCCTCTGTCAGCGAAAGGAGAGAGAGTAGGAAAAAAAAAAATATTCTGACGACTTTTTAAAGGGCCGTTGTTTCTTTCTTCTTTTTCTTCTCCTTTGAAGATCCTCGCTTTTCTCGCCCCATTATCGAACCTAAACTTGTCCGAAGCCCGACAAACGATGACCAACGATCATTCATCCCGTCCACGTGGGATTTGCCACCCCTGTAGATGACGGAACGGAGCTGCGCCTACTTCCTACTCCTACAACGCCTCAAGCACGCGCTCACCGAAACTTTCTCTCGCTCGGGCGCGCGCGCACACACGCACACACACATACACACACGCGAAGAGAGGGCATACGCAAAATACTTTGGGCAACAAACACGCTCCGGGAGAAGTTTCAGACCGCGCTTAACACGAAGGCACGGGGAAAACAAAAAAATCACTCTGCCAACATCATGACACTTTACTCGCACACGGACGCCGGAAGGCGTTTGGAGGTGTCTGGTGCCCTGCATGCCCTGCAGGCCACGCACCCCTGCAGCGGGGTGGGGTTCTTGACATTCCCTGGGACGCGGGCTCCGGCGCACGCCTGGAGCACGCCTGGAGCACGCCTGGAGCACGCCTGGAGCACGCCTGGAGCACGCCTGGAGCGGCGCGGGAGGCTGGCTCCGGTCGATATAAACAACCAGCGCACGCACGCACCCCACCCAGCCGAAGGGCCGAAGGCAGCGCAGCGGCTGCCTCTGCCTCCTCAGGGCGCTGGAGGCCCCCCAGGGCGGCCACCACACTCACAACAACAGCAGCAGCAGCAACAAAAACACGGCGGTGTTGACACAGGTACCAACCTAACACGACACCACCATCCGCACACACCACACGCGACTCGGCTCGGCTCGGCGCTCGGCCGCACGGCTCGGCACGGCGGCTCCCGACTCGGCTCGGCTCGGCTCGCCTCTGGGCTGGCGGGACGGCTGACGGCACGGGACGGGCCGCAGGGCCGCGGGCCGCAGCCTCCTGTCCTGTCCGGGCCGGAGATCGTCGGGTTGGGTCAGATCGGGTCGGGTCGGGGCTCTCGTACCGCCCAGCCCCAGCGCAGCCTGCCAAGTGAGCAGCGCGGCGCCCTTCCCCTCTCTCGCCACGCCCTGGCCGCCCCCGCGCCGCCCCCGCGCCGCCCCTGGCCGCCCCCGCGCCGCCTCCGCCCCCCGCGGCCACCCGCCTCTGGTGCGCATGTACCGACTCCCCTCCTCCCTCTCCGCGCCCCGCGCCCCGCCCCTCCGCGCCTCCGCATCACAGATATACTGTATAAACGCGATTTAAGGTGCGGACCAGAAGGGGAAGGGGGGGGGAGGGGGGAGGGAGCGGCGGGTGACACAAATTGCATTCTCCGGGCGTCGGGATCAGTAGCAGTGAGAGTGAGAGAGGAGGGAAATCTTCCCCATGAGAAAGGTCGCAACGGCGCCGTGGACGCGTCGCTGTTTCTCTCTCGCACCGGGCCGTGCGCTGCAGTGTGACAGAGAGAGCACCACACACCTGTTCCCGGCGGTGCAGCGCGTGCACTGCTGAGTGCCCCGCCGCCGCGCCAACTGGTGACCTTAGATCATAACCACTGGGTACGTGTAGTAGGGATTCGCCCGGAGACTAGAGTAACTTGCTGTATGTATAGCAGCAGCGCGAGCCAGTAAACGCCGTTGACCACTAGCGCCATCTCTCGGAGCCGACGGTGCTGCTCTCTGCGGGACAACAGTGGCTAAAGTATCAACAGCGCGCTGCTTCCCTCCACCATAACTCCGTAGCGTAGTGGGCTAGCGGACCGGTCGGCGACCGCAAGGTTCGAGGATCAACTCTTTGCCGGAGTAAAAATTTTTCTGAAGTCTGCCGACCGAGGATGGTGGGTAAAATATACCAAAAGAACGTGTTCAAAGTGTGTTGTCTGAGTGACCGCGGACGTTGGGCCGCGGCCATTCCCCGGAGGTTGAATACACTCGTTGACTCAGTGGTTCGACGCCCGAGCAGGGGAATGGTGCTTGCCAAGACTCGGCAGAAGTTAAATGTAGAGGCCTAGGGTTCGGCCCTCTACATTTTTCAAGCGTAAGGCCTCGGAATCTGGAGTATTCGGGCAACACCTACTTGGATACATGGCGTAGAAGAGTAGAGTACAATCGGCTTCGGCCGTGTACGATCTGGGCATCCTACCTCCCTCTCAATCCGCGAGGGAGTGGCCTCACGGCCACAGACCAACTGGCTGGTCGAAGGGGGTTGACTCCTGAAATCTAGTCAGCGGAAGGGGCGATGTTGGCCGTTGCGGAAGCCTGCCTACCAAGGTGGCTGCGTCGTGCCTGTGTCTTAGCGGCGGTCAACTCCTGGTACACCGGTTCCCATCCGAACACCGAAGTTAAGCAGGAACGGTTCCGGACGGAAGTCTGGGACGAGGTAGGACCCACCCATTTTTGCCGTTTTTTTTTGTTGTTGTTGTATTTTTTATTTGCAGGGTCTGAATCTTGAGGATTCAACATACTTTTGAATTTAAAAAAAAAATTATTGAAATGAAACGCTTTCTACCAATTAATAGAGAAAAGAGGAAAACCGCGAAAAACAAATTCGACCAATATGGCATGAGTGTAACGAGCTCATCACTTAAAAAAAAAAAAACTTTTTATCATTTGAATTCAGCTGGACAGTTGTGGACATTTCGTGAACCTCCCTTCCCTTCTAAGTGTCCACGTGGTATCTGAACAGCCCCAAAGAACGAGCCTGTCCTAGAACGGTAAAGCGTTCTCCATGCCTGTCTTGTTTGAGAGTGCAGTGCCCGCCCAGTGAGTGCCCGGTGCCCTAGTACGTAGGAGACGCACAGGAACGATGGCACCGCAAACTCGTGGCCCCGCTTTGATTTTTATGAGAAAGCGCGCACCGCAACACTGTTGCACCTGCGTGCCGGCGCGTGCCCAGGCCCCCCCTGTCTCCCCAGCCCAGGCGGCTCGGCAGATGGCATGACTGAATTGTAAAAGTTTCTCTAGTGAAATGAAGTTTGTGAGCGGCCCAGTGGGAGGGAGTGGGGAGTGGCTGGGTAAACACTGACACGGACCGCTTCATGGCAGAGTTAGCGCCCCCACCGGCCCCCACCGGCCCCCACCGGCCCCCACCCACATCCCCGCCGCCAACAAACATTAAATAAACGAAAGCAATGCACAGATAATACATGGCCTGCTCGGGTAGGGGGGAAGGTCTGGGCATGATGATACGCCTGGAGCGTGGAGGGGAAGGGGCAGGAGAGGGGGGGGGGGGCAGAACTGATATCGAAGGGTATTCGCGGCGCTGTCACATTGGTTGAATGGCTTCTCGTAGATGTGGGCGGGCTGCGGCGCGGGTATATGGTTCACCCTGTTTCCCATTTCTGCTTCTCCGCGGAAGAAACGCTCCGCCCTCGTGAGCTGCACCGAAAATTACCGCCGAGCCCTGCAGCCCTGAAGCCAACGGGCAAATGAAAGCCGTAGCCGAGTGTCCTGGTCCCGCCTTTGTCCTGTCTGGCGCGGGAAGAAAGGGGAGCGACCCGAGCGGCCAGACCTGTCCGCAGCGGCGGCGGCAGCGGCGGCGGCAGCAGCCGATACCGCAACTACTTCCGCGAAATGCACCCCAAAGCAGACGGGACAGCGACAACGACGTGGTCTGCAAATACAAAAAGAAAAGAAGAATAAAAATATAAAGAGTGGTGGTGACAGCAGTGTACGGCTCAATGGCCTGCGCCCCCTCCAAAGTATGATATAACGTATCCTGGACGGAATTCCCTCGCGCAGGAAGCGGACGAGCTTACAGCCCATGTGAGCAGGGCAGGGCGGCCGTGGCAGCGCCGTCAGCGGCCTCAGCAATTTTTTTTCCCGATGACTGCAGTTTCAAAACAAATATTAAAATAAAAAAAAACTACTCATAAAAAGTTGGTAAGACCCCATTTCCAATTTTTCTACGGAACATTTCGGAAGTATTTGCGTCTGGTTTATCTATGTAGATACACTTTCTTTCGACTGTGGCAATAAGGTAAGTTGTTGCTGACCCCCTCGGTGTACTCACCGCGCAGGCCCCCCTCCCCCACCACCGGTCCCCTCCTGTTGTTATGAGGCTGAGGGGGGCGGAGGGGGCTAGTGTCAACCACTACCCAACATAGTGCACATCGTAGCGGGGAAGGGGAAATATGCAAGCAATGTGCCTCACTTCAGCGCGCTCTTGTGTTGAGAGGCGAGGGAACCTACAAAAGCGGGGACGACGAAGGGGTTAGGCGTGCTGGAAGAGAAAAGAGGCAGCGGTGCGCAAGAAAAGGAGGAGGAGAAGGAGGTGGGGGGGGGGGGGGGTAACACTCTCATCCTCGGGGTGAGAAAAGCACTCTCCCAACTTGAAGGGAAAATTCCGTGGCCGTGTCCCCGGCGCGGCCGTAGCCACAGCCCACAGGCCAGCGCGCGGCGCACGTGCAGCTGCCGATGCGGCCACGCCCCGCTCTGAGTGACTATCGCCGCCACAAAAAGCGTGTTGCGAATCATGCGAATGTGAATGTGAATGCGAAGCAGTAAGGCCGCGCGCTCGCGGCCTGTTCATCAGCCGAGTCGTTCAATTAGCGGGAGTAGTCCTCACAGCGTTGCCGAGGCTTTCCCGGCCGGAGGCTGCCATGGGCTGTTGGAGCGACGATCCCGCGCCAAAAGCAGTGCTGCTGATCCTTTCGCACCCCTGCAGGTCCTCTCGTAGTGGAGAGAGAGGAAGAGAGAGAGAGAGAGAGAGAGAGAGAGAGAGAGAGAGAGAGAGGGGGGGGGGCGGGGGGCATTGGGTCTCCCCGCCTCCTCGCGCAATCTAGTATAAATTGGACGCATCCTGTGTGATAACGTGTATCCTGCGACTAAAGTTTCCCTGTCTCTCTCTGCCCCTTCTCTCTCTCTCTCACTCTCTCTCGCTTCTCCTCCTCCTCTCCTGCTCACCTTCACACCACATATGTGTATCCCTGCCCCCTCTCTCACACTTGTAGCCTCATTTACTTTTCTTGGGTCTCCGTGCTCCTCCTGCCGACCTTGTGTGGCTGTGTTGGCGTCTCGCGTCAGCAAGGAAAGGAATCAAAAAGTACGCCGCATTAATTGGATTCTTGAATTTATTACACGTCACATAATATTCTACACTTGGCATGGCCGCATCGCGACCTTCCCCCAGGCGCACATGCGACCACAGCATCCCCCTCTACGCGCGTCACAATCATACAAAACAGAATGGATTGAGTAAAACAATTATTAAGTTTAGTTACGTCTGCCATGCGCAAACAAGTAGTGATATTTCGACTAGAGCTACCGGTAAATTATCTTAAAGTCTACACGATGGTGGACATCATGAGGAAGGGAAGAGGGCGTCTTCGCGGCGGGCGCGGCCGGGCGCGGCCAGCGGCTGTGGCAGAGGCGTGGGCGCGCGAACGTGCACGAAGTTCGCGAGCACCGAAGCCCCATGCTGGTTCAAAGCACATTATCGGTAGCCGAGTTGAAAAAACCAATGAAGTCTGCGCTTGTCTAGGGATATGGACGGCCCGGATGTTAGGCTGTGGAGTAACATTTTTTTTCTAACACTGGCTACATTGATCATCGTCGTAAAGAATATCACTTTGGAATCTGTGAGATGGGCTCCGCAGCTCAGAGATTACAAGTGAAATGCCTTAAATGCAGAGAGAAGCACAAACAGGACTGAGTGGTTTGTTTATTCATTTCTAAACATCTATTTTCGCGCAATGAACAAGGACATGACGGATTTTTTTTTAACACGAAAGGTTCGAGTCCGTGGCTCAGTCTTATTGGTTTAGAATATCATGTTTATGTCATCGGAGGTGCAACGTGATAATTGAAGGCGTGCTCAGCGTAATATTAATGTTGTTTTTTTAGACACGATTTTCGGGTTTACAGAGTTGACCTCTCTTGATGCAGTTCGCGGGGCTCAACCACGGACATTCACTTGCCACTCTCAAAGTCTTTCGTTTTGATCGAGGATAATTTTAAGTATTGCTTTATTCACACACTAACGCTGCTACATTGAACGTGCATAAACTTGAGAATTAATTCAGGATAGACAAAAGTCTGTAAATTTGAAAGGAGGTTATCTGTTAGTGGCGAGCCATTTAATGAAATATGACATGCGCCTTATGACTCAAATTTTGTGGGTGGAGATCAAACCACAAAACAATGTTGTCCTCATTTGAAAACATTTGTCTCTTACGGAGACTTCGTCTTCACCGAGCACGTTTCAGTACATTCTACTAAATAACAGTAGTGTAATAGGTATATTTATAATTATACAACAATAGCGTCTTAAAAACTAAAACACAGTCATCTTGCAATATGATAAAATCACAAGTTTATAAAAATACATACTAAGAAGTTGAGCTTTCTAAACATCAAGAAAATCATGCGAGGGAATGGAAGTCCTAAGGCCACAGCTGATCGCATTTGTGGAATCGAACCCGTCAAAAGTATATCAGCTTTATTCCATTTGCTGAGATTATGGCTCCATACTTCCTTACTTTTGCGGAATTATTTATAACACAAAATTAGAAATTAAATAACAGGTTTTAATTTAATGAAGCAGTTCTTAATATATGACGGGTAAGTCATTTATTTGCAAAGGAAACCGCCACGACACCCGTCCATGACTAGATAGAAAACAAAGCAGTGGTAAAGGACACGTCTAAAACTTTTACCAGAACTTAAAAAACTTTGTACCATCCGTCCAAGTAAGATATATCACATTAAGTTTTTATACTTTAGAATAAACACATTTAAAAACACTGACCTCATATATCTATGTACACCATTACGGATGAAATGTCTAGCTGATAGTCTACCCCAGAAACAGCAACGACAGAAGTAGTTCCACCGCTAATTCATAATATACAGCAAGCAAAGAACAACATTCAATAAACTATTTTAAAAATTCGCAAAGGTAAATGAAAACAATGAAAATAAAAGAACGACGGAGACGTTATTAATCACGGCTCACGCCGAAACAAAGCAGACTGACAGAATAGAGGAACTTTATACTCCGTGACGTAGTCTAATTTTTTTACCGTACAGGCACCGAACATTTTTCTTTACTCTTTTTCCTAAGGGAATAGAGATTATTTATATTGATATCACTACCGACAAATGTGTTATTATTTGGAAGTAATTATTCCACAAAGTACAAAACAAAGTCGATTTCTATTAGGCATTACTTTGGAAATGATAATAATTTAGTTACAGGCAATTGTCTTCATTTGACAAAAACTCTAAGGCCCCTTCAACCATATGTAAAAATTCACACATCGTAAGCCAAATGGACGAATGAACTGCTGCTCAATGCTTCCATCAACTTTCAAAACTGCATCTCTTGAGCGCTATTTCTTCGAGTCTCCTTCACAATCATTGCGTAAGATATATTTATATAATATAGTTTCTAGTACTGCACAGCAGTCAACGAACATAAAACTATGATTCATTTTCAGCAAACGAAAAAAAAAGTGTCGTAGCAAAGTATGTCTGGACGTCGCACAGAGGCGAGAAAACAATTAATTTCTAATATTCTGACATATCCGGGCGCATAGCGTGTCAGACGGAAGGGGGCGCAGGGGAGGCCCGGAGCGTGGAGTATTTCCCGGCACACATTTGGCACAGCATCGGACTGGTTACCGAGGACTCCGAGCAGCGTGTCTATAAGTTGCTGGACTCGTCGGGCATGCCCCCCGGGAAGAGATCCAGGTCCATGGTGGTCCTGCAGCACGGGAGGTCGTCGTGGCCCTCGACGGACTCCTTGGGGCCAAGAGCGTGGTGGTTGTACTGCGGCGGGCTCGGCCCTGCGCCCGCCCGGGGCAGCATCTCCACGCCGTCGTCCTGCTGCGGCGCCGGCGGCGCCCGCTCCTTGTCGATCGTCTTCTGGCGGGGGAGGACGGCGGGCGGCATCTTCTTGGGCACGGCGGCGAGCTCGTCGGGCTTCAGCACGATCTCGCTCCGGGCCGGCTGCATCGGCGGCGGCACTTGCAGCTGCTGCTGCTGCAGCAGTGGGGCGGAGGGGGTCGTCGGGGTGATGGAGGTCGCCGATGTGGCGGAGGGTAGCGGCTGGCCCGCGCCGGACGGCGTGGCAGAGGAGATCTGCGACTGCTGCAGCTGCGACGACTGCAGCCCCGTCTGCGCTCGCTCGCTGCGGCTCGCCCCGCCCGCGAACTTCATGCCGCGCCCGGACTGCGGGATGAGAAATCAGGGTGTGTAAATCAGTATGAGAAAGCAGGAGGCGCAGCAAAACGCTGTCCCTGCTTAGCCAGCTCCAGCTCAGACTGCAGCCCAGGCTGCCAGGGCTGGAGCTGGAGTTGCCGTGCTCTGTTGAGCCCGCCGCTCTGCTCTGCCCACTTTGCAATGCAGGACAGGAGTCTGGGCCCTGCAGGGATTCTCCCGGCCGAGTCAGAGCGACTGGGTAGCGTTGCATGAAAGTGAAATGGCTTTCGTCCGTCCGTCCCGGCCAATAAGACCCCGGGCCCCAACCCTAGCCACAGCCGCAGCCGGCTCGGCAGAGGGCCCGTCAGGGGCCCGCCAGGGGGCATCGTGCATGCCGCGGACTCCACCATCGCCGTTTCCCATTTCCCTCCCATTCATATATTCCTTCAATCTTTCTTTCTCATCATTCCTCACCTGAATGTGGTTCTGTCGGACGTTTTTGTAGGGCTGGAACAGGACCAGGTAGACCTTGGGCACGAACAGGCAGCCCAGGACGACCGTGGCGCTGATCTCGACGCACATGCACATGGCCGCCGTCCGAACCTGTGGGTGCACAACACAGCCTTTCAGTATCCGCTGGTATCAACTTGTGTTGCGTCGTCAAATTCTCACGTTTTCGTCACAGGCTCCCGGGGGAGCCTTGAGGAGGTAGATGTGTGACGGGCGAGAATATTCCGGGTCCTTTTCTGTTTCACGGAAACATACAAAATTTATCGTGCCTTCGCCTTATGTAAGGGGGTGACGCCATTGCGACACGGGTGGCCCTGTCAAGGCCCCTCGACCCGGCCGGTCAGACCTGCGGCCGCCCCCTCCGGGCCCCACGGGGGCGCCGGGGCGGCGGGGGCTCCTCCGGGGACCCCGGGGGCGACAGGCCCGGCCATGCCCCAGCGAGCACCGCAGAGGACCTGGGGGGGGGGGGGCTGGGCTGGGCTGGGCCCCCAGTGGGACCCCAGCGGGCCCCGGCCGGCCTACAAACCGGGTCACCAACTTTCGCTAAAAGCCGGCCCTCCGCCGCGTCGCCAAAGGTCTTTTGGCTTATTTGCATACACGAGGGCCAGGGCCGGGCTGAGGTGCCGGGCTGGACTAGGCAGGTCGGCAGCGGGCAGCAGCGGGCAGCATAGCGGGCAGGTGAAGACAGCAGCGGGAGCAGCGGGCAGCAGCGGGCAGCATAGCGGGCAGGAGAAGACAGCAGCGGGAGCAGCGGGCAGCAGCGGGAGCAGCGGGGAGCAGCAGCGCTCCTCAACACCTCACACCTCGCTCTCCGCGTCATGATGAGCGACTCTGACCGCCCCCCCCCCCTCCCCCCTCCCCCGCTGAACGCTCAGCCAACGAGTTTCAAGCGTTCGAAGTCCGCACGCTGTCATTTCTCTAAGCGGAGCGAGAGGAGTTTCGAAAACGGGGCGAAGAACTTTGCGGCCAGTCACAGGGCGAGAGACCGACAGACAGAGACGGACAAACAGACAGCGAGGAGCTCTCTTGCAACGTGATCAAGCATCGCGAGGCCGCCTGTGGCCGGCTGTGGCCGTGCGAAACAGGTACGTATACAGTACCCCAACAAAGTTTGTTCGGGCCGAGTTTACATTCCAGAGGGCAGGTGGGCAGGTGGGCAGGTGAGCAGGTGGGCAGGTGTTGCCCCCATGCATGTTCGGGAACGGGGCCGTTTGAGCGCTAAGCCACTGCGGCGGCGGCTGTGACCGTTAGCACGTGTTAGACAGACCCCCCTTTCCACCGGGGTGGTTAGTTGCGGGAGTTGTAATGACACTAGAATGTAATCGTGAGGTGCGTGTGTGCATGTAGAACGTGGCTGGCTAATGCTCGACGCCGAACGTCGCTAACATGGTAACCCCTGCTATATTTTCGTTTTCATTCCTCATTTTTAGCAGATGATACCTCAGAAATAGAAACACGAACACCGAAGGTCAAAAACAGAAACACTAACACCAAAGCTAAATTAAAGTTTAAGGTGTCAGCTAGCTTTTACTCCCGCTAAGAAAGCCGAAAAGACGTAGCGAGTGCCGCAAACTAATAATATTAGGTGGGATGGTCATGGGGGACACGTTAGGCGTGAGGCCGCCGTGGCTGGCTGTCAGGCGATTCGGCCCGTCGCACACTGCTCGGGTCGCATTGCTGTCCAGAAGCAAGGACGCCGTCAGTCGTCCTTAAACTTTCCGATGAACGAATTTCCCTCGGGAAGATGTTCTTTTCTTTCAACTATCTTCTCCCTTATAGGCACACAAACTTTCTAAAAACGCAACAAAATATAAGTTGTTCTGCTTTCACAGACTGCCTAAACTTCCTAAACCCTCAAGAAGCTAGGAAACATTTAGAGTTGGTATCATCTGCTTCCTTTTTAAATCGAGATTCAAATTTTTTTTTACCCTCAAAAATTATTTTTGGAGAACTTGGGGAGCGTTAAACATCCTTCGCTCTGGCTCACCTTGAAGTCCATTGTGCCGAAGTAGATGGGGATGAAGGCGAGCCACACGATGCACGTCGAGTACATGGTGAAGCTGATGTACTTTGCCTCGTTGAAGTTCTCCGGGATCTTGCGCGTCTTGAAGGCGTACAGGGTGCAGAGCGCGATGAGCAGGAAGTTGAAGAGCAGCGACGTCATGAGCGACTCGGTGGACTCGGCGCAGGTGAGCATGACCACCTTGAGCTCCGTGTGCATCTCCCGCGTGGCGGGCGGCTCGTAGTAGATCCACACGCCCGACACCAGCACCTGGATCATCACCAGCGCTGCAAGAAGCACGACCACGGTCAGACACACCCTTACTCAAAAAAAAAACTCAATGTACACCCTTAAAAAAAAATCAGGAAAAAATATAAAGAAAAGTTAATCAGAAAAAAAATTTGAAATTTTGATTTTAAATCATGTGACGGGTGCATCACTAGTGAGGTACCCTACCCTACCCCACGCTGCCCCTCCTGTACGTACCGATGCAGATGGCCACCTGGGACCGCGGCGAGGTGCAGGCGGGCCGGCGGATGCTGCGCGCGCCCTGGTTGAAGATGCGGGAAATGCGATTCGTCTTGGTGAGGATGGCCGAGTAGCAGATGGAGAGCGCCAGGCCGGGCATGATGCGGGACACGAAGCACGTCTCGGAGCCGGGCCGCGACAGCAGCACGATGGGCGTGCAGAAGCAGAGCGTGCAGCCGGACAGCAGCACGTAGCACAGCTCGCGCCCCGACGCCATGATCACCGGCGTCGAGTTGTAGCGCACGAACACGGTGACGGTCAGCACCGTCCACAGCACCATCAGGATGGTGTAGGCCAGCGGCACGAAGGCCCACGGCGAGTCCCAGCCCAGCACCGTGGGCTTGATCTGCAAAACAAGGCGGTTGCGGGTTCGAATACCGACGGTCTCATCGCTTTCGTGTAGTTACCCCTGCCGCCGCTCACGCCGCTCACCTTGTAGCAGCCCGTCCTGTTGTCGTAGGGGGCGTACCCCTCGTGGCAGGTGTGGCAGGAGTCGTTGTTCACGTACGCGTTGGGTGGGCAGGCCACGCACGTCCAGCAGCAGTTGTCCTGCGGACACAACAGGACAAAAACAAATTAAATATCATAATTTTTTTCTATCCCTTTTCCCCAGTGTCTGCCTCACTTTGGCGTCGTCCCCGTATCACGCGCCGGAATGGCCGCCACTCCACCCCAACGTCGTTCTGGAGGAGGACATCACCGTCAGGGGCGTCAGGGGCGTCATAAGGGGACATGGCGCGCCATGCGGCGCGATGTCACACTCTGCGCTGCAGTACGTACAAGGGCACGCCGACGCATGGCAGAGGGACTCGCGCCCCGCGGCCTCCACCATACTCCTGCCCCCCTCCCCCGCCCCCTTCCCGGAGCAAATCTCCACGACGGCATTACAAATTGCGACATGACGACCGCCATGGCGAGCCCCCCCCCGGTCCCGTCCTCTGCCTCTGCCGTCCCCCGGCGGTCTGCACAGCGGGCCGAATCAGCAGGCGCCTCTTTTCCCTCCTTTTGGGAAATGGAAAGAGTAGGGACGATGAGGGCGGGAGAGAGAGAGAGAGAGAGAGAGAGAGAGAGAGAGAGAGAGAGAGAGAGAGAGAGAGAGAGAGGAAGTGAAGGGAAAATCGCATTGTGTAGCACGCTGCTTCCTGCCTCGGCGGTTACGGCACGGCACGGCGCTGGCGTGGACCGCACACCTCCTCTCCTTATTCCTCCGGAGGAACTATGAATTCTAGAGCGGAACTGTGTTGCACCGCGTGTGGGGCCCGGCCGTGCTGAGGTGCGGGGGCCGGGCGCCGCCGTGTTATAGGCGGGCGCCAGCAGCGAGGCTCTAAGTCTGGCGAAGAGGACCTCCCTCCAATGCAAATGCGCCTTCTGCTGCTGTAACGTGTCCCCGGCAAATAGGCCCTAACCGTGTTGGTGCGAGAGGGCCCGCACCAGGAGCGAAAACGACGGGGTCCCCCTCCCCTTCTCTCTCTCTCTCTCTCTCTCTCTCTCTCTCTCTCTCTCTCTCTCTCTCTCTCTCTCTCTCTCTCTCTCTCTCTCTCTCTCTCTCTCTCTCTCTCTCTCTCTCTCTCTCTCTCTCTCTCTCTCTCTCTCTCTCTCTCTCTCTCTCTCTCTCTCTCTCTCTCTCTCTCTCTCTCTCTCTCTCTCTCTCTCTCGTTCTCTCTCTCTCTCTCTCGTTCTCTCTCTCTCTCTCTCTCTCTCTCTCTCTCTCTCTCTCTCTCTCTCTCTCTCTCTCTCTCTCTCTCTCTCTCTCTCTCGTTCTCTCTCTCTCGTTCTCTCTCTGGGCCGCCGTCGCTACTCCGGACGCCAGCGCCGGCCGCGCCCCGCGCGCGGGGGGTCTCGACGGCTCACGGCCACTTTCGGCCCAATGTGATGCCGGCGAGACAAGTGCCCCGAGACGGGCGAGGTCGGGCGGGCCCAACTGCCGCACCGCACCGCCATAGCACCGCCACCTGGCAGGATCCTGCCAGTCCTATTGGCCAGTCCGGAGGAGCACTCACGTCGTGGGCTGCTATTGCCCCTTCATCAGTCCCATCTCCCTCCTCCCCCGCCTCTACCCCTTCTCCCCCCCCCCCCCCGGTCCGTACCGCTACGGTCCGCTGCTTGCTATTGCGCTGATCCCCTCCCTGAGCCGAACACAATTGGACATGGCACATACCACCTAGGACCAGACCAGGTCACACACACACACACACACACACACACACACATTTTTCAGGACCGTCGTCAAACCTCCTCTCTCTCTCTCTCTCTCTCTCTCTCTCTCTCTCTCTCTCTCTCTCTCTCTCTCTCTCTCTCTCTCTCCCCCTCCTCTCTCCGGCCTCCTCTTCCCTTTTCTTGCCATCTTCTCTTTTCTCTCCGCCTCCGCACCCCTATCCTTGGCGCCGCCGCCGGAGCGCCTGGAAGGTAGGCGAGCCCGCCACGCACCGGTGCACTGCGGGTCAGTCTATAGCGCACTTGGCAGGCGCTCCTCCGGAGTCATCACACACGAATGCCTCTCCTCGGCCCGGCCTGCCCGGCCTCCGGGTAGCGCCCGGCCCGGAGGGTAGGCCAGCCCGCCACTCCCAGCGCACTGCTACTCCTCCCGACTTGGCCTCCTACGTCAATGTCTTTATTCCTGGAGAAACTCGCGTATCACGTCCGCGATGCAAATTCTCAAGAGGAGTCGTCCCGCGCCCTTCCTCTCCTCTCTATCTCTATCCCCCACACGCAACGCACGCTCGCAACCCCCCCCCCCCCCCCCCTCTCTCTCTCTCTCTCTCTCTCTCTCTCTCTCTCTCTCTCTCTCTCTCTCTCTCTAGCTCTCTCACACACTTTACTCCGTCCATCCCTGCGCAAAGGAGCGGGTATACTCGATTCTTGTCGACAAAGACTAGTACGTGTGGGTCTCCTCCGCCCGGCTCGGCTCCGCCCGGCTCGACTCCTCCCGGCTTTGCTTGGCTCGGCTCGGCTAAACCCGGCTCAGCTCAGCTCGGCTCGGCACGGCACGACTCGGCTCCGCCCGCAGCAACGGTCTATCACCTCCGGAGAGTGGCGTGGCGTATTGCGGCATTCTTTTACACAGGTAAGAGGTTGGGAGCGGGGGGAGTAAAGGAAGACGGATATTTCCCTTTATGTTGGATCTCACTCTATTTTACATCTCGTGCTTCATGGCGCACACATATCGCGCACGCCGCTTCTACGAGCTGGCTCTTCTGGTCGCTCTTACTCCCTTTCTCTCCCTCTTCCTCCTTCGTGTCTATCCCCGCCTGCCTGCATATTTTTTTTATCAGCTCTCTATGTCTTTGTTACAGTGCCGAGGTGACGGGAAGGAAGACAGATAGAACAGGGGTCGGAAAGTAGGTACTTACTAGAGGAAATATGACGGATGCGAGAAGCCAAAATCGGCCAGTCTTTTGTCCACACTTACACACACACACACACACACACATATCACACGAGGAGTGAGGTTCAGTATCGGCACAGTAGTAGTAGTCTCGCCTGTGAGTGATGGTGGGATAGGGCGAGATATAGATAGATAGAGAGAGAGAGGGGGCAGGGGGGTCACCCCCGTACAGTCCCTGTGCCAAACAAAGGCAATCTGGGCGGGTGGTCACCCTGACTCAACCCCTTCTCACCTACACCCCCTCGCTCTGACCCCCATGCGAACGGTTGCGCCCCCTGTGGGAGACAGAGCCCCCCCCCCCCCGGACGATCACCCCCCCCCGACCCCACGCCGGCGCTCAGGAGGATCCATCAGAATCCAGCTCCCCCGGGGTGGAAGGCAGAGGTGCTTCTCTCTCTCTCTCTCTCTCTCTCTCTTCCTAACGGTTTGCCTATCGACTCGAGAGAGAGAGAGAGAGAGAGAGAGAGAGAGAGAGAGAGAGAGAGAGAGAGAGAGAGAGAGAGAGGAGGGGGGGGGGGCGCAAGAGAGCCAGGCAGAGCCACTAGCGACAGCATTGGCGATTGTGATTCTTGAGCGGACCAAAATTGTAGCGAAGTAAAGTTAGAGACGTAGGAGTTGTTGGGAGATGGGGATTTCGTGCGGGAGCAGTCTTCTTTTCTTGTTCGTCTCGCGGACTACGTGTCTCTCTACAGCAGGCGCGAACTATTTTCCAGATAGAAAAGAGAGAGAGAGAGAGAGAGAGAGAGAGAGAGAGAGAGAGAGAGAGAGAGAGAGAGAGAGAGAGAGAGAGAGCGAGAGCGCCTTTTCGCAGCGCATCCAGGCGCAGACGGCGGGCCGCACATAATGAACACGTTGGAGGGAATGATGCGGACGAAGATGGATGCCTGCAGCGCAGCGCGAGCGGGAGAGAGATGGCGCGAACAGCGCGGACATGCGCGGCACCCACCCACCCTCCACCCTCCACCCTCCATTCCATCCGTCCGCCGGTCCGCTGCTTTATTAAGGGCGCCTTTCTCAACGCCTCCCGACGGCTCCAGATCAGACTACAACGCCAATCGGGACGAATCAATCTCAGCCTTAAAATAGAAATGTCCGCCTCGAAAAAAAAAAAAATAAAAAAATATCAAGGTGCTAAAATTGAATGTGAGTCGCGGAAACATTAAACCGTGCCGGTTCGGCCTGGCGGACTGCGGCGCCCACCTGTGCCCGGCCCCCCATCGGCCCGTGACCTCGACTGGCCTCCTCTTGCAGGCCCTCCAGGGGACCAAGGGCAAAGGGCACTCGCACGCCGCCGGACACGTCGATCCTTTATCTCGCTCCCGCAAAAGGTGGACTACAGTGACGGAGTGCGGCTGGGTATTAGGGAGGAGGGAGACGGGCTGTACTCTCTGTCTCTGTCACGCTGACGAGAGAGAGAGAGAGAGAGAGAGAGAGAGAGAGAGAGAGAGAGAGAGAGAGAGAGAGAGAGAGAGAGAGAGAGGACGTCCGGTCACGTCCACTTCAAGAGCAGCAGCAGTGGTGGTGGTTGTTTTTCCTAGAGCGAGAGAGACGGAGAACGCAGAGACAAACAGGCGCGTCTGAGCGGCACACACAAACACGCACACAACACTCGCCAGAGCACTTTTCAGCGTTGTTGCCCGGGCAATTCATCTCCGGCCGGAGGGAAAATTCGTGAGGACGGCTGAAAGGAAAGAGATTCTCCCCACTTTCTGCCCCTCTGAAAGCACGGCAAGGCAAACAAAACTAGCGTGGCTGCTCAATAATTCGCGGAGCGAGCGAGCGAGCGTTAGCGAGTCGCGAGGCGGAGCGCTATCAGCGACGAAAGATTTCTTTGTCCGTTCGTCAGGTTCGTCTGTCCGGTCATGATTTAAACTATGTCCGGTCATAATGTCCAATCATATGTCCGGTAATAATGTCCAGTCATATGTCCGGTCATGTTTTAAACTAATATGTCCAGCCATAATGTCCAATCATATGTCCGGTAACAATGTCCAGTCATATGTCCTGTCATAATGTCCAGTCATACGTCCGGTCAAAATTATACTGATGAGTGCGGGCAAAATGTCCAATCATATATCCGGTCATAATGCCCAGTCATATGTCCTGTCATAATGTCCAGTCAAATGTCTGGTGAAAATGTCCAGTCATATGTTCGGTCATGATGTCCATTCATATGGCCAGTAACCTAACTTACTTAACCTAACCTATCTAACTTAACTTTCTTAATTAACCTATACTTTCCAAACCTAACCGACCTAACTAACCTACCTAACCTTACTATCAAACCTGTCCGGGCATAATGTCAAGGCATAATGTCCAGTTATGTGTCCAATCATAATGCCCAGTCATATGTTCAATCATAATTTAAACAAATATGTCCAGTCATAATGTCCTATCATATGTCCGGTCATAATCTCTAGTCATATGTCCAATCATGATGTCCAGTAATATGTCCGGTCATGATTTAAACTATGTCCGGTCATAATGTCCAATCATATGTCTGGACATAATGTCCAGTCATATGTCCGGTCATAATGTCCAGTCATATGCCCGGTCAAAATTTAAACTAATATGTCCAGTCATAATGTCCAATCATATGTCCAGTCATAATGTCCAGTCATATGTCCAATCATAAGGTCCAGTCATATATCCGGTCATCATGTCCAATCATCATGTCCACTGATATGTCCGGTCACAATTATACTTAATGAGTGCGGTCAATATTACCAATCATATATCCGGTCATAATGCCGAGTCATATGTCCTCTCATAATGTCCAGTCAAATGTCTGGTGAAAATGTCCAGTCAAATGTTCGGTCATGATGTCCACTCATATGGCCAGTAACCTAACTTACTTAACATAACCTATCTAACCTGACTTTTCTTAACCTATACTATCCAAACCTAACCGACCTGGCTTAACCTACCTAACCTAACCATCAAACCTGTCCGGGCATAATGTCCGGGCATAATGTCCAGTTATGTGTCCAATCAAAATGTCCAGTCATATGTCCGGTCATGATATAAACTAATATGTTGAATCATTATGTCCAGTCATAATGTCCCATCATATGTCTGGTCATAATGTTCAGTCATATGTTTAATCATGATGTCCAGTAATATGTCCGGTCATGATTTAAACTATGTCCAATCATTATGTCCAATCACGTGTCCGGTCATAATGTCCAGTCATATGTCCCGTCATAATGTCCAGTCATATGTTTGGTCATGATTTAAACTAATATATCCGGGCATAATGTCCAATCATAAGTCCGGTCATAATGTCTTGTCATATGTCCTGTCATAATGTCCAGTCATATGTCCGGTCATGATTTAAACTAATATGTTCGGTCATAATGTGCAATTTCAAGTCCGGTCATAATGTCTTGTCATATGTCCTGTCATAATGTCCAGTCATATGTCCGGTCAAAATTTAAACTAATATGTCTATTCATAATGTCTAATCATATGTCCGGTCAATTTCTCCAATCATATGTCCGGTCATAATATCCAGTCATATGTCCGGTCATAATGTCTAGTCATATGTCCAGTCATAATGTCCAGTCATATGTCCAATCATGATGCCAGTAATATGTCCGGTCATAATGTCTAATCGTATGTCCGGTCATAATGTCCAGTCATATGTCCGGTCATAATGTCCAGTCAAATGCCCGGTCATAATGTCCAGTGATATGGCCAATCATAATGTCTTTAAGTTTCGAGCGAGCGAGCGACGCGAATGATGAACCGCATAAGAAGAACCAAAAAAACTCATCCCAAAACACTTAAACAAATTCCAATAAAAATTTCTATTGTTCCATTCGCGTCCGCGATGAGCCCTTGGGCAGTCTAGTTATTTTTCACAACCGTACTCTCCGACAGGTCTGTTGTTGATGGCGGCGGTGGTTGGGGTAGTTCCCGCCTGGAGCAGACGGTACAGCAGAAGAACGCCCCCAACGCCTCAGGAGATCCAGCCAGCCATAACAGCGTGGCGAGGCGCAGGCAACAAGAAAACTAGTATTCCGGCCCCCACCGGCCGGAGCAGCCGGAGCCGACCGGAACCTCTCCCCTCCGGCCGCTAACCGAGAGCCGCCCGGAGATGCGTGGCTCTGTCCCTGTCCGCGGCCCTCTGGCCCTCCGCGGGCGGCCTCGGAGACGTCTACAGACGGGCGCCGAGTGTACAATAGTATTATCATCCCAGACTTTACGCATGCATAACAACTGCTTATTTGGCAAGAATGCGGCTTCCGGGCAAACGGGGGCTGGGCCGGGTAAGGGCTGCGTGGGAAGGGTGGGGCGCGGAGACCCCATCGTCTCCTCCGGAAACGAGAGACCTGTCAGCATTCTGAAAAGACCGGAGGATCACGGAGGCAACGGCGTGTGGCAACACTTACTACCGCCTCTCTCTCTCTCTCTCTCATCTCTCTATATCTCTCTCTCTCTCTCTCTCTCTCTCTCTCTCTCTCTCTCTCTCTCTCTCTCTCTCTCTCTCTCTCTCTCTCTCTCTCTCTCTCTCTCTCTCTCTCTCTCTCTCTCTCCCCCTCTGCCTGTCTCTGTCCGTCTCCCTTCCTCCTACTTTTGCTCAGAAGTAAGCCTCACTTCCGGCATATAAAATGAAACATAGTCTTATCGGAATTTGCAATATAGATGCGATCCGCTTGCGCAGCTGCAGGAGTCAGGAGTGTCGCAGTACTGCCAGGAGGCCATTTGCACTCGGCCCCTGCGCCACTGCCGCCACCGCCGCGGGATCTTCAATTTTTCATAGCTGTCAGTCACATAACGCGCGCCATCATTGCAGTCTGATACATGCGCACTTCTCCCCCCCCCCCTATCCCCCTCCCGCAACTACTCCTGGCACACGCACAGAACGTCGCGTATCTTTAAATGTGTCATACCGCTCAATCGGGCACTGCGTCATCATTCACGCACGAATAAAGCTGTACCCCGGCCCCACTGCCATATCGCAGCTTGCCGCGCCGCGTACTTAGGCGCCCGAAGCCCCTGATATTGCGTAGCGAGCAATTTCCCTCCCCCTCCCCCCACCCCCTACAGGTTGCCGGCTCCGGGGCCACCCGGGGGGACAGCAGGCCCTCACAAGTCACTCGCCGCTGGCAGGCGGGCGAGGGCGCAGGGGCGGCGGGGCCAAGGGGGAGAGGAGAGAGGGTGAGGGAGTCTTTTTGGACGTGACTGTCCCGGCCCGCCTGCAGGGGTAGCGGGCGTAGCCCCATATGGGGGCAGCAGCCCCGGCGGCAGTGGAAGTGGCAGCAGCAGCAGCAGCAGCAGCAGCAGCAGCAGCAGCAGCAGCAGCAGCAGCAGCCGGGCGCAGGGAGGAGTCATCAGTCCTTGTCGCACGTCCCGCTGGCCTGGCATGGCCTGGCATTGCCTGGCATACCCTGGCCTCCCCGCCCGCCCCGCCCCGTCCCTCTCGATTCGGCTCACCGGGGGGACCGGGTGGACCAGGGGGACCAGAGGGAACCGGGTGGGGCTCCCGCGTCCCCCACGAGGCCCCCGACGCCCCACCGCGCCCCACGTGTTCCCAGGTGGACCTGCTCTCACCGGGGAGTGAGTTCTTGTAAATATTCCAAGATTCAACGGGAGAACAATGCACGGAATGTCCGAGGCACATACTTCTACATACGGAGAACGCATCACCTCGATTTTATTTTGAAAGTACGAAAAGGCATTTTTAAATGATTCTTTGACCTAGAATCCAGACATTGGACCCTGGACAGTGTGACCGGACAAAGTTACGAAGATAATGACCGGACTAAAAGGCGGTGACCGGACAGTAAGACCGGACACTTGAGCGGACAAACTTATGAGAATGACGACTTGACTGATGACTGTGTCTGGTCATAACCGTGGTGACGAATAGACAAAGATATCTTTCGGCGCTGATAGCGCTCCGCTTCGCGGCTCGCTGACGCTCGCTCGCTCGCTCGCTCCGCGAACAAAGTATCTACAGTTGGAGCATCTATGTTGCTTCCGTGCCAACTTCAGACCGCCTTCATCGATCTCTGTCAATTTAATTAAGATTCGGAAGGAGAAAAGAAAATCCAGGCAAAAACAGGTGAGGAAACGTGACACACTAACAAGTTGCGGCTCCCGATCACCTCTTCCCGTTCCTGTACAGTTTGGTTCTCGGATCCGAACACGTTGGCGGATTGCTACAGCGCGCACCTGTTTGCCGTGTCCATGGACGGCGTCCCCCGTGTAGGGGTTCGTCCGGTCGGCTCCCCCCCCCCCTCCCGCCCCCCGTCGTTGGAGTCGTCCTCTCGTTATATACACCTTCCCTGCTGACAGGGCCGTGACGTCAGAGAGGTGACGCCTGGCTGGGCACGGCACGGCACGGCACGGCACGGCACGGCACGGCACGGCACGGCACGGAAGCAGTGCACCGGGTGTGCGGGGCGGGGGCGTCGGGAATAACCCAGCTGCCGCGGGTCCCCACGTCCCCCGCACACCTCCCACAATCCCTGCAGCTAGAGCTATCAACCCCTAACCGCCCAGCGGACCACTAAAGCTTCTGTACAATCCACAACCCCTTACCCTAATTTTGCTTGATCCGCGCCATTTTACTCGATTCTACTGCGCAAAACTTCTTTTTTTTTTTTTTCAAAGTGTAGCGCAGCAGACCATTTCAATCCTTGCCCCCGCCCCCCTAAAAACCTCTGCACACATTCCCTGCAGTACCCGGGCTCACCGCGCCTCCCTCCCCATTTTCTCTTCCCTCTCTGCAGAACATGTTCACCTTGAAAACACAACGGCAGCTGTATGCATGAGCGGATAGTGCGAGAGAGAGAGAGAGAGAGAGAGAGAGAGAGAGAGAGAGAGAGAGAGAGAGAGAGAGAGAGAGAGAGAGAGAGAGAGAGAGAGAGAGAGAGAGAGAGAGAGAGAGAGAGAGAGAGACTGGAGTCTATAATCCAGGAACTAAAGCGGTAGCTACGCCGCTGCTGCTCGGGCTCGCTGCAGTACTCCGGTTCTCCCTTCGGATCCTCCGGGATTACCAAGTTACGGTTTTCGATGCGGGCCCCGCCCCCTTCCCTGGCTGGGAGTGAACAACATCGTCTCAACGCATCCCGACTGTTCTGCCGGAAAACAAAAAGTCCCGTTTTTGTTCCAGGTTTGTGGCGCTGTTCTAAAAACCAACAACAACAACAACAACAACAAAAACCTGAAATCCCGGTCGTATTTAGGTGACGTGTGTGCCTGCCTACCTGGTAGTTGCGGATGTGTCCCGGGCTGCACTCGTCGCTGCACACGGAGAGCGGCGCCTTGCTGTCGAACGTGGCGTACCGGTCCCAGCGCGTCCTGGCCTTGTCGAACTTGAGGCTGCAACAGACAGACGCGGTGCCCCAGCACGGCTCAGTGTCGGGAGTTGACACGGGGATGGGGCTCCAGGGAACAGTGCACTCAGTGTAAGGACCCTGCCCTGTGGCGAGACACATTTACCATGCAGCCGCCATTTCCTCTCATCCACAATATCTGCACTCAGCAGTGGACTGCGGCCTACACTGTAAAATATTTTTCGTCATATGACGAGAAAAGCTGTGACGATTCACTGATCACCTGAATATGTCGTCACTTCACGACGTTTATTCGTCACGTGACGACTTATTCGTAGGTTTAATAATTCGTCACATCTGACCAAACTTCAAGGAGACATACTTTTCTATCGGTTTATGCCATTAAAAAAAAATCGGTGACGAGTTATTCGTCACTTGGTCTGTGACGACTTTATTCGTTTTTCAGATTCAGCCAGAGGATTGTCGTAAAATGACGATAAATATTTTTACAGTGTACGGCCTGCGGTGACTCAGCGCGGACAGGTGTCGAAGCGTGTGCCGGCGGCGTGTTGCCGGCCGGGAGCGGTCAGGTCACGCTACGGCCGGGCAGTTGAGGGTGTCGAGATGATAGAGGCTGAATACACGGAGGGAGGGGGGGGGGGGGGGGGGGGGGGTAAGGGGGAGGGGTAAGGGGAGGGGGGGGGGGGGTCACGTTCTGCGCTCCCCAGGCGCAGTTCGTCTGACACACCCCTGACGCTGTTGTTATGCAAGCCGCATCTCCATATCTCAGCCACCCATGGTCCTCTGGAGAGGGAAAGGGAGAGAGAGAGAGAGAGTGTGCCAAGGGGGGGGGGGGGGGTGACTACCAGTTCTAGGGCCGGCAGTTGGGGAGGGGGCGAGGGGGGGGCAGAGGCGAATTAGCAGCCACTCTGCCAGCACACGACGACGTGGGTCCCCGGGAAATTATAAAGGGGAAGTGGCGAGGAGGGGGGCGCAGAATACGCACGCCTCACACAATCAGAACATCCTCCCGCCCACCTCACCACCTCACTTTGCTTTGTCTCTCTCTCTCGCTCTTGCTCTAGATCTCTCTCTCTCTCTATCTCTCTCTTTTTCTCTCTCTCACAGTCTTATGACCCGGCTGCACCTCATCCGCATGTATGCTTACTCCGTCGGATCTGTGGCGTCACTGCGGGGATAAAGCCAGCAAAGCGAAATGAACCAAAAGGTGCACCGGTTTGCCAGTTACCTGCCGCCCTCTACTTACTTCGGTGGATGTGTGTGTGTGTGTGTGTGTGTGTGTGTGTGTGTGTGTGTATGTGTGTGCAAGGGAATGAATGGCGCCCATTACCATGGGATCCGTGTTGTTCCGAGAACGATAAACTTGCTCTGGCAGTGTAAGCAGGTCGCTAGGTGGGCGGGATGAGCAGTAGTAGTGGCTGTAAGGCTAGAGTGAGTGCAGGCGGGATGGCCACGCCCTGCGGCTTCAGCAGTTGCACCCGCTGACTCCCTCCAGAGAGAAAGAGAGAGAGAGAGAGAGAGAGAGAGAGAGAGAGAGAGAGAGAGAGAGAGAGAGAGAGAGAGAGAGAGAGAGAGAGACGTACAGCATGGAGGGGTGCTTTCTCTTATGCATATTTACAGGAAGCATAGACGCTTGTCGCTGGTGTCGCTAGTGCTCTAACTCCTGTTGGCCCAAAACTTTGCAGGAAGGGTCCCGTACAAGCCAGGACAGAGGACCGCAGGGGACCGCAGGGGACCGCAGGGGACCGCAAGGGACGGGACAGCAGGGAGCGAGGACAATTGCTGGCCGTCCAACGGGGCGCGTCCGCGCGCAGACTCGAACCCGGTAGCTCAGGAGGGCAAATGTATTCCTGGTTGGTTGGAAGAAAAATGAATCGCGAAGAGTCCACATTTGCAAGAGTGGTCAGTGTAGGCCTGCGAGCGACCTCCGGGCGAGGGGGTGGCCACTCGTGTACACTCTCAAAAATGAATGCTCGATTTAAGCATAAAATGCTTAAAGTCAAGCATATTTCATGCTTGAAACGCCAAAAATCCCACACGCATATTATGCTTGATTGAAGCATATTATGCTTGATTGAGGGATACCATGTGCTTGCCCCAAGAATACAATACGTGCCTCAAGCATCATATGCTAGTGCCAATCATGCAGACGGTTAATGTACGCAGATGATTCTCAAATCAACAAAATCCCACAAGAATACAAGATTTGCATCAAAATCGCTTTGAATCAAGCATTCATTTTTGAGAGTGTACTAGTCAGGTCACCCAACCGTGCCATTACGCCATTACCTTGTGAAATAATTTAAACGATTTTTGCGCAAAATCGTCCTAAAAACGGATATTTTGGTACGTAATGGGTGTTTGGTAATAACGTAATAGCGCGTAATAATAGGGACTAGTCGGGTCACAATTTTCGAGGGTGAACACCCCCTCGCCTCCGGGCACCTCGGGTATGTACCTCCGGGCACCCCCGGGTACCTCCGGGTACCTCTGGGCACCTCCGGGCCACCGCCATGAGACCGCCACGAGTGCAGCGTGCCGGTCCTAGCTCATGGCTGCTCATGGCCTTGTGGGAGCGGCCGGAGAGCCGGGCCGACGCGACCAGGCCAAGCTTTTAAGGCAAACATATTCCGTGTGCCGCCCTTACACGCTGCCGGCCTGCCGGCGGGCTGCCCGTGCCGTCCCCGGGGCTAGGGGGTGGAAACAGACTCTGCCTGCCTTTACCTTGTTCATCCTCCGGGGACGCGATGCGAGGGCCGTCTGTATCTCTCCCCCCCCCCCCCGGCCTCCCCAATGCCTGACGTTATGCCAGCGTGAGCCGCGAAAACTCCAGAGGACGCGGTAGCTTCGGGTCCCCCGCCCCGCCCTGCCCCGCTCCGTCCCGCGCACCTCGTCCCTTTGGGGATCTTTTGCCCGGCGTGTACGTCACCCCCGACCGCGTGTCTTTCGGAGGGGCAAAGAAAATTATCTTCACTTCAGCCTCTCAGCAGAGCATGAGGGATGAGAAGGGGGGGAAAGGGGCGAAGACGGCACAAGCCTTTGGACGTCAGTGCGGAATGGGGCTGTTGTTTAGGGAACCGGAGAGACAAAGATCCCAGCGGGGTGGTGCCGGCGTGCCAGTCAGAGTCCTGCGTGCGGACACGAACATACCCGACTTTCCGGAACCGGGGGGAATCTCGGAACTCTCTGAACCCTCCGGGGTTCAAAGGGAAATCAATGTTGTTAAGCCGAGGCGATTCGACAACGGTGGAATGAAACTCTCGTCTCGTGTTCGGGGCCCGACAGAGACCCGATAGTTCTCGGTAAAAGTAACGGTTGTTATCTCCAGCAAGGGCCGGTGGGGGAGCCGGGGGGCCGGTAGAGGTGGCACGGGGCCCAACGGGGCTGCCCGGTCCGACCCAATGATGGTCGGGGTGGAGTCCAGCCGGTCGTTGCGGGGTCGCTGTGGGGCGCTCGTCCTCACACGGCCGCGGCCCCGCTGGGGTCAGGTCAGGTCGGATCGGGTGTTGGGGTGGGCAGTGCAGCAGCACCAGGCGCCTCTCTGTCCCCCTGAGGACCTCGCCTGGGCCTGACCACCACCGCCACGCCGCACCGTAAAGTTCTCATACGCTACGATGCCCCCCCCGTCTCCCTCCCTCCCCCCCCCCCTCTCTCTCTCTCTCTCTCTCTCCTCTTACGCCGCCCCCGCCCTTCGCCACGTCGCGCCGCGACACGAAAGTCGTAAAAGCAGACACGGGCCTTACAATATATATTCGGCCCCGGCGACTTAACGTCGTGTGGACACTTAAGGGGCCCGTCGTGCCGCCCCGTGCCGCCCCGTGCTGGCTCAGGCTAGCCGGCGGCGTAGTGAAGCTTACCGCCCTCCTCGTCCTGCTGACCGTGCGGAGGGGGCGGCGGCAGCCATCCCCCACCACCACCGTGATAAATCGTCCGCTCATGACCCCTTCCATGTACAAAATTCGAAAAAGAAGAAAAGAAACAGCCAGCAAGCTGGCTACTAGCGAGACTTTATTTTGTACTATACTCATCACATATGGCATGTCTCCAACAATAATATTAATTCTTATTAAGCCTCTGAACAAGCCTTTCACTACGGTGAAAGTCTAACAAGTCGTGTCGGTTGCAGATCGCCCGCCCCCCCCCCCCCCCACGGACACACACACACACGCGCGCGCGCGCGCACAAACAACACACAAAGCAGACCGCTCACCTCTTCTCCCACGACCCCACCCGGTTGTAATCGAACTTGTCTCCGTTCCGCTGGTACTGGTAGATGTGGTAGCTGCCGTACGCGTCACCGTCCTTGTTGAAGCGGATCTCCGTGTCCTGCCGCCCTGGAACACAAAATGAACGGGAGGTATTACACACTCCCGTACTGAAACTGGCATACCACTTGGAATAAACATTTTCTCCCTCTCCACTTTTTTCCACTCATAAGGGAGCGAGAGCTACGAGGTGTAAATCTGCTACTCCTGTAGGGTTCCGAAAGTATATGTACTTTCCTAAAACGAACAGGCTGCGAGAGCGCGGATGGGGGGTGGGGGGTGCACATCCTACTAAAAGCGCATGACTTCTCCCTCGGCGAATACGCCACGACGACCACCCGCACGTGAAAATCAGCGACTGGCGCCCCGGGGAGCGGAGAATCACGGAAATTGGAGCGCGAGCAGATAGGGGATGGGGGGAGGGGCGGTGGCTGAACCCCTCCGACCAGCGCCCCTCCTCGCACCACTCCACAGCGCCCGGCGGCGTGAAAGATGGAAAATGCTGGGGGAGGCCTGGTCGTCTCTGAGGGCGGGCGACATAAGGGCGACACAGAGGAGGCCGCGGAGACGTTGGCCGGGTCAGGTCAGGTGTGGCGGCGGCTGGGCCGGGCTGGGCCGGGCCGGTGTAAAAGGGACCACTTACCCCACCTGAAACTGTACCCCCCGGTACACTATCCCTAGGGGCCATGTACCCCCCCGGGGGTACACCATCCCTAGGGGCCATGTACCCCCCCCCCCCCCCGGGGGTACACCATCCCTAGGGGCCATGTACCCCCCCGGGGGTACACCATCCCTAGGGGCCATGAACCCCCCCGGGGGTACACCATCCCTAGGGGCCATTTACCCCCCCCCCTCCCCCGGGGGTACACCATCCCTAGGGGCCGTGTACCCCCCACCAACCGACTCGGGGGTACACTATCACTAGGGTTTATGTACCCCCCGGGGGGTACATCATCCCTAGGGGCCGTGTACCCCCCACCAACCGGGACCACCCCCGAGTCGGTTCGTGGGGGGTACATGGCCCCTAGGGATTGTGTACCGGAGGGCACCTCCTCCCTGGGGGTATGCCATCACTGCCACACCGGGCTGGGCGGAGCGCGGAGCAGAGCGCAGGTTAGTTTGTGGCCGTGCGCGGTGCGGCCCCGCCGCGTCTCCGGCTAGGCGTGCTAGGCGGTGGCACAAGAAGCTTTCAGTCTGCGTTCTTGCGGCCGTCTTCTGCTTCTGCTGGAGGCGTAGGCGTAGAATCGTTTTGCAGCGTTTTTGCTGCAGCATTGTTCTACCTTGATCAACCTTGTTGCCCTTTGTTCCGCCTTGTTCCTCTTTGTTCCGCCTTGTTCCGCCTTGTTCTACTTGTCTAGACGGTGATTTCTCGGGTCGGAGGGGGGGGGGGGGGAGTTACAAGGGGGCGCATAAAACGAGGATGATCGCGCATTGCCCCTCCCCCCTCCTCACTGCCACGTCCTGGAGATGGGGACGGCGCTGGCGAGCGGCAAAGGTGCGGCCATCACGGCCAGTAAATGATTAAAGCCCAAAGTTTACGCGGAGTGCGGGGGGGGGGGGGGGGGGCTTCGGAAGGGTCCGAGTCTTCGCCGCCGCCATCCTCACGTGGCGACGCTCATTACAAACCCCTCAAGGTGTCAAAACAGCTCTTTTCCCCTCTCTTTCATGGGATGAAGACGCTGACACCGCCCTTTTTACGTTTTAAAGACTCGGATCGGCTCGTCAGCACCCGTGTGTGTGTGTGTGTGTGTGTGTGTGTGTGTGTGTGTGTGTGTGTGTGTGCTGTCAACAGGGGGGGGGGACATCACCATGTCCGGGCTGCGTCCAGCCTCCAGCCGCATGTTTGCACCCCCCTCATCCCTCGTAGCTCTCTATGCCGCTGCTTGGAGCGCGCGGCCCCGCGTTTTGTGCCGCCTCTTTTACGATGTAACAATGCTGACGGCACTGACGGGACGGGACGGCCCCGGATCTGCCGGCCCTCCCGGCTCCGGCCCTCCCGGCTCCGGCCCTCCCGGCTCCGGCCCCCTGCTCCGGCCCTCCCGGCTCCGGCCCTCCCGGCTCCGGCCCTCCTGGCTCCGGCCCTCCCGGCTCCGGCCCTCCCGGCTCCGGCCCTCCCGGCTCCGGCCCTCCCGGCTCCGGCCCTCCCGGCTCCGGCCCTCCCGGCTCCGGCCCTCCCGGCTCCGGCCCTCCTGGCTCCGGCTGCCTTCCTCCGGCCAGAGCCCCCGAAGGCTCCCCTATTTTACAACCGTCGCTGACTGCCGGCGCGGCGGCCTTAAGGGCGGCCGAGGCGCGTCCCCTGCGGTCTCCCCGCACAAAGGGCGTGCGATCGGTCCCCACAAAGTGTCGTGTTGGGCGCGCTCAGCCCCAGCATAACAAGACCGACAGAGACACGCTGCGCAAGGTGAGAGAGAGAGAGAGAGAGAGAGAGAGAGAGAGAGAGAGAGAGAGAGAGAGAGAGAGAGAGAGAGAGAGAGAGAAAGAAAGAATTCGCTCATTAGCGTGTTATTTTCCGTGGGACATCGGCCCGAAGTCCGTCATCATGATGTTCTTGAGCACGGTGGCGCACGCGCTTACCCCCTCGACTCCCTCTCGTTATCTTCGTCACCCCGGCCACCGCCTCCCCCTGCTCCCATCCGTTGTGCCTCCATTCTGGCCGTGTTTGTCTTGTTCAGCCGCCCGCTCCTGTTTCGTTGCCCGGCCAGGGCCAGCCAGGGGGGCCCTGCGGGCCACGGCCGCCCTGGGACGTACCGGGTCCTGGCCAGTCCTGGCCCGGCCGCCGCTGGCCTCGACCGTCTCTAGTTGCAGTCACAGCCAGCTATGGACTGGAGGCGCCGACCCAGCGGCTCACACTGCTACACAACTCTCTCTCTCTCTCTCTCTCTCTCTCTCTCTCTCTCTCTCTCTCTCTCTCTCTCTCTCTCGTAATTATATTTTGTTGCTGAGTGAAGAAGCGGCCCAAACTGCGAAGGAGTGAAATTGGTCGCACCTCCGCCGTCCTCCTCCTCAGTTTCCACCGCTGGTTAACGAGTGCCGCTCTCTTTTGCAGTCTCAGACAGAATACTCCGGCTACGGTGCGGTAGCAGAGGCGGTGGCAGCAGCGGCGGCAGCGGCGGCGGCGGCGGCAGCCGCGCTTTGAGGAGGGGAGGTGGACGCACTCGCGTTTGGAGACACGACTCCCTTTAAAACACAAACACGGCGGCGGCACTGCCGACACGCACAGCAGAGGGACGGAGAACGCGTTTACAGACATAATAATTACCCTAGCACAGTCCTGCTACCTAACTCGCCTCTCTCTCTCTCTCTCTCTCTCTCTCTCTCTCTCTCTCTCTCTCTCTCTCTCTCTCTCTCTCTCTCTCTCTCTCTCTTTCTCTCTCTCTCTCTCTCTCTCTCTCTCTCTCTCTCTCTCTCTCTCTCTCTCTCTCTCTCTCTCTCTCTCTCTCTCCCTCTTTCCGTTTGCTCTAGACTGCCCCACCAGTTGCTCCCGGATCTTGCCGCTCCAGGACACATACTCGCGAATTACTAACGGGGCATGCGTCGGGCACGGGGCTCTGAGCGCACAGCGCACGTGCTCTGCCGCAAAACGTCCGATCCACCCCCGCAGCAGGCTGACGCGATGAGATACGCCCCGAAGAGTTGACGTCTTGACTCTGGCGGCCGGCCGGTAAGCCCCCGCGACAGACCCTGCCCCTGCACCCCCTCGGGGCTGCTCCCACCATATACAACCGCGGCGTATACGATGCCTCCGCTGCCTTTACGAGTCTCGTAAAGAGGAAGAACAAAACCGGAAGAAGAATACGCCATTAACCTTAATTTAGGGCGACCCTGCAGGGGAGGAAGAGAGAGAGAGAGAGAGAGAAAGGAAGATGAAGGGAGAGAGAGAGAAAGAGAGAGAGGGAGAGAGAGAGAGAGAGAGAGAGAGAGAGAGAGAGAGAGAGAGAGAGAGAGAGAGAGAGAGAGAGAGAGAGAGAGAGAGAGAGAGAGAGAGAGAGAGAGAGAGAGAGGGAGAGGCGCTGTCCGCTGGAGATTGCTCCATTATTGGAGCGTTATTGGAGGGTTTAGCTGTGCATCATGGCAGCCGTCTGCAGATCGCAGGGCGGCCCGATAGAGATTCTAAATTTCGTTTCTCACGCGCTCCTCTCACGGCGAAGATAGAGATAGAGAAGGTTGCAACAGCGGCGGCGGGGGCTAAGTTTGCGGGCGGCGCGGGCGGCGCGGGCGGTGCGGTGTAAGTTTTAGCACTACGAAGGCGAGACTGTAAACCACGCGTCCCCTTTGCTCGCTTCGCATCAGATTCCCGTTATAAACTTTATTTTAAGCGGCTTGCACGGGCAACGGGGCGTGCCAACCTCAAACCACCGCCTCAGCGCAATCCGCCGAACAACAGCAGCAGCAGCAGCAGCAGCAGCAGCCACCAGCCGCCCCCACCGCAGCCCTCCCCAAGCTACTGCTGCCGGCACACGTTTACGTCTCCAACTTGCCTGCATTCGCCCACCGTTCACATCCCTTAACCCTCTCCTCTCTTCGCAGAAAGTCTCTTTTGCGGCACTAAGCTTCCTACACCTACCTCCCCACCATCACCACCACCACCACCACCACCGCCCCACTCCACATTTTTCACCCCCACTCCACCCGCCAAATTCATCCGCACGTATTCCACCCCTCCCCCCCACCATTGGCCACCCTTTTCGCACCAGTGCCAGGCCACTGCAGCACCGTCCCACCCCTTCTATAACCCTTTCCCTCGAAGCAGTTAATTAAAGTGACGGAGACGTCAGCAGAAATTGGAAAAGCGTTATAACTTAATCGCTGGCTGCCCCGGCTGCGTCCTGTCAGGTTAGGGCCCCTCTCAGGCAGTGACGTCACACTGTTGTAAATATATATAAATAACGGAAAAAAAAGAGACCCACGCCAAGGCAGCTACAGAGGTTTAAAAGAAGCACAATGAATGCTCTGTCACTCTCACTTCTCCTGACTTATTGTCCCCATACGGCAAAACCAATACAGGATAATATTGAAACAAGACAGGCATGGAGAACGCTTAGCGTCCTAGGACAGACTCGTTCTTTGATTTTTTAGGGAAAATAAGGTTTTTGCGATTTTCATAATTCAATGCTCTTAAATTTCGAAACAATGTTTGCAATCAGTATTTGTTATATTTTAAAGTCTGTGTTTTTATTACATTTTAACTGGACTTACCCACTGATCTTTTATTCCAAGCCCTGCAGAGTACGCGGAATAGTGATCGTTGACTGCGGGCGACGGCTGGTCCCAAGACCAACTTCCACCGATCGCGGTCTCTAAAAACGAGTATTTTTGTTTTTTGTTTTTCAGAAATCTAATATGTCATTTTCGAAACTACATCAATGCCGAACCAAAACGCTCCCAAAACAGAATATCTCCGTTACATAGTTTTCGAGATGAATAGGGGTCTTAACTGACAGGGCGAGCGCAATACTCGTTTTTTTTTGCTTCTACGTCATAGTCGTAGTAGAGGAAGCAAAGAACGAGTAAAAACGCGTTACGTTGGTAAACTGAAGCAAGAATTTGAGGATAAATTTACAAAACCGATAGACTTTGCGGTTTCGGTGGGTTGGCGGCGACAACGCTTTGGCGACCGTGTTGTAGGGCGGGGGCAGCTCGGCTGCGCTGGTCTGGTCTAACTGCTTGACGTAATCAGGACAAAGTAGTCAATACGGCGGTCGTCGGGCTGACACGGCCACACACACACACACACACACACACACACACACACACACTCACGCCCCCCCCCCCCCACACACACACGCGCGCGCGCGCGTGCACACGGCAGAGTCGACCATCCACATGGCCAGCAGCCAAAATGCGTCCGCCTGACTCAGCGCAGACGCCCCACCCAAGCCCCACCGGCCCCACCTACTTGCAACACCTGCGTGCACCACTTGCGTGCACCACCTGCGTGCACCACCTGCGTGCACCACCTGCGTGCACCACCTGCGTGCACCACCTGCGTGCACCACCTGCGTGCACCACCTGCGTGCACCACCTGCGTGCACCACTTGCGTGCACCACCTGCGTGCACCACCTGCGCGAGGACTGCACTCTGCACGCCGCACGAGTATTAGTATTAGTGGAACGGGGCGTGGACGGAGTGCGGCTGGCCTGGCATGGGTCGGCCGGCGCCCCCCCCCCCCCCCCCCCAGGTAAAACGGATCTTTATAAAACTGTATAAAATTTTTATAAATATTTATACAAGGCTTTATACAAATTTTATATATTTTTATAAGGACAGGCATATACGAGAAAATTCAGATTGTATATAAACTGTATAAATATATATAAGAGCCTTTATAGAAATATATAAAGGTTGTTGTATAAAATCATATATAGACTTGTATACTATGTGTTATCTTATATACATAATTATAAAAATGTATACAACTGCATAAGACCATACACAACTATATACAGGCCTTTATAAGACCGTATACAGCCACATGTATACAATTACATACAGGCATTTATACAAGTATATATGCGTGTATAACCAATATAAAGCTACCTGTATACAAACATATAAAACTTTTATAAAAGGTTATAAAGAGCGTTATAAACATTTATAAAACGTTTTTACAACTTTACAAAAATCCGTTTTACCTGGGCCCCCGGTCCGGCCCGTTCCGTCAAACTCACCGCGAGCTGCGAGAGTCAACTTAGTTTCGAGGGTGGGGGAGGGGGGAGGGGGGGGGGGGGGGGCGCAGGCTGGACTGCGGGTCCATCCGGGACGGAAAAGGAGGGTCCGGGTCCGTCGGGGTCCGTCAGGGTCCGCGGTGCCAACTGTTGTCGTCGCGCTGCCCGGCTGCCCGGCTGCCCTGGCTGCCCGGCTGCCTGGCTGCCCGGCTGCCCGGCTGCCCGGCGGCCCCAACCGCGCGGTAACCACCCCACAAACTGAGGGGCAGTGCCAGGCAGGGCAACGGTGGCGCGGACGGCTGATTCCGGCGAGAAACGGCAGCCACTTTGCAGAGCCGGTGGTGGTGCGACAAACGCGGTCCTCACTTCTTCACCTACTGCGGGTGCATACGGACGGGTCGCCTCCTACCTTTCTGTCTCTCTCTCTCTCTCTCTCTCTCTCTCTCTCTCTCTCTCTCTCTCTCTCTCTCTCTCTCTCTCTCTCTCTCTCTCTCTCTCTCTCTCTCCCTCGTACACACACACACAAACGCAGTTTCTCCTTGAAAAATAAAATTGGTTCATTGTCCAAAAATCATGACACGACATTGACTCACACCAACACTGAAATTGTTCCTTCGCCAGGATTGGTTCCCAAGTTAGCGTGGGCAGCACGGTAAAGCCACAGTCCTCGCCTCGAGCACGGAGCGCGGTGGCCTGCTTGGGTGTCCGCTCTCCGGTCCGCGCACCTCTGGCCTACAGCGCTGCATTGTGCCCCGGCTGTGTCTGTGTACTGCGGGGGGGGGGGGGGGGGGCACAGCATCGGGAGCAGCAGTAGTGGTGCCCAGGACCAGCTCCGGACCGAGGACCGCAGAGCTGACGACCACCGGCTGCCGCCGCAGCCAAACCCGCACCAGGACTGACTGGTGCTGTGCTGCCGGCCAATTTACACCAAAAATTAAGCTAGCTAATTTAAAAAAAAATCACCTAAAACCCAAATTCAAATTTACAAAAATTATCAAAAATTGAATTTTGAAACCGAAGGGTGTACATTAAAGATTCCCTCCACCTCGCGACGGACACGGGACAGACAGACAGACAGACGGACGCTGGCCGGCTGACTTACTGACTGACTGGCCGGCTGACTTACTGACTGACTGACCGGCTGACTTACTGACTGACTGACCGGCTGACTTACTGACTGACTGGCCGGCTGACTTACTGACTGACTGACCGGCTGCCTCTTCTACCAGGGCGGATTGCGGTGGGACTTTACAGCACCAGGAAAGGAATAAAGTGAGATTGCCAGCCCCCCTCCCCTTCTTTTTACGGTGAGGTGGCGACTTAAAGGGCGGTGGTGGGAAGGACAGCCGGGGGCCGCGGGGGCCGCGGGGGTGGCGGGGGCTCCTCGCGGAGATGCTCCTACCTCTGAACGTGAGGTTGCGGATGTACTGCAGCAGCTCCGGGCCGGGCGGCGCGGGCTTGACGCGGTCGCAGATCCGGAACGGGGTGCCGCACTTGTCCACCACCAGCTCGTGCAGCGCCCTGGCCATGGCGTACACGGCGTCCACTGTAACAGAACGGGAACAAACAACTGTCACCATTGTGATCACGGCCGCGGACCTGTCGGGCGTCAACGTCACTATCGCGACAAAAGTTTTCACTTTCATTCCTCCGAGAGCAGAGACGCACACCTGTTATTGGAGTGTATGGGGTGTGTGAGCAACGGTGGGTGAGTGCTTAGAGCTAGCAGCGCGGGCGTCTTAGCTCCACAGCGGGCGACACTAATTCCTAGTCCGATGCGTGTGCGTGCGTGTGCGTGTGCGTGTGCGTGTGCGTGTGCGTGCGCCGCAGGTGTCGCTGCGGGTGATGGATGACCCGCGGCAGACAGCAGCGATACCATCACTCACAAGGCGCGAAGATGTGGCATGGCTTCAGGGGACAAGGGAGGGAAAACTATACTAACAAAAAAGGAACACTAAATAATTATCTCTGTCGTCGCGGGTTTCGAATACGCGGTCCGACCACTATGGAGCCGGAGAACAACACAAACACACAATCAGCCGTGCCCACTAATTAGTTCGTTGATATCGAAACAAGCTCAGAGAACTAACATTTCATTCTACCAGCAAAGACGAAAACAAGCGCTGCGTGAGCTGATCGCAGAAAAAGCGTCATTTTGAACCCGAAAGAACGAAATTTTTGATGACGGCAAAATTTTAGTTCGCTTCTGAATGTTTTACTGTTAGCTCTAGTACCCGGAGCTATTATACAGAGGCGGTCCCTCTTATGATAAAAGGCTCTGGTCGTGCGGTGCATTGTCTCCAAGTGCGTGTGTGTGTGTGTGTGTGTGTGTGTCCGCCTCCAGCGACACAACGTTTGTGTACGGCCCGCGGTGCCCTGCCGCTGCCCGGCCGCTGCCCCCGGGGCCGCCAGCAGCCAGCACACTAATGCTGCTTCGCTGTACGGCGCTGGTGACCATAACGGGCACGGCTGAACACACGGCTGTGTCGCTGCGGACGCTCTGACTGCCCCTCTAAGGCGAGGACAACCTGCGTGCATTCCGGAAGGGGGGGGGGGGGAGGTCAGCGGACGACCTCTGCACCTCTGTGGGAGGTGGCGGGGCGGTGCACATCACCCCCAGCCTCAGGTCCGACTCCCACAGCGACCGCACTCTCTCACGCACACGCACTGTGTCACTGCGCGCCGTGTGCGCCTCTCTCTCTCTCTCTCTCTCTCTCTCTCTCTCTCTCTCTCTCTCTCTCTCTCTCTCTCTCTCTCTCTCTCCCACTCCTGCGACACATGGCGAGGGATTCTCAGCGCGGCAGGGGCTCAAGAAGCGGTGAGAGAGGGAGAGAGAGGGCAGGCGGCGGAGATGGTTCTGAAAGGGGGATGGAGACCGGAGAGAGGGTCCGGAGAGTGTATACTGATGCTACAGAGATTCACTTACAAGCTCCCCGCTAGCCAAGCGGGTTGTTTCAGGGCGCCCATCGCCCCCTCCCTTCGCCGTTACCCCCCCCCCCCCCTCCCCCCGTCCCGCCTCACGTCGTTTTCTGACCCATTGGTTGCCGGAGAGCCGATCACCGATAAGACTCCGGAAAGGAACCGAAAACAAATGTGTGGATTCGACGTGCCGGCTGGAGAGAGAGAAAGAGAGAGAGAGAGAGAGAGAGAGAGAGAGAGAGAGAGAGAGAGAGAGAGAGAGAGAGAGAGAGAGAGAGAGAGAGAGAGAGTAGGAGAGAGAATGGACAAGGAAAAAGATAAAGAGAGCGAGTGGGAGTAGCGAGAAGAGGAATGCGGTGTCCGGGTAAGAGGACTCGTTCGTGGACGCATACGCATGCAGATGGATGGTGTGCGAGAGTCCCTCAAAATCCCACTCTTTCTTGGTGTTAGGGAGGCATCTACTTTAGTTTCGCGGGTATTCCGCTCGATATGTCGGGCTGACATGAGTCCGCCGGGTACCCGTCCCGCGGTACAGCAGTAGAGCACCCGTCCCGGGGGCCAAGCGCTCAGCCGTGGGGCCGTGGGGCCGTGCCCGGCCGGGAAAGCCCCCAACGCCCGCTCCCCCCGGCACCACTCTTTGTCAGAGGGGACCGGAACAAAAATGTGTCGACGAAAAAAAAGGAGCAGAGAGAAAGGAGAGAGAGAGAGAGAGAGAGAGAGAGAGAGAGAGAGAGAGAGAGAGAGAGAGAGAGAGAGAGAGAGAGAGAGAGAGAGAGAGAGAGAGAGAGAGAGAGAGAGAGAGAGAGAGAGAGAGAGAGAGAGAGAGAGAGAGAGAGAGAGCGAGAAAGAGAGAGCTGAGGTTCGAAATAAATGGATCCGGACCGGAAAAACAACACACCAACTAAGAGAAGGGGGCGAGAAAACAGAAGAGAAATAAAGGATTAGAGAGCAAACGAAAGTCTTGAAAAGTACCATGTGCAGAAGGAGCAGGAAATTGTAGCAGTTAAGGGTTACTTCCGTCTTTTTCGGAGCCGGCGCCAATAAGTTTTAATGGCGGTGGACCAAACCTGCTGGGTTGCGACCGGAGTGTCCGGCTCGGCGCGAATCGGTCTCTGTCGCCCGCGCGGGGGTGCGGGTATAGTGAACGGGTGCGACAAGGACAGCACGAGCCGCCTCTCACGGCTGCGACCCCGGGGACCCCAAGCAACCCCCCAGGGTGAGGGTGCCGAAGTTGGGACGAGCAGCATTCCAGCGTTACTTAGGCTAGGTCAGGCAGACACCCCGGCGGTAGGCTTGAGATGGCGGAATGATGTATACCTCCTCCTCAAGTCGGCAGAAACTCTGTCCGAACTGGCTCTGAAAAACGGGGAAGCCCCGTCATCCTTTATCGACACGACGAGGCGATGGCGCTAAGTGTGGAGGGGCCGCAACTGGGCGGGAAAGAAATCCGTCACTTTTAAACAAACTCGATTTGTGGAGTTAACTCGCGTAGGGTGGGATCGTAAAATTCCATAAAGTGCGACGTAAAACCCAGAAAAATTTGAGATAAAAAAAAATAGAAACAGAAAGAAGTTAGGAAAAGTAGTAAGAAAGCAAAAATCGGGGAAAAAAAGGGTCAAAACAAAATCGTATATCGTTTGGAAGCGAATGTGAATGAGTGTCCACCGTCCTCTCCCCGGCCCGCCACTCACCGACGAAGGGCACGAGTCCCTCCTGCTCGTAGGTCCGCAGCGTCTCGTTCCCGGAGCACTTGCGGCCGTACACGGCGCGCGGGTCCAGCGTACAGTTGTGGTGCTGCTCCCAGAACTCCCGGAACCAGATGTTGCGGCAGTTGATGCGCTGGCCCAGGGCGGACCACTCGTTCTTGCGGATAGACCGGCACTCGCTGACGTTGGGCCGCAGAGAAGTGTAGTACTTGTCAAAGTCTGCAACCAGAGCGTGCGAGAGAGAGAGAGACAGACATTAGTTAGGTGGGCTTCGGCTTGGTTGGGCGGGGTTCTTTGTCAAATATTACACAACCACTTGCAAATTCGGGACGGCGTGGCAAGACCTTTTTTTTTCTTTCTTTCTTTTGTGATTTATTTTTGCATCGTGTGCGCGCGTCCCGGCCCCCCTGCCGTGCCGGTGGTGCATGCGCTCCGCGCAGAGCCGACGTCCAGTCAGACCGCTGGAGCAAATTAATTAGGAATGGCACGGGTGTGTTCGACGGCAGGCGGGGCTGGAGGGGCTGGAAGGGCTGGAGGGGTTGGAGGGACTGGAGGGGCTGGAGGGGCTGGAGGGGCTGGAAGGGCTGGAGGGGCTGGAGGGGGGACTGGAGGGGCTGGAGGGACTGGAGGGGCTGGAGGGGCTGGAGGGGCTGGGGCTGGAGGGGTTGGAGGGACTGGAGGGGCTGGAGGGGCGGAGGGGCCGGAGGGGCTGGAGGGGCCGGAGGGGCTGGAGGGGCCGGAGGGGCTGGAGGGGCTGGATAAAGCCGCTAGGCCGGTGGCATGAAAAAGTACCCTTTTATGTGGCCCGCAGCGCTACACACAGCTGCTCGCCAGAGCCGTGCGGAGCCTCTTGCAAAAGGGCTAAGAAATTGATAAAAAAAAACAAAAAATACTATCCCACTTTGTGAGATACTGGTAGGCCCGGAGTTTCACGGGAGTTTGGTTAAAATAGACGTTAAGTTTATATTTTGTTCTTTTTGGTTTTGTTTGCTTTCTTTTTTTTTAATTCATGGAATGAGGATTTTGCTTGAGCCTTGTTTCAGTTTTGGGGTGGTTTGGGGCTGGTTATAGAAGTTAAGTTTATATTTTTTTCTGGTTTTGTTTGCTTCCTTTTTTTTTAAATTCATGGAATGAGGATTTTGGTTGAGCCTCGTTTCAGTTTTGGGGTGGTTCGGGGTGGTTTGTATCTCCTTCGAGAGGGAGAGAGAGTAGTTGAAGAGCTAGGGCGTCTAGGTAGCGGTCAGTGTAATGCTTGCATTCTCATACGCGGGCCGCCTAGCGCTAGCCTCCTGCAAGGCTCTCGCACTGTTGTCCCCACCACTGATCCCGCACGGTCCTGACTCTTGAGTCGCCTCCCTTTTAGCGGGGCCACGGCTTGCCTCGGCTCGGCTCGCCACATCGACAATGGGTACCCGGCAAAGGCTGCGCAACAAAAAAGAAGGACGTCCGATTTGGCTGTGCTCTGGAGAGGGACAGAATGATACTGAGTCAGGCAGAGGTTGCTGATGCAGCCTGCTGACGAGTCGAGCATAGCTCGTCTAGAGGCGTTGTAACAGTAGCTCTGTCTCTTGCTATTACCATTGGATGGAGAGAGCAAGCTGAAGTTTGAAGTGGTTTTTCTGATCACTATGATATTTTTTGAATGTAACAAAACGCTAAACTATTTAATACGACTATCGTCCGTAATTCTGTTAGACAGATTTTTGATTTTTTAGATCGTTTTGATTTTGGACTAGTGGTGCCTGTTGACGAGGTGCTCTGTCTCTTACATTCCCTATTGAAGGGAGTGAGAAAGCCGACTTTAAAACTGGTTTTTAAACGGTGTGTGATATTTTTGAAGTGTAAAAACACGTCAGCGTGTCTTGTACGAGTACCCTTCGATAATCTGGAGAGTTTGAAAAACTTCTGTCAGAGGGCCATATGGGGCTATGCTTCCAAGAAAAAAAAAAAAAAAAACAGTCCAATCTGACGAAACTATAAGGCAACTCCGTTTCACTCCGTGCCTAAAAAGTCCAGAATGCGAAAAAAAAGGTGTGCGCCAGGAATAAAAACAGAAGAGTGTTGCATAGTGAACACGCAGCAAGCAGACGCGGGATGTGCTGCCATCAATGCCAGGCGCAGAGATTGAGCGGCTGGCGGCGGCAGGGCCGGCCGGGCCGCGGGGTGGGGCCGGTGGGGCTCACAGCCCGGATACAAATTGAATACGGTCAACAGCAAAAATAAAACACGCGGCCAAATTAAATAGAGCAGCGAGAGGGCCTGCGAGTGGTGGCGCATCTGCATGATGTTCGGTTCGTTAGCATTAAAATACCGCGAGTGCACCCAGATCAAGGATATAATTCTCGACCCAACAATATTTCTTGATTCGCCTGATTCAAGAAAATATTCTTGAATGCTTTTAGTCTAAGGATCTGTTTCTCTGGGTGTGGCAAGGACGACAGCCAGGGCCCGCACAGCGCGGCCGAGGTACGCTGCAACCTGCGAAGAAATCCACTACCAAACGGCAACACACATTTATTTTAACGGTTTACATGACAACCTGAAAAAAAAACTCGATATTTTATATTTTTCATGGAAATAAAGGTAAGTTTGGCGTAAAAAAAAATCAAGGTCGAGCATTTTGACAGATAGCCGTTTGTCTGGACAGCTCAAAAAATAAATTTAAAACCAAAATGGTCGGGTTTGTTCCCAAAGAGGGTCGGAATAATCATCGGCGAAAGGACAGAATTGATGATGCAGGAACTGGCCCCAGGCCGGGAGACCAGTGCGCGGCGCAGTGCTTTGCATCGCTTTGCGTGGTGACGTTTACAATGATATCGGGCCGGGCGGTGCTGCAGTGCTGGCCGTGCGCAGCAACGGGCCGACGCCCATGCTCTGTAGCCCCTCTGCCGCCGCCACCGAAATGAAAATGAGGGAAGGCAGAGAGACTTCCGGTAGAGCTGCTCCCGATGGCGATCATTTCCGAGGAATAGGCGTCGCTGGAATATAAAGCGAGACGACGATATATTTCTATTTTCCTTCCACTAATCCCACTTCCGTTTCCGCCCCGCGGCGCCGGTAATTAATTATTTCGAACGGCGTGGCCCTCTAATTAGGCTGTGATCGCCAATTAATTAATAACTCCGCCACAAGTCAGCGAACACAGGAGAGTAGGTGGCTGCGAGTGTTCGGGCCGTGACAATGAAACGATGAAACGTTGTCGACACGGGAGATACCCTGTTTGGTTCGAGTGAAAATTTCTGCATGGCGGTGGGAGCATCGCCGCTGCCGGAGCAGTCGGCGACTGGGGAACAGCGGCAGAGATTTGTGGGCGGTGGCCGAAGCCGCTGCGTATTTCCAATCGGGCAACAACAATGAAGATAAAAAATGTTGAATAAAAATAGACGTAAAAATAAATACATGAATTCCCCGCACGCCGAGGCGTGCAGCGATGCGGATGAGGCCGTGGCGTGGCGTACTGCGGGGGCGGCGCGGGGGCGGCGCGGGGGCGGCGCGGGGGCGGCGCACGCTGCTGGGACACAGGCTGGAGCAACTTTCGCGAAAAGACTTGCAAACGCGTCATCAGGGTGCTGCCTAACGCTTTTCACCCCCCCCCCCTCCCTCCACCACCATCCCCTGTCCCACTGCAGCCCCCCTCAAATTCACGCGAAGGAAAGACAGAAAAAAAAGGGGGAAAAAACCTCCCGGGGGATGTTGGGAGCCACACACGCCTCGCCCGCTTCATTGTCATTCGCCACTTTTGTCGATGCAGCGCGACAGCAGCGGAGCGCCGGCCGAGCGAAAACTTGAAAAATCATCCTCCGCTTGAATACTTGTCAACAACAACAACAACAACAAAAAATGAATCTTTCTCTTCTAAATGCTTGGATTTGTGTTGAACAGATGCTAGCAACCTCTTTCGCAGCTCTGCATCCAGGCTGCTCCGCTCGTTACCGGCGCCGGCGAGATGGTCCGCCCACGCCTCGCCCCCAGTCTCCTTGAGGCGAGAGCGCCTGGGAGGTAGGCAGCCGCCAGCGCTGCGGCGCACCCGTGTGCCCGCGTTGCCTACCTCCCAGGCGCTCTCATCTCTCATCCCGCCCCCACGCACAGCGCGCAGTCGTTACTGTGACGAGAAATCCGCAGCGCGCGGCAAGAAAGGCTGGGGGAGTGTGCGGGGCTGAAGCCAGCGGTGGGCTCCGGTGGGCTCCGTTGGGCTCCGGTGGGCTCAGCCGTAGAAATGCGACTCTGATTTTTTTTTTATTTCCAGCCTCCCTTCCCCGCGGGCTGGGCCGGGCCGGGCCAGGCCGGCGGCCGCGAAGACGCCCCCAAAGTTGGTCGCGCGGGCGCCACGCGGCCCCGACCTTATTCACAGATCAAACCGGCGGCCGTGGCCTCTGGCTTTCCGCCGTGGGAAAATGAAAATAATGCACAGCCTATCAGCCCGACTGGGATTTCGGTGCGTAAAGTTTCTGCATGCATAAACGTGTATAATCCTCGACGACGACTGCGACTGCGCCGCCCCTACTGCTGCTGCTGCTGCTGCTGCCGCTGCTACTACTGCTGCTGCTGCCGCTGCTACTACTGCTGCTGCGGCCGCTGCTACCACTGCTGCTGCGGCCGCTGGCTGGGATGAACCCCTGGGGGCTGCTTGTCCCTCAACATCACCGGGAAAACAATATTCCCCGTACATACCCACACACGCACGCGCGCACACTTACGCACACTTACACACACACACACACACACACACCGCGTCGGCTTAAGCAGGGGAGCCCCCCCCCCTCCCCTTCATTTACCAGCACCACGGTGGAGAGAGATACGGTTGGCAACACGGGGTACCTGTCCTGACGCCAAACATGGTGTGTCTCCACCGTGACCAGCACACAGGGCTCCGTTCATCCGGTTTGGTTTGGAGATTAAAGAGGGTGAAGGGGGGATACAATCGAAAATTTGACCACCATATGGCCGGCCCACAGGAAATATTTCCTGGAAATCCTCAGTCATTTTTTTTTTTTTTTTTTTTTTTTTTTTTTTTTTTGAATTTCAACAATCGTTTATCTCCACTGATGTCGTGGTGCCACTTTCCGGGGGCTGGTTTTGCGCCCCCGCCGTTGCTGCTGGCTGCCGCTGCTGACACCGGCACGGTAATGTTTTGCCCGATGAGTAGTTCGCAGCGCTGACCGCAGGGGGCAGCACTGGGCCCGCGCGGCCCGAGCTCGATTTTTTCCTGCGCCGGGAGCCGGACGGGCTGGCGCTGGTGCTGGTCGGACCACCTCCCCCTGACTAACTCACTCTTCCCGATGTCATATATCTGAGGATGGGGACCGCTAAGCCCCCTGACAGCTCGCCATTCCCAGGACGACCGGCGCGGCTAACGCGGCTAACGCCCTCCACGGCGGCACAGCGGCCTCCGAGCGGGGCCGTGCACAAACTACGTGAACTATGGCGGGCGCTCGAGCGCGGGGTGTCGACTGGAACGCTTTTTGGGAGACGTCTCAACCGCGGACACGGCGTGACGTCACTCACGCACGGCCCCCAAAACGGCATGCGGAGGCGAGGGGTGAGGGGGGGGGGGGGGGGGAGTCAACTTTATTACCGTCGGAGTGAAATCGCCCCTAAATCCTCTCGAGTCGTTACAATGATAATATTCACCGCGGCGTGGGACGGGCGGTAGCGGTCCCCAGGCGCCCGTCTGCCGCGGGTACTCAACTTCGCGGCGACCTCAATGTCACAGGTTCAAATACCGACGGACCTTTTTTTTTTTTTTTTTTTTTTTTGCATCTCGCCCGGGCTGGAGAGAGCGTGACCCACAGCACCTGCTCGCTGCCGCTGAATGTCCTTCTGGTTTGGCCTTCTTGCGGTCCGCGCCCCGTGGGCCGTGGGCTATGGGCCGTGGGCCGTGGGCCGTGGGCCGTGGGCCGTGGGCCGTGGGCCGTGGGCCGTGGGGGCGCAGGGGTGTTTTCCTAGGGAGCGGCCTGTTTGCGATACGGATTACGGTGGAATGCAGGCGCTCACAGTTAGCCGGGTCCGGCCGGGTCCGGCCGGACCGGACGGTCCACTGCTTGCTCCTCCCATGTCGGGAACAACGGAAGGAACCCTTTATTTTTTGTTTGTGGACTGGTTTTACCGGTGATTTTTTTTCTTTCTCTCGTTAGGTTCTGCTGCGTCTTCCAGACCTGGATTGGCTGGATATGATATTGCTTTATCACTTTGAAGGGCTCAGTAAAATTTTCCGATCCTGGTGATTTAACACTCTCGACGGTTGATCAAATCCAAAATAAAGAACTGCTATGCGGGCATTGTCGTAAAAGTCACAAGCCAAGATATGCCCAATTCTGGCAAATTAAACGGGTGAGCAAGGCGGGAGAAAGGAAGCAAAAGAGGAGCAAAAGAAGGAAAAAAAAATGAGAGATGTAAGAAGTCGATAGGATGGAGCAGAGGGAAAAGGGATCACAAGGCGACGTCACAAATAATTCCCAGTGACGGCTATGTGAGTCTCCAGGGCCCGGCGGGAGTAGGTTTCACTGGCGATTCCATCGTGGCACTTTGATCAATATTACGACAGCCTTATAGCCCAGCAGGACCGGGGCGGGGCGGGGGCCCGGGTGATGCCGTGCCCGCCGACGCCTTCAACATTTATTTCCGTCTCCGTCCCGCCAACTGGACCAAACCACAAAGCCGATTCCTCCCCCTTGTCCACATTCTTTGTCCCCCCCCCCCTTTCCCAAAAAGCGAAAGAAGCCGGCAAGCTGGACTCCCATTCCAGTTTCATTTATTCCTCACAGCGGACTACCGTCCCTTCACTTCCATAGTTTTTTTTCCCTGTTCGTCCTTTTTATTTGAGGAGAATCGCGGACAACGCCTGAGCGACAATCTAACCGAAATGGTTTTATTTGGTATTTTCGAAATGGGATATGAAAGTTTTCAACTGTGGAGTGGAGCGTTGCGTCGGACCAGGAGCGGCCGATCGGCAATCGTGGCCCCATTAGGCTGGTCGGATAGAGATGACCCAGCGAGGGGGAAAGCTTTGTGCGGGCGACTGCAGTGACAAGTCATGGGAGACACGGCCCCGTGGGAGTGTCGACACACACACACACACACACACACACACACACACACACACACACGTGTACTAGCTTTGATACAGCACTGCACAGTCCCACATGAGCATCCCGATATAGCAAACCGCCAACGAACCGAAATATGACGAAACAAAAAGCTCGGTGTGTGTGTGTGTGTGTGCGCGCGCGCGCGTGTATGTGTGTGTTTCAATATGGCCGCTTTCATGAGGCGAAAAGGCTGTCGATCCGTTGATAAATCTGCATACAGCACAACACTCTTCACTCTTCCCCCACTTTAAAAAAAAATGTATTTTTTAAATTAACTTTCGCACTTGGGAAGGGAAGGTGATTTTATTTTCGTTCGTATCGTCCGGTGCCGTCTGCAATGCACGGCAGCGTTGCGCACTCCCATTTGCGTATCCTGCGACGGTGACGGCTCTGTTGTCTGCGCCCTGCCGCCCTGCCGCTCTGCCGATCTCCGGCCGAACGGTTGTTGTCCTGCCCCCGTCCTGAGTGCGGAGGATTCTATGAGCCGACGAAGGGAGCCGGGGGCAGACCACAACAGAGACCGGGGGGCGGCGGGGGCGGCGGGGGCAGAGAGGCAACTGGCTTGTGGGCGCCGGTATTATTGTGGGCCGGCTCTGTCTCTGCCTCTGTGTCCGGCGGCCAGCCCGGCTGCCACAGCCGCCGTCCCGTCCCGTCCACCCCCTCAATGCACGTCCGCTCCCGCAGTGATCGGATGGGAAGGCACCACGGGACTGCCGCCGCTGCTGCCGCTGCTACCGCTGCTACTGCTGCTACCGCCGCCGCCGAGGCCCTGGCCCCCTGGCTGTCGCAGGCAGGCGCGTCTGCGAACCTCGCTCCACGGCGCTTCCGAGCTCTGCACGCTGTTGTGCCGATGGAGTTGACTTTAATGACCAGAAGGGACAACGGGACGGGCGTAGCCCGGGGTGAGTGGTTGTGTCCGAGTCCGCGCACCGGGCCACGTCACCTACGAAAACTGAGACGTAAAAAGAAGGTTACAGAAAAATTCAGGTATAAATTTAGGAAAGTTTATACCCTAATCAAGGAACCAAGAAAAAAAAAGTTTTCAATAAAAATAAAAAGGCTAGTTTAGACCGATACCTTATCTGTAAAAAAAAAATCAATCACCTTTATCAACCTTTTTTCTTGTCCGAAAAATGACTCAACGCTTGTCAAAAGCCAGCCAGAGTGGCTGCCTTAAAAATAAAACTCGGATGAGGATTGTTGAATCAGTGCAGTCAGTCAGGGACAGGAACCGAACCGGTGCTTGGTTTGCAGTGCACCACTCGAAGGGCCTGCACCACGATAGCGGTGCGCGGCGCTGAAGCCGAGCCCCTCCGCTGCTGCCCTTTTAAGGGCATGCAAATCCAAGGCTGAGGGCGGGCTGAGGGCGCTGAGGGCGCTGAGGGCGCTGAGGGTTCGCGGTCGGCCTCAAGGCCGGCATCCGCCGGGCTCAGGACAAAGTGAACGCGTAAAACGCCCAGAGTGACTGTACCTCCCAGCGCACGGGGCGGGACAGGGCGGGGCAGGGCGGGCGGCACTGAGGGCGGCCCGGTGCGGCCGTAAAAGTAAAACCGCCATGATGAAATTGATGCGCAGCCCCCACGCGCCGCGGTCCCAGATTTCAAAAGTAGCGAGTCTTTTTTCCGTCACTCATTTTCGTTTTCGCTCCATGTTTTCCCAGACGGCACGACAGAAGCATGTTTGTTACACTATGCACCCTGTTGTTGTTCGCCCCCTGTTGCTCAATCGGCTGGATTCGTCGGGGCGTGTGCGTTTGATGAGTTGGATTAGCAACGCACATGGAATGTGTGGGCGAGGCGAGGCTGGGCTGTGGTTGATCGCTGTTTGATCGGCTCCGCGCCGCCGCGCACTGCCAAAAGGCGACTCGCAATATGACAATTTTCGAAATAAAGTCGCGGGAAAAAAAAAACAAAAATAAATGTGACGACGAGCTGCGTTTGAGTCACGCCCCCCCCCCCCCAGCCAATTCCGCTCGACACACACTACACACGCTGCCGCACACGACCCACCGCCCTGGGCCCTGATTGGCTCTTGAAAAAAAGAGAGCACACAACAACATAACAACTACTAACTTTGTGCACGGACATCACGTAGCAAGCGGAGTACCAAGTCTTCCTCTCTCCCTCTCCCTATCTCTCTCTGAGGCCGGCTGCGGCCGGCTTCCCTTCCCCATATCCCTTTCACACGCTCGGAGCCTTCCGCGCCGCTCTCACTCACACGTGGTGGACCCAGGACCCAGCGGCCCCCGCTGCCCCCGCTGCCCCCGCTGTCCCCGCGGCCCCCGCTGCCCCCGCTGCCCCCACCGGCCCTCAGCTGCTAGGGGATCCAGCGGGGCAGGGGATTCCGTCCTCCTGACGGTCCTGGTGGGCCCCACGCAGCCCCACGAGCCCTGCGACGGTCCCCCGATTCATTTCGTGTCCTGGGAAGTGGAAGGGGTGCGGGGACGGGGGGGGGGGCACACACACACACACACACACACACGAATCATGGGACGGCTAAATAAATTGATTTATGTATGAGAAGGGGAGGGGTGTGGACTTCCCGCCACGCCGCACCTCGCGCGCCGCGCGGCAGCGGCTCCCCGTCTACATCTTCCGTCCTTGTCCGCGGCAAGGCGAGCCGCGGAGGGAGCAAGCGAGACGACGGCGATAGCGCGGTACCGCGGACGCAGTTGGAGCGCGCGTTCGAATCCCCGCCCGCTCCTACGATTTTTATTACCGCTCTCTCTCGCACTCTCTCCGTGCGAGTGAGAACGCCGCGGCGGGTCGCCGTATTCGGACGGCACCGCCCACGGGGGGGGGGGGGGGGGGGGGGGGGGGGGGGCAAATAATGAAGAGTGCGGCAATATGGACGTGGAGCCGAGGCGAGGCCCGATCGGCCAATCACCGTTCGCGAACCGGGCCGAGTAACCGCTGCGGGCACGCTCATTGGTTAGGCGGTTGTCATCTGGACCAATCGCACGAGGTGAGAGTGTTGCTAAACAGCGCCCCCCGTCAACGTAATTAATGGCGACAGCGAAGAGAGAAAAAAAAGGTAAATACAAGAGCTACGGGCTTCAGCGGACAGCGAGACCTCGACTTCTGGTCGACATAAATTTAGCGAGTAGATTTCCGTGCGAGCTGTCATCCTGGTTTGAGCTACGCGAAGAGAATGGTGCGTTGAATTATGACCAGAAATGGGCAACGAAAACTTTGTCCGTTTTCTTGTATTTGTTCACTCCGACTTTCTTTAACAATGGCACAAAGGAATAAGATGTATTTTTGTGTGTTTTGTGCACCACACACATGCTGTGTCCAATCTGCGGCAAACGTAGCGAGCAAGCCACCGATAAGAAAGAAGAAGAAAGGAAAGAAAAGAGGGGACGGAAAAAAGGGAGAGTTGGGAGGGCAACAAAAAAAAGGGCACACACGTGCAGTGCAGGGAGGCCAACCGCAATGTCGGTGTAATCAAGGTGTCCAGGGCGACCAACGCAGCGCCCATGCCGATTCCATTACGCAAGGATGCTGCCGGCGGTGCGGTGCCAACCTTGGCAAGCGAAGGAACAGGGGGTAAATAAGGTGGAAGAGGATGGCATTGGACTGGGGGTGGAGAATGCCGTGCGTTGTGAAAGAGAGAGGACGCTGGCTCATTTTTTTTTTCCACCTGTAGGAAAAGAGACCGGCAGGGCCCAGCATGGTCGACTCCCGACATCGAGACAAGCTGGCAGACGTCACAAAAAAAGGGGCTGTTAATTAATTGTACATTGAACCTATTCCCGCTTGCCTTCCGGCCGTCTTTTCTCGACGTACCCCAAACGGAGCATGCTTTTCGCAAAGTAACAAACACTATGTAAAATATGGATTGCGTTCACAAAAGCACGCGCAAAATAATCACTGCAAAACAAGGTCCTTAAGAGTGATAACAATGGGAAAGATGGATGGATAAATCGCCGGGTCATAAGATGCATGGTTGCATGGTAAACGCGCGGCGGCGCCATGACCGATTACCGCGCAGTTAAAGTTTTGTGGTGCATCATTCATATTTACGGCCGCCTCTGACTCGTCCTAGTCGAGCTCGTCTAATCGCTTCCTCCTCCTTCTTCTTCTTCTCCTCCCTCCTCCTCCTCCTCCCCCTCCTCCTTCAGTCCGCCAAACTATCTCTATAACATCTCTGCGACTCCCAGTGACACACTTACTGGAGCCCCGCTATATAGCGCCGTCCCGAACAGCATTCGTCCCCGTCCAGTGATAGCGTGAGGAGCCGAGAGAGAGAGAGAGAGAGAGAGAGAGAGAGAGAGAGAGAGAGAGAGAGAGAGAGAGAGAGAGAGAGAGAGCGCACGCGGTGGTCCGGTATAAAATATGTACGCTCCGCTTTACCGTGGCGTCACCCCTGGATCGGCCATCCCTCTGCCGGGACTCCTTGCAACCTCACCGCAATTATAAAGGTCTCCTTGGCCGTATCCGGCACGGTAAGCCGATTCTAACGGTCCTGCTTCGTCTCCCCGTCCATCCCTCCCACCCCACCCCCTACGAATTTCCGGACGAAACAGAGACAGACGACAGCATGAAGGAGACTTTGGTGAGAAGAAGGAAGGAGAGGGGAGAGGAGGCGGTGCGTGTCACGTGTCACGTATGTAGTCTGCCGGCCCTCTCTGTAACGTTTCACCATGCAGCGCGCATAACCCAGAGCTCTGTGCGCCTGTGGGACCAAAGCGGCAGGGGAGGGCCAGTAGACACCGTCGGAAACAGCGGGACTTAATGTGGCTGTAGGTGCCAATATACAACGGACAGAATTAAAAGCATCAGAAGCAGATAAAAAATTACCGATCCGAGGTGAGTCGTGAAGATAAAAGCTTACTGCTGCTGCGTCGTGGGCAAAAGGGCGTAAACATGTGTGTGAATGGGCTTGGAGGGCTGCGAGTCGAAATAAAGAGGAGAGTAACGAAAGTTTAACGGCGACAGCGCAGCTTTCCAGAGAAATGGCAACATAGGCAGCTCCGCGCCGCAACCTTATGTCCCGTACGTAAAAAAAGATATAGAGACAACAAAATAATTCGTTTATGTAAACTGCTTTTTGAGTGTGGGCAAAATGAAGAGCCGCTCCCTTGTGTGTAACAAGAATATGCACTCAGTGAGAGAGAGAGAGAGAGAGAGAGAGAGAGAGAGAGAGAGAGAGAGAGAGAGAGAGAGAGAGAGAGAGAGAGAGAGAGAGAGAGAGAGAGAGAGAGAGAGAGAGAGAGAGAGAGAGAGAGAGAGAGAGAGAGAGAGAGAGAGAGAGAGAGAGAGAGAGAGAGAGAGAGAATTTGGCTCTTGCGGCCTATGACACCGTGGACGACCTGTAGCCAGAGGGTGCCATGGGCGGCGTGCTGCCGCCTAGTATTCATATTGAAGGCCCCGGAACGTTTCCCAGGAAGGCATTGGGAACTCCCACAATATTTACATTGACGTACCCAGTTTGATTGCGAGCGTTATACGCTGCTGCTGATGCTGCTGCTGATGCTGCTGCTGCTGCCACTGCTGCTGCTGCTACTGCTACTGCTGCTACTATTACTACTACTCCTACTCCTACTTCTGCTGCTGCTGCTGCTGCTGCCACTACTTCTGCTACTGCAGCTGCTGGTCGTCGTGAGGTGGCGACGCGCCACCGCCGCGGGATGAAATATTCAGCACGTTTAGCCCACCCCATGAAAACGATAGCGGAAACGCGAGTTATCGGCGAAAGGAAGGCGATAAGAGGAGGAGGAAGGAGAGAAGGAGCGGCACATGAGGGCGCGACGCTTTATTCAGAGCGCGCTCCGCCGGTTCTTTTTGCCTGTCCCGGTGCCGGTGCCTGGCAGTGCAGCTCCCAGTGAAAACCGATTCATCGAATTACCTTCCATCGATCTCGACATTATCAAGTCATCGATATCAGGGCCGAAATCGCGGACCGAAATCGCCGTGGCCAGATGAAAAATCGCGAGGTGCGCGGCATTTCTGTACGCCTGGCCGTGCCGTTCCCCCCTCCTTGGCCCATCAAAAGGAACCTGAGAGAGATCGGGGCGGCAGTGGGGGCCGACCGGGGGCAGCCGGGGGCAGCCGGGGGCAGCCGGGGGCAGCCGGGGGCGGCGACGGCCAAGGCAGAAGTCTGCAGCGGTGGAAACGAGCTTAGCGATAAGTGGAATAAGTGTCCGGAGTGACGAGGTGGTGGACCTGGGGGAGGTCCAGTCCAGTCCGGGCAGAGGCCGGCCGGGGGCGCTCGCCGTAAAGAGGTATACGAGTGTTGTCAGTGTGGGCGCTGGAGGCAACGGATTAAAAAAAACCCGTCCGCCTGCGCCCATGTCGTGCGAGGCCGGGGAACGCCACTCGGTGTCCGGCGGGCCACCAGCTGCTCCCGGCCAGAGCAGGGCAGCGGTGCGCACCGCCGATAATATTTTAATTTCGAATATGAACTCCATTAGACTTGGTAATGGGTGCCAACCCTCCGACAGAAGGCGAGACGCAGCAAGCAGGCGGGGTCGTGGGCTGAGGGGCGGAGCCGGGCCGGGCCGGGCGCTGCTGTACATCAGCATATACCACAACACAGAAGGGACGGGGCGGGCTTCCGCTGGCTGAGTGCGGCGCGCCATGAGCTTCGCCCGCCATGAGCTCCGCCCGCCATGAGCTTCGCCCGCCATGAGCTTCGCCCGCCATGAGCTTCGCCCGCCATGAGCTTCGCCCGCCATGAGCTTCGCCCGCCATGAGCTTCGCCCGCCATGAGCTTTGCCCGCCATGAGCTTTGCCATGAGACCGGCCCGTACAGACTGCGCAGACAATACACAAAATATCGGACGTCGAGCCCGCTTGGTAATTGGAAGCGATAAATGGTCTGGGTGTGGGTGCCTTTTCAAATCGCACAAGCACATACTCTATACACACAGCGGTCCGCAGAAATTATTCCAGCTCGTCGGAATAGTGTTGCCGCAGTTAAAGGATCACTAACAGTATTTTAATTAATATTTTTTCATTCATTCACTCGATAGTTGTTCAAAGAGACGTTGGCGCTCTGGGGTTTGGCTTTACCGCGCGCGATATTCATACCGAGAGAAAGATCCTGGCAGTCTGTGTGTGTGTATGTGTGTGTGTGAGAGAGAGAGAGAGAGAGAGAGAGAGAGAGAGAGAGAGAGAGAGAGAGAGAGAGAGAGAGAGAGAGAGAGAGAGAGAGAGAGAGAAAGAGAGAGAGAGGTGATGGATTACAGACGCAGCTGTATCCGGCGTTTGGGATGGGATAGTGGCTCGGCTCGGCTCGGCTCGGCGCTCGGCTCGGCTCGGCTCGGCTCGGCTCTGCACGGCTCGGGTTGGCCCAGCTCGGCTCGGCCCCCCACACGTCACCATCAACGTTTCATCACTCTCATCATCGTGAGCAACATCATCACCGCCTTCGGCGCCGGCTGCGAGGTGAGGCTGAGGTCGGTGGTTCGAGTCCCCCCGGGGGCCGCGCGCTCTGCCGCCGGGGGCGTGGCCGGGAGCGTGGCGTGGCGGGGCGTAAGCCTCTCTTAGGGCTGCGCCGGAGTAAATTAATTACAAAGGCCGTAGGGACGGGACGCCGCCGGGGGCCGGGGGGCCGAGGAGCGAATCCCGCTGTCGGCGCCCCGCTTGTTTCGCCGTGTTTTGTCACGCTGCGTCTGATTTCTGTCCACTTTCGGTCCTAACGACGCACGCGCGTTGTTCGGGCTCTCTGAGGCACACTGGGGAATACTGCGGGCCACTGGGGCCCACTGGGGAACACTGGGGAACACTGGGGAATACTGGGGCCCACTGGGGCCCACTGGGGAACACTGGGGAACACTGGGGAACATTGGGGCCCACACCAGATGAAATGCTACAGCTGGATTCGCTCTCGATCAGCAGATTAGGTTAGCCGGCATGGAACAACATTACCTGACCACACCACCAGCTCAGTAACCCCTTCGCCCTCGCCACCGGCCAGAGGTGACTTGTGAAAATGGCGCGAAGATTAAAAAAAAAAAACGAGGAGGGAAAAGAAAGAAGGGGGAACCCGCAGGACAGGAAAGAGAAGAGGGGTAAAAAAATAAAAAAAATTGCCGGTGATGTAATTAGTGGGCAGAGAGCTCCTTGATACGCTGCTTAGCGGGTCGGGTCGGGTCGGGTCCGTTGGGGGCGGTTCCGGTGCCGGGCGGTGCCGGGCGGGCCTTGGCTGCCACAGCTCCGCCGCCCGCCCAACTTGGCGAGGGAGTAAACATTTTCTGCCTCCGACATCATCAAAGGTGTCCGCGGGCCGGCTTTTTCCCCTCGTGTTTTTCCTTCAACGTTTTTCTTCTCTCACCGCGTCTCTTTCTCTTCCGCATTCCTGTTGTATGTGCTGCAGAGCACGCCAACAATAATAACTGCCAGTCTCCCATAATTGTCTTAAACCGTCTACAGCGCCTCCGATAGCAGCCAGAAGATTCACACCCAACTTTGGCGCACAATGGTGTTGTTTCCCCGGAGGGAAAAAAAAAGAGGGCAGAAAAAAATCTCAATTTTAAAATGGCTGAGTTTCGCTAGATAAATTAATTTTCATGACAAACATCGTAGGACAAACCTAAACGCGAGCGCGTGACCGCGCTGATTTCCCCGGTGTGTGCTTGTGTGATTTGATACGCAAATGAGAAGGCGGCGCGGGGAGGGGGGGGGGGGGGCGATATGATCAGTGGCTGTCGGCGCTGTGTTGTCACGTGACAATATGGCCGCCCGCCCGTCTCGCCCTGAGATAGCGACGCATCAGCGCCGTGGTGCCCAGACAGCACTCTTATCGTGACGCTGGTGTAAATGAGATCAGTGAGTTTGTGAAGTTCTAATCGTGTTTTGGGGTTATCTGGTCGCTATGTGGCGATTTTCTGAACGTATACAAGGTGCCCCATTTGCCCCGTGACAAGGAAAAGGTAGGCAAGCCCGCAACGCACTAGCTCCGTCTCTTTCCCTCTCACGCGTCCGGCCGCCGAGACGGAGCTAGTGCGATATGCGGGCTTGCCTAACTTCTCCTTGTCACGGGGCATATGGGACACCTGGTACTTGATATTTTTCTGATCTTATTTTAAATTTTCTGATGGTAATTCAATATATCTGATGGTATTAAAAGAGACGCTGATCGTTTATTGTCTGATGGTATTTTATGTTCTGATCGTAATTTTTGAGGCCTGATCGTTATCCTACCTCACCTCTGATATGGTATGTGGCGGTTCTGATGGTTAAGTTTGCTGATCCAATTTACAGTAGTGGAGCAGCTAAAGACGAACGAGCTGCTGACGAAGGCAACGCGGCTGTAATTAAAAGGCAGGCCGCCCGGAGGCCGGAGGAGGGGGCTCCGGGAGGAGGTGCGGGGCGGCCGGACAGGCCCTGCTGCCTTCGGCCGCCGCACCGCGCACCGCGCGCACAAACACCAGCAATATCGTCTTATAATCCACCGTCCGGGGCGGGGGCGTCGGCGGAGGTTGTCAGCGGCCGGGGGCCCGGGGGGGCCAGGGGGGGGGGGCGGGGGCGGGGGGCCCGGGGGACCAGAGGCCGGGCGGAGGCGGAGGAGGTCCGTGTTCGCGGCCAGCGGAGCGGCAAGGCAATCCTACCCCAACACTGCCCTCCCATCCGGCCCCGACACCAAATCTGCAACCTTCATCCCCCTTTATACCCGCCCCTCCCCCGTCCCCGGAGCCCTATTCTGGTCGGCCTCACGCCTTGAGCCCCCGCACACACACACACACACACACACACACACACACACACACACACACCGCTCCGTAGGGCGCTTCCGTGGCGGCGGCTGCGGCACAGCCGGGCGCGCGCTAATTCCTGCCCTATTAGCACTGGAATTCATCCATCGCCCGGGTGTAAATTAGCAATGCGAGGCTCCCTACACGACCGCTGTGGTTGCAGTTCGCAACGTTCTGGTGCGCGCAGGGCGATTTGTGTGCGTGTGAGCGTGTGCGTGCGAGCGTGTGCGTGCGAGCGTGCGGTGTGTGATGCGGTAGCCGGCCAGACAGCCAGGCCGCCAGGCCCCCCCCGCGCACGGCTGGCCGAGCACCGTCGCTGATGTTCAGCGGCAGCGGTATACAGAGAGAGAGAGAGAGAGAGAGAGAGAGAGAGAGAGAGAGAGAGAGAGAGAGAGAGAGAGAGAGAGAGAGAGAGAGAGAGAGAGAGAGAGAGAGAGCGAGAGGGAGAGTAACAGAGCCAGCAGAGGCGAGGCGGGGAGCGCCTGGCAGGTAGGCAGTGGTCCCGGCCCGCACGACACGGGTGTGCAGCCGCGGCCTACCCTCCCGGCGCTCCCCGCTCGCTGCGGAGCAGAGCACAGCGGAGCACAGCGGAGCACAGCGGAGCGGACGATAACAGGGGAACAAACAGCGCCAAGGAGCGGCGGGCCGGGCCGAGCCGGGCCGGCTGGCGTCTGCTGGCGGCCGCAGTCCTCGTTTGTCACCGGAGCGTCGGCAGCGCCCGCCTCGCCTGCTAGCCGGCGAGCTGTCCGGGACCGTCCGGGATACGTGGGAGGCGGAGGAGGTTCTTGCCGTTGCGGCGCGGCCAAGGAGTCCCCGGCCGGCTCGCAGGTACAGCTCAGCGGTACAGCTCAGCGGCTCAGCTCAGCGGCTCAGCTCAGCGCGGCAAAGTGGCGGCTACACGTCCGTCCCGTCCCCTTATTCCCCAGGACCCCCGGGCGACGCACGACAGGGGGCGTATGGGCGTGGGAGGACCCCGAGAAGGGTATGACGTTTCATTACGCGTCGCGAGAAGGCATGCGGACAAAATGTCAGCCCCCCCACACACACACACCAAAAATGTTCGAAAACTGTTTGTTCGCCCAGTAGAAAGGGCGTCAAACTTTTTGTTTCACTTAAACACCCGCACACAAAGAGAGTTAAATAAAAATGGAATCAAGGTCGAAAGTTTTTTTTTTTTTATTTTTTCTCCCCACTGGTTTGCGCAACACAATAATCTTTTAAAAGAATACATGAAAAGCGGAATAGCATGAAAGCGTTGCGGTGGTGGTTTTTCTCTTTATCCCCCTTGGACGTGTGCGTCACCGCGGCCTCCCTCGAAATATACGGTGGGCCAACGTGCGCTTTCTGCACAATGCACGTGCAGGCGGGGAGTCGGGGGGGGGGGGGGGGGGGGGGGGCGCGGGGGGGGGGGGGGGCAAAGGCTATATGCCAGAGGAGTGCTCCCTTGGACCGATTCATTGCATTATTTATCGGGGCGAACACAGTGAGGTGGAGGGGAGAGGGGGAGGGCACACACAGCGGCATGTACACTCAAAAAAGAAACATTCCTTTTCACACCTTCAGTCCGTTTTCTTTTCTTTTTTTTTCTCTTTTAAGACGCGTGTGCACGCGCGCGTGGCAGAAACAGAGACCCGCAGTGCCCGAAGTCACCATCTCAGAGGAGTTCCTGCGAGAGAGGAGAAACAATTTGGCTGCCACTTGTTTAAACTATATCACCACCGCGCTTCTGTTTGGGCATGGGCCCCCGTAATGGACGTCAAGTTGTTGCCTTTGAACATGAATTCGTTTACGCTAGAGACCCTTTGCGTCTCTTTCCCGACCGCTTTGCTTTGCTGTTGGTGGTTTGTTGGGGGGGGGGGGGGGGGGGCTGGCTCGGCCGGCAGTAGGCGCGCTAGAAAGACGCACTTTCCCTGAGAGAAGGGAAAGCAGCGCGGCACGGACTGGCCTGGCTGCCCACCGGAACGGACACCTCCTGTCTGCTCCACTCACCCAGGATGTTGTTCCTCCTGGGCAGGATGGTGATGGCGCCCTCGGCCGCGTACTCCTGGCCCTTGACGGGGTAGTTCTTGGCGCCCCAGGAGTCGGAGGCAACGTAGATGAAGTGGTTCGTCATATTGGCGTAGATGGTGGCGTTCAGCAGCTTCCTGCAGGAGAGGCAAAACAAGCAAATCTGCGGTTGAGTTTTTTTTTTCTCATGTATGAAATACTACAGCGTGTGCCGGTCCAGTTGGGGCAGGTCCGGAGGTCGGAGGCCCGGAGGCCGGAGACGCATATGAGCGGAGGGAGAAAGTTTTACACTTGCTCCACATGGCAAACTATTTAATTTTACCTCAGCGGCGTGGTCTCACGTTCTCCCAGCCTACTAAACCCACATTCTGTACCCCCCCTCCATCCCCCCCCCCCCCCCATCAATTTGGAATTATTTCACCTCGGCACGCGTGACGCTCGTCCGGGCCTAGCTGCCGAGAGGGGTGAGCAAAGGGCTCCGTGACCGCCACGGACAATAGCGCCCCGGGACTAAACCACTGCACATCACGCATACAAAGTGCCCCCTTTTTCCCGCCGTTTCCGGTCTGTGTGTCTGTCTGTCTGTCTGTCCGTCGGGCGGGCGGGCGGGCGGTCGCAGCCTCCTGCCTTGACAGCGCCGGAGCCCGGAGCGGGGATTGGTTCGAATTTGCCGCCGCTCCCTGGCCGTACCACGTACCCTGCCGCCCGTATATTGGCGCAGGTGTGCTTTCCTCGGAGGGGAAATGAGCGGCAAATAACCGCCCCTCCCTCCGTTCACAGAGTCTTGTGCAGCAACAGTGACGGTGTACAGGTGTTCCCCTTGGCGGCAGGCCACGGCAGGGCACGGCAGGCCACGGCAGGCCACGGCAGGCCACGGCAGGCCCATCGCAGTGCAATGAAATACTGAAGCGTGCGGCCCGGCCCGGTCCGGGGCCCAGCCGCGCTGCCGCTGCGGCAAGAGAAGTCCTTACAGTATTCCGGCCGCGTCCAACGTCCACTCAGCGTTCAGGCCATTCAAATTCGGCTTTATTGCTACGCTGCTGTTGCTGCTTGTGGCGGCGGGGGTACGAATCGAGAGAAAGGCCTGTAGTGAGGGATACGGAGAGAGAGAGAGAGAGAGAGAGAGAGAGAGAGAGAGAGAGAGAGAGAGACAGAGACAGGGGCAGAGACAGGGACAGAGACAGCGAGACAGAGAGACCGAGAGAGAGAGAGAGAGATAAGCTCATCTGGAGCTTTCCATTCGATTACTGAGCGTGTGCCCATTCCGGGCAGCGTTTCCCATTTTTATCACCATGTTTAAATGGGGAAGCCGCTCCTGAGCAGCATTCCTCTCTCTCTCTCTCTCTCTCTGTCTTGCACACGCAAGGGCGGCTGCGATATATTCCAATGAGCTGACACTTACAACACAGCGGAGCGAGAGAGGGCACGCGAGCGATGGGGATGTGCCACGAGAGAGAGAGAGAGAGAGAGAGAGAGAGAGAGAGAGAGAGAGAGAGAGAGAGAGAGAGAGAGAGAGAGAGAGAGAGAGAGACGGGGCAGCTCCAGCGGCCGAGATAGATGAGTGGAGCAAGAGAAGCCTTTTCGCCACCCTCTTCCCGGATCCTAAAAGAGAGAGAGAGGAGAGAGAGAGAGAGAGAGAGAGAGAGAGAGAGAGAGAGAGAGGGGGGGGGTGGTACGTTGAGCGGGCTGCTCCAGAGAGGATTTGGTGGGGCGGAATCTGACACACTGTACTCGCACGGGCATGCGGTGTGGCAGGGAGGCGGGATGGGCTAGGCGGGCCTAGAGGCGGCCCGCGTCCCGGGCGGCTTACTTCGGGAACTGTCTCGCTACCATCAAATCCCTTTGCAAAGATTTCACAGGATGAGCCCAGCCTAGCCAGTGGAGCTGAGGCCTCCCCGGTGCCGGAGTCAGTTTCGGCGGGAACTGAGGGACAAGTAGTGTTCGGGGGACAACGGTGTGACGTCATCGAGCGGCTGCATCCCTGCTGGGGGCTGGGGGGCCCGCCACTGACGATGACAAAGTTCACTGTCATTGACCCTTATTCCGACTTATTCAAGAGGCTGGTTTGAAAACTCGTCCTCTGAAGATTCGACATCCTCAAAATGGAATGCTTGAATCATGACATAGTCTCTAAGAATACTGGAATCATGTATACGTTATAACGTCATGCCTGAATCATGCATCCATATTTTGCGACATTCTTGCTTTAAGCATAGTCCACATTTTTCGAGACAAATGCTTGATTCAAATACTGATTTTGAGCGTGGAGACCCGAGTCGGACTCATGTCAGCCTGGCGCCGAGCTGAGTCTCATACCCGCCCTGTAGATTGCTCATCAACCAAAGTCCCATCACCACTTTGTTTTCGCGTGTTGGAGCTTTGACGGCCCTCCTCGATCCCCGATGTACTCGTCGACAAAGTACGCCCCGCTTATTAATCGGGGCCGACATTCTTCTCCCGTCCGTCCTTTATACGACCGTTAGGCCCCAAACTTTACCGTTCAACCCTCTCCCTTCCGTGTCTGCCGGGCAGGAGAGAAATAGCGCTGCTGTCGCCCCCCGCTCCCTTCCCCCAAATCTCTGTCGCTCTCTCTCTCTCTCCCTCTTGCACAATGCAGGCGCGCGCTGCTGTTGTTGTTGTCCTGATTTATGGCACATAATGGAATTCAGTAGGTTTCAGTGAACGAAAGCACAGCGACATGTTTGTGCCGCGCACAGACTCGCCTAACTGGCAGGTGGTGGTGGTGGTGGTGGAGGTGGAGGTGGTGGGGCTGTACTGTCTGCCAGCTCCCGGCCGCCCCCTCCACGATGCCCTCCAATAGAATTAGATTATTCCAGAAACTTGCACAAATATCGCTGTTCGCGAAAAGAAAAGAGGGGGAAAAGAAAAGCAGAGGCGCGCTGCTCACCTGACGTTGTCCTCATCGACGAACATGACGACGACGCGGGCCTTGATCTTGGACTTGAGCTTCTGTACGACGCGCAGGTACTCCTCCTCCTTGGCGGTGCGGTGGATGAGCTCCGCTACACCCACGCAGATACCGTTCTGGCTCGCCAGCTGCACGAACGACTGGATGCCCTGCAACAGACCAGTCGCAGGTTTGAGTACCAACTTCTCTCTCCCTCTTCATCCTCTTTCTTCCATCGATGAAAATAAAGCTGACCTATAAACGCAACCTTGAAACAGAACCTATTTTCGCATTTTCTCACGTCGCTTTTTCTTGTCCGCGGGACATATCGCAGCTGTCCGAAGCAGGCTTTTGCCGAAGGGGTGGAGGGGATACAGCAGGATGGATAAAAAGTAGGAGAGAGAAAGACCATCGCGTGGTTTATGTGCTTCATTGCATTACCAGCGCATCTGATCGCAAATGCCAGCAGAGTGGGGGACGGGGAGCAACGTTTCACACAACCGAGCGTGAGGCAAAACCAATCTTGCATAATGACCCCAAAACAAAATGACTGTCTGGGTTTCTTTGTTTGTATTTTTTGTGAGATTTTTTTTTTTAAGAGTTGCAACTAGCTTTCGCAACTTACCTGGCTCTTCACCTAACCTAACGGGTATCTGTGCACTGAGGCTGGCGATAACAAGCAGTGTTGGGGCGTGCGGTGGTGGTGGTGGTGCGGTGGTGGTGGTGGTGGTGGGGAAGGGTGGGGGGGGGGGGGGGTCGTTGCGGTTTGCCTATGCTTATTCCGCCGCACTGACCAGTGGCGCTGGTGTACTAACCCCAAATAGGATCAACACTGGCGGTCGCGACTGTGACTAGCAACGGGGGAAAGGTATTATTCGTCCCTCCACAAATAATGATCTTCCCGTCGGCCACAGAACAATACGTGCAAGGTAACAGTATCGCATCGCACATTATTCCGTCCATTTTTTTGTTTAATTATTTATTTATGTTTTTAATTGATGCTGAGAGCACCCCCCTCATCCCCTCCAGGCCAGCCCATATCCTCTCAAAGCAAGGCGTGTGTGTGTGTGTGTGTGTGTGTGTGTGTGTGTGTGAATAAAAAACGAAAACACAGAGATCACCTCTCCATAAAAAATGTACGTGTCGGGCTCGTCCTCTGTGCGGTTTCATACCGGCCCGGGGTTATAGTGTCGCAACGAGCTGGTTTCAATTTCACACTCCCGACTCTCTCTCTCTCTCTCTCTCTCTCTCTCTCTCTCTCTCTCTCTCTCTCTCTCTCTCTCTCTCTCTCTCTCTCTCTCTCTCTCTCTCTCTCTCTCTCTCTCTCTCTCTCTCTCTCTCTCTCTCTCTCTCTCTCTCTCTCTCTCTCTCTCTCTCTCTCTCTCTCTCTCTCTCTCTCTCTCTCTCTCTCTCGTGGATGGTGAGTGTTTTTGCGGTCGTGTGCCGGGCAGAACGATGAGGGCACCGCTTTGCAATGCACGCCAATATTTATTCCTGCATCGCGACTCAACAAGTTCCGTGGGTGCGCGCTCCGCTGGCGGTGTTTGTTAGGCAACCGTGAGGCAGAGCGGGCAGAGCGGGCAGAGCCTGCAGGCGGCATTGGTGTTGTTTGCAGGAAGGACTGGGTCGGGGGGTGGGTCGGGGGCGGGCCGGGGGTGGGCCGGGGGCGGACCGGCGGTATGTATGTCCCCCAAGATTAGCATCGCAGATACCGTCGAGTGAAGTTACCCCCGCTGTGTGTATAGTGTACGGCTGGAGATACACACGGCTGAGGCCCGGCCGAGGCCCGGCCCGGGCTCAGGGGGCGGAAGAATGCAAGTGATTCAACTGGTAGAACGGGGTTGGCTCTGTTTCTGGAACAAAAGCACTGTCGCAGAACGCTGCGTGGGAGAGGTGCGACATGGCCCGCGCACAGGGGGAGGGAGAGAGAGAGAGCGCGCGCTGGCGACGAGGACAGGGTCCAGACAAAGACGGATGGTGGAATATTAAAAAGGGCATAGAAGTTCGAGTGCCGCGCTGGCCCAGTCGCGCTGCCGCAGGGCTCGTCTAAGCCGCCCGCCCACACTCGAACACCTTTTTTTTTTTTTTTTATATAAAATTTTAGTTGCGCGTTTCGCGTTGTTTCTTTTTACGTTGCGGTTTGATTTTTTACCGCCACAGAGCATATGATATGGTCACGTGTATTTTAAAAAAAAGGCCATAAACACGACGCAATGTGAGAGAGACAGGGACACCTGATGGCGCGCTGCCAGCGAGCCGCGGCCGCCGGGCCCAGCCCCGTGCACCTGGCTGGGGTCAGCAATAATACCCTCCCCAACCAGCGGCGCCCTGCCAGCTCGCTTTGTCTCTCTCTCTCTCTTTGTGTGTGTGCGTATGTGTCTACCCCCTTCTCCCTCCCTCCCTCTCTGTCCCTCCCTCTCTGTACCTTTTTCCTCAACCTCGATCTGAATTTGATCATGTCGTTTGTCCATTCCCAGTAACGGGTAAAACGCCCTTGGGGCCCGCAGCCCGTAGGCGCTCCCCCGGCCCCCGCACACAGGCATTCGACGACACGGCACACAATATATATATATAGACATACACATCCGCGACCTGATTCAAACAGTGAGCATACGGATGTGTGGGCTTTGTATGCATAGCAAGACTTTTTCCCCTTGTGAACGACGGGCGACGCGAGCGGGAGGGGGGAGGGAGAGGGGGGGGGGGGGGGCAAAGAATTACGCAACGAATTACACACACGGGTCAACCGGCGGTTCCCCGCGTATGCGGCCGCGCGCTCCTCAGCCAACTCGCTTTCTGCGGAAATGTAACGTCGCCACAAGACGAAAATAATAATGTGAAATACAGAGAGATAATTGTTTCTCCCTCCTGCCCCCCAGCCCCTGAGATTTCTCTCTTGTTCTCCAGATGGCGATGCGGCTGGCGGCGGGGGGGGGGCGCGGTGGCATATCCCTGTCGTGATGACAAGGGAGTTTGGAAGGGGGGGGGGGGAGGAGGGGGGGGGGGGGGGGTGGCAAGGCGAAGTAGCCCGGCCAGTAGGGGCGGTGGGGGACAGTTGAAATAGATGGAGCAAGTTTGACGCAGCCCGGACTCACACCAGCGAGCTCTGCTGGTTATCTCCATCCCCACCCCTTTTCTGCGCCAACGAAAATCAGCTTCCTGTTGTCTGGACCCAACAGCGCTGCAGACACAGAGTCCTCCCCAGGTCCTACCCCCCCCCCCCCCCCGGCGGAGTAAATCCATCGCGCCCATGTCGGTCGACACATAGAGACGAGTGCGCGGAAAACGCGGAAAGCTGATGGAGATACCTCCTCAGAGCACAGAACATGCCATACGGGGACGAGACAGGACTAAGGCAGTGGAGGCGGGGCGGGGCGGGAGGGGAGGAGTGAGTGACCGTCGGCGTGCGCCAAGCTCCAGCAGTGCAGCGGGCCACAGTCGCATCCGCACTTTTTCCACACACTCCATACAGCATTTCGCCGCTACCGGTCCGTCCCCCTTCCGGGAGTGCCCTGTTACCACTGTTACACAACACGGCGCAGCCCCAACCGGTACTCGAACCCGGATCCGGCAGGGATGACGCAACTCCATTTGGCCGCCAATGAATAAAGCCATCGTTCTCCGTCCCGTCCGTGTAAATTTTGTCTGCGCGGCGCGGTGGGGTGTGCGGGGCGGGGCGGGGCGGGCGGGGCGTACCGGGGCAGCCGCTCTCGTAAAGCACGCCGCTGAACCCATCCGGAGCCGGTTATTGGAAAGCACACATCAGTATGAGAGGGAGAGAGAGCGCGTGAGAGAAAAAGTGAGAGAGAGAGAGAGAAAGAGACAGAGAGAGAGAGAGAGAGAGAGAGAGAGAGAGAGAGAGAGAGAGAGAGAGAGAGAGAGAGAGAGAGAGAGAGAGAGAGAGAGAGAGAGGGGGGAGCCCCGGCTGGGGCGTGATAGACGACAGATCCCCTTCAAATCCGTGAGTAACAGCGTCGGTCCCTTTATCTGCGGCGTCCGCTCCGCGTTGCGTCCACTCACCCGGGATGCCGGGGGCGGCTGGGGGCGGCCGGGGGCGGCCGGGGGCGGCGGCAGGGGGCTCCCGTCCGACCCGGACACGGGCCGGTAGCGGGGTATAATCTGCCCCCGCCCGGCCTAGCGCCTGCGGCTTCCTCCGCCCGCCCCTGACCCCCACCGGTCGCTATGGCTGCCCAGCCCGGCTGACTTTCTGGCCGCCCTGGGTCACCGCACCGCCGGGGCTGCCTTTCGCTGCTCTTTAGGTTGGTCTGGCCCCCGCTGCCCCCTGATGGTTCCCCAGCTGACCGGTGCTATCGGCTGCCTCTGGCCTGCTGCCGCCCCGGCGCCCCGGATGGAGGACGGCGGCAGATCGCGGTCGCCGCCGACCCCTCCCGACCTGATCCGAACGCCTTCGTCCGCCCGCGGCCACCAAGACGGCTGGGCGGCCGTAGGCGGCCGGGCCGCTGTCTGCTGGTACCTGGGCTGACCGCCGGCTGACCGCCACCCATTCATCGTCCCCCCTCCCCACCCCTCCCCGCAGAGTGGCGTCGTTTGCAGAGTTGGTCCATTTCTGCCCCCCCCCCCCCCCCCCCCCCCCCCCAGCCCGGAAGGCTTCGTCCCTAAAATTATCGGGCGCAGTCAAGTTTGTCCCTTACTGGTGGGCGGTGCTGGTGGTGGGGTTAGCGGTCAACAGCGATTAGAGAGGGCCGAGTGTGTGTGTGTGTGTGTGTGTGTGTGTGTGTGTGAGGCTGTTGTGTGTCGTGCCCGGCGTCGAGGGGCGCGGCGGCTTCGTACACTGTGGCCCGCTTCTTGCTATGCGAAACTGTGCAGCACGGTCAGAGGTCCCACCGAGGGAAGGGTCACGACGCCGCCCACGTCGGAGAGAGAGAGAGAGAGAGAGAGAGAGAGAGAGAGAGAGAGAGAGGACGCGTATCACCCAATTAAATTCCAAATAAGCTCGCGTCCGCAATTAACGGCCGCTATTTGCCGCGCTGATCGCTCATGATAGATGTAATTGGGGCGAGGTGCTGGCGGTACCACGTGACCGACTGACCGCGTCCCGCAAACTGTCCCGCTAGCGCCCCCCCCCCCCCCGCCCCCCCCCCCCCCTTGGCTCCCCACGAGGCAGATGGCGGCGGTCTCAATGCCGCTGGTAACGAGGGACGGGCCAGGTGCGGCGGCGGAGGTGGCGGAAGGGGTGGCGGCAGTAGCAGGTGTTCTCGCTAACAGCTCCGACAACTGGTCGGTATTAGTCATGCCGGACCCTGTGCCCCGTGCCCGCCCCGTGCCCGCCCCGTGCCTCCAGTTGGTGGGCCGCCGTCCGTCTGTCTGTCCGTCTGTCCGCCCGCTTGCCCTCCTCATGAAATGCAAAACCAGGGGGTGGCTAGCGGACCGGGAGGGGCCGTGGCCGCACCGCACCTAGCCTCGCTGCCGGGGCCGTTGACAGCCCCCTGCCCTGCCCCGCCCCACCCCGCCCTGCCCCGCCCTGCCCTGCCCCGCCCCGCCCTGCCCTGCCCCGCCCTGCCCCGCCCCGCCCTGCTCAGCTCTGCCCTGTCACAGCGCCGATGACGGTCGCAGCGAGGCGCGGCACACTGTCGAGACCGCCGCAGGCGCCCGTGACATGTAACCACAAAGTATACAGGTCCAGCTCTGTACCCTGTATATGTAATATTAATGTAACGCCCCACAGAGAATGGGGTATTCCGGATGACAGCCACGGCAGGGGGGGGGGGGGTATCGGGACGGCCGCTGCATCACGTGATTGTTTCCGAACGGGCCGGCCAACAGCCCCGCCTCTGCTCTTCTCCCTTCAATTTGGTCCGCCACCGGGGCCCCTCCTCCCTCACATACCATGCGACTTTACTCGAGTTGAATTGGTTAAGTTGGCGCTCCTTCCGCGCCGCTAAACGAAAGCGCTGGGCGGTTGGGGGGGGGGAGGGGGGAGGTGGAGCGGGGAGTAAACACCCCCGCCGCGACGCCGGGTCGAGGAGGAGGGGGAGGGAGGGGGGAGAGGAGCGGTGGACTGAGACGACAATCGTACGGCCTCATCAGTCAAACTCGCGAGTTTTCCCTCGATTTGGCGCCGCCCGTATTCGCAGACGAGGGCGGAACCCGGCGGACTTGTGTCGCTCTGACGCTGCCGCCGCCGCCACCACTGCTGCTGCTGCTGCTGCTTTGCCGTCGCCCAGAGCCTTGGATTGATGTGAAATGGATGCCCCTCGCGAAGGAGAAAACCAACAGTGCTGCTGCAACAGGGATGGGTGGGTGAGGGACAGGGCAACCCGAGCGGGGTCGAGCAGTGCGCAGTCCTACACAGCCTTGACACGCAAAGAAGGACACAATGAAAAAAAAAATTAAAAAAGTGGTTATTAGGATGAAATAAATTTAATGCAGAATCTGGAATTAGTGGGAAATGTTCGGAAAACAGTTATAATAGGATAGCTTCGCTTTGTAGCCGTTGGAGGTGCCGGAGCAACAAGACGGAGGGAATAGCGGCGGTCGTCCCCTGCCGCCAACAAGCACCTCTGTTTCCTATTCACTTTGCTGTCGCCCGCCTCCTCTCCAGCAACGCCCCGAAGACCATGAGTGTCCTCGCGGTGGCGGCTGCGTGCCAACTGTGTCCGGGACACCGCGACGACCGGCCGCCTGCAGGGTAGGCAACCCCGCACGCACGCACGAGAGAGAGAGAGAGAGAGAGAGAGAGAGAGAGAGAGAGAGAGAGAGAGAGAGAGAGAGAGAGAGACAGAGAGAGAGAGAGAGAGAGAGAGAGAGAGAGAGAGAGACAGACAGACAGACAGACAGACAGACAGACAGACAGACAGAGAGAGAGAGAGAGAGAGAGAGAGAGCAGGAGGAGGAGTCGAACCGGCGCGGCCGCTCGTGCGCACGGTGCAAACTACACACGATACGATACGGCCAACTTTGGACGCGATCAGAAAGAGGAGAAAGAAGCAGAGCTAGGGCGCCACGCCGCGCCACGCCACGCCACGCCACGCCACGCCACGCCGAGAGGCCCTATACGAGAGCTAGGACGTTCGGATAAGTAAGTTGGTGTTGCAGGCCCGAGTCACAGACGGCAGCCGGGGGCCCAGGGGGGCCTACAGCCCTACCAGACCCGATGGCGGATGGCGGCCCGACTTGGAATTCCCGACTCGGAATCCTGCCAGAAATTCCTGTGTTCGGTTTCCGCGTTCTGAACGCCGCCGCCGCGACGAGGAAACCTTCGCGAGCCGCGCGATAGAGACGGGTGGGGGCGTCGGGTTTCGTTCTCTATCTCTTTCTTTCTCTCTCCCTCCTCCAATGGCACTGGATGCCTCCCCTTCTCTGTCTCTCTCTCTCTCCCAACCGCTCCCAACCCTCAACAGGCAATATCCTCCTCGGCACATTCGCAGCCCCAGCGGGAGCGTCTCATGACCACGAATGCGCGCCCCTCCGACCGAACACACATACGCGCCCATAGCAAATTAGTCCGCTCGGCTCGTCGCCAATATGTGACGCGGAAAAACAAGAGAGCTGCAAACGACAACAGTGATGGCGCGTGCGGCGGGCCGAGTGGCGCGTGGCACCGGCAGGTGGCCCCCACAGCCCCACAGGACGTGCACACCTGTCCGCTGGGCGCCATGATCCGGCGTGCAGTGGTCAGACACGGCCCTGCATCCAACGGATGACATCGGCAGGTGTTCCCCCGGGACGCCCACGGGCACGACTACATGCACCCAAATTTTTATGAATATATATATATATATATATATATATATATATATATATATACACATAAAGATATTATACATAAATATTTTACAGAATAAAGAATAAAGACTGCAGTAAGTGAGGGTAGGGGACGTAGTTTTGGCGCTGGGAGACGTGGTATAGTGATAGGCCTAATAGGTCCGCGGGGTCTGCCGCGCCGGCTGATAATGCGCTGCTTTCTATCCTGGAGGCCTGATAACGAGTCGTCCATAAATTAGGTGACCTTATCTCTTATCTCTGTGCGCTGCCGAGCCCGGCCGAGCCGTCAGCACGTACTTACCAGTCGATACCCGCCCCCGCCGCGGCGGGGGTTGTAGAGTGCAGCTGACCTTGGCCGAATAAGCCCGCGGGAAACACGGTCAGCGGGGCGGGGCAGCGGGGCATGCTAGTGCACAAGGTGGGCCGGGGGCGGGGCAGCGGGGCATGCTAGTGCACAAGGTGGGCCGGGGGCGGGGCAGCGGGGCATGCTAGTGCACAAGGTGGGCCGGGGGCGGGACAGCGGGGCATGCTAGTGCACAAGTTGGGCCGGGGGCGGGGCAGCGGGGCATGCTAGTGCACAAGGTGGACCGGGGGCGGGGCAGCGGGGCATGCTAGTGCACAAGGTGGGCCGGGGGCGGGGCAGCGGGGCATGCTAGTGCACAAGTTGGGCCGGGGGCGGGGCAGCGGGGCATGCTAGTGCACAAGGTGGGCCGGGGGCGGGGCAGCGGGGCATGCTAGTGCACAAGTTGGGCCGGGGGCGGGGCAGCGGGGCATGCTAGTGCACAAGGTGGGCCGGGGGCGGGGCAGCGGGGCATGCTAGTGCACAAGTTGGGCCGGGGGCGGGGCAGCGGGGCATGCTAGTGCACAAGGTGGGCCGGGGGCGGGGCAGCGGGGCATGCTAGTGCACAAGTTGGGCCGGGGGCGGGGCAGCGGGGCATGCTAGTGCACAAGGTGGGCCGGGGGCGGGGCAGCGGGGCATGCTAGTGCACAAGGTGGGCCGGGGGCGGGGCAGCGGGGCATGCTAGTGCACAAGGTGGGCCGGGGGCGGGGCAGCGGGGCATGCTAGTGCACAAGGTGGGCCGGGGGCGGGGCAGCGGGGCATGCTAGTGCACAAGGTGGGCCGGGGGCGGGGCAGCGGGGCATGCTAGTGCACAAGGTGGGCCGGGGGCGGGGCAGCGGGGCATGCTAGTGCACAAGGTGGGCCGGGGGCGGGGCAGCGGGGCATGCTAGTGCACAAGGTGGGCCGGGGGCGGGGCAGCGGGGCATGCTAGTGCACAAGGTGGGCCGGGGGCGGGGCAGCGGGGCATGCTAGTGCACAAGGTGGACCCTTCAGCCCTCACCGGCCGCGGGGCGCCGAGAAGCCCCCGAGGGGCTCCCGAGACTGCGGGGCGCGCGAAAGTCGTATATGGAACAGATAGCACCGCGCGAAACGCGGAATCAATTGAGATTTCGGGCTCGGCGCCTCTGGGCCCCCGCCGCCCCCACCGGTTCGTGATTTATGCCGGTAGGCACTTAGGCCCCAAGGTCTCTTAGCCCAGCTCGTGCAAATGGCTCCCCACTGCGCGGCGGCACGGTCCTCCCAGCACCACCGAGAGGGCCCACCCCGCCGGGGGCCCACCGGAGGCCAGTAGGCACGCCCCAGCGGTAAAAATTCGACGCGCCCCCGAAACGAGATCTCCACGTAGTTGTTGTGGGGATTACGGGGGGCAGGTAACCCCCCTCCATGCCCGTCTGAGGAAAAATTTCAGTCCATTTATTGTAGTCTGTGGCAGATGTTTGGCATGAGGCGAGAGGAGGGTGAGGCAGCGGGTCAGGAGAGGAAGTTTGCGTTGATTCCATTATGCCATCATGCTGTGTCTTTGTATGGTCTCGCCTCGCCCGCTTGGCCAAGGGCACAAATAAGACCTTATTTTCATAACTTCCCGAACCCTTAAGAAACATTTAGAGTTTGTATCATCTGCTTGCTATTTAAACAGGGATTTTAAGTTCTTCATTTTCTGACAGGATCGCCTCTCATTTCTTTTAACTTTGTTATTCGAACCCTTCATAACCTAAACTAGCTTCACCGAGCTTAACTTCCTGGGCGGCATTCCTGCGTTTGCTTTGCTGTCAGCATTTATTTGTTCATTTATCCTATTGCCCCGCCGTTGCGGAAAAGCGTCACGCGCCTCCACTCAGCGTGCCAAGCGCCTCGGCGCACGTACGTTTATTTCGGACATGCGTGAAAAGCAATTTCGGCCGGGGAAACGACGTTTCCGGGATTCACTCACAAGCCGCTCGCCGGCCCACCGGCCCACCCCTCCTCACGGACCGAGCCATTTTCTCGCGAACGGTCGCGGAAACTCGACGTATTTTATTTTCGTTATTGAACGGGATGTTCCCGTATGACGGCTGGCGTGAGGCTCGGTGTCGCCGGTGATATCCAGGACCGGTACTCACCCTCTCCCCGTAGTCGCCCTCGATGGCCAGCGTGGACACGTACTTCCAGCCCATGGCCGAGACCACGTCCACCATGGCCTGCGCCTGGAAGTTGTCGGGCGGCACCACCCGCGAGAAGTAGCCGAAGCGGGACTTGTCGGACAGCTCCGTGCTGGTGGACGCGTAACTGATTTGTGGAATCTGGAAAGAAAATTCTAAAAAAAAAAAACACCAATTAAACCACAGTAAATATTGTATTTTTCAAGTCAGATCGTGGCCCCTTTTTGCTTCCTGAATCTAGAAATAAGTCACACTAAAAATAATATGCACTAAAGAACGAGCCTGTCCTTGAACGGTAAAGCGTTCTCCATGCCTGTCTTGTTTTCCTGGACCGTCAAAAAGGATAAAACGAAACACCACTAACTCTCCTTTTTCAGAGGGTTCCCTAAATGCCTCGGTTCAAGCCCATCTCCGCCTCACAGCAGCGCCGACGCCTTTGCACGACAAAGAGTCGGTGCTCATACATTCACGGCTGGCGCTAAACAGGCTCGCCTCCTGAGTTTCAATACGCGTGTCCTTGTCGCACTCCCGCCAGCCCGCGCGTGGGTGGGAGCGAGAGGGTTCAAGCCCAAAGCCCCCCGGACTCAGCCGCGTGGCCCCGACGGGCCCCGACAGGTTGGCCGTTTCCTCGAGAGCGACTGCAAGCAAAGCTGCCTGTATCCGGCATTGTATGTCTCGGCAGAAAGCCTTCCGAAAGCCTTGACGCAGTGCCGCCCCGCTCCGCCCCGATCCGCCACGCCCCGCCACACCACGCCACACCAAGCCACACCACGCCATACCACGGGGGTTGGGGCTGGTGATGTCTCTCTCGAGAGTTTAGTAGTAATGCTCTCGCAGAGCTTCACAGATGATTCAGCAAAATTTTTCTTGGTTCTTCAATTTTAATTTATTTTTGAAAATTGTTTTGAATAATGACTGTCAAGAGGTTCACTCTCGGAAATGATCTCCAGAGACTGGCTTTCTTGACCGACATAAAAGCGCGCAAGGTCTCGTCGGAACGGCTAATTATGTCGGCTAATTGTTTCCAGCAGACGTCGGAAAATAAAACTGCAGCCCCTCCTGCGCTTGCGCCCAAGCAGGATGCGGGATGCACAGGGTAAAGAAGAGATGTACAGCACCTAATTACAAGACTTGTTAGGGTAATTGCCTGCCCACAGCGACAACAAGCAACTCAGTGGCCCCTACAACTGACTGAGGGGGGGGGGGGGGGGGGGGGGTTGAAAGGGAAAGACGGGAAAAGCGCACAAACCGCTAAGCGAATGCCGCGTGTTTTTGATAGCAAAAAATATTTTCCTCTGGAAAACCGTTCGTTTTTTCTTTCCTCCTTTTTTCGGTGTGAGGAATTTCGGAATTTGACAAGAATCCGTGAGAGGAGCAGGGGAGAGAAAGGACCAAGAGGTGGGGATGCGTAATTGACAAGACGTCTATTGGTTGTGCTGTTGGCGAGCCCAGCGAAAAAAATAGGAAAATAAACTAAGACGGGGTCTGCCGATCCAACGAAAGAAATTGGCGATATGAGGATAGGAGTGGGAAAAAGATCGATGTGAACGGCCACGCCTTTCATCCTTTTTTTTTTTTTTTTTGTCCCTCTAAAAACTAAGCCAGAGTGAGCAGAACCGGCGAAAGCGTCGAGCAGAGCGATGACTTCTATACGGAATGGGCTCTCGGCAGAGGAAATGTTCAGGCCTGATTCTGCTCCTTTTGTAGAGCTCCAAAGGGTCTGCGGAGGCTGAGCTAGGTCGGGCTGCCCCCACCGCCCCCCACTTGTGCATGCCTACCACCCTCTCATTTACCCCCATACCGACTTCCAGCAGGCCTACTCCCAATCTTGATTTTCCCTTCATTTGCCCCACACTTTTTCCCCTCCACCTCAAGGATGCAACCCCCACCCACCCCACAGGTCCCCGCACAGCGGTCACTTAAACGAGGATTATGCGCCCGGTAGCCAGATCTCTTGCTATCGGATTTACGGAAGAGGAGAAAAGCTGAAAAGTTGTGGCGCGCGGAGCCAACATTTAGCAGGCAGTGTGCGGGTCGGGTTTCGGTGTATGCAGCAGCGCCGGCAGCGCCCGGCAGCGCCCCCACTTCCCGGCGCCTTTGTGTGGTTTCACGCTCGGCAGGACGCAAAAGAGAAGGTGGTGGTGTCGGCGGCGCCTCAAAGAATAGGTAAAGGCGCAATAGCAACGCCCTCGTGTCCTCCCGACACGTCTTTGTATTATCCGAGCAAACATTCCCCTCACCCCTGCACACCACAGCAGCTGCCTTCTCTTCGGTTCCGATACTTTGCTTGGTGCACATACATACATGTTCCCGTGACCCCGGGCTAGCGCTCATGTATTTTTCGCTCCCCAATCATTCCCCTGGCTTTTTCTTCTCGATGACTTATCCGTTTCCATCTGTGTGTTTTTTTTTTTTTAATTTGTTTTTGATGGCCGTTTTCCGAGTTAGTTTCTTTGCAGTGCATTTTATTTCTGGCCTCCCGCCTGCCCTTTATTGACTGGGTCACAGCCTCTTCACAGTCTGAAAATGAGAAGTGTTACCGCGCGCCCGGCCTCCCCAAGCCTTGCGCCGGGAGACAGCATTCTGGCCAACTTTAGATTGATGAAAATCCGACCAAAGTTTAAATCCACACTCACCGGCAGCGGGCGCGCCCGGTTCGGAAACTTATCAAGCGGCAGCCAGGTGGATCAGAGCCGCGCTTCCCGTGCTATCCACGGCCACCAACCTCCCCGCGAAAAACAGACCCCACCGCATTCTGCATCCGGGCGGCTTATTCAAAGGGAAGGCGCGCTTTAGAGGGCCGTGACTGGGAAAGTTGAGAGGCTTTTGCTCTGCTACCACTCTCTGCCTGTTGCTGTCAGTCTGCTAGCGAAAGCAGTCCGGGTGACTTCCTGCGCGACATTACCCCTGCAGGTATGCACTCCCTCGGCTATCCCTCCTCTCTCTCTCTCTCTCTCTCTCTCTCTCTCTCTCTCTCTCTCTCTCTCTCTCTCTCTCACTCTCTCTCTCTCTCTATCTCTTTCTCGCCCTTGCTCACCTATCCTCCTCTGTCGCGCTCCACTACGAGGCGCAAGGCCAGCCTCCCTTTCGAGCAGAGGCCAATAATATCAGAGTCACGATTCCCCGCGCCGAGGTAGTGGTGAGTGGCGTTGGCGGCGGCAGCTGTAGCGGCAGCAGTAGCGGTAGCGGTAGCGGTAGCGGTAGCGGTAGCGGTAGCGGTAGCGGTAGCGGTAGCGGTAGCGGTAGCGGTAGCGGTAGCGGTAGCGGTAGCGGTAGCGGTAGCGGTAGCGGTAGCGGTAGCGGTAGCGGTAGCGGTAGGCGGTAGGTGCAGGTAAACGGGGCCACGCGGGAAAGGGTTCCAGCAAGATGACGGCCAAAGGGGTGCGGTTTCGGAAGGGCCTCGGGAAGGGCCGCAGGGCAGCGAGAGGCCGGCCGCAGACCGCGGAAGGGCTCTCCAGTCACGAGTGGATGAGGTGAGGTTGATAGTAGTTGTGCACTGAACGGATGGGTCTGCGGCGCACCGAACTCTGCGGCTGCCACAAACTTGTTTGACGGCGTCCGACAATAAGATGATCCCCGCCCCGCCCCGCCCCGCCGCACGCAGCCAGCCACTCTCCACGACGCCCACGGCCTCCGAAAATCAACAAGGACGACGGCTCGCCATCCCGCCAAGCGAGAGAGAGAGAGAGAGAGAGAGAGAGAGAGAGAGAGAGAGAGAGAGAGAGAGAGAGAGAGAGAGAGAGAGAGCGAGAGAGACAACGGAGCAGTTTGGGAGGCGTGGCCCAGGGATCCCCCCACCAAGACAAATCTCGTCCCGGGAAAGGTAATAAAGACGGTGCGGGGACGTTCAACTTCACCTGGACGCGACGTCTGACGTTAAGTGTATATCCCTTTGACTTGGGGTGGATTATTATTCTTTGGTATATCCCTCTCTCTCTCTCTCTCTCTCTCTCTCTCTCTCTCTCTCTCTCTCTCTCTCTCTCTCTCTCTCTCTCTCTCTCTCTCTCTCTCTCTCCCCCCCCCTCTGATTACTTAGACTGGAGGAGGTTCCGTGAGGTCCAACTTTGACTAAGTCAACGTGGATAGAGACGGGTACCAAAAAAAAAAAAAAAAAAAAAAAGAAGGTGCGACGTGATTCAAAAGGAATGGCATAATCTGCACGTCCTGGCCGATTGCATTTTACTAGGAAAAGTCTATACCTTTTGGTTGAAAAAAGAAAAGAGGATCCGAGTGCTTTTGAGGGAGGTTTCGTTCCCAAACGCCAGCAGGGCAACTCGCTCTTCCCCACTGCTCCTTCCTGTGGGTGGTGCTTCCTACTTCCTACCCTTCCTACCCCGGACCTGGCTCCATCAATCAGCAGGGCTTCCTTACTTCTCCTTCTCTCTGCCTTCACATCGGATATGGCTTCCATTAATAAACTTTTCCTCCTGAAAAGAACGTATCTGGTGGCGGTGAGGGGGCGGGCGGCCGCAGTTTGGGTGTCGGGACTGCGGCCAGACGACCGACCGACGCTGATTGGGCAAAAATGAAACAATGAGCAAACAACTCAGAAAAGTGAAAGGCGTCCGGCCTTGACACACAACTATTGTCCCCAACGGGACGTGTGGTTTTGTGTCTATAATTTCTCTTCCCTCTTATCTTGCTTTCCCGGCCGTCCTTCGGTAAGTAGGCCGATGTGCGTTGCCTAACACCTGCTGCCACGCGGAAACGCAAACTTTTCAAGAGATGATTTCCCATAAACTTGGCCGCGGAAACAGGGAAACAAGGGCACCCGGGAAAATTAACAGTATCGCCGAATAAAATGTATCGAATGCTGTCATAAAACGATGCGCTTTCCTGTCTGTACGAAGGGCGCTTTGGAATAGCGGCGGCGCACGCCTCGCGTATCGGAAAGGCGTAATGTGGCGTCAGGCCGGGGGCTGGGTGGGGGGGGGGGGGGGGGAGGCCTGCTGTTCATTAGTGTGTGTCTGCCACATCTGCGCTCCCCGTTGTTCCCGTTTCCGTTGTTGTTGTTTTTGTCGTCACAACTGAAATGTACGATTTGGCATGGCGAGCCGCCGAGACCTCCTATTGCTGCGCTGCCGCTAGGTTTGCCGCCGATCGTGTTCCTCTTTAAAATCCAACGTCCGAGTGGCGGTTTAAGGGGGGGGGGGGGGGGGGGGGGGCGATCGCCCCCCTGTGAGATCAGCAGCCGGCCGGCGCTCCGCCTGAAAGGTAGGCAAACACCTGAAATTTTTCAGGATCGCCCCCCCTGTGATGGAGCAGTTAAACCGCCACTGGAGCAGGCAGAGCAGGCAGAGCAGGCAGAGCAGGCAGAGCAGGCAGAGCAGGCAGAGCAGGCAGAGCAGGCAGAGCAGGCAGAGCAGGCAGAGCTGGCAGAGCAGGCAGAGCTGGCAGAGCAGGCAGAGCAGGCAGAGCAGGCAGAGCAGGCAGAGCAGGCAGAGCAGGCAGAGCAGGCAGAGCTGGCAGAGCAGGCAGAGCAGGCAGAGCTGGCAGAGCAGGCAGAGCAGGCAGAGCAGGCAGAGCTGGCCGAGCAGGCAGAGCAGGCAGAGCAGGCAGAGCAGGCAGAGCAGGCAGAGCAGGCAGAGCAGGCAGAGCAGGCAGAGCAGGCAGAGCAGGCAGAGCAGGCAGAGCTGGCAGAGCAGGCAGAGCAGGCAGAGCAGACAGAGCAGGCAGAGCAGGCAGAGCAGGCAGAGCAGGCAGAGCTGGCAGAGCAGGCAGAGCAGGCAGAGCAGGCAGAGCAGGCAGAGCAGGCAGAGCAGGCAGAGCTGGCAGAGCAGGCAGAGCAGGCAGAGCAGACAGAGCAGGCAGAGCAGGCAGAGCAGACAGAGCAGGCAGAGCAGGCAGAGCAGGCAGAGCAGGCAGAGCAGACAGAGCACAGCGGCCGCAGCCCAGTGCAACCCCGTCCCGGGGGACCCGTTAGGCCGCGAACCGTCCGGCCTCGCGGGACTAATCCGTATCCATCGCGCGGACAGAGCGCTGTATCAATTTAGCCGGCGCCTTTTCACGTTTCAAGTGGATCAAGTGGAAGGCGCCGGACCGGACAGAGAGCTTTGTTGTGCCGAGAAGTACACACAGCCCCTACCGGCTTAGTTCTCGCCATTGTTTCCGAGGAAGAGAATTAGAGAGGATCGCATTGCGAGTGCGGGCTGTCTCTCTTTCTCTCTCTCTCTCCTTCTACTCTCTTTCTGTCTGACTCGTTTCTTTCCTCCGACCGCACCTTCTCTCTCGCACACCTCTGCCTACCATTGTATCCCCCGTTCGCGGTCGTTTGCACTTGTTGATCCACTTAGGCGGTCATCACGCGGGGACCCTCATCGGCGCAGTTAGCTTTAGGAGCACTGCGGCCCCCGCCGGGGCCTCGGGGGCACTTGTCTGGCTTATAATTCTGGGGCACCACTTTGGAACCACAAGGTCGGAAAAATAAACGCGGCTCAGTTTGAGTTTTCCCAGTTGTCCAACGGTTCAGTTAATTTTCTTGCCTTCTAGTGCAGAAGAGCGGCAATATTTCTGAAGAGCGCCTATATCTTTTCCACGTGAACTTTGTGGTGCTGTTTATGGACTTTCTGGGGCTCTGTGTCCTTGAACTTCCTCAAAGTTGCCGTCTGTCCGTTAGGCCCCACTTTGAGATACAGCAGAACATTTGCGCAGACTGGGCGTGTGTTATTTGCGAGGGTTTCCTTGTCTCCGAGTTTCGTCTCTCTCTCTCTCTCTCTCTCTCTCTCTCTCTCTCTCTCTCTCTCTCTCTCTCTCTCTCTCTCTCTCTCTCTCTCTCTCTCTCTCTCTCTCTCTCTCTCTCTGTACTGCGAACACGTTTGATTCCAGCAGCAGGCAGGAGACCTTCTAAGGAGACCAGTATCCTTTTTGGTTTTGTTTTTTGTTTATGTGGTCAACTTTTTGAGAAGGTGAGCCGAAATGTGGCGCGCGTGTGTCTGTGAGAGTCCCTAGGCGTGGTTCTGAAACTTTGTTCTGCAAAGTTGAAAAACGCGTGTGTTCGGAAACCGACAGGAGTGGGCAAGAGGATTATTCCTTGCAACAAAAAGAAGGGGAAAAGCGATAAATCGAACGAAACAGCACAGCAGTATATCAGATCACGAAATTGGTTAACTCGATGATGCTATGTTGAGCAGGGGCACAAAGTGCCCTGGAGCGCTCAGCCATGTGCGCGTTTGTGATGCAGTAGAGGGAGGGAAAGGCAGTCCCTACCACCTTCAACTTTCATTGCATTTTCGCTGCACCCTTTTCTGACCTTGCTTCTCTGTTTCCTCCCGGCACTGCCCGAGCGACCCCCCCCCTTCTCCTCCCCCACTCCCCCTTCCCCCTTCTCCTCTCCGACTCCCCCATCCCCGTTTTACTCTATCTCTCTCCGACAACGCAGCCGACGGAAAATGAGCGTGCGGCCACTTGACACCGGCTCAGCTCGACGAGGGTGCGAGGGAGATGGAGCGACGTCGAGACGCGCCGAGAGAGTGAGATAGCGCGCGCGCTCGGCAGGCAGGGAGGCGCGATGCCAGTCACCCCTTATCATAGCCCTAAGGCAGATAAAGTCAATGCTGAGCCAGTCTCGGGTGCGGGGGAGGAGGAAGGGGCGGGGGGGATGGGGGGAGAGAGCGCCCGCTCGGCCAGTTTGTGGCCCCGCCCGGCCCCGGCGCACCTACCGAGGTGGGCTTGGCGGAGCGCGGCGGCGCCTGGCGGAGCCAAGAGAATATTCCGTCCGGCGAAGTGCACGCTTAGAAGTCGTGATCGTATAGACTGCAAATTTTGGGGCGATAAAGGGACTTAGTTGCTGTTTTAAAAACTTGTTCCGCGGCAAAAGCACCCCGTAGAGGAACGGATAAAAAGGTTTGCTTCCTCAAAAATATGACCACCCTCAACACCGAATCTGCGCTGTGAAAGTCTGAGTAAAGTAAAACTCGGAGCGGAGCGGGCACTGCGTGATATCGACTCGGTCAGTAGCGGTGCGGCGCCCAGGGGGCCCCCTGCTCAAAGCCCCATTCGTGGAAATGTCGGGTAACGTTGAAACGTTCCTACTATCAATTTGCCGAAGAGGACTCCAAAGTAGGGCCGGACGGAGGGAAGAAAGGTTGGGGGGGGGGGGGGGGGGGGGGAGGAGATGGTGAGAGAAAGAGAGAGAGGGAGAGACAGAAAAGTTGATGCGGGATGAGGAAAGAGAAAAAGCCGAAACGACGATGTCTTTAGGCTAAAAGGGCGCCCGTAAATGGTACACGGAGAAAAATGATGGGGATGGAAGAGGAGGAAAATGGGAAAAGTAAAAAGAAGGAAGAGGCCACGGCCCGAAAAGATTTTCAGTGGAATGCGCCGCACTTGAAATGACAGGGCGGCTGGACGTGTACAATGGTTATGGTTATAGCAAGGTCCTCCACCTCCCCTCCGTCCCTCCTCCCTCCTCTTTCCCCTCCCCTCCGTCCCTCCTCCCTCCTCTTTCCCCTCCCATTCCTCCATCCTCCCGAGATTTCGCAGCCCGAAGCCGGCGGAACGTGGAATAAACGAGCGGGGCGGACGTCACATCAGAGATATGATTTTTCATTGACGATTGCAATTTCAAACGCACATAGGCTTCCTCTGATGAAGTCCCCCTTTGGCTCGCAGACTTAATGGGGATGCTGTAAGCATTGTGAAGCGGCCCGGCAGGGTTAAGGGGGTGACGTCACTACCGGGGGCCTGGTGGCGGCGGCGGTGGCGGTGGCGGTAGCGGTGGCGGTGGCGGACGGGACACCTCGATGCCCTCTGCAGTTTGCATAATTTTACGGCTGACGGAATTTGTGTCTGTAGCAAGGCAATGGCTGTGAGGGGCGTGAGGACACCGTCAGGGGGCCGTCAGGGGGCCGTTGGTGGAGGGGGACAGGAGGGTTCTCGCGGCCTTGGGGGGGTGCAGCAGCGTGCCGTAATCAAGGGAAACATGTGCTTTCACTGCCAAACAATTTGTGCGATGCTCCCTCTTTTTTTTGTCGTGTGTGTGTGTGTGTGTGTGTGTGTGTGTGTGTGTGTTGGTCTCGGCACCAGGAGCGGCCGACACTTGCAGCAGCAGTCGCAGCAGCAGCTGCCTGGTGTTTGTTTCGGGGCACGACACACACAGGCGGGTGGGTGTCGGTGGGTATCCACAAGGAAAACAAAGCGATCTTGTTGGTGGCCGGGATCGCGTTCCCCCGGCGCGCCAGCAGCCATGCAGCGCCCCGACGGGGTAATGATCAAAGACCCATACACCACCCCGGCGGCAGCCAGCGGCGCGGCGGGGCGGGGAATTTGGACGACCGTCTGTGAGCGGAGGAGGATGGGGACTATGATGAGCTGCGCGCGGCGGGAGCGGGAGTAGCGGGAGTAGCGGGAGTAGCGGGAGTAGCGGGAGTAGCGGGAGTAGCGGGAGTAGATGAGAAAGGGAGGTCTGGCAGCGCGCATTGTGCGGGTTGGGCTGGGCCGGGCTGGGCCGGGCTGGGCTGGGCTGGGCGGGCTGTCTGAGGAGGGTATAGGCAAGTTTACCGCTCCCGAGGACGGCGGGTTGCCTATGCCGCGTCTGGCGGGCGCTTCCCGCTGGCTGCTGCTGGTGCAGCCCACACAGTGTTCCAGGGTCCCCTCGCGCGCGCGCGCGCGCGCGCGCGCGTGTGTGTGTGTGTGTGTGTGTGTGTGTGTGTGTACCGGAGCAGAAGGGCCGCTCTCAAATTGTGCGGCACATGCGGCCCCCCGCAGTGTGCGGCTCCAACATCCTCACCATACGTACTCATGCATAGGCCTACTGAAAGGAGTTTTACAGTGATCGCCTCGCTCCGCAGGCCGGCCGGCCGGACCGCCGCCGTCCGCGCCCCCCGCCGCAACGCGACCGAGCATAAATTTCTCATAAAAGCGGCGAGGAGGTTGCGGTCCGTGGCGCCACGCCCCGCGGGATCGTGAGTGTGTAAATAGCCGCGGCTGCGTGACCCCACGAGGAGATTCCGCGCGCCTGGGAGGAGCAGGGAACGCGGAATGAAAAGGGTTCTTATCAAAGACGAAAATCCGCCGGCGATACCCGCGCGGTGGTCATGAGGCCGGCCCCCCACCACAACACACCGCTTCGGCAAATAGACTTGTGGCGTTCACATTCTGAAAAAAAAAGGAGAAAAGGAAAAGAAAACAAGGATCGTGTCCAGAGAAAATAGCAAAAAAAAAAAAAAACAGAAACAAAAATAGCCCCCGAGAAAAATAAAATAAGAATGGACTATAAAAACCCAGTAATAGAAAATATAGTTGGGTCGCTTCATTTTTTTCGACTCATGTCAGCTTTGATGCTTTGTGCTTACCTTGAAGAGCCGGAGGATGTTGGCGACCATGATGGACACGACGCTGAACGAGGCCCCCACCACGCCGGACACGGGCTTGTGCGGGTTGAACTGCGGTGACTCCCCCCGCGCACACTTGTACTCGGACAGGTCCTGCCAACACAGACAACATTCAACAATTAACATTTGAACCCGTTTTAACCCCGCCTAAACCAGCGCCAGTAAACAGTAGCCAGGCAAAGTGACTGCCTTAAAACGAAAACAAAAAAGCGTCCACGTATCGCGCTGCTTCCACTCCATTCCGTTCCGGCAAATCGACTCCCGCTGCTAATAACGCGCATCCACGCATTACCGGCAGACCCTCTGCGAATAGCGAGCGTTACTGGCAGCACAGCCGGCGCATTTCTCCGATCGGTCGCTCGCGGTGGTTACGAAAACACGCGGTGGGATCTCCACGGATCTCCATGCCAGTGCGTTGTCTGCTGTGTGATGTGAGCGTACCGCGATTTAGAGTCAAAAGATATGTTTTCTGATTTTTTTTTTTCTGACGGTGTTTTTGAATTATCATTTTTAACTTTTACCTTAAAGTTTTTGATTTTTGTTGATTTTTTTCTTCTAAATTTGGCAAAAGTGCTAAGTTTTAAAATATTTTCCTCTTGGGTGAGGGACCCTTTGCTCCCGAGGCTCATGTGTGCCCCTGAGCGGAGTAGATCCTAGTACAATGCAGGCTGAAGCTCACGGCAGGCTTCGCCGGGCTCCGCGTCGTTGTCTCCGTCTGCGGGGCGCCTCCGCGCGGGGGAGGGACAGAGACGGCGTTATGCGCAGGCCACCGCGCTCGTGCCGCTGCCGTCGTCGTCGGTCTATATTTGCAAGCAAAACGGAAACAGACCTTTCCGTCCCCCCCCCCCCCCCCGCGAAGGTGTAACGTGGCAGCGCAGTGCCTCCCCCCCCCCCCCCCCGCCCTGAAACACACACGTGCGGTCTCCCACGCATTGCTCGCTCCAGCTCTCTCGCTCTCGTGCGGACCGCGCGGCGCGTGCGGGGCCGATCTCTTTCTACTTACATAGGGCGTATGTGACGTCGGGCAAAGACATTCTCTGACGGTCGTTGCCAGTAAATTTAAAACTCACACACGCTGAGCTCACCTCGGCCCGACACACCCCCACCCCCGCCCTGACCGTCACCACCGCTGTCGCTTCATCCTCCTCGCACCCAACGGGCGGCCACAGACCCCGACAGAGATGGCGGCAAACGCCCTCTCCCCCCCCCCCTCCCTCCCCCCTCCACACACACACCCACACACGCGCGCACGCGCACGCGCGCAACCGCGTCTGCACAGTAAAAGCATTGCGCTAGTACGTAACTGCAAGTTAGTTTGCACAGCACCCATATTTACTAACCCGCCCCCACACCACCCCTCCCCCGTTTTTATGTGAGTCCGGAGTCGTTCATGCGTGCATGTGTTGTGAGCCCGGAAGAGAGAGAGAGAGAGAGAGAGAGGGGGGGGGGGGGGGGGGAGGAAGCGAGTTGCGAAAATGTGTAGGTTGTGGGTTTGCAGCAGAGGCGAAGGAGGGTGCACCATCGCTTCAATGACAATCAGTTTTCAGCAGCCGCTATAGAGAGAGCGAACGCCGCCCTAACGCCCGTGACCTAAAAATATTTGCCCCCCCCCCCTCCTCTCCCGGGTTCCATCTTCCGTCGTCTCGCTTCATTTGCCACACGTCAAGCAGTCGGCCATCAAGCTTGACCTCCTTCTCGTCTCGACCTACGACAGTGCGGCGGCCAAAAGTTTTATCAAAACGGGCATCTTTTTCGTAAACTCGTCCATTTCACATTCCTTTTTTTTATTTTAGCCCCCCCCCCCCTCCCCTCCCCTCTCCCTCTCCCTCTCAATCGACCCTTCGCTTTACCCTTCTCGCAGCAGTTTTGTGGGCGTACCAACTATTTGCTAACTTTGGCTCACCAAACCAAACCGCCGCCCTCCTGGACGAGTGACTACTTACAGAGGGGCTTTGATAGGGCTCTAGGACGACAACAACAGCGAAGCCCTTCTCAAAGGGGTGGAGAGGGGGGGGGGGGCTCTTCGATGCACCGACCTACTCGGACAGTGGTACGTTCCGCATGTGCGACTCTCAGAAACTCTTTTGTAGGAGTATTGCAAAAGCTAAACCAGAGTAAAGAAATCCCCCATCCTTTATTTTCTTTTTCTCTCTTAAAAAAAAATCGTTTAGCCTTTCTGCAGAGCACCCCCCCCCCCCTCTCTCTCTCCTTCTCTTCCTCTCGCTTGGTCAGTCCTTCTTCCACAGGGACATCGTCGAACACTCAGCCGTGCCCACAAATTTTCACTTGGCGCCAAAGTTTGAATGAGAAGGTCATGGAGTCCAAAGAAGCAGCTGGCAGCCGGCAGGGGGCGGCGCGAGACTGATACCCAGGCGTGTTTGAGTCGCCAGCAGAAGCCTTAAGCAACTTTTTTTCCTCCTGTCTACTCTCTCTCTCTCTCTCTCTCTCTCTCTCTCTCTCTCTCTCTCTCTCTCTCTCTCTCTCTCTCTCTTTCTCTCTCTTTCTCTCTCTTTCTCTCTCTCTCTCTCTCTCTCTCTCTCTCTCTCTCTCTCTCTCTCTCTCTCTCTCTCTCTCTCTCTCTCTCTCTCTCTCTCTCTCTCTCTCTCTCTCTCTCTCTCTCTCTGCTCGCGGGCCATTTGAGCACAGAGCGATGAGGACGTTTGCTATAGGAATAATCTGCAGCGAATGGTTCTCCCCTGGCTGAGTGTTGGGTTGAGTGTCAGCGTGATCTGGAAGATAACGTTCGGATCTGACAAACGAATCTGGGCCCGCTGCGGAAATTCTCTATTTAGGTGTATAGCGCACGCCCTGCGTTTTTTTCTTTTGTCTTTTCATCGTCAGTAATTGCCCTTTTCTAGCTAACGTGCGTTTCGTAACACGGTTTTGGGCATTCGCCAGCAGTGAACAACCACCCCACCTCTACATCGTAGCCTAACTGCCCTCGGTCCTCCCACCACACTCCTGTTGTCATTTACGTCATTTTATCCCGTTATACCTTAATTGAATTTTTCCCCAGTTTCCTCTCTCTTTCTCTCTCTCTCTCTCTTTCTCTCTCTATCTCTATCTCTATCTCTGTTTACGACGCGACCGCGCCTCGAGCTCTCGTCTTTCTCGCACGCCCTCATCTCGCGTTCTCCGTCACACACTCTCGTGATTTTAATCACTTTTTCAGGCTGCGAGTGCGCGACACGCTTGACTGTCGCGCAGCCCGAATGTTCCCTCCCTCTCCCTTCCCTTCCCTCCCACCCCCTACCCAGCTCCCCCGCCCCCCCCCCCACGCCCTGATCCCGTTTTAATTTGACATAGCAAAACGGCCATATGCGACTCGTCCGCCGGGTACAGAGATGTCCAGGTTTCGGAAGGAATCTAAAAAGATTCTTGACAGATACAGGAGGAAAACCTTGGGCAGTGCGAAAGTAATTTGCGCGAATACGCTCTACAATATACACATGTGTAATTGGGCATGGCAATGAGACAGCGGGAATATATTTTTTCCTCCGCACAGAGATGGATGGTACACGGAGGGTAGCGGCGGCAGAATGGGGCGTCGCTGTAAAAACCACACACCTCCTCCGTGGCCAGCCGGGCGGCCAGCAGCGGGGGGCTGTGGTGTATCGTGCCACTTTTTTTGCCGCGCCCCATAATGCAATGCGTTGGACGTGACGCGCTATTTCTTTTGGGCAGAGAGCGGAAAAGGAGCCCCAGGGATATTAGGAGGATATTAATCCTGTGGGGGCGCCGTGCCGGGCGGGCCGGGTGGGCCTCCCTAGTACCAACCTGACGGGCTTTCATGCTCGACTCACTCCGGTTAAATAAACATTCTCAGATTTGCATCTACGCGGTTACAGAGCGAGCCTCCCTTTCCCGGTGTCCATCAGGAAGCAGGGTCATGCTTGCAACAAAAATATAGCAACACAAAGCAAACAAAGAAACATTTAAAAAACTTTTTTTAAAAATTAAATAAAATACAATTGGGTGTGCAGAGCCTGAGACGGGACCGCAGTATTACCAACCTGCCGGACCCGCACATGTGGCCAGACCGCCCCACCCCCACCCCTGCTGACCACAGCCCGCAGCCAAGAGGGCCTTGCTTCTTTTTTTTTCGGCTCTCGGCTGGCCTCAATTTTCCGGGCGTCGGCGTCGCTGCTCTGAGTACCTCCGGACCCTACTAGGCCAGCCCACGGCCAGCCCAAGTCCAGCCCACGCCCAGCCCACGCCCAGGCAACGCACGGGGGACAACTATCTGGTGTAACGCGCAGCTGCCGCCATGCCGGCCCTGCAACTCCCCACCACCCCTCCACCTGCCAGTGGTCACCATGGCAACAAGGCGCATGTTTACAATAGGCACCCCACGTGGGAAAACGGACGACAACAGCGGAATTGCTTTGTCGAGTCGCCGAGTGTGTTTGTGGGACAGACAGACCATGGCTATCTCGGCCTCCTGCGGCGAGAAAGTGGGCACGAGGATGACGGACTACATCACTGCCAGTCAGCACCGGGACATCACTTCCCCGTGTGTCGCACCTCGCTGCCTGCGTGCGCGCGCGCGCGCGCGTGTGTGTGTGTGTGTGTGTGTGTGTTTCGCTTAAATCATGGCACTGAATTAAAGGCTACGGACTGCCTCCACCGTGCCATGGGTGTGCCGGTCGTAACGCCCCCCCCCCCCCCCCGCCCTCACCCTCCCCCCTTCTCCCCCCTCCCAATCTTTCGCACCCGCCGGTCGCACCATAACCGCCTTCCGCCTCCCGTTTCTGGCGTCCTCTTGTGTGTGACCCCTCCACCCCCTGCCAGGACTCTCCCTCCCCCCATACGTCTCCCACAGCGTACAGGGGGAGACTCTGAGCCCCCCCCCCTGCTTCCCCTAAGGGGGGGGGGGGGGCAGCACAGCAGTCAGTCTGTGAGGGTGAGCAGCAGGAATACAGAGTGAGACGGAGAGAGAGTAATTCATGACCCTGGCCAAATTCTGTTTTACGGCGCGCCGGGAGGCAGGCGTGGAACTTTTCGACTGTTTTCGACGGCCCTTGACGAGAGGCGGCGCTGTGGCCCGCCCAAGTGCCGCCGTGTGGCGTGCTGCAGTCCCTCGATGACGTTTTTTTTTTTATTTCCCCCAGTTTTAGGTTTTACAGCAATTTGGGCCGCTGTGTCGGGGGATTTCGGGGGTTCGTCTCAGGGTCTTCTCTGTCTGCTTGCTCCTGGCGTCACCGCTCTTCACGCCTCTCGATTAATTTTTTTTTTTTTTCATGTCGACTTCGGTCCTGCAGCGGACCTGGCTAGCTTTGAGGGGATTGTAAGCGTGTCACCCAGAGAAATGAATTCTTGTTTCAAGCCTGATGCAGCGTATTCTTGAAGCATCCAAGAATATAATTCTTGATCGATCCAAGAATATTTCTTGATTTAATTCTAAGATTGGCTTGATTTAAGAAGATTCTTGAGTGCTTTTCGCCTCAGAATCTGCTGCTCTTCACATCCTCCGGGCCCCTCCTATGCAGATCTTGTCGCGTCCAGGGAGTGTTGGCGGGCCTCGAAGTCATGCTGACGCACATCCTCACTGAGATGCTGCCGCTCTGCCGGGCTAGCTCTGTGCCGCGCGCCCGGCATGTGTAAGAGATAACGTGCACACACACACACACACACACACACACACACACACACACACACACGACCTAGGTAAAAGTCCCGGACAATCGGGTGGGTGACAGTCCTCCGGCCGCCCCGCCCGAGATAGTGCAGTACTTGTGCTCACATGTGATTTATCTCCTCCCCTCGCCCCCTCTCTTCCTTCTGCCCCTTGCTGCTACGGACCCTGCACTTTTTCCCCTTTCCACTCAAAAAGAAAGAAGAAGAGGGAGAAGTGGAGGTGTTTCTTTTCAAAGAGCATATCTCTTCCCCGCTCCCCCCCCCTCTCTCTCTCTCTCTCTCTCTCTCTCTCTCTCTCTCTCTCTCTGCTTCTGATCTCACCGTTCGGCAACACGGGTGTTCCATTGTACGCAGAATGCTGTGCACTTTGGCACGGAAAGAAACAACAAGAAACAAGTAGGCCAAGCTGAAAAAAGTTTCAAAAACAGTAATGAAACGGGAGGGAAAGGGGGGGGGAGGAAGGAGGGGTTGGCGGGTGATCCAGCAGCAGAGCCGTGTGCACTGCTGTAACTTGGACCTTCTTGTCGGTAATCTCTCCTCTCCCTCATTCCCCTACTGCTGCCCACCTCCCCTCTCTGTCTGTCCTCGCCGCCGCACCCTAATAGAATATACATGCGAGTACAGCGCACTGCACAAGAAGAGGTGATGCATGTTGGGGAGGGTGCAGGGCCGACAAACGTGACCGGTTCACAAAGTGATCCAATCCGGGGGAAGGGGGAGTGGGGAGTGGTCCCTGCTAAGTCTCATCCTTCCGGGCGGCCGTACCAACATAATAAGCCTGAAGTCAAGAGACGGGCTGAGGCGGGGAGTGGCGGTGGTCTGGCCTGGGAGAGCGACAGGGAGGACCGATGGGCGGACAGAGAGGGGGGGGGAAGGAGACAGAGAGGAGTTGGGGGCACGGAGACCGCCGGAGAGAGAGAGACAGAGAGGCATAGAGAGACAGAGAGAGAGAGAGAGAGAGAGAGAGAGAGAGAGAGAGAGAGAGAGAAAGCGAGAGCAAGAGAGACGTGGGAACAAATCGATTTAGTTGAGAAAAGATTCCGCTCACGAGCGAATCACCAACCTGACCCACACAGAGTCGGCGGCGGAGCACAGCGGAGCGGGAGGGCGCGGCTCGCGCGCTGTGGCGAGAATTCGGCCGAGAATAGAAATTGGCTTTTTCGCCCCCTACACCAAACGGACAGAGATCCCGCCACGCCACCGCCGCCGCGCCACCGCCGCCGCCCGCTGGGATACAGACTGCTCGGCCTGAGCCCCGACAAGTACGCCTACACCCCTGTAGGGGGCGCCCCGAACAGTGTTACCACACCGGTAAATCAAAACTGGCGCCGCGCGGGCAGGGCGCCTGCCATGCACGCCTTCCGGTCTATGGATGGCAGCCGATGGCAGCCCTGCTGGGCCGGCCGAGTCAGACAGCGGAGGGAGGAGGAGGCGGCTGCAGCAGCGGCGGGCCGACGCAAACTTTTGCTGCTCTTATTTTGCAGGGAGCTTCATTAACGAATTCAGAGCAAGTGCTCTCTGACCAGGCAGCCAGAAGCAAGCAGCGGGTGCACCCTTGCGGACGCCTCCCCCCCCCCCTCCATCTCTCTCTCTCACACACAAAAAGGCGTTCGGAATGCCTTGTCCACTTCGCCGCCATTGACAAGCGTTTTCGTCGTCCGTGAACACGCTGAATGATAATGCGCCACATAACCCGTGCCGGCTGTAGCCAGCGCAGCCTGGGAGCCGCTGGCAGACACTTGGAGCCACGCGGGGAGTCTGCGCTCCTGACTGCGCTCCGCACCAGATGGGGCGCCCTCGAGCATCACACATTAGTATGAAAATCAAATTCACGGAGAAAGTGTTTTGTTTCCCTAGTGCGAGACCTTTCCTAAGGCAGGCACTTTGACTGGCTCCCCCCCCCCCTCCTCCCCCTTCACTACCGTGTATTGGATTGTTAAAGTTTCACGAAGAAATTCCTATGGGGACCAAGGAAGTAGTTCTGGCGACGGCAAAGGCGATTTGGGGAAACCAACTGTTATTTAATACGTTTTCTTTGTGTTCTCTGCTGTGTGCCGGCCCTCTTGAGAAAGTTCCTGATGTCATTCTTCCGTGCTCTCTACCCGTCCTTCCTGTTTTTTTTTTTTTTTTTTTTTTTTTAAGTTTCCATTGACTCCAGACACTGCTTTCAGTCCGATCTACGAACAGAAAGAGACGGACGTGCAAGACGGATAGAAAGAGAGCTGACGACAACAGCAACGCTGTGAAGACGCACACATGGCCGTGCCCCCGGGCCGAGGCCAGAGACACACTGCCAGACAGCTACGGTACGCCGGTACCCCCCCCCCCCTCCCCCAACCCCCCTAAAACCCTCTGCCCTCTGCCTCGCAAAGCTACGCTCCAAGGAAAGTTTGAAGGTAGAGGAACCCAACAGAGCGTCCCCGCCCGCCCCGCCCCGCTCCGGACATGCAGTGTGTGCCAACTCCAGATTCTGCCCCTCCCCCTCCCCTTCCCCGTTGTTCCCCACCCCCACCGACTGCTCAGGCCCGTCTAATCTCTCCCTCCCTCTGTGAAGACGCAGCGCGCACAAAGAGCGTGTCGCCCGTAATCAGATATATTACACGAAGCACCGCGCCGTGTGCAGATATCCGACACTTAACTAAAACTATACAAAGGCCCAGGGCGTCACGCACGGACCCTTCTCTGGAGTGTGACGGAAGAGTGATCGAAGCGTGACAGAAGCGTGACGTCGTTACGTGAGGTGCTACGCACAGACAGAACATAGCAACTGCTGGTGACCGATTTCGCTTCGCTTCGTGGCTCGCTGCGGATAATATACAACAATGAACCCATCAGCCTCAGCCTTCTGCCCGCAACAACGGGATTGATTATTTACAGTGCGATGGACATGAGGGCGCTGCACATGTGATTCAGTCGCCCAGCGGACCCCCCCCCCCCCCCCCCTCTCCCTCCCCCCTCTTCCTCTCTCTCTCTCCATCTCTCCCTCTCTCTGGTGGGTCTGATTTGCAGCGTGCTGACGAGGCTCAGCCGCCAGCCCGCTTGCTAGTGCAGGTTCTTCCGCCCCTCCCTTGCCCTCCCTACACTAAACCTGTCAAGTAATTGGCCGCGTCGGGAGAGATCCCCCCCCCCCCCTACCTCTTCTACAACCTTCATCCCCCCCCCCTCCCCCACCGTGTTCCAAGCATCCCATAATTGAAGGAGGGGGTTTTAGGCTGCGTTTGAGGGAGGAAAGAGATGCGAAACGCTGATGCGGTAGTGACAGAGCGGTGCGGCGGCGGTGGCGGTGGCGGCAGCGGTGGCGGCGGTGGCGGCGGTATTTTATACCCTTCAGCCTGTGTGGTACCGGCCCTTAGCAGTAGCGCCAAGAAGGGGTCGACGGTGGTGCACGCGCATCACCGTCTAGCGAAAAAGGGAGGGAGGTAAGAGGGCGAAAGGGAGGGAAGAGAGGAGAGGGAAATAGAGAAAAAGGAAAGAAAAGATAGAAAAGAAGGGGGAGGAAGGAGAGAGAAGAGAAGGAAAGGGAAAGAAAGGCAACAATTCCGAAATGGTAGCGGTAGGGGTGGGTAGATTAGATAGAGGGAGGAAGAAGTTTGGGGGAGGAAGGAAAAGGGAGGGAGAGAAGAAAGGAAGCGAAAAGGGGAGGACGGAAAGAAGATATGAAGGATAGGGAAGGGAGTCATCTTTTCTTTTATAAAATTTATGTTAAGTTTACTGTTGTGATGTATGCCTAGTGGAAAAAAACATACAAAGTGCGTCAATAAATAAACAGACGTCGAAGGTAAAACATACCCTAGTTCTCACTTTTTCAACTCGTTTTTACTCGTTCTTTGCTTACTACTACTACTGCTACGACGTAAAAGCAACTCCAGTAATTGGTAGAAAGCGTTTCATTTCAATAATTTTTTTTAAATTCAAAAGTATATTGAATCCTCAAGATTCAGACCCTGCAAATAATAAATACTACAACTACAAAAAACGGCAAAAATGGGTGGGTCCTACCTCGTCCCAGACCTCCGTCCGGAACCGTTCCTGCTTAACTTCGGTGTTCGGATGGGAACCGGTGTACCAGGAGTTGACCGCCGCTAAGACACAGGCACGACGCAGCCGCCTTGGTAGGCAGGCTTCCGCAACGGCCAACATCGCCCCTTCCGCTGACCAGATTTCAGGAGTCAGCCCCCTTCGACCAGCCAGTTGGTCTGTGGCCGTGAGGCCACTCCCTCGCGGATTGAGAGGGAGGTAGGATGCCCAGATCGTACACGGCCGAAGCCGATTGTACTCTACTCTTCTACGCCATGTATCCAAGTAGGTGTTGCCCGAATACTCCAGATTCCGAGGCCTTACGCTTGAAAAATGTAGAAGGCCGAACCCTAGGCCTCTACATTTAACTTCTGCCGAGTCTTGGCAAGCACCATTCCCCTGCTCGGGCGTCGAACCACTGAGTCAACGAGTGTATTCAACCTCCGAAGAATGGCCGCGGCCCAACGTCCGCGGTCACTCAGACAACACACTTTGAACATGTTCATTTGGTATATTTTACCCACCATCCTCGGTCGGCAGACTTCAGAAAAATATTTACTCCGGCAAAGAGTTGAACCCCGGACCTTGCGGTCACCGATCAGCCCGCTAGCCCACTACGCTACGGAACTGGGGTGGAGGGGAGCAGCGCGCTATTGATACTTTAGCCACTGTTGTCCCGCAGAGAGCAGCACCGTTGCCTCCGAGAGATGGCGCTAGTGGTCAACGGCGTTTTCTGGCTCGCGCTGCTGCTATACATACAGCAAGTTAGTCTAGTCTCCGGGCGAGTCCCTTCCGCACGTACCCAGTGGTTTTGATCTGACGGCATCAGTTGGGCATGTTTGACACGTCCGACCCACATGTTTATTATTGAGTCGTTAGGAAGCGAAGTGATGTTTAGCCCCCAAAGCAAGGCAGTCAATCCGAGTCAGGCGATTTCTTAGCAGTTTCCTGGTTTCTCGTTCATTTTTCTGGTTTTCCATTACCAGATAATAATAATTAATAATAACTAATAATAGTTAACAACAATCATTCTTATTACGCCTCTGAGCAAGCCTCTCACTAGGGTGAAAGTCTAAAAATGCACTAACCCATGCGGCTGCGGAGCTGCGATAGTGATCGGCAGTGCGCTCTGCCACTGTCGGCCCGCAGAGCAGAATCGCTAACCGGTGGCTTTTGCGGAGCGCTCAGTCCGCGCGCTGTGCGGCGCTGTGGTTGGTCAGCCCCTCGTACCGTTCGCCTCTGTCTCTCGGGCAGAGCTGGAATTTGCACGCGGTGCGCTTCGTCTGCGCTAGCAGGGTCTGGTGAGCCCTTTGACCACCGCGCGCTGAGGAGGCCACTCCCGGTGGTGGTCGCTGATTGAAACAGGATTGTACTCGTGGAGCGGGGGGGGGGGGGGGGGGGGTTGTGTTTCATGGCAATTTTTCACAATTTTTTCACGAACAAATAATATATGTTTTTTCGCCTCAGTTGATCAAAATTTTTTCGGCGGCGCGGTGGCGGTGGGGCGTCAGGGTCTAGTACTGGTCCGTCAAACAGAGTCGTGGGGGACACATATACCCCGCTATGCGGCGCAATGCGGCGCTATGTGGTCTGCTCGATGTCCTTTCCCAACAGCCTCTGATCATCAGGGTGCCCTGTTCACACCCGCTCTTGTGTCCCTCACAACCGCACGACCGTGTTTGCGTGACAAACAGACAGAGGACGGGCGGACAGACACTCTGCTGCTGACGGACCCCGAACGGGGGGGCCACAGGCTGTGCCGCGCCCCCGTCGGGTATGGGCCACAAAGTACTGTACTCTGCGGTGTGGGAGCGCGTTGGCGTGTGCCTGCGGGTTGCCTACCCCAACAGGCGCCCGCTGTGTGTGTGTGTGTGTGTGTGTGTGTGTGCGGGCGAGACCCCCCACCCCCAGACCCCCGCAGAGCCCGGCGGCCTCCCCCGCTGTTCAAAAGCAGGACCCCTACCCTCTTTTCGCTGTAGCCCGCTCCCCCCCCCCCCTTCTTAGAATGAATCCCCAAACATATCCCTCGTCCCCGCTCCCACCCCTCTCTTACCGCCCCCCACCCCACCCCCTCAGACCAGGGGGAGGAAGGTCCAGACGTTGGGTGAGAAAATAAGAGCACGTAGGTCGGCTGACAGCCTGAGGAGGACTGGCACACATTTCCGCTCCAAAGGCGACTCAATCCCCCGAGCCGTGCCGTGCCGTGCCGTGCCGTGCCGTGCCGTGCCGTGCCGTGCCGTGCCGTGCCGTGCCGTGCCGTGCCGTGCCGTGCCGTGCCGTGCCGTGCCGTGCCGTGCCGTGCCGTGCCGTGCCGTGCCGTGCCGTGCCGTGCCGTGCCGTGCCGTGCCGGGCCGGACGGTGCCGGGCGCTCCTCGGCGGAGCTGCGCGGCACACCGTAAACACACTTGGTACAATATCTGACGCTCCGAACAAACTTTGATCGTGGGAAATCAAATCAGAGGATCATTCGTGTGCGACGTATCGCGTTAATCACATTGCCGGCAAGAAACGTAGCAAAAGTCCTTACCGTTTTTTTTTGTGATCTCTCCACGTCTTAAGAGGCCTTTGCGTCTCATTGGGGATATGGCGCGCGCTGCGACAGCCCACCGCTAATAACAAACGTCCAACAAAACACCAGCCCTTTTCGTTTATTTTTTATTTGTTTCATTTTGTCGTTTTATCTTGTTTCCTGTTTCCTTTTTTTTTTTTTTTTTTTCTGTCTTGTTGCCGGAAAGGAAAGCAAGAGAAGGCGAGAAAACGCAGAGAGGGGCAAGTATGCAAAAAAGGACGGAGAAAGATTTGGGGTGGGGCTGCGGCTGCGGCGGGAGACAGGGCCAGCAGCGTGACCAACAAAGTTGCAGAAACGCTTTCGTGGAGTTCTAGGGCTTCATTCTATGTTCCCCCCTTTTTCCGCATAGTTATCATCATAGAGAAGGTAACCACTTCGTACCCCGATCGCTACATATAATTTCTCCATGGTCATGACACAAGTAGTCCGATGTCAAGTCGTAGAAAGGGTGCGTGTGTGTGTGTGTGTGTGTGTGTGTGTGTGTGTGTGTGTGTGTGCGTAGAGGGAGGGAGGGAGGGAGGAGGAGAGAGAGAGAGAGAGAGAGAGAGAGAGAGAGAGAGAGAGAGAGAGAGAGAGAGAGAGAGAGAGAGAGAGAGAGAGAGAGACGCCCCTGACGCGCTTAAGGGTGAGAGCAGGGTCCTAGCGAGCTGTGGCTGTGCGTCACTCGACCCTTATGACCGCGGCCGGGGGGAGAGATCGCTTTTACACCAAGTAAGTGTGTTCACTTGAGGTTGAGTAAAAATAAATAAAAAAAGAACGAGTGGGTACTGTGTGCCTGCGTGAAGGGGGGGGGGGGGGGGGTAAAGCAGCGCACCTGCTTTTGCGTAAAGGCCGCACACTGGGTCGGCCAGCAGAGGGGTTGCGGGTGCGGGGGGGGGGGGGGGAGCACACAAAACAACCTGGCACCCTAACGCCTCTGCTCTGGCCCCCAACTCCATCACAAAGTGGGCACCGAGCAGGACTCGGGGCCGACCCCGCGACACAGGGGAGGGAGGGAGGGTGAGAGATATGGGTAATTCGGTCCGCGCCCCGCCCCCGCACTGCCCCCGCACTTCTTAGCGCCCCGTCCGCCGCTCAGGGGAAATGGCCCGCAGCACCGTTTTAGGTGAATCGGACGGTCGCGGAGCGACTGTGCGAGAGAGAGAGAGAGAGAGAGAGAGAGAGAGAGAGAGAGAGAGAGAGAGAGAGAGAGAGAGAGAGAGAGGCCACTCTCACATTCATCGCCTGTGCAATCGTGCCCAAGTCCGCCAAGTACACTGGGATAGTGCTCAGAGCCCTGCATTCACACACACACACACACACACACACGCATGCGCTCCGCTGCTGGCCGTATTTACCTTGACTTGGTTACCTCTCGGCCACGGGTTTCCTGGGATAGCGACAACGCGAGCCGGGAAATAGAAAAGGAAGGGCGTGTTTCGGAAGGGGGGGGGGGGGGCAGCAGTACTAGTGGCATCAGCAGCAGCAGTAGCAGCAATAGCAGCAGTAGCAGCAGCAGGAGCAGCAGCAGCAGCAGCAGCAGCAGCATGAGCTAGCAGCGGCAGCAGCAGTGTATCGGGAACACGGTGTCCGCGGTGATGTACGGCGCGGTGTCCGGCCCGTGTGCGCAGGTACGCTGGGCTGCATTATTCACAGCACAACGGCGATACGCTGCGAATAAGCAATGCGCGTGTCTCCGGTGGACGCAGCACGGCTTCCTGGCCGTCACCATCCCGAACGCTGGATGCACCAGAGCTATGCGGGGGGGGGGGGGGGGGCAGCGGCGCCTTGCTCCAAAATGAAACGCGCAGTCGTGCCACCTTTATGGGGTACGAAGCCACGGTAAAGTAGCCCCAAAGTGACGCGGAGACTCAGAACCCCGCCTCCCCCGCCGCACCGGTACCAACTGATTTTATTATTGCGCAACGCGAAGCGCCGTCCCACCGTGTGAAGCAAACGCCTCAGCTCCCCCGCCCTGTGCACTGCTGCCAACATCACCAATCGCCGTCGCGGGATTTGAGCCCGGCGGTGGCCCTCTGGAGCAGGGCCGTAGCCAGACTCATGGGTTTCGGAGGCGGATATGTCTCGCTAATTGCCTATATTCAGGAGTTCGTTATGCGGGTTGCCTACCCGGTCGCCGGTTTCGGGGTAGTTGTGGTGGGGTGGGGGGGGGGGTTAACCCCTAGTCCCCTCTCCCCCCTGGCTACGGCCCTGCTGTGGACAGACGTCGGCGTGCTGCTCTGGTTTACCCCACGCCCCGCCGCAAGCACAGTCTTTGCAAGTCTCGGGCGGCGCGCCGCCTCCCCCTCGCCCCTCGTCCCCTCTCACTCCCACTCCACTAGTCTGCGTCTGTGCTGCTCAGCTCGGCTTGACACACATTTTTCTTGCGCCCGACACGCACGGCCCTCAGCGGCAGCAGGGGCACGGAACGGAGTGGGTTCGGTTCCTACCCAGGGTGCTGTCTCCCGGCCGCGCTGTCTCTCAGAAGGTTTTATATTTCTAAGCCAGCTCTGTTTTCGGTCTTTCGGGCGCACTCGTGGAAACCGTTTCTCGGGACAAGTAAAATTTACTTGATCCAACCCCCATTGGGCATTGTTATGACTAAGTCTATAAAAATGTTGAACCAATGACAAGAAAAGTCTTGGTCGACAAGAAAAATTCTTAATCCAGCACAACATGACTTCACGTGAGAAATTATTTTGCTCCGTTCAATCACCAAAAGATCAAGACATTCAATAGACTTGGAACAAGAAAGCCTTCCTCTGAGAGTCGCGCCGCGCCGCGCCGCCTTCTCATTTGCGTATCAGATCACACGCATTACGCATTCAGTTCTGATTTTTAATTACTATTTTTTTAGTTAAGTTGATTATTTTTTTGTTTTTTCAATTTTGTTAATTTTAGAGTTAAATCGTGCTGTCGGCTGGAAACGGGCCAGTTAGGAAAGAATGCGGGGGAAGTTGTTTCTTCGGCCGCGGTTGGCTCCCCAGGCCAGGCTGTATCGCAGGGGGTGGTCGCAGGCGCCCAGTAAACAGTTGTTTGCCGCGCTTCCAAGGTGAACCGCCGTCCCTCTCCCGCCCGCTGCCAAAGTTTCTACTGTCTCTTTTTAGTGTGTGTGGGTGATGCAAGCGTATCAAAAGTTTAATAAAATGTTAACCCGTGAAGCCCCGTTATATTACACATCAGAAGGCGGCGTTTAGGTTTAGCAACATGCCCGCGCGCGCCGCGCGCGCGCACACACACACACAAACACACACACACACACACACACACACACACAGACGCGCGCGCGCGCAAGCCGAGAGCACCGTCTCTGGTGGCTGTAATAAATTAGGGCAGAGGAAGTTTATAACCATCGTGCCGGTGTCGTTTCGAGTCTCCTGGCCCGTGCTGTGCTCATCACAAGGTCACTCACTCCGGGACCTGCTCCAGGACCTCCCCCGGGCTCTCCCCCGCCAGAGGACTCCCCCGACACCCTCCCCCGCCCAGCACCGGCGCCGAGGCCCAAAAGTCGACACTTTCTCCCCCATAAAACTTATAGGATTTTTATGGCGACTGCGCGCCGCTGCGCTCGTTCGTCTTTATGTGGACAACCACATGTGAAGGCGGAGTTATAAACACACGCGCTGCATCCGTCCTTGTCCCACCGCTGCGCCCGCGCGGGCCGGGTGCGAGTGAAACAGAAGTAGCAGCTCGCTTGTTTTTCTCGTCCACGCGGCCGGGACCCCGCGCTCGCCCCGAGGCTCCGAGGACTCCGGCGCGGTTCCGGCCTCGTGCCTACGACGTCTCCATGGCTTACTGCGGGATAAAAGTCGTTGACTTCGGAATGGGGGATCTGAAATTTGTGGACGCGGTATGTGTGGGAGTGAGATCACTGGGGTGCGTGCGCCCTCCACGTCAGGACGGACTACCTGCCTGACGGCCTGGCCACTGAACAAACTCAACCGGCCACGCTGCGGCCCCCACTGCCCCCGCAGCCCCCGCAGCCCCCCGCAGCCCCCCGCAGCCCCCGGCAGCCCCCGGCAGCCCCCGCAGCCCCCGCAGCCCCCGGCAGCCCCCGCAGCCCCCGCAGCCCCCGGGCCTCAGCACGCCTCGCCAACAGGTTGCCGTCATATCAGGCACTGGCCGCACAGAGCCGCACGGCGGGGCCCGGTGGGGCTCGGAGCCCTCGGTACACACAACTCCCACGGCTGTCGATAGGGCCCTGCTCCGTGCCCATGACGGTCCTCACAGTGTTGCCTAATCCCTGCCGGTGGCCAGCTGACCGGCCAGCAAACTCGGCTCGGACCTGACCCCACTGACAGCAGAAACTCTGATCCTGGGGGGGGGGGGGGGGGGGCTTACTCACAAAAAATGCGATTGGCTGTCTCTCGGACAGCGCCGGAATTGCGCGCGGTGTGCTCCGTCTGCGCTCAGGGTCGCTCTACTCGTTCTTTGTTTACTACTACTAGGGGCTGTTCAGATACCAACGTGGGCACATTTTGGGCACTTTTTGACCCCCCCCCCCCCCCCCCCGCCCCCCCAGTGGACAGAAGTGGACATTTCCAAACTGAAAGTTCTGCACACAGAAAATTGTGTTCTTGATCCCGGTAAAATGCAAGAACACAATTTTCTGGTTGTGCTTCAGTGCTGAATCATAATGATGGCAACGGCCTTTTTTTTTTGGCATCTCCTTCCTCTTTCTTGCCAACTTTTTTGTACCCTCAACATCTTCCTGGCCCCAACTAGGCACTACTCTACCCGGGGCACGGAAAAATTTTCTTCCGTCTATTCGATGAATGATGCAACAACGCGCCGCACGCACGCACGCACGCACGCACGCTGCGCCCCCCAAACAAGGCCGAAACTCTCATGTTCGCGGATGAATGAAGCCTCTTCGTCCCCGTGGCGGCCTCGGTTCGCTTCTGCCACGAGATTGTTTCCTCGGCTGTAAGGCCGACAGGATTAACATTAAATATGAATCGAGACCTGCCGCGATTCGGGAACACCGGAGCGCCAAAAAAAGCCATGAAAAGAGTCGGCGGTAGAAGGTTTGATTTTCGTGTCTCCTCCGTGATGCTTTGCCGTCGCGTCGCTGCGTCGTGGGTTCTAGTCTTTTTCTCTCAGTTAAAAAGAACTATTTCCTAGCAAGACAAAATATTTTCAGCAGTGTGTGGGGAAGGCCGCAAAGGTGCTCGCCAGGCAGCCCCTCAGGGGGCGGCGACCCTTGGACAGTCGTTGTGTCGGGAGCGTCTCCGGGGGCGAGATCTACTGTCCCTGTCATCCTCGAAAACTTAGACCGGAGCGGAAGGGCGAGAGAGACAGGGAGAGAGACACAGAGAGAGAGAGAGAGAGAACAGACAGAGAGAGAAAGAGAGAGAGGGAGGGAGACAGATAGAGAGAGAGAGGGGGAGAGAGAGAGAAAGAGGGAGGGAGGGAGAGAGAGAGAGAGAGACGGACACCCAGAGAAACGACCTCTTGATTCAAGCCTTGAACAGCGTATTCTTAAAGCATTCAAGAATACAATTCTCGATCCAAGAATATTTCTTAATTTAACTCTAAGATTGGTTTGATTGAAGAAAGTATTCTTGAATGCTTTTATCCTAAGAACGAATTTCTCTGGGTGGATGTGGAGGGGGGGGGGGGTCTCCACAAAGAGAGGAGAGGCTCTTCCAGGTGCTGCCCTGTGACCCCGCGCGTGCCACGGCACACGCTCACAAGCACGCATACACGCACAGCTCGAACACGCCCCGAGGCATGGTGTAAACCAGCACTCCCAGCGCAACTGGCAGAGTTTTCGCACGACATTACAGAAGTATACCTCGGCAAAACGACTAAACGACGACCCCTCTACCCCCTATCCACCCACCCTCACACAAACACACGCACACACACACACACACACACACACACACACAGAATGGAATGGCCCTACTTGTGATCTATCGCTCATTTCAATTCTGAGCGTCGCGCGTTTTGACTTCCAAGGGAATGAGCGGAAACGGGCGCTGTCGGCTTGTTTTGTCTCCGTTTATTCCCCAGTCACGCTGACCCCAGCTGCTGTCATTCAGACCGCCCTTAAGAGTGATGACATCATCTACATCAAAAACAACTCCCAGACTCTCTCGGCGGCCCCTCCAGCGGGACGCGCGCGCTGCCAGTTGATATAGGCCTCTCGCGCGCCCCGGAGGGGTTGGGAGGACCGGGGGGGGGGGGGGGGGATGACTTGGTGCGCGGAGGCGGCAGCAGCGTATATATTTTGCCCAGAATCACTCGAGACGCGATTCCGGCTGTCGCCGCTGTAGGGAGACGATGGCGCCATGTTGACAACGCTGACGGCTCCCCAACCCCACTGCCCGGGCAGCCCCGGGCCGGGCCTGGGGCTGGGGCACACCACACAGCCTATGACTTAGGCAAGCTCTGCCAGACGATGCCCGCCCCAGCGCCCGCACTGCCCTCCGCTGCTGCCGCTGCTGCTGCTGCTGCTGCTGCTGCTGCTGCTGCTGCTGCTGCTCACCGGGCTGCCGAGCCTGTCGATCACAGGCGCTCAGTGCCATGTCTGCACCCCAATGCACCTCGGTCTCTTCCTTTCTCTTTTCTCTCTCTCTCTCTCTCTCTCTCTCTCTCTCTCTCTCTCTCTCTCTCTCTCTCTCTCTCTCCCCTTTCTATACTGTCTCTCTTTATCTCCGGTCTATCTCTGTCTATCTCCGGTCCTGCCCCGAAGGCATGGAGTGATTGCAAGCGTTTAACTCGTATTTCCCTTCTGGCTCGCGAGTTTGGGAATTGGCCGGTGTTGTGTGGAAAAGCAGCTCGCTCGTTGTCTGGAAGGGAACTGAAACAAGGGTGGCAACGAAAATCAACGGAACTAGGCCAGAGCCGGGCGGCGGCGTGGATTGTGATAAGGGCCCCTGGAGCCGCGGGGGCCGTGATAACCTTCTACGACATCGGGGCGGGTTATCTTTCTGTCAGGACGAGGCTGGTGGCAGAAGAGATTTCTGCTGCCTTGGCGCTCGGGGTATCAGCGCTGGCTAGCGCCCCACCGCTCGCCCGCTGCACGGTGTGAATAGAGTTGACGAACGGTGATGCCTGTTGTCACGTTGGCATGGCGCCCCGCCTCCAGAGGCGCCATCATATCAGGGGTGGTTCATGAGAGAAAAGAGTGTCGGACGTGAAAGATTGCTCCCTCCGCCGAAATAGCAGAGGGCGAAATACGGAGAGAGGCGAGAGGAAAGGGGGGGGGGGAGGAATTCTCAGCATCATTTTTCAAGGCACAATCATCTACGGTGATAAAGCCTCAAGAAGATGCAAGAAAAGGTTCTGTCGTGTCTTTTTTATTTTGTTTTTGTGTTTTGGTGATGCGAAGCTGCCTTATTTATTTAACTTATGTCCGGGAGCATCCGAGGAGATTAGTGCAGCGAACGAGTCTTGTAATGCGAGGCTGTGCACTTTCGACTCCTCCACTGGAGAAATTGAGAACGAAAGGGGAAAGAGGGCGGAAAAAGAGGTTTGCGAAAAAGAATAAACAATAAACTGCAGGCACTGTCGGATCCCGAGGGAAATTCCGTGTCCATTATGTTGGTCACAAAGCCAGGCCCGCGCCGTAAGGGGCTGCCCCAGGCTGCCCTCAGGCGGAAGCTTCCCTCGCATCCTCGTTTTTTTTTAATTCCCATGATTGCACGTGAAAACATGCAAAATTTTGTGTTATATTTACAAATGGGACAAACGGTATAGGCCTTGGAAAAAAGATCAGTACAAAAAAAAATAAAAGAGGACAGAGGGTTTAAATGAAAAGGGGAGGAGGAAGTATGAGAGCATGGTGAGGGAGTGAGGAGGGAAAAGGAGGGGGGGGGTGATGTAGTAACGGGATCACACGCAAGCTCACGCAGGATGTTCGTGAAGAGCAGAGGATGTGAGGCTCATTTCCAGGCCGGCTCTCCGGGCGGTCAGCAAGTTGCTGCAAAACAACAACTCCTTACTACCCAGCAAAACTGCAGGGCATGGGGGCTGCACACGGGGCTACACGGGGCTACACGGGGCTACACGGGGCTACACACATGCACATTATCCGTGTTCTGTGGTGCGAAACCAGCCGTGAGGACGCGCCACGTTTGAAAAGGAAACGACGAGGTTGGATTTTAATTTTATTTTTGTGTTGTACAAGGAAAACTTCAACTGGTAGATTAAAAAGTAATTGAATGGGGTGTTCACGGAATGCGAGACTGTACGCGGTGGGGCCTTGCAGGGCGTGAGGCGGGGAAACAAGACGAAACTGTAAACAGCGTAAAAAGGGGGGAGGGGGCGGCGGACAAGATATGATGCAGTGTATTAGAAGGCGGTAGGGCAAAGAGACGGGAGAGAAAGAGGGAGGGAGGGAGAGACAGAGAGAGAGAGAGAGAGAGAGAGAGAGAGAGAGACAGAGAGAGGCGCGGGGCAAAGAGGGAGGGAGGGCAGTGCGGCGCTTTTCCCTTTCCTGAATACAAATTCCACATACATTTCGCCAGAGTTTCGACTCCCACGGAACAAAGACTCTTTCATGCGAATGAGCGCGTGCGAAAAATTAGATTACAAACCGGAACAACTGGGCTTGGCGTGGTGGGTGCGGGACAAGGAGCGGAGGCGGGCACAGAAGGTGGGAAGTCATACATTGACACAATGCGAGCAGAGCGTTGGGCGGCTGGGCTGGGCTGGGCGTGCCGCGCTCTTTTGCGTGCTGCTTGGGGTTCAGCCCAAAAGGGCTAAAGCTTCAGTAGTACTCCTGGTGCGCCCTCGAAGTATTCAGCAGGTATTCTCCCGGTATTCTCAATAACAGTATCCTCAAAATACCTCTTCTCAAAATGGCAAAAATGTCAAAATTCTTCTCAAATTGCATAATTACATATGCATTCCGAAGAATTTATTGTTCTTGGCCAGCGCGGGGGGGGAGGGGGGGGGGGGGGGGAACAAATCTGCCCTGTTGCACCACCTTGCAGTCCGCGCAAACAATGTTCTTATTTGCAACGTTACCAGCACGCGCTACCTTTTAACAGTGCATGCAACCGCGCTCGGTGTCCATGTCAGAGGAGGAAGGTTCAAGGCCTGGCGGAGTGGTCACCCGGGCCGACTCTGGGCGCCCTTCTGCCTCTCTCTCTCTCTCTCTCTCTCTCTCTCTCTCTCTCTCTCTCTCTCTCTCTCTCTCTCTCTCCCTTACACTTTCACTCTCTGCACCCCTCTTACCCTTTCCTTTAAAAAGATTCTATTTACGCTGGGCGGAGAAATGAGAATAAACAGCCACAAGCGAATAAGTTGAATCTACGTTGACTTGTGCTGCTCGGGGGAAGGAGATCCATTATTTTAACATCACCGTAACCGGGGAGAAAGAGGAAAAGAAAGAGTGAGAGAGAGAGAGAGAGAGAGAGAGAGAGAGAGAGAGAGAGAGAGAGAGAGAGAGAGAGAGAGAGAGAGAGAGAGAGAGAGCGCGAAAGGAATGCTGTTGCTGCTGCAAACTTTGGTGCCGTGAATTGTTAACGCAATATTACGCGAGAAGGACTGGTGGGACCCTTCAGGGGCCCTCCGCGTTGCTTGTGGATGCCCCCCCCCCCCTCTCTCTCTCTCTCTCTCTCTCTCTCTCTCTCTCTCTCTCTCTCTCTCTCTCTCTCTCTCTCTCTCACTCCTCGTATGCTGGCCGTCACGATAGAATCGGTGTCGTGTCAGAGTCTGCACCAGCAGACTCCCCTTCTCTGCGAATTCCTTCCATTACCACGGACGTGTACTGCCGCTTGTCCTCGTGTCCACCGAGGCCTTTTGGGTGTGGGTGTGAGTGAGGACCATGGCCATGTGAGGGTGCGAGGAGAGGGGGGGGCAGGGGGCCGATTGAGGACACATCAGACGGAGTCCACGGGCTGCTGCGTGTTCGGGCGTGAGATCAGAGGCTGTCGGCCAGTGAGACAGGGCTGCCGCTGCCGCTGCCGCTGCCGCTGCCGCTGCCGCTGCCGCTGCCGCTGCCGCTGCCGCTGCCGCTGCCGCTGCCGCTGCCGCTGCCGCTGCCGCTGCCGCTGCCGCTGCCGCTGCCGCTGCCGCTGCCGCTGCCGCTGCCGCTGCCGCTGCCGCTGCCGCTGCCGGACCCTGCGGCACGTAGCCGATACCACACAGGCCCGGCAGGCCCTGCAGGCCCAGGCTGTATCCCGGCCCGGCCCAGACGGACGCCCAGACTGATTGACTGACAGCGCACAGAATTTCGGGTGCCGGCGCTGACATCCATCAGGGAGTTGGCTCCAGACCAGGGCCGGGGCCGGCCGAGAGGGCGTCTCTGCTGATGGATCCATGGCTGCCAACACAAACACGCCGACCTCGGCGGGGAAGGCACACTCCGCCGCGCACTCCGCCAGCGGGGCGCCGGCTACAATAACTCAAACATTATTGGTACAACTAGCTGCGGAGTACACGAGGGCCCCCACCGGCTCCGCGCTCTACCCTTCATCTTTTTATTCTCTTCTTCTTCTTCTCCTCCTTCTCGCCAACTTTTCCCTCCTGTTTGGCTTGAAACAGCTTTGCCAAGAGAGTTGTTGTGCGTCTGCTCCGCCCAGAAGTATCCCCCCGGCAGAGCCCCCAGTCACCTCCAGGCCGGCGCCCCCCCCCCCCCCCCCCCCCCCCGCGGCCCTGCACAAAGGCATGCACATCACACATCACTGACACGCGCGGGGCACGCGCGGGCACGCGCGGGGCACGCGCACACCTCAGCACGGCGGACAGTGGGCTCCGCCGGGCTCCGGGCGCTGCCGATATCTCCGACTGATCGGTATTTGCATATCAAAGGAGGTGAGGAGACCATAGAGGAAGGGGAGGGAGCTGTCAGTGGTGGACCCCAGGGCTCCGCGCTGTTAGGGAAGAAGATAAAGAATCGGAGGGGAGGGCGCACCAGCTACAGACACACTCGGCTGTTGAAGACAAATCGCGTTCCCCGACACTCTGATCGCCACGCATCGTATTGTATATACAGACGGCACTGTTACAACAATGTCGGATACGGCAGCGGCGACTCATGCCAACCCCAGCTAAGCGGCCAGTCAGGCAGCCAGCCAGGCAGCCAGCCAGGCAGCCAGCCAGGTGGACAGCGGATAGCCAGGCAGGAAGCCACGCAGCCAGCCAGCACGGCCTGTTGTGACGATCACTGGCGTCGAAAAATACGAGCGGGCATCCGGTCTGGTCCGGACCGGCCCGGGCGGGTCAGGACACAGCTCAGCACGGCACAGGCCCCGCGGGGACACGAGCCACGGCCTCACCTGGGTGCGAGTGAGACAGACAGCGGGGCGGGGATATAGGTACAGGCACACCGAGGCTGAAGATTAATTTTAGGCCAGTGCGCGCGTAGCCTGGCGTGGCCCTCTCTGGGCCGGGCTGGGCTCCTGGGGGGCCGCCAAAGCCCGTTGATTTGGAATAACGACGGGCTAATCTCTCTTTCTTTCCGTGTGACCACTCGCACTGCTGCTGTCTCTGTCTGGCCGCCTCTCTCTCTCTCTCGCTCTCTATCGCTCTCTGCATTTCGTGTAAAAAAAAACGCAAAAAATGGGTGGGTCCTACCTCGTCCCAGACTTCCGTCCGGAACCGTTCCTGCTTAACTTCGGTGTTCGGATGGGAACCGGTGTACCAGGAGTTGACCGCCGCTAAGACACAGGCACGACGCAGCCGCCTTGGTAGGCAGGCTTCCGCAACGGCCAACATCGCCCCTTCCGCTGACCAGATTTCAGGAGTCAGCCCCCTTCGACCAGCCAGTTGGTCTGTGGCCGTGAGGCCACTCCCTCGCGGATTGAGAGGGAGGTAGGATGCCCAGATCGTACACGGCCGAAGCCGATTGTACTCTACTCTTCTACGCCATGTATCCAAGTAGGTGTTGCCCGAATACTCCAGATTCCGAGGCCTTACGCTTGAAAAATGTAGAAGGCCGAACCCTAGGCCACTACATTTAACTTCTGCCGAGTCTTGGCAAGCACCATTCCCCTGCTCGGGCGTCGAACCACTGAGTTAACGAGTGTATTCAACCTCCGGGGAATGGCCGCGGTCCAACGTCCGCGGTCACTCAGACAACACACTTTGAACACGTTCTTTTGGTATATTTTACCCACCATCCTCGGTCGGCAGACTTCAGAAAAATTTTTACTCCGGCAAAGAGTTGAACCCCGAACCTTGCGGTCGCCGACCGGTCCGCTAGCCCACTACGCTACGGAGTTATGGTGGAGGGCAGCAGCGCGCTATTGATACTTTAGCCACTGTTGTCCCGCAGAGAGCAGCACCGTTGGCTCCGAGAGATGGCGCTAGTGGTCAACGGCGTTTTCTGGCTCGCGCTGCTGCTATACATACAGCAAGTTAGTCTAGTCTCCGGGCGAGTCCCCTCCGCACGTACCCAGTGGTTTCGATCTGTCGGCACCAGTTGGACATATTTGGCGCTTACTGTGGTCCCGCAGAGAGCAGAACCGATGGGATGATTTGGCTACTGTTATGTGGAAAAACATACTAAAGCGTACTATTTTTATCAAAGACCCGCTGTAAATAAATCTTTCTCATTTTTACCAAAAATACCCGTAACTTACCTATCGTTCCGTAAGGTTGAATCTTACTGGTATTTTTAAATCCCTAATTAACCGGTTATTCTAAAAGAAAATAACCAGGCAACCGGTTATCAAAAATAACCGGTTAATAACAGGTTAACCGGTTAACCGCACAGCCCTAGTGGTGATGGTGGCCTGCCGCCTCCTGCTGCTGCTGCTGCTACTACTGCTACTACTACTGCTGCTGCTGCTGCTGCTGCTACTGCTGCTGCTGTTACTGCTGCTGCTGCTGCTACGTTCATCGCTGGCGGCCGTTCATCGCCAGTCCCGGAGAGTGGTACGGAAACCCAAATCGTCCGGGACTTCCACTACTGCTTCTCGCGGGTAGGGGGGGAGGGGGAGGGGGGAGAAGCGGGGGTAAGCGACCGAAATGGAGAAAGAGACAAGACATGCGATGGGGCTGGCGGGGCAGGGGGCGGTGGACCGGAGCTGCTGGGAAAGGGAAACAAAATGGGCACAGCACTACGGCTAACCGCGAACCCGGGAGGCGCGCGGGGGGGGGGGGCGAACGGTGCGCAATGGCAACTGCCAGTATACATTAGGCATCCACACACACAAGCACACTAGCAGGAATTTAGATTCGAAAACATTTCAACGGATCACGCGTGGATGTGGCCACAATTGTGTGTGAATCTCGCTCACCTCAGTTACCAACGATGAAACTTTAGCAATATTTTTTTTCAGCTATGAAACGTTTTGCAGCCACATTTTTTTTATTATTTTCTGTTTTTCTGCAAAGTTGTTTCAAGTAGTCACAGAAGAAGAGAAACTGCTGCTGCTGCGCCTTGTCACATGCCGCGAGGCGAAAGCAGTCAATCTACACGCGAAGGGTTTCCAGCCCCGTCTGCTGCCACCGCCTTCAATAATACAAGCATACCGTGTCGTGCTACCGCACACACAGCCCCGTGCCCCGCCAGAGCTGTGTTGCTGCACTTTAATTACCCCCCTTCCCCTCACGCCTCTTCCCGTTAGCAAACACCTCCTTCGGGACCTCTTCCCCACAGCAGCCCCCCCCCCCTTATTATTACGCGTGCTTTTGCAAGCGGCTATGTCCCGACCTCGTGAGACATGCCGCCATAGCGGGAGTAACAGTGAATTTCTGTAACCGAGCGAACTCGTCTTACCTAAAAAAGAATATTCCGGGCTCCCCTACGCAATTATTATTTGTATTACGTACTCGAAATGTACGCGCGAATTGAAATTACTTCACACATGAACAAAATACAAGCGAGTTCTGGTTGGGGGTTGGACGGGCGTGCGGCCTGGCAGACACGTCCGCGCCGCGGCGCGCAATGCGTCACCACCGCAGCCCTGCTAAGAGATAAATCGGATGGAAATGTATTCGAGCTCGCCGGCTGCTGCCGCGTGATACGGGGCGGGAGGGGGAGGGAGGGGGCGGTAGTGGGAGGGAGGGAGAGGGAGGGGGAGGGAGGGGGATAAAAACGGCACCCGTATGACATGACCGGAATATAGCAAGAGGGGCGAGAATCGGAAGGTTGGCATCGCCGTGGCGGCGGCAGCGGAGGCCCAGACCTGCCGCAGCGCGTCTCTCTCGGGCCGGTGGCCCCCCGCAGGCCCGCAGGCAGAAGGGAAGGAGGGAACGGCGGCGCGGGATGTCGATACTTGGACCACAATGAGAAGCGGAATGGGAAGCGCAGCCGGGCGGCGGGGGTAGGGAGCGCCTGCGGAACAGACGGTAGGCCAGCCCGCAACACACGCGTGCTCGACGGGACGGCCTACCCGCCAGGCGCCTTTTGAGGGCGCCACGGCGTAGCTTCCTCACGGCCGAGCTGAAGGGCTTCCGGAACAACAGCCCCGGGGCGCCCCATATGGGGCTAAGGGCCGGCCGGTGTGGTCGGAACGGACGCCCTGCGCCGCACGTGGTCAAGGGTCGGCAGGGTAGCGAGGCTCAACGCTCACTGCGTGTGTGAGTGTGAGTGTGTGTGTGTGCGTGTGTCTGTGTGTGAGACTGGCATACCTTGGCCCTTCCACGTTCGCTTCCATTCACATACTCACGGCCACTCCACTCCACTATTTCCGTCCATCCTTTTCTTCTTCTGTCTGTCTGTCTCTCTCTCTCTCTCTCTCTCTCTCTCTCTCTCTCTCTCTCTCTCTCTCTCTCTCTCTCTCTCTCTCTCTCTCTCTCTCTCTCTCTCTCTCTCTCTCTCTCTCTCTCGTATTGCTGTCCCTCTCAGGCCCGCTCATAGCAGTCGCCTGCAGATGCCCACGGAGACAGAGTGTCGCAGCGGTAAACAAGTTTCTCCCACAAAACCGCTAAGGCGCGGCCGGGTTGTCGGCGAATAATGATCGCTGACGCCGCCGCCGCCGCCGCTGCCACCGCCGCTGCCACCGACAACCGCCAACAGCAGCAACAACAGCAAGGCATCTCGGCCGCAACACCCTGACGACCGGCCCGCATTAAGCAACAACAAACCCAGAGCGCGATATCACAGAGCCAGTCTGGTGCGCTGCGCGGGCGGCGCTGCTGGATGGGCGGCGGCAGCGCCATAAAATACAGAGCGGCGTGCAGCAGCAGCAGCAGCAGCAGCAGCAGCAGCAGCAGCAGCAGCAGCAGCAGCAGCAGCAGCAGCAGCAGCAGCAGCAGCAGCAGCAGCAGCAGCAGCAGCAGCAGCAGCAGCAGCAGCAGCAGCAGCAGCAGCAGCAGCAGCAGCAGCCCCAACCAAGCCGCCGTGGAGGGTTCTCCGCGTACCCCTGCGGCTCTGGCCTCGGCTCTGGTGTTGGCCCCGGGTCAGTGTGGCCGCCGGGGTCGGCTCCGGTCCGGGACTATCTCGCCCCTCGCAGATAGGCAACTTTCGCACCGATTACCTCTGCCGGGGGCTGGGGGCTGGCCGAGACCGCCTCCCCAACTTAAGGGGAGCGGGGGGGGGAGGGGGCAGGGATTCAAATCGCGCTGGGAAGCCGACGTCTCATGGAGCTGGGAGGGGGGAGGGGGTCTGGACAGCACGAGACTTCCCAGCTCCTGCGGAACTCGCGTTATTCAGAACTAAGTAGTGGACACAGCGACCTCAGCGGCCCCATTCATCTGGGGCTCGTCGATATCTGGTCCGTGGAGGATACGCGGCAGAGAAGGCGAAGAACAAGAAAGAAGTGGTGGAGAAGAAAGTGAGAGGGGAGCTGACACGAGCCGATAGCAGATAATGATCGGGAGTGTGACTCGGCGCTATCTTCCCCCATCCCGCCCCAGCTGGGCTGGACTGGGCCGGGCAGGGCGCCGCAGACCTCGACCGATAAATTGACACAATCGCGAAGCTTAAGCGCCCTCACTGTACAAGATTACAAAAAAAAGGCTGGTTGTAGGTCTCAGGCTTCTGGAGCTGAGAGGCCAGCTGGCGATCAGGAGATTACAAAAAAAAAGGCTGGTTGTAGGTCTCAGGCTTCTGGAGCTGAGAGGCCTGCGTTGGTTTCTGCGGCGATCGAGGAGGTTAAACCCCCGCCCTCCATTTTGTACAGACAAAAGGCTGTCGAGTGCGATCACCACAGCCAAATACTGTGCCTTCCCCGTCGGCTACCAAACAACTCCTACCTAACGGACCCAGTAAATGCAGAGGAGGAAACCACGCCAAAAGTCGTGTTTCTCGACCATGCGATCTTATGGTTCTTCCGGAATCGCGAGGAGTGCTTTTCACAAACTTTCTTTGTAGAGACGAACTTTAGCAAAGAGCAATGTTTTGGAATGTAAGTAGTCGTTTTCAGCTGTGTGCCGCAGGGCCCCTCAAACACACGGTCCCTGTGTCCGAACTTGATCAAAAGGTTCCGCCCTCTTCGTTCGTGTTGACTCAACGTGGTGTGATGAGAGGAGCAGCGGAGCGGAGCGGGCGACGGCCGCCCTCGGCCGGCTGAGTCCGAAGCAGTGGAGGAGGACCGGGCGGACCGGGGAAAGGGAAAGGGGGACAGTGCTCCAAACTCCTCAGACCAAACGTAGTTTGATTTTGATGTCGTGCTTCGATTACGTAGAACATAAAATGTCACATAGTGCATGGAGGTAAAGTGTCATGAATTGCCTTTATTCTAGAAATATTTAACTAAAAGTGTCATGTTGTCTGTCACGATCTTGTAGCGTTGATTTTAGTGTCAAGATATATTGACCATGGCACCAGAGTAACGCACACCCCATGATGAATAATTATTCAAGATATGAGCAGGCACACAGTTACTAAGTCCTTGACTTACTTAACGGAAGAAAAGTCTATGTGATGGGATTTTCTATGTAGTACAGTGATCAAGATCATTCGGGGATTTTTTTTTCTCAAGAGTTCGCCAGGTTTACGGATTTTTACTTTTTTTACAGTGTCAGAAATTCCCTCGTGGTTTTAGCACGAGACAGAGGACGGCGTGTTTTTTTTTTTAGAGAACCGCCTAACCCAGCCCTTCACGCTCTCTCTCTCTCTCTCTCTCTCTCTCTCTCTCTCTCTCTCTCTCTCTCTCTCTCTCTCTCTCTCTCTCTCTCTCTCTCTCTCTCTCTCTCTCTCTCTCTCTCTCTCTCTCTCTCTCTCTCTCTTCTTCGCCTTCTCCTTCTTTTCTTTCTCCTCCCTTCTTTTCCTCCGCCCTTCTCTTTTCTTCCTTCGCAGGATGAATGGAGTACGTTGGAAACCAATTTCGACAGTGCGCTCCGCTCGTAACCAAATCCTATTACTCCCCCGGCCTGTCCGCCCCCTCCGCCCCCCCCCCTCCCCCTCCACAAGCATGTCAGCCGCACGCAAACACGGACCAGGCGCCGCACGGCACGGCGCGCACACAAGGCATTTAGAGCCCGCGCCAATCAGCACGCTATTTTCCGTCATCCTCGATTTGACACGCGTCGGCCCGGAAGTAATGGGGGCATGTGCATCGGCCGGAAGCGATGACCGGGAGCGATGACCGGAAGCGATGACCGGAAACGATGACCGGAAGTGCAGTTTCCGGCCGGCAGCGGCTTATCGCGCTGAGACCCCTTCGTGCTCCTGCAGCCCGGAGCCGCCCGGAGCCGAGAGCGAGGAATCAGACTCCGGCAGAAAGCCAGCTGTGTGTCGAGATGCCTTTGGCGGCCCGCCGCGGGGGAGAGCGGGGGGGGGGGGGGGGTCTCAGATTTCCTCCCCCTTGCTGGCTTCCGGTGCCGGGGATAATCCCTGCTCACTTGACTCCGGGGAGTCTTGCAGGCGCCGCTGCAGAACCTGAGTGAGAGCCGGAGGCCGGGGGCCCGGGGACGCCCGGGGATACCCGGAGACGCCCGGATGCGGGCCGCGAGCCGGAGGAGTCTGGAAGAGCAGAGTGGCCACACCTGGAGCGACCCGGTCCAGGCCTGGAGTGGGAGCCCAGCGGAGGACGTAGCCCGGCCCGGCCCAGCCGCCCGTGCCCCGTGTCCTGTGTCCCGCCTGGGTCCCATCCGGGGTGTTTTCGCCGAGCCCGGCGAGCCGGCGCCGCCCGGCGCCACCCCTGCTTGGCGCCTGTAGTCGGCGGCCTCGCGTCCCCGCGAACATTCCGCGGCGGGGCCGGGCGGGGCACGGCAGCCGACATGGGAGCCGACACTGCTGCCCGCGGCCTTCGGACCTTGAGGCTAGTCCGGCCCAGGGCGCTCAGCTCGACGCCTCGCCGCGAACGGCCGGTAACAAGGTAAATGCAGGTAAAGTAGATCAACGAGGGGCAAAAAATCACAGCAGGTAAAAAAAAAAAAAGGAGCAGCCTACAAAAATAAATTTTTCGGACAAAAAGGCCGCACCTTTGCTGTGGAATGTGATTATTTTACCCACACGTGATTCATTTGCCCGCACTGGCCCTGCAGCTGCCGGTGCGAGATGAAATTCGTCACGTGACGGTATTTGAACCCGCGACCGCGGGGGTCAGAGCGCCGAGGCTAATGTGCGGCCGGGGGTGAGGATGGGCGGGGGCGAGGAGGATTAATGACCTGCCCGGTCCGGGGGCAGAGGGGTTCACCGGCATGGACCGGTGACTGATGATTTCTAGTCGGGCGGCTGCGATTCCCAAACGATACCCATACAGGCGTGCGCGCTCAGCCGAGTGTTTTAACACCCGTGTCACTCCGGGCGCGACGTCGTCCTTGTCAGGTGGTTACAACGGTCCGCTGGTGCGCCGTCCTTACCGGGTTCATGAAGTTGCGCACGAACTCCATGGACTGCTCGAGGGCATAGGGCGCGTTGGAGCACGAGTCGAGGATGACGGCGCCCAGGGTGACGTTGGGCAGCAGGCTTCCGTCGGCGTTGATCTCGTCCACGGCGTACAGCATGGCCTCGAGGCGCTGCATGCCCTTCTCCTCCTTGACGGCCCCGCAGCCGCCCGTCTTGTGCTCGTGCTCGTGCATGGGGAAGATGCCGCCCAGGATGACGTCACCGTCGATGCGGATCAGCTTCTTGCTGGTGGCCGCCGCCCGGCCCACCAGCAGCGCCGCCGCCAGCAGCAGCAGCGCCGGCACCAGCGCCGGCGGCGGCCTCCGAGGCCGGGGGCGGAGCCGGGGGCGGGGCGGGGGGCGGGGAGCCCCCGGGCCCTCGGGCGGGCACATCACGCGGCACGGCGGGCACTCGGCAGCCCCATCGCAGCGACAGCGACGCCAGGCTCGGCTCGGCTCGGCTCGGCTTGGCTCGGCTCGGCTCGGCTCGGCTCGGCTCGGCTCGGATCCGGCTTCCTCCGCACCGGCCTCCGCTCCGCTCCGGCCCGAAGCCCGGCTCAGCGCTTTCGGTCCCGTCGGGTCCCGGACCTCCTGCTTGGGCCGGGGCGGTACGGGCACTGGGACCACCGCGCCAGCCAGCTCGCAGCCTCCGGGCACCACCCCCGTCCCCTCCGGCCCCCACCCCTACCACCATCCCCCGCGCCGCCCCCGCACCGCCGCCGCCACCCCTGGATGCCCGTCCTGCCTCTGTCCCGTCCCGACCCCGTCCCGGACCGGTTCGGCCCGCGCGCCAGGCCGGAACCGGAGGAACCGGAGGAACCGGAGGAACCGGAGGAGGTCTTCGGTATTTACTATTCGTGTCTGTTTCATCTTTCTTTCTTCGTCCCGCGCTTGTCCTTGCGGCCATCCCTGTCTTTGTCGCACACCGCCGTGCACCGCGCCGTTCCCCCGCGGGGGTGAGGAGGGCGGCCAAAAGCTTTGCGCCGTACCTGAGCCGCCGCCGACCCCGCGGCCCCCCTGCCCCCGCAGCCCCCGCAGCCTCCGCACCCCCCCCCCCCCCCCCCTGCCCCCTTGCCCCCCTTGCCCCCGCCCGGCATCCATCCAATCCCACTGCTCTGCTCACCCATCCTATCTCCGTAGCGGACCCTAATTGTTCTTCCGCGCGGCGAAAAGGATTCCCCCGTTCGCAAATTCGTCGCCCCCGAGGCCCCAAGCGAGAGCAGGCGCCTCTGCCTCTACCGCCCCGCCGCCCGAACCTCGGGAGGTGCGGGGGCAGGCGGGGGCAGGCGGGGCTCCCACGGCAGGTGAGGTGCTGGGTACAGTAGTACGGAGAGCTCCATCAGCGACCCGTGGCTCAATAGCCGTACCGGTGGCATATTGCCATACCCTACATGAGGAAAAAACACACAGCCCAATGGCGCCCTCTGATTGGCTGCGGAGTTCAGTATGGCAAATCGCGCGGTCTGGGGCTCATGATGGTGGCGTGGCATGTTATTTTTATTGAAATGAGAATCTATTCTGTCTGAAATTATGGTAAAGGGCAAGGCAGAGCAGGAAGATTAGATTTTACAGTTATTTTTCAGCAAAAAAATTATATGATTAGATTTTTCAGCATCCCTAATTATGTAACTTTAAGAGGGATACTATGAACATTTAAATTATAGTATGTACTTTAACCACCCGACCAAGTTGTGGCGACTTCACTAGACTTTGTGTAGCAACTGCTAATGATGCTAGGAGCCACCTGAGTAAATCTAGTCAAGTGGCCACAACTTGATCCCCGTCGATTGAGCAGTAATAGACACTTATTGTTTGTTTTAAAAGAGCAACTCAGTGCTAGAAGCGCTGGAATTATTTTATTTCTCCACCAGCTGTGGCCGCCGCGGCCAGTCGTTTCTGGTCAGCGGGTTCGAATACTATTAAGGTTTGCAATATCTTCTTGCAGATTGTGCCCGATTCGCGCCGCCGAATGCGCGGGACGACGTCCGGCCAAACAAAACTCGGTGCCCCTTATTATTCATCTTTATTCTGCTTGTGGCTCTCTTGCTGGTCGCAGCATCGCATTAGAGAGGGCAAAACGAAAATAGACAAGCAAAAAAAGGACATCCGTTTTCGTAGAGGAAATAAATAGGCGGGGACGAAATTGCGAAGCGAACGCGGCAATTTATGCGGCCGAATTGGAAAGCAAAAGAATGAAAAGGGAACAAGAGCCGTGAAGGCGGAGTCCACAACAGGGGAACTCGGCATGGCTTCGATATCAGCCGTGTGCCAAAAATAAAAACTGCACTCGCTCGGCGTTACAGTGCCGCTGTGCCGCTGCTTCCAGCCTCACTGGCTCCATTCCTGATCGAACCAATACCTTCGCGGCCTGGCTAGGCCCGGCCCGAGAGCGCGATCAATGAATCATCAGCCGCCATTGAAACTCGCAGTAAGAACTGGGCGACACGCGAACGCAGTCGCGAACCCCGTGAATGCTCGATGTGGACGCCAAACAGAGGCATGGTTATTTGGCGACTGGGACCGGGGGAGGGAGGGGGAGGGGGCAGACCGGACCGGTGCAAGGGGCGGGGGTCCACCGCACCTCCGGCCGACCGAGACTATGTGATCCGAGCTGGCTGACGCACGTCTTCAGTCTCTCTCACTGTGAGAGAGAGAGAGAGAGAGAGAGAGAGAGAGAGAGAGAGAGAGAGAGAGAGAGAGAGAGAGAGAGAGAGAGAGAGGCGAGGCGAGCGGCGCCCGACAGGCCCATCGGGAGCGGTCACGCGCGGTTTGTGACCGCTCCCTGAGGACTTCAAGTGATTCAGGAACGTGACCCCCCCCCCTGTCGCCCCCTGCCGCCCCCTGCCACCCCCTTCCCCACCCCCCAGAACTGGTCAAACGCACGGGGAATCACGCCGGCACTCGTTGCCGCAGCAGGGCATGTAATTATGTCAACGGCGCGTGTCCTGGTAAAAGTTGTGCCGCTGAAAACTACCCGTGGCCCCTGTCATAGGCTTAAGTTGGCAGCCGTGTAGTGAAAGGGGGCGGGAGGAAAGGGGGGGGGGGTCTGGACCGCGGTAACATGGCGCACGGAGTGAGGACCCGTTTCTAATTAATGAACCTGCAGCTGCAAATGCCCGTGGCGTATCGTGGCGCGGCGTGGAACGGCGCTGCTGGAGAGAGCACATCTCTCTCTCTCTCTCTCTCTCTCTCTCTCTCTCTCTCTCTCTCTCTCTCTCTCTCTCTCTCTCTCTCTCTCTCTCTCTCTCTCTCTCTCTCTCTCTCTCTCTCTCTCTCTCCCTCTCTCTCTTCCCCTCCCTCCATCTCCCTTCAGCCCACTGTGTCGCTGCGCCGCAGCCGCCACGGCCGGGCAAGGGCGAAGTTTGCGCGCGCGCTACCCAGGCAGGCAGGCAGGCGGCCACCGAAAGCTGCCAAGCACACGCCCCCGCCTCCCCCGCCACCCCCGCCGCCCTCGCCCCCCAGCAGCCCACCGACGACGTCACTTGACGCAGACACCTCTAGCACGCCGGACCGCCACTATTACCTGCCAGTGAGAGAGAGGGAGAGAGAGAGCCGGTGGACCGCGTTTGAGTGTCATGGATATGTGTGTGTGTGTGTGTGTGTGTGTGTGTGTGTGTGAGAGAGAGAGAGAGAGAGAGAGAGAGAGAGAGAGAGAGAGAGAGAGAGAGAGAGAGAGAGGGAAGGGACATAGCAGCAGTGCTTTCGCACGCAGCCCTCGGAGAAGCCGCCGGGTGGCGCTCGGCGGGACGAGGGGGCACCCGTCCTGGCTCACCTTGACAAAGTGCTATTTGTTGGACTGATTGAGGTCGAGAGGAGGCCAGGGGGTGTAACAGGGGAGGGCTAAGTGCAGATTCATATTGCAACTAAGGCCCGACTTTGCGGTGCGGCATGGCAGAGGCTGTGTGTGTGTGTGTGTGTGTGTGTGTGTGTGTGGCCTGATTTCCCTCCCGCAACAGAGGCGACAGATTGACCTCATTAAAGCGTGCCTGAGTCCCCCACCAGCCCCAGCCGCCCTCGCTCGGCTACGAGAGGTACAGACTGCGATAACAGATATCACGCCCTGCCAAAGAAACGCCGTATTCAAAATCGACTTTCGCACACTGAATAAATAAAGGAGCGATCATAAATGGGGCGGACGTGGCCGCCCCGTTACGTGTTACGTGAACACGCTGCCCTCCGACCCCCCGCGGGCCGTTCGGACCACCCGCGCCCTTCGTTCCGTTCCGTTCGGTTCGATTTCGGAATGATGAGAGTCGCATTACTTCCACTTCGATACAACTTCATGACAGCTTCCACAGTTAGTAGTCCGGCCCGTCCCGCCAGGTTGATGGGGTAGGAAGGCGGACCAGAGCGACATCTCGCAGACAAACAAAAAGGGCTCACTCCTCGAGGACGAGGCGAGCGGCGAGAGCGTGGCAACTTCAATGACGAGACCGCGCGGCCGTTTTCGACAGAACGAGCAATTGAAACAAGAGGGCCACACGGACATGACTTTCAGGGCGGAGGGGGCGAAATGGGGGGGGGGGGGGCAGCCGTTTTCACAAGTTTGTGAGAACAGATCTGCCATGTATTTTTACTCGTTCTTTGCTCACTCATGCACTATTGGTCGAATTTGTTTTTTCGCGGTTTTCCTCTTTTCTCTATTCATTGGTAGAAAGCGTTTCATTTCAATAATTTTTTTAAATTCAAAAGCATATTGAATCCAAGATTCGGACCCTGCAAATAAAAAATACTACAACTACAAAAAACGGCAAAAATGGGTGGGTCCTACCTCGTCCCAGACTTCCGTCCGGAACCGTTCCTGCTTAACTTCGGTGTTCGGATGGGAACCGGTGTACCAGGAGTTGACCGCCGCTAAGACACAGGCACGACGCAGCCACCTTGGTAGGCAGGCTTCCGCAACGGCCAACATCGCCCCTTCCGCTGACTAGATTTCAGGAGTCAACCCCCTTCGACCAGCCAGTTGGTCTGTGGCCGTGAGGCCACTCCCTCGCGGATTGAGAGGGAGGTAGGATGCCCAGATCGTACACGGCCGAAGCCGATTGTACTCTACTCTTCTACGCCATGTATCCAAGTAGGTGTTGCCCGAATACTCCAGATTCCGAGGCCTTACGCTTGAAAAATGTAGAAGGCCGAACCCTAGGCCTCTACATTTAACTTCTGCCGAGTCTTGGCAAGCACCATTCCCCTGCTCGGGCGTCGAACCACTGAGTCAACGAGTGTATTCAACCTCCGGGGAATGGCCGCGGCCCAACGTCCGCGGTCACTCAGACAACACACTTTGAACATGTTCATTTGGTATATTTTACCCACCATCCTCGGTCGGCAGACTTCAGAAAAATATTTACTCCGGCAAAGAGTTGAACCCCGGACCTTGCGGTCACCGATCAGCCCGCTAGCCCATTACGCTACGGAGCTGTGGTGAAGAGCAACAGCGCGCTAGTGATACTTTAGCCACTGTTGTCCCGCAGAGAGCAAAACCCTTGATTCGCGCAGGGTGCTCTGTCCGTTTGCTGAGCCTGGCCAGCCGGCTCGTCCCTTTCGCTATTCGCTGCTGTGTCTCGGACAGCGCCGGAATTGCGCGCGGTGTGCTCCGTCTGCGCTCAGGGTCTGGTCAGCCCTTTGTTCTTGGTGCGTTTCGGAAAGGAGAGGGCCAACATTCACCAGTGACGCGTTCTTCGCATGCAGAAGTACGTGTTTCGGACACACCGAGCATTGTTCCCCCTTTGTATCTTCTCTACCGACCGTACAAAAAATGCAATACCCACCAGAGCTGCCCTAAATTTACCTTTCCCGCCCCCCCCCCTCCCCTTCTCCCTGTACTTGTACCTCACACTACATGCCTATTTTCCCTCAAAACTCAAAGAACGAGCCTGTCCTAGAACGGGTAAAGCGTTCTCCATGCCTGTCTTGTTATATCTGCTCGCGGCCAGTGGAGGTGGGGGATATTTTTTCTCCAGGCATATCGTCGTTCTGGCATCTTGTTATACCAGGTGTCCCATTTGCCCCGTGACAAGGGAAAGGTAGGCAAGCCCGCAACGCACTAGCTCTGTCTCTTTCTCTCTCTCACGCTTCCGGCCGAAACAGAAAGAGACGGAGCTAGTGCGAAGCGGGGCTCGCCTACCTTTTCCTTGTCACGGGGCAAATGGGATGGGACACCTGGTATGCCGATTCGGAACCAGTGGGGGTATACTCAAATGGCGCGCCTCCGTCGTGTGTGCGAGAGAGACAGAGAGCGCCCCCCGAAAGTAGTGTTGCCAACGTCTGCACGTCAAACACGCTGCTGCGAGTCTTCTCCGTCCGACTACCTACTAGGCAGCTCCAGGTCCCACACGTTCACGACACCTGCCGTAGCGCAAGCGGCTGCGGCGTCGCCACTCGTCTGTCGGATGGGTCGGGCGGCACGGGTTCAATACCCGCTCGTTTCATTTTACTTTTCCGACAAAAATTGCCTGCCTGCTCTCGGGGGGCGCCCCTAAAATTAGGCAACCCGACCTTCTCTGACCGTTCGAAAACACAGAGCTCTAAGTCAACACCCTTCTGTTCGGAACTGAGCGGGTGCGCGCTGCAGAGCTGCAGCACAGGCTGCGACTCACGGACAGCGGCTGGTAAAACTGAAGCCAGCGTTCTTTACGGTTCTGTTTTTAAGGGCTGGGTAAAACTGGGTGCAGCTCATTGGACAGTTCGGTTCGGCTCCGTCTCCTGTCAGCCGGGCGGCGCACCGCGCACCCGCAACAGCCGCACCGCTGCACCGCGGCCCCCAACAGTGGAGCAGAATGTTGGAACAGGAACGTATTACCTCTCATAAAACACACCTCTCGCCCGCATCAAACAAAGCCACTCAACGCGCCCCGCCCCGCCGCGCTGCCGGCCCCAGACTCCCGGCGTTGCGGGCCCCCGCCCCCGCCGCCCCCGCCCCCGCCACCCCCGCCTCCCACCGTGCCTTGCGCGTATAGCCTTCTAGCTCGCTTCCGTTCCGTCGTCCATAATTCATAAAATGGTTCAAAATCTCTGGCGGCAATCCGCGTCAGCAGGGGAGGAGGGGAAGGGAGTGAGAGAGGTGCGGTGCTGTACGAAAGAGGGAGGGAGACGAACAGCCGCCACCTCATGCACGGACCGACTTACATACATAATGTTTGTTGGTACAGAAAACAGGGGTTAATGTTCCGGCCGCACCGTCCGGCGCGCGGCACTCCCAGGCCTGCCCTATTTGTGTCGTAATGCGTTAAACTTCCCGCACTGAGCCAACGTGATGGCTAAAGATGGTTGCTGAATACGAGAAGGAAAAAACCAAACACACATATCTGCCGCCACCGATCAGCACGCAGCCACTAGAAACTGACGAGTGTTACCTATTGCTTGGACTGAGCGATACAAATTTTAGTTCTCCATGTGAGCGATAAGATTGTCCGCACTTTTTCCTTCCCGCTACGGGATAGCTCCCTTCGAGGGGAAGTCGTTTCTCGCTCGTACAGAGTGAGAAACATTTCTCACTAGTAGAGTTCCACACGAGCGAGACAATTCTCTGTTATTATCCGAGCGGAGAAAATTGTTATCGCTCAATTTAGGCGGTGTGTATCGCTCGTCAGTAGGGTCATTATAGAGCTTTCGCGGGAGATCCCAGGAGCTCCTTCCCCGGAGAGAAACTCCCGAGGAGCTCCCGAAACACCGTAAAGGCCTACACGGAAGTCTATGGTATGAAAATTTACGCAGCACGTGCCGCGCCGTCAACCACGAGCTGACTCAAGAGTTGGGAGACTTAGCTCTCGCTGACGATATGTCACGACCATTTGGTAGGGTCAGACAGCGCCACACACACTCTGAACGGCCCGGGAACGTACATCTTCCAGGCGCGCGGATTGAATCCGGCGCTGTCTGACCCCACCAAATGGCCGTGACATATCGTCAGCGAGAGCTAAGCCTCCCAATTCTTGACTCGGCTCGTGGTTGACGGCGCGGCGCGGCGCGGCACGTGCTGCGTAATTTTTCATACCGTAGACTTCCGTATCCACTTCTCTACGGTGTGTCGTGAGTGTTCGGGAGCTTCCCGGGAGTTTCTCCCCGGGGAGGGAGCTCCCGCGAGAGCTCTATAATGACCCTACAGTGTGCAGAGTTAGTGGTGTCGCCGCGCCGCGCTCGTTAGTTCCCGTGCGAATGGAAGGAAAACACAACGACGGCGGCAAGGTGCGACGAGACGGGGCGGACGGGGCCGCAGCGCGGGCGCCGGCAGCCGCCGCCAATTATGCTCTTAATCGAAACAAGCCACACAGGGACGCGGTTTCGAGTACCCGCCCCGGCCGGCCTCCAGCAGAACCAGCAGCAGCAGCAGCAGCAGCAGCAGCGGCGGCGGCGGCGTCGGCGGCGCGGCAGCGGCCCCTACCCCGCTCGCTGTAATCTCCCTTCACTCAGCCAACTTCTAGAGAGGGGGGGGGGGGTATAACGGGGCGGGAGCACATTGCTCCGCAAATCGCATCGCCCAGTGTAGCCCCCGGACGGTCCCCGGAAGGTCCCCGGACGACCCCGGACGGCCGCCGGACGGCCGCCGGACGGCCTCCGGACGTCCCCGGGACTTTGCTGTGGCTCCCAAACGTCTGATCCGTAAGCCTTCTTTTCCTCCTCCCGGAGCTGACAAGATCAACAGGCCTGCGGAGTGAGGGGACAGGGCTGGGGGGGCCGGGCCTCCCACCACCACCGATAACTTGATTTCACCCCCTCCCCCTCCCCCTCCCCCAGGGTCTCTCCCGCTCCCCGTCTTCCGGTTTCGTTCAAAAGGGTAACGCCGGAGCCGGAGCGGCTCACAGCACAGACAGCGCCCGGTAGGTAGGCAGGCATTCTAACGCAGCACACCGGTGTTCGCGCGCTGCCTACCAACCGGGCGCTTCAACAGGACCAGCAGCAATGCGGATAGTGAACGGGACAGGGACAGAGACAGGGTGAGACACAGAGAGAGAGAGAGAGAGAGAGAGAGAGAGAGAGAGAGAGAGAGAGAGAGAGAGAGAGAGAGAGAGAGAGAGAGAGAGAGAGAGAGAGAGAGAGAGAGAGAGAGAGAGAGAGAGAGAGAGAGAGGAAGAAGGCAGAACACCCTCAATCCCGTACGGTCCGCTACCTCTCCCACTTTATTTCCACTTCCCATCATTGTTAAAAGGGATTGAGATTATTCGGTCATTCTTTCGTTGGCTGATTACGCCTAAAGGAATGGCGTCCTCCTATTTCCCTCCCCCCGCCTGGCCTCTCTCTATCCCTTCGTACTTCAAAAGAAAAAAGTTGGAAAGAAGGCGGGGGAGGGGGGGGGAGTCTCACTGAAACAACGTCATTAAACGGAAACAAACGAACAAATCGCGTGGTAGGAAATTTCGGAAAAAAATAATGATTGTGCAGCGCTGTGACGCGCTCTCTTCGCTATGCTGTCAAGATCAACCTGCTAGCATTGTCTGTGTTCCCCCCCCCCCCCTCTCTCTCTCTCTCTCTCTCTCTCTCTCTCTCTCTCTCTCTCTCTCTCTCTCTCCTTCCCGCTCTCTCTCTTGCCCTCGCGATGGCTTCACCAGGCTCCAGACCGAGCCCGGGACGGGATGAGAAGTGACTTTGGAGGGCATCGCACATTAGTCAAGCCGACAACATCAGGTGGCCCGGACCTGCCCAGCAGAAATGGCCACTCTCTCCCTCTTCCTCGCTCCCGCTCGGTCGGATTTGGAGTCGCGCACAGAACAGCGGAGGCTCACCACAACTAACGCCTGGCCCATCCCTATCCCACGGACCTGCATCGGCGGTCACTGTGCAGCGCCAAGCGGACTGGAGCGGATCGGATTGGACTGGAGGGCCCGACAATTCCAGACGACTCGACGTTATCTCCAAGATTCTGCCTGCCGATTCCCCCCTCCCCCTCCCCCCCCCAAAAAAAAAATAATTAAAGATATGATGTAACGCTTAACAGAAACTGTACGTCGAGATTTGAATTGCTGGCAGTTACCGCGGCTTCCCGAACCCGACGGGACCCGGACGGGGCCCGGAGCATGGAGGGGCGCAGCGCGAGCCAGAATATGAAGCGGTGGGGCGGGACCTTCGAAATGTAGTGGAAAATGTGGGGGATGGAGAGAGAGAGAGAGAGAGAGAGAGAGAGAGAGAGAGAGAGAGAGAGAGAGAGAGAGAGAGAGAGAGAGAGAGAGAGAGAGAGAGAGAGAGAAACATGATGCACGACCACGCCGGCGTGAGTGGGACGGAGAAGGCGGGGGGAGGGGTGGTGGCCTGTGGGGACCAGTGGGGACAGAGCAGCCGGAAATGAGCAAGCCTGCTCCTCGCTTCCGGTTTCCTCCCTGGACATTCACGTGCGAAGGGCACGTCCTTCTCTTTCTTTGCCGCCCACCGCCCTCTACTGGGGCCCCTGACGTGTTGGCCACAAATTCGTCTCGGTGTCGGCTCTAGGGACCGTGTGCTCCCCTGCCGACCGCCTTATGGGGGCACACCAGCCTTAGGGACTGTGTGACCGCCTTATGGGTGCCTATCAACTGTGACGTTCCTTATACGCAATGATTGAAACTGATTACTGAAATATTGTTCTTGTAATATCTTGAATGTTCTTGAATGTTCATTGATTAATTACAATCAAGCGAGCGAGCGACGCGAAATTTGAACCCTAAAGGACTAAAACTACCACTACGAAACACGTGACACAAATTCGCCCGCGATCGGCCTTTGGGCAGCCTAGTTACTATTAGTTATTACTTTTTTTTGTCTAGAGGAAACTGAAATTTAGAAATAGAATCGTTCGAAACCTTTATGTTTATTCACAATTTTTAATATTGTTTTTACAACTGCGTTTTCGGATATTTTTTGGTCTTCCCCTTTGATTTGCGCTAACGCGCGCTTATTCCAACATACATCCCAGACTGTCACGAGGTCTTGGTCCTTAATTAATCGAATGATGCGAATGGTGCTGCCCTCTGGCGGATGGGTGGAGTAAGGCCGGCGCCCACTATACCCCTCGCTGCCGGAGAGACTCCAGAAGGCGCTGGCAAACCCAAGACTTACGGGACAGAAATGAATAATTCGAAGAGGTAGTAAATTAAACGTTTATTTTGTTCAAATAATACGATTGACACCAGGAAACAGAAGTCAGTGGATTTGAACTGCGATTTTCCATGTTACAGAACGTCAAAGAAAACAATTTCGTCAAGAATATTTCAAGACACATATATTTGATTGTGATGAGACCATTGATTTAGTATATTGCTGAAAGGCCAGTCTGTGTTGTTCTTGACGCCGAATTAGAAGTGTTGTTCGTTTCCTTAATTTAAAAAACGCTTTTGATTAGTTAATTGGTCTTCCGGCTTACACCAACTTTCGTGCACTTGTAGGCCTTTGTAAGCTTAGTCAACAGTACAGGACGAAGTTAAAGTGGACGAACTGTCAGTATATATCGGAGAAATAAGTCTGATCAACAGTTTTGGCACACTTTGGTGTCTGGCAGCTTTCCATAAACAGCATGGCACATCACATAACAGTAACATTTGTTTTTTAACTACAGAATCGTCTTAATCTCACAACTTTAGACATGTAAAGATTGATTAACATCAATAAAAGTATTTGAATGAGTCTTGTGCAGGCATGCAAGACCAAAAATGACTTATGTATGTACAAAGGAGAACAAAATAATTTGACATATTGTCACAAGGTAACCCAGATTTCGACTAGAAAGTTAAATACCACGTTCCACTTAAAATAAAGGAAAAATAAGAATAATTACCATCATCTAATTTTCATTTGGCATTTACTCTGTACAATAACGAAATCATCAGCTACCCTCACTGTTTTCTAAAAATAAATATTGTAGGATTAACAGTGCGAAAATTAAATAATAATTTCTCTTTATCACGGATTTTCAATAAATAACTCTTTGATTCAAGTGTGCACTTGTCGTTTTGGTCGTCATAGAGATGAATGGCTGCCAAGAAAAAATTGAACTAAAGTCACAATTTTAATACATGCTTCCCGATCAATTTTTATTTCTCACTCGAGAAAAACATAGCCATTGCCTTTTCACACCGCCACTATGTCACTGTGCACTGCAAGCTGACGCACAAGTCTAAAGCTGCTTCTAACATCAAGTATTACACGTCCCTCGCAGAGGGTCCAATAATCCTAAAGGTACAGGTCCTCCAGCATGAGCGACAGCCGATCATCACTACCCCTGTGTCTTCACAGAGAAACAATCCGCTAGAACCAAGAATATTCATACCTCCCTACAAACTGTGAACTTTCCGTTGACTCCGTCGTAGTTTCTGTACCAACGCCATTTAATGAACGGATCCCGAGCAGTTCGTCAGAAGTGCTTATGGTTTCTACTCTCTCTACTTCTCTGACCTTCTCCATAACTGGACAATACTTTTTTCGCCGTGGTGACGACTCTAACAACTGTGTCTAAATTTGCCCTAGGCTATCTCAATCCCATACAGAAACACAATCGACTCATGCAAAAGTCTTTACGCTGAGCTAAGCGACGAGAACACCATCAATTCATTTCTTAAAGCACTCAAAAACAAAATCATCGTCGTAAGGCATTACTTTATTTTTCGGGACATGCAATTTGTTTTTCTTGCAATCTAGCACATCGCAAAACTACCAGAGACACAAAACATTAACGCAAATCACGTGACAACATGTATGTAAGACAAGATCCGCGGAATGGATGACGATGGCAGCACAGCGCCGTGAGTGGCGTCCCGGCTGGCCCCGGCCGTCCCCGGACAGGGAGGCACCGAGGACTCGGGCCGGCCCCGCCCGTCCGGGAGCGGCCGCAGCCTCCCGCAACCACGGCGCGCTGCGTGACGTTTAGAGAGCCTATACAGTGAGCTCTCTAGTGACAGTCGAACCTCAGCCCGGCGGCCGGCGGCACTAACACAGGAACGAAAACTAAACGACACTGCTATCACATGTAAAATCACCAATCTCTGCCGCGGTTAAGAGGCGAAAACTTGAGCTAAACGTGGTTAGGCACGTATCACTAACCACAAAAGGTTTCATTTCCAAAGTGAACACGAAAAACGAAGTTTTCAAAAGCGAGAAAAAACACTTGAAAGTGTGAAGGCCTCCGAAGGAAAAAGGCTTGATCGAAAACCTCACCGAGAAGTGTCTTCCACGACCACTCTGCCACTTTAAAAGGGGACGTTCTTTTGAAATCACAAATTCCTGCCAGTAAGATACAATGCTGGGAGAACACATTGAAATGGACCAGGTCGCACCTCCCCGTTGGCACTTGGGTACGGTCGGGGCTGCGCTCCATGCGCAGGGGGTTGGGGGTGGGTTCCACCTGTCGGACGCTACCCGGCGAGTGGAGTACGTCCGGGGCTGAATGTCGGGGAGGTGCTGTGGCCCGGGGCAGCCTGGGGCAGCCCAGGGCTGGGCGGGGTCAGCGCGGCGTAGCGGCGGCTCACAAGGCCGTCTCCCTGCCGTGCAGCCCCAGGTGGCGTGGTCATGCGGGCTGGTCGCAGGGCTGCGGTGCGGACTGCTGCTGCTTGAGGATGCCCCGGACGGGCGGCCTGGGTGACACGCCCCTCGCATCACCGATGGTCGGGGACACGCCGCCCGACGCCGTGCCGCAGGGCGAGGCGGCGGGGGACCGCGACGTGGACGAGTTGGACTGCGGGGAGAGCCGTCCCGCGGCCAGGCCCCCGCCCAGGCCTCCGGCCAGGACCCCACCGCCGGGCTTGCCGCCGGCCGCGCCCTCTGCCCCGCACACACCGTCCGCCTCGTCGGCCTGCTGCGGCTGGTGCGGCTGGTGCGGCGTCCCATGCGGCGTCCCCTGCGGCGGGTGCGGCCGTGGGCCCGTCGCCGAGCTGGTCCTGGACAGCGGCTCTGCCCGCGGCGTGTGTGGCGCCGGGGGCGGCGCGCGGGCCCCGCCCAGGCGGGAGATGGCCTTCGCCGAGCGCCGGATCTGGACGGACACACAAGCGAACTGGCTGGGAAAAGTGTCGTGCGTGCGGCAGCACGGAAAAAAAAATCTTCGCTAAATATGTGTGTTCGGATTTTTTTTCGCCGATTTAGCGAATAAATTCGCCAACCCAGACAAAGGTTTTGGCAGTGTGAGCGAAAAATTCGCTGACTCAGCGTAAAAATCTTGAGATGCGTTTTCAAAGGTCAGAGTCGCTGGACCAGCGAAAAATTCCCTAACACAGCGAATCTTAATTTTTCTCCTTTTTTTTTTCGTGAGTGTCAATCCTCGGGATCTACTCACCACCCAGAGGCCCTTCTCCGCCTCCTCCTTGACGTCTGACAGCTGGCGCAGGGCCCCACTGATGACCCGCACATTCCAGGCCAGGTTGTCGGACGCCTTGGTGAACTTGGCGCCCTTGAGGCCGAGGCCGAGCGCCAGCGTGGGGAAGTCGCGGGCCTTGCTCTCCAGCTGGGCGCACAGGTCCAGGACGGGGGCGGCCGCGGCGTCGTGCTGCCGCCGCACCGTGGCCAGCTGCTCGCACGCCCGGTCCAGGACGCACAGGCAGCGCGTCATGTTCTCGCTCAGGGAGTCCGCCTCCAGCCGCAGCATCGGGGACTGGCGGACGGAAAGCAGTCATGACTCTGTTGCTGAGGTCTGACCTTGAGCCCAGCCCAGCCCGGCCTGCTCACCCCGTCCACCTCCTGGATGTAGGCCTTCCTGACGCCGCGGGTACGCTGGATGCGGCCCACGATGACCCGCAGGCAGTGCTGCATGCTGGCGCTGCTGGCGCCGTCCGACACGCCGCACTCCCCCCGCAGTGCGCTCATGGCCAGGTCCGTCTCGGAGCGCAGCTCCACCAGCGACCGCAGCGACCGCTCGTTGTTCTACTCGAAACAGAACAGAACAGAATAGAGGTTTCCATTGATACGTTGCAGACGGTAGTTGAAGAACAAAAACTCGTCCAGACCGGAAACTCTCAAGGGCGGGTATGAGAAACTTGAATGGCGGTTTGAGTGAATTAGGAGGTTAGGTCACATAGTTGGTGAAGTCCTTGTACGTCGATATTTCTCATACGTGCTCTCGAGAATTTCCGGTCTGGAAGGGTTTTTGTTCTTCAGCTTCCGATTCTGAGCCTTGTTGGAAAACTCTATAGCATCGCTCATCACAAGCGTTGCAGATGCCGAGACCAGCCCAGACACTTCCAGGCTTTTTATTCAGGCGCACTTTTGGTTTGTTCAGTGTGTTCTCTTGTGCAAGACTTGAAGTGGCGGCGAGCATATGGAGCAGCAGAGCCAGATCAGACACGCGGCACACAGCAGCAGTGTTCAGTGAGCTGCTCTCTTATCTGCAGCGGCGGGGACGCCGCTAAAAGTCAAGGACATCTGCCGTGTACGAATGGAGGGGAAGGCGTGCCGCCCCACCGCCCCCGCCCACCCACGCCGCCGCTCGTGTGTACTTAGCGAACGCCATCGATCCAAACAGATGTATCGGGACGCCACAGCACAGGGCTGCACAGGGCCCAGAGTCAGTCGGTGGGGCCGGGGGCGGCCGGGGGCGGCAGGCGGCACTCTCCTCTGCCCCCGGGGAACAGAATTAGCGTGGGAGCGAGAGAGACGCCGCGCGAGTGCATCAATCAGAGTGCGGGAGGGAGGGAGTAAGAAGCGGCGCCGGAAGCGGCCAAGGGAATACACTGCTGCAGTGTGTGATTCTCATTTTCTTTATGCTTTTCGACATTTTCCTCGAGGGGATTTAAATGTCCGTCCCTGCTGCCGAAAACCACATGCATCGCTTACCTTGACAAGGTCGTCCACGCTGCTGATGCCCACCGTCCGCAGGTCCAGCTTCTCCTTCTTGTAACGTTTTTTGCTGTTCTGCCTCTGCGATGGGGGGAAAAAAAAAAAAAAAAGTGAATGTAACCATGGCGTGTCGCGATAAAATAAATAACGACGCCCGCCGACCAGCCGAGGGGGGGGGGGGGGGAGGGGGGAGGGACGACGGTGATTGGTCGCGCGGGACGACGCCGTATCTCTGCCCGGCGCACGCTCGGCGAACGTGGTTCTCTTCTCTGCCCCATCTCGTGTTGATTCGCGCGATTCGGAGCCAAACAATATTTTCGCAGTAAGCGTGACCCGAGCCAGGCCGCGCCGCGTCCTGGGAGGCAGGTGGGGTGGGGTAACTTCGTGTATACCCCATTATCGAGGAGTCTTGGGCCGCGGGGTAGCGACCGGGCGGGCGGCGACTGGGAGGAGATAGAAGGGGGAGGGGGACTCCACCGAATCCATCGGAGGTACATGAATACGGCACCCGCCGCGCGTTCCACGATTTCCCTCTCGGAAGGAAAAGAAAAGAGAGCGGAGGGGCCATTTTTTCCTCTCCATCTGGCGTTGCTACTAGGTCGGAAGAGAAGGGTTGGAGTGGAGGGGGGAGGGGGCTGCTGCTCGTTGTATCTCTCGCTCTCCCGCACCCGCAGTCCCGCACTGGGCGTGCGACAGGGACGGAACGAGCCGTCGAGACGAGCGGCTTATTGGAAAAGACTTTCACGCAAAACGAGGTGTCCGTGGAGGAGGCAAGAGGCTCCAGTGGCAGTCCGGGTTACAAGATTCCAGCGAGCTGTTTTCCGTCGCTGTCGCGAGTGATTGGCAGAGATACAGAGAGAGGGGGGGGAGAGAGAGAGAGAGAGAGAGAGAGAGAGAGAGAGAGAGAGAGAGAGAGAGAGAGAGAGAGAGAGAGAGAGAGAGAGAGAGAGAGAGAGATGGAAAGGCTGATTTTAATTCGGTGAGTGGCGCCGTCAGCTATCTCTCTCGCTCACCCCGCGGCGGTGCCACATCTCGATGTAGACGAAGAGGCAGGCGCCGTCCAGCGGCTCTCCCGCCGCGTTGAGCAGCCGCACCACCCGGAAGCCCCGGCTTAGGCAGTGCAGCGGCACGGTGAACTGCCCGATGAAGGGGTCGCCGATGTACTCGTCGTCCAGCACCACGAAGCGCAGCAGCGCCAGCTCGGGCAGGAAGATGACCATCTCGAACGTCTCCTCGAAGACGGGGCAGTCACCCTCGTTGGACACGGTCCGCGTCTTTTTCTCTGCGGGTTTTAGTATATTTCATAGCACCACTGTGGTTCTCGCTGAGCCCCCCCGTCCCGGCCCAGCAGCCCCACGCCCTCACCGTTGTTGTCCACCTGGATGCCGAACACCTGCACGGCGACGTAGGGGTCGATGGCGGTGCCCCGGGCGTCGCAGCCCCGCGGCCGCGGCAGGTTCTGGCCGGAGATGACGGTGATCCGGAGGACCAGGGGCGCGGTGCCGGGCAGCCCGGTGCGGGGGTCGGGCGTGGGCAGAGGCAGCCCGTCACACATGACGGCTGGCTTGGGGACCAGCCCCGTGCCGCCGTTGGTGCGGAACCGGCCCTCGTACACGTCCATGTGCTGCCCCGGCGTCTGCAGGTTCACCGCCACTGCGCAGGCAGAGAGGAGAGGGGTCTTCACAAGGCCGGTATAGAAAGAGGTTTAAAAAGGTTTGGGAAAAAAAATTAGTTTATGGAAAATGAAAAATTTATAGGCCAACATTGTGTCGAGGGGGGAAAACATTTCTCGTTGGAGAAAAAAAGATCTAATTTTTTTTCTGACTTTTTCTGATTTTAGAGAGGGTGTCCATTTTTTTTTTTTTTAGTGAGGTCCCCTTTGACTCACATACCGATCTGGCAGCCGGCGTTCCACGCGTCCTGCGGGTTGAAGTTGGCCGCGCCCGTGCGCTCGTGGTTGGGGTAGACACGGGTCAGGCAGGCTCTGCAGTGCGCGACCATGTCCTCGGGCCGCAGCCGGGACATCTTGCAGGCCAGCGAGTCGGACAGCGAGCAGAGGCGGCCGGGGGCGTGGCCGGGGGCCGCGTCCACGGCGTGGCAGGAGCGCGGGTCCAGCGCGAACAGGTCGGACAGCTCCCGCACCACCACGCCGCTGCCGGCGTTCTGCACGTCGTCCTCGTCCTGCACCGACCCGATGTCCTCGTGGCAGGCGCTGGGCAGCCGCTTCCCCTGTGCCAAACAACCAGCACTTGTCGCTCACTCTTGATGTAAGCGTACAAAAGGATTTTAAACTGATTAATTTTTTTTTCACTGTCTTTTTCTGATTTCTTTCCCTGATTTTTTTTAGGAAGTACATTTATTATTTTTTGTTTTTTTTTTTTAGTGATGGGCCGCGGAGACCGCGGATTGTCGTGGACTGAGTCTGCCGCTCCTCCACACATCCGTGTTACGTGTTTTGTGCACGGCGGCCCCAACGATAAGGGAGGGGGCGGGGATGGCTATTATAGATCACCGCGCACTCGGCCACTCGTTCCGGCGCGGCCGCAGACCGCATGCGGCCACTGGGGCCGGCATAATACGAGGAGTTGCGGCCAGACGGGGCGCCCGGCCCGGCCCGGCCCGGCCTGCATGCCCCCTGTGTAGGGGGAGGGAAGGGGACGGCAAGCGGAACTCGTAAATACTGCCGCTGCGTTGACCAATCGGCCGTGATAACGGGGGTGTGGGGCGTGGGGGGCACACTACGGCCACCCTCTGTGGGCCATGAGCACTGCAGGCTTCCGGCCGGGGGCCGCCGGGGGCCGCCGGGGGCCTTGCTAGAGCGCACGCACACCCCGGGGCAGCCCGGGGCCCCAGGGCAGGCGCTGCAGCCGCATGCGCCATCTGCCCGTGTCGGCCTGCCTCTTTCTGGCAGCCGTTCTGCTCCAGCCGGGGCCGGCAGAGGCTGAGCGCCTGCGGAGTCGAGGGTAGGCAACACGGCGAACGGCGGTGCACGGCAGGCCTCTGCATTTGCCTACCCCGCCGGGCGCTCCCCGGACCCACACACGCACACACACACTCACCACGAGCAGGATCTTGTTGAGGATGGTGCTGACCTCCAGCTGGGCCGGGTCCTTGGCCTCGCTGGGCAGCACCAGCTTGGGGCCCAGCTCGGCCTGCAGCAGCGCCGCCAGCGACCGCTGCTGAGGCACCGAGCACCGCACCGACAGGTGCAGCAGCAGCGGGCACCTGAGACAGAGGGGAGGTTTACGTGCCGAGCCGTGCCGTGCCGCCGCCGGTACTCGAACCCGAGCCGACTCACTGGCTGACGACGAAGGCCAGCTCCCGGATGAGCCGCAGCACGTCGCTGGCCGGCAGCCGGGAGGCGCAGGTGGCGTTGCGGCAGATGACGGGCCCCGCCACTCCGTCGTGGACGTCCACTGTCACAGAACAAGCAGCAGCTTCAGGGCTCCGTTCTAGTGCACAAGCAGGCGGCAGGCGGCGCGGTGCTCACGTTTGACGTATCTGCAGGGCTGCGCCAGCGCGCGCACGATGGCGTCCATGGAGGCGGTGTTGGCGCCCGGGTCGTCCGGGACGTAGGCGTCGTGCGCGCCGCTGATGTAGTAGTGGCTGAGCGGCAGGTCCAGCCGCGCCGGGGTGCGGTCTGCGGGGGGCGCGATCAGGCACTCGTCCGACTCCAGGAACCGGGAGAACCCTGGAAGACAGATTTCATTTTATTTTTATTTTGTCACAGGCACGCGCCTGCCCGGCCCTCCTGCCCGGCCCTCCTGCCCGGCCCTCCTTCCCGTCCCTCCTTCCCGTCCCTCCTACCCGTCCCTCCTTCCCTCCTGCCCGGCCCTCCTACCCGTCCCTCCTTCCCGTCCCTCCTGCCCGTCCCTCCTGCCCGTCCCTCCTTCCCTCCTGCCCGCCCCTCCTGCCCGCCCCTCCTGCCCGCCCCTCCTGACCGCCCGCCCCTCCTGCCCGCCCCTCCTGCCCGCCCCTCCTGCCCGCCGCACCCCTCTTTCCGTTCACTCACCGTCGACCAGCAGCACCCCCTGTTCCACCGCTTCGGGACTCGGCTCGCACCGCCTGATGATGTCTTCGCACTCGGCTAACTCCACCGTCCGGTCCTGAGAACAGAGTGGACGCATGGAGGAGCTGCATGTGGTGCACCAGAGGACAAGCAGCGATGCTCGAGGTGCACTCACTCTACTCACCCCCTGTTCAGTCTCCAGAAACGATTTCAGGTCTTCGGCGGTCATGTACTCTTTATGCGAAAACCTGCACAGCAGAAGAATAATAAATTACACCACAGGCTTTGTCGGATCGAATTATATTTCAACGCGTATTTTTGAGGGGGAGTGTACCGACGCCGCCGGCCCCGCGGGTCGGGTTCCATGCACAGCGAGAGGAAACACAAACAAAAATTAAAATTCACGGGCGGGCAGAAGAAAGGGTATGGCAAATTGAATGGGCTACCGACGCGGTCCTCCCGACCCGAGCACTACAGCGGGCGCGGTCTGGGACGGCAGGGTAAACGGGTATATAAAAGCGCCACCTTTTCTCCCCTCTTTTCCGTCCCCGTCTCCTGACCGAAACGCTACACGCTCGCTAAAGCCGGATGGGGGGGGGGGGCATCGTTCAGTCCGGCAAATCGCGGAACAAAAAGGCGACAGCAAGGTGGAATTAAAGAGTGTGGAAAAGTTGGCAGTGAACAGACCTCAGCATGAGGAAGTAGACTTCGGGCCGCGTCACCACCTGCTTGTAGGTCTCGATGAACTCGCCGCTCTCTATCGACGTCCTCCGACCGTTTTCCTTTGAAAAAAAATATAAAATAAAAAAAGATAAAGTAGCTGATTGACTTCAGATGTTATTGGTGTATTCGTGGACACTCACGACAAGCTTCTGGGCGATCCTGTCCTGGGCTACCTCCAGGGCGGGGGTGGTGCGGCCCCGGGGCGGCGCCGCGGGGTCGAGGACCGGCTGGGCCTTCCTGGCCGTCATGAGGCGCGCCGCCAGCTTGGCCGCCGACTCCGCCCCCAGCCGGCCCCCGCAGCGCGCCGCCTCCCGGTGGAAGGCGTTGGACAGCCACTGCTCACGCAGCCCGCCGCCCGCGCACACTGCAACAACCAAACGGATTTAAAAAAAAATGATTTCTCACATTCAGATTTTGGTTGGGATGCGCGCGGCTCTGCTCGTGGGAGTGGAGGGGTGAGGGAGAGGGCCGCCGAGAGAGGCGCCGGGAGAGGCGCAGGGAGAGGCGCCCGGAGAGGCGCCGGAGAGGCGCCGGGAGAGGCGAGGCGCCGGGAGAGGCGCCGGGAGAGGCGCCGGGAGAGGCGCCGGGAGAGGCGCCGGGAGAGGCGCCGCCGGGAGAGGCGCCGGGAGAGGCGCCGGGAGAGGCGCCGGGAGAGGCGCCGGGAGAGGCGCCGGGAGAGGCGCCGGGAGAGGCGCCGGGAGAGGCGCCGGGAGAGGCGCCGGGAGAGGCGCCGGGAGAGGCGCAGGGAGAGGCGCCGGGAGAGGCGCCGGGAGAGGCGCCGAGAGAGGCGCCGGGAGAGGCGCAGGGAGAGGCGCCCGGAGATCCGACCAGGCCAGCAGTCAGCGCGACCGCCGTCGCAGTCCGGTTGTTGCAAATAGTGCGGTTACCGCCGTATCCCGCCGGGGGCACCAGTGCGGGTGGACGGGTCGAGCGGGGCGGGCCGCTGAGAGCGTAATCCAGCCCCCCCCCCCCCCCCCCCAACTATGCCGTCATCTTTGAAACGCCTCAATGCTTCACTCAGGCCGAACCCCTCGTAGTGGACACAGAGCATATCGGGCCGTGCTATCGAGGGGGAGTGGGGAGGGATGGGGGTACTTGATTGATGAGCACCCCCCTCCCCCTCCCCCTTCCTCTTCCCCCTCGCCGGGAGCGTGGGCCATGGCGTTAAAGCCTGCGGAGGCAGTGGCAGACTCGATTGTCACACTCTGCGCTTATCTCTACCCGTTACAACTCTGTTGCGAATAAGTAGTAACCGACTTCAATAGGAAGTTTAACTCTATCGTACGAAAAAAGAGATTGCAGGTTGAACATGTTGAGGATCACCAGCACTGACACGTTGTTTTTCATTGCTGCTGCTGCCGCCATTGCGGAAGGGGGGGGGGCAACATAAGAGGAGCGAAGGTGCCAAACACGTTGACACGCGCCTGGATAATCAAAGCGAAAACGCGCGTGGACGAGCTCTGCGTGGAACATGCGTTTCAATAAGAGAAACGAGAAGTCGTCGACGTCCCCCAAAGGAACGGGAAAAGGGGGGAGCTGTGAAAAGGGGGGGGGAGATAGTCCGACGACTTCGCTCGCTCTTCCATTCGATTTTCACGCGCCAATGAGGATGTAGGGCGACAGAGAGAAAGGGCGAGAGAGAGAGAGAGAGAGAGAGATCGCTCTGTAATTTGAGCGTGCGTTCTCCGCGGGACTGAGTGCCTCCCATCATCGCGCGCCAAAGGGGAAAATTGGCAATCATCAAGATGGTCGGTGTCTGCCAACACGGCAAAAAGAAAAACAAGAAAAACAACTTGTTTTTTTGTTTTTTTTAGTCGATTGGACTTAAAGTTTTCGCCATTAGCATATCTTTTGTTTATTTTCATTTTCTGGAGGTGGTTATGCATCGGGGGCTACTCACGGTTGGGATCGCCTAGCAGAGCGCACAGCCCCGCCACCCAGATGCGGGCGTCCTCGGCGCTGTGTGCGATGAGGTCCAGCGTCCGAAGGTCGTCGCCGTACACGATGGAGAAGGCCCAGTCGTCCGGGTAGCCGGCCGGCATCCGCGAGTCCCGGTGCACCTTGGTGGTGCGCCCCGACCGGATCTCCCGGATGTCCTCGACGGCAACTGCAACACCAGCCACCAGTCAGCTCCGCGCACATGTGGAGATCAAAACTAAAAATATACAGCTTTATAAAAAAAAATGTCTCTAGCAATAATAATTTACAGGGGGCAGCGGCCAATAGGGCATAACCGAATGGACCACGTGTAACAGCACACGATGGTTGGGGCGACGATGAGTGAGTTGGGTTGGATTCAAGAGCTGCTCTAGATTTGCGCGAGATGTGGGTTCTAGAGAGGGGCCGACTCGAAAGTTCTGATGTATGTACATACAGGGGAGGAGGGCCAGATTATCTCTAGACGAAAAGCAGAGCGAGAATCACCCCGCAATTTACAATTTCATCGACTTTTTTTCGATCCAAAATTTGAGCTTGATTCGGCCAGAATTGTTTCCCAAGCCGTGGTGAGAAATAAAACGGTCTCCACACCGAATTTGTGCCTTTTTGATGCTGGTATTCTAGAGAGAGTCAGAGGCCTCTCTATGGTATTCTTACCCGGGTAGGCCACCGCCACCACTTTTCCTCTAAAATGTCCACATCGTAGTTTGTGCTAAATAATGATTTTCCTCCCCCCTGCTGGCATCCCAACACGTGTACTGGCAGCGCTGGCACGGCAATCCGTTTCACCCCGAGCCCCCACCTGCCCCACCGACCCCGTTCCCCCAACACGCCCTTCCCCAGTTCGCTTCCCCGAACTTTCAATTTATTCGTTTTGTTTTCCTTTGTTTCCAGCAGCTGTTGGCTGAAACGCAGAAAGCATCCTTGCAGCCCATTGAGGCAGCATCAAACAGTGCGCTCGCTCCGACCAGCCGACAAATTTGCCCCCCCCCCCCCACCCCTCTTTATTCCCTTCCACTCCTTTTCATTCTCTTTCTGTCCCTCCTCTGCTTTTCTATTATTCACGTCCGCCGCATGACAGGTCATCAGCGATACTCCGGGCCGCCGCCGACGCCCTCCTCATCAGCCATGTATGGATTCTCATCCACGATGTCTGTGGGTCGTGGAGTATCTCTGTGGCGGAATGTTTATACATTTCCCCGCTCCCCATCAGGAAAAGAAGCGGCGGGGTGGGGGTAGTTTCGCTCTCCTGGGCTTTGGCTGGGTCACGTGTGTGTGTGTGTGTGTGTGTGTGTGTGTGTGTGTGTGTGTGTGTGTGTGTGTGTGTGCGTGTTCTCGACTTTCCCCTCTCTAATCAATGACGAACACAACGCTATGCTGGCCGTGTGGTCTGCGGTCTCGTGTTTGCATCCGCCGACTGTGGTTTTTATCTCGTCTTTCTCCCTCTCTCCTCGACATTCATCTGTAAGTTCGGCAAAGTCACGGCATTGTGATGAATTGGTGTTGCTAGCCTGCTGATGGACGGTGCTTAAGGCGGAAACCATCGAACCACCAGGTAAAATTAAAAAAAAAAACTTCTTTTTTAATGCGCATACTTGTCGTGCATACTAGTTTTTGGAGCAATACTACTAGGAAATGACCAATGAATCATCGCTGAAGTAATAGAATCGACGCACACTAATGATTCCCTGTGATCTGATTGGCTTTGCTCCCCCCTCTCCACTTCTTGTATGGCACCCTTACACTTTTTTGCTGTGATCCAACATTAGGAATGAATCATTTCTCTATGCAATATACTCGTATATGAAAGCGCCTTGGTGTCATATTTTACAGTGTTGTTTCTTTGTTCTGAGTAAACTATATCATCAAAAAAAATAAAACAAGATCAAAAAAACAAAAAGAGGCACGTGTTTGGCCGCTCCTGAACGAAGACTTCTTACAGCAAGCAAGCTAGAGGGGGGCATTTTATAGATGAAAAATAAGAGTGGGGAATCAGTGAAATGCTTACTCGTTCTTCTCACACACAGAAGTCTTCGCGTCACTTTGGGCAACCAGGGACCTGTGGGAATTGAAAGAAAAACAAAATGGAACTACTGCTCTACGAAAAAATGAAATTAAAATAAATACTTAGTCACTCGGACTTGAAAAAGGTCTTGCTTCCGAAGGTATCCGGTAAATTCCGTTCTGAGGCTGAGGGCTTGTGAGTAATTGTAGTGTTTAGGATTGTAATAAGCGCGCTTGTAGTAGGCCTATCTGCCCAGCACTAAGAAATGCAGTGGATGTGTGAAAGCTTTTTATTTTCGTTTTCGATCTTGAGTGTATAAAGGGAAATTAATCTTACTCTCAGTATCTAATTTTACTGTATAATTATTCACAGTTAACTTTGAAACACATGCAGAATGAGACAAATATGAAATAAATCACAACTTGGAAGTTACAACACTCTTATTTACGTCTGGTGGGTTCACGGTCCATTAGTTCATAAAGATTCAAAATCGGTAAACAGGTGTAAAATGCACGTGGATCCACCCCTTTCCAAGCTTTGTGGAATGCCCAGTACAAATCTCGTCACGTTACTGTAAAAACATACTTATACAAAATAGAAATCGGCGAATTACAAAACACAAGAAACAGTAAAATATAGTATACACTTCTAATAATTTCACACACATTTTCACAGCACAAAATACAAAACCAGCGTAATAGCAAGGGTGCGTTCGAAATTTGTGATTCTGCAAAAAAGATTTGGTCCACTGGCCCAGCATTCTTTTTCATAAGTAAATATAATTATAAAATGTTTTATTTTGAAAACTTTAATTTACATCGGCATCGTAAACAAAATTCAGTATGAACGACAGCAGACTTTTTCAAGACAAAGTAAAAATAATAAATAAAAGTTTTTAAAAGACATCTAGACATGATGTAAAAATCGATTTGCCATTGAAACACACAAACGAGAAATGGGCTCAGACAATGGCATGCGTTCTGTGCACGAGGCACTCCTGCACGAGGTGCAGACCCCCGTCAGCGTCCTGAAACACGCGCTCCCGCACGTGCTCGGGGCTGGGGCTGTGGTCCAGGTCCTCGGACGCGAGAGGCCGGTAGTGGTGCCGGTGGTGCCGGTGGTGGACGTCGACGGGGACGTCGTCGGACCCCGTGCACACCGAGTCCTGCGAGGACATGTGCGAGGACACGCGGGAGGACCAGCGCGAGCTGGACTCCTCCGAGAGCAGCCGCTGGAACATCCGCCGGCGCCGCTCGCCCTCGGCGGACAGCACCCGCGACACCTGCGTTCGCTGTCGAGGCGCACCGAAGCCCGACGGCGGCCTCGAGGACTTCCCGCCGCGAGGCGTTCCGCAGGGTGTTTTACTGGGCGTCCCAACGGGTGTTCCGCAAGGAGTACCGCAGGGCGTCCCGCAGGGCGTCCCACAGGGTGTTCCACAGGGCGTGGCGTACGGCAGGCTCTCCGTGTCGGTGGGGAGGCGGCCGCGCTCGCCGCGCTCGCCGGGGACAGTGGGGCTGCCGCCGCTGCCGCAGCCCGAGGAGGTCTCGCTGCCCTCCAGGTACAGTCGGCCGGGCCGCCACGGCGCGCGGCCGCAGGGGAGGTTCCCGTGGTTGCCGTGGTTACCGTCCAGGTACAGCCGGCCGCGTCGCACTAGCCAGGGCGTGCTGGTCTCCGACACGCTGCGGCGCTGCGGTGGCGGCGGCGGTGGCGGCGGCGGTGCCACGGCCTGCCTGAACACGCTGGCGCCGAGCTGCAGCGGCGGCCGCGGGCTGCGGCGCGGCAGCGCGGGCGTCGCCTGGTGGTGATGGTGGCCGAGGCCATGGTGCAGTGTGGGGGCCACCACGTCCGGGCAGGGGTGCGACGGCACTCCGAAGCGCACGCTGGGCAGCTCCACGCAGGTCATGCCGTCGGCGTGGACGTGCTGCCGCCGCAGGATGGGCGTGCCCCCATCCGGACAGGCGCACCACTCCTCCTCCTTGACGGGGGCCTCGATCGGCACGGATGGCGCCGCCGAGGTGGGGGCAGGGCAGCTGACGGCGTGCCGCTTGAACCGCCCCCGAAGACCCGTCCGGAGCGCGGCCCGCAGCGAGTTGAACCGGCGCCGGATCATGGATGGCTGCCGCTGCAGGGGCGGCCGGTCCAAGACCCCCGCCGGCACCGCCGCCTCCTCCTCGTCCGTCGTGTGCACGATCGGCGGCTCCGCCGACAGTACCGGTGACTGTGATCGTGGCGGAGACGGCGACGGTGTGATGAACAGCGGCGGCGAGTGGGCGAACACCTCCGAGGCCGAGGGGCTGGGGCTGCGGTCACTGCCGGGAGGGCTCGGCGGGCTGCAGGGCGCCGCGGCCGGCAGCACGGCGGGGGCGCTGTGCTTGCGGAGGGGCCGCGCCGGCGTCGACAGCAGTGACTCGAACACGCGCACCTTGACGAGCGTGACAGACGTCGCCCTGGAGGCCCCAGAGGCCCCCGATGACGTGCCGGCCGGCGGCCGCTCAGGCGAGGACGGTCGCGGGGACTGGGAGCTGGTCGGCGACGGCTGCGGCGAGCGCTGCCGGGAGCGCGGAGACGAGGACGACGTCGGCGAGCTGAGCGCGCGCCCCGCAGCCCTGCGCAGCACGCTGGGCATGGAGTCGATGGCCGACAGCACGGCCTGCATGGCGTCCGCGGCCCAGGCCAGCCGGCTCTGCCGCGGCGACACCAGCGGCCACAGCCGCAGGGTGCACAGCAGCATCTTGTGCTCCGAGACGTGGCCGCGGCCCCACTTGGCCGCCACGCCGCGCACGTAGCCCCAGTTGCTGAGGATGTGGTCCGGCTGCGCCTGCGGGTCCTGCGCGTTGCGGCGCACGTGCGTCACCCTGGTGGCGTTGCAGGCGTCGCGCGTGTTCCACACCACCAGCCTGAACGCGCGCACCAGCTCCTTGAGCATCACGCCGTTGATGTTGTCCGACTCGTGGTGCAGGTTCTTGCCGATGTAGTCGCTGTCCAGGCGGTCGTCCACGTCGTTTGCGCCCAGGTGCGCGTTGAGGTCGCCGGCCACGACCACGTTCTGGCCCGGCGGCAGCGTGGCCAGCAGGCAGGCCAGCGTGTTGAACACGCAGTGGCTGTAGTTGGCGGCGCTGCGCGCGTGCGCACTGATGACCACGAACTCGGTCTGCTCCGAGAAGCGCAGCCGCATGACGCACAGCGAGTCGGACACGGCGTCGAAGCGCAGCACCTCGGCAGGGGCGTCTCGCCGCACGAGGATGGCGGTGCCCCGGAGGAAGGCGGGCGCGCGGCCACCGCTGAGGAACCAGCGGTAGGACGCGGTGCGGCAGCGGCCCGTCGGCATCAGCGTCTCCTGGACGCAGGCCACGTCCACGCCCGCCGCGCTCAGCGCCGCGTCCACGGAGCGCCGCTCCACCGCCCGCCGGCAGCCGTGGACGTTCCACGTGCACAGCCGCACGCCGACGGGCCGCACGGGCAGCGACGGCCGCCGGGACCCCAGCCGGGACATGGACGTGCTGAGGCTGAACATGGCCAGCCCCTGGCGCAGCCCCTGGCGCAGCCCCTGGCGCAGCCCCTGTGGCACGGCCGGTGAGGAGGACAGCAGAGCTGTCTGCAGGCCCCGAGGGGGCGACAACGAGGGCAGAGCTACGCTGGCTCCGCACTCGACTTGTCACTCCCTCGACACACAAGGGCCACAGGCGTCGTCCATTAAGTACGTCCGAATTTCCTGGCTCCTCAAACCGCAAACGGCGAGCGCCGAGCGCCTGCGAATGCTAGGGTAGGCCAGCCCGCACGACACGCGTGCATGCCTCCTTGCCGTGGTGGCCTACCCAGCAGGCGCTATTCGTGCAAATGGACAGGCCGAATTTCGTCTACCCCTCGGGTAATGTCGTGGACGTACTTAATGGAAGATGACAACTTTTTTTTTCCGATACACAAAGATTTAAATAATTTCCCATTTTTTAAAAAGAAACATCCCTATATGTGCAATGTGCAGAGTGCAGTATTTGTTTACGAGTGCGTCGATGGTGCTGGTGCCATTCTTTTTGTTTTTGTTTCTGCCAACAGTGTATCTGGTTTGTCTCGGTTTCGTGCTAACCCAACTATCTTTTCCTCCCCTCCCCTCGCCTCGCCTGCTTCGCCAGCTACGCCGCTCACCTAGGGGGGCGCAGGAGCGGGGCCGCCCCGGGGTCCACCGGACGTGCTTGAGGTCGTGGGACAGGGCCAGCACCCGGTAGTAGTGGCGGCGGGGGCGGACCTTGATGAGGGAAGTGCCCTGCATCATGTGCCGCACGCACTCCTCCGCTGCAACAAACACAAGTCATACACTGTTAAAACATTTCACTTCAAACAAAGGCGTGAGTTATATTCATGCACCTTTAGGATAAGTGCATCGAAGAAAACGACGCAGGTAACCGAAATCACCCCCCTTGGAAACCGGTATCGGGACAACCCCGCACCAGCAATCAGTTTATTTAGTTCAGTTTAATTCTAATAACACTGCCACATTGTTTTTTTTTTTTTTTTTTTTGCTCTCGCGAAGTTTTCAGCGCTGACGTGACTGCACTGACAACCACTGGTTGCCATCGGATCCTGTGTCCTGGCGTCCGCTGCCGCCAGCTGCGGCCCGACCCCACCACAGTATCGACTTGCCCTGCCCCTGCCCACACGAGGACGTCTCCGACTTACTCACACTCACACACACACACACACACACACACACACACACACCAGAAAACCATGAGTAGGGCGTCCTACACCGAGCCGCAGAACTCGCATGTTCGCCGGTGTCCCGGTTCAAATACCGGACGGCCTCTTGTCTTTTTGGCGCCGTCAGCAGGCGGAGCGGGGACGCCTAGCAATCCGGCTCGGCTCAGCTCGGCACTCTCACTCGATTACCCGGCCCTCCGGCCCCCCGGCAGGCCCCTGCAGCCCCTGCAGCCCCGGCCTCCAACCCCCCCCCCCCCCCCCCGCTGCACTGGAGATGGAACAAGCGATGTCATTATGCGAGGGGACATCATTCTCGAAGCCAGGAGTGCTGCCTCCCCGTGATCAGGTTGCCCAGCCGGGGTAGGACATCCCGGCGGGGTAGGACATCCCGGCGGGGTAGGACTTCCCGATGGAGTAAAAACTTCCCCATAGGGTAGGATACCCCGACGGGGTAGGACACCCCCCAGGGTGGGGGTGGGGGGGTGGGGGTCCGGGCGCGCTGGTGCGTGAGGTGCTGATGTGATGTGGCTGCCAGCTCGTAGTTAGTCTCCCCAGAGAAGGGCGTGAGAAATAGGGGGGGGGCGTGAAAAAATGGGGGAAAAATAGAAGGGAGGAAAACTGACGGTAGGAAAAGGGGTGGAGAGCGGGGTGAGGTGGGGGGATAGGGGGGGGGGGTATACGGGGGCGGTGATGAGCAGCCGGCCCTGGTGCGGCCATATGCACGCTCACGCTGCTCAGCGGATCACGCGAGCAAATAAACCGCACACCATGACGAGAGCGATGCGGGCCGAGGCACGGACAGGACGAGAAGCGAGAAAACCGTTTCAAATCCAATTTACAATACGAAAAACAGAAAAGAATTGTCGAGATTATTGTACTTGCTGCGATCGCGACGAAAGTCTATCCCGGTTTATTTCTCTTCTCTCTCTCTCTCTCTCTCTCTCTCTCTCTCTCTCTCTCTCTCTCTCTCTCTCTCTCTCTCTCTCTCTCTCTCTCTCTGTGTGAGTGTGTGTGGCTGAAGCGCACCGCATGATAGCGTCCCAGACCGCCCCGCCCCGCCGTAGCAGACAGAAGCAATTTTGGTGCTGCCGGGACAGCTCACGACAGACAGCAGTGGTGACCGGCGCATGGCAGCCGCCCCGCCCCCCCCCCCCCCCCCGCCCCGCCACAACACCCCCGCAGGGCTGCAGGGCCCGTCGAGGGGACCGCAGGTAACACAGAAGCCGTCCAGGGGCCACATAACGGGAAGATATTTCTCACATACGAGCTTTCAGAAGTTTCCGCGGTGAAAGTGCCGTTTGCGTTTCGACTTTTTGTTTCTGGAGTTATCGTTATAACTACAGTTTATATACTGTAGGTGACCTGGTGGATACGTCGCGGGTGCGCGGCGGGCGGACGCGCGCTACTTGAGATCCACATGATCCACACACACACACACACACACACACACACACACACACACACACACACACACACACACACACACACAAGCACAGGTGCGCGCGAGAGAGAGAGAGAGAGAGAGAGAGAGAGAGAGAGAGAGAGAGAGAGAGAGAGAGAGAGAGAGAGAGCGATAGCGAGGCCAGGCAGGGGGTAGGGGTGGCTGCGCTCTGCCCTACAGGCCCACAAGCGGCTCGGTGGCAGGACGTGGCGCAGCGTTGCGGACTGAATCCTTAGTCATAGCGCTATGCCTGTCTGTCCCCCCGGCTGCTGTCCATACGAGCTCGATAATGTTGGTGTGGTGGGAGTTGACAGTTATATTTGTTTATAGTGAAAGGTTGTTACGTTAATAAAAGTCGAAAGCTATTACAAGTTTAAAGTTGTTACAAGTTAAAAATTGTTAAAATTTAAATATGTCCGTTTGCTCGCCAGCGTTAAGGTAATTGAAAAAAAAAAAATTGTGTGCAATATTTTGCACGGCTGTTCATGTATATGTTAAACTTGCACAAGTGTGCAAGTGTCACAGGTGCTTTGAAGCCCACGGGCATTGATTCGCGCGCTGCTCAAGTACAGTTCTTATTAACTGTTTAACCGATAACTCTCTGCTGCATGTGTTTTTTTTTTAATAGTCTGCGCTTGGCGGATGGCGCACCGCCCCATCCGAAAGCGTCGCGTGCTCGTGATTTGTTAACCACAGTCACTGTGCGGACAATCAGACTGATTAAGCCGCGCAGTACAGCGCCCCGTTGGTGCCCCCCGTGGGGACCGTGGGGACCGCTGAGGGGCCGAATGATGGGGTAATCCTCCGGGATCGCTCTGCCCCCTTCCCTTGGATTACGCCGACATGCAGTCCCGAGGGGCGAATCACTCGCGAAATCATGAGTACAAAATTCTAGAAATTTTTAAAAACAAATTGAAAAAACATGCGAATTTAAAGTTGGACATGCCGAAAAATAGCACGTACATAAGCTGAAATAGCTAGAAAAGTAATAAAATTTTAAAATTAACGATAACCACGGGGTGTAGTCCCACGAAATCCTGAAATCTGTGTACATAGTTTAAACGAGTGGTTGCCCCCTCGTGCAGTCCAGAGTGGCAGGACCTTGGGTAGGAGGACTTGTGATGAAGCCCTGCCTGAATGAGTACCGAAGAATGTCTCGGCGCCCTGCGCGAGGGGTACTCCATCGGTACGAGGTCCTGCAAGGGAGTATGAAAAATACAGCACCGTTTCGATCGCCCCCAAAGCCACTGGTGCAGCCCGGCGCACCCCGCACCGCACACTTTACACTATACTAAAACCACCCACCCTCTCTCTCTCTCTCTCTCTCTCTCTCTCTCTCTCTCTCTCTCTCTCTCTCTCTCTCTCTCTCTCTCTCTCTCTCTCTCTCTCTCTCTCTCTCTCTCTCTCTCTCTCTCTTCTTCTCTCTCTCGCTGTCTCCCCCAACCGACCCACCCCCTCGCTGTCTCTCTAACACCCCCGCCGTAGCGATTCGGGTCATGGTCTGTGTCCGGCCCAGGCGCGCCATGCCGTGTCAACGCGAATGAGGCCATCACCCTCTCCGAACACGGGGCGGGGGGGGGGGGCATGTGTTGCATGCAGCGACAGTGAAGAGAGAATAAGAAGTGAGGAAAGGCGAGGGAACAGATACAGAGAGAGGGAGAGACAGGGGAGAGAGAGAGAAAGACAGTTAGCGGTGAGCGTCTGACGCGGCAAAGGGCGCAGCCAGGCACTGTCACCACACCACCGCCAATCCCAACCATCCCCGGGAAAGGTGGCTGTTGACGTCAGGGTCCGAGCAGCACGCGACAACCACGACAAGGCAACCCAAACTTTCGCATCCCCACATATCCCTCCCTCCCTCCCTCTCTCTCTCTCTCTCTCTCTCTCTCTCTCTCTCTCTCTCTCTCTCTCTCTCTCTCTCTCTCTCTCTCTCTCTCTCTCCCCTTTTTATACTGTCTGAACCCTATTTTTTACCATTTTAGAGCATATTTGGTTAATTTTTGGTATTACATTACGCGTAATACCTTGATCGGGTGTACAGGGTATTACGCAAGTGAAAACCCCGTCGGCCTCCCCTCCATCTCCAGGGCCAGGACATATGTTTACAGCCGCGACCCCCAGGCGGACCGACCAGACCCCTTCCCCTACCCTCCGGTGTTTCTATCCATCCGCCTCCGTAGCATAAGTACCCGCGGTCTATCCCCCGACAGAGTCTATCCCCGTCCTGCCCCCGCGGCGCAGACTTCAGCTCTCTATCCGTCTCCGTCATCCGCACAGCCCGGCCGCCGCTGTCTCGGTCCCACTGATGGCGGCAAAGGCGGCGCGCTGCCGCTGCTTGGCGTTTCAAACACGTGAGAGGGAGCTGCGTTAGCCAATTACAGGATAGAGAGGGTGCGTGGGTAAAGGGGGGGGGGGATGGAGGTGAAGGGGGCGGTGAAGGGGGTGGTGGGGGGGGGGGCCCTTCCTCCCCCAGCACGTCTTTGAGGCGAGCGGCGGCGGCGCACGAGGTATGACAAAAGCATTATCACTATACGACGGAAATACGGCGGCAAGCGCGGGTGGGAGAGAGAGAGGGGTGGGAGAGAGAGAGGGGTGGGAGAGAGAGAGGGGGGAGAGAGAGAGAGAGAGGGGTGGGAGAGAGAGAGGGGTGGGAGAGAGAGAGGGGTGAGAGAGAGAGAGAGAGAGAGAGAGAGAGAGAGAGAGAGAGAGAGAGAGAGAGAGAGAGAGAGAGAGAGAGAGAGAGAGAGAGAGAGAGAGAGAGAGAGAGAGAGAGAGAGAGAGAGAGAGAGAAAGAGGAGGGCGGGGGGCGGAAGAAAGACGAAGAAGAGAATTACTTGGGCGAAGGTAGTAACAAACCACGGCTATACAGCGGCGGTGGGGGAGAGAAAGCGAGAGAGAATGGAGCAGACGCCTGGACGGGACGGGACGAAGGCCGCGGCTAAGTAAGCATGATTATTTCGCTTTTTGCACGCCGCTGTCACGAGCCCGCCACGGGCCGGGTCTTTTGTGTCCGCGGGGGGTCTTTAGGACACGTGGCGGACGCGTGGCGGACGCGTGGCGGACACGTGCAGAGGCAGCAGCCTGCAGCCCTGCAGCAGCCCCTCAGAGGGATGGGCACAAGAATGCGGCGCGTGAGCCCCTGGCAGCGTGGGAGGGGAGGGGGAGCGGGAGTGGGAGGTATGAGGGGGGGAGGGAGGAGGGGGAGGGGGAGGTATGAGGGAAGGGGAGGGGGGGGGGGGGCACACTGCCCGACCGTCCGGCATGCACACCCTCGACAATGAGATGCGCGCGCGCTGGACTCCGGGAGAGCGAGAGAGAAAGAAAATGAGACCTCGCTACACTTGCCACCGTTTTATTTCCCTGGTAGTATTCGGGGGCTTCTTTCTCTCCTTGTGGCCGGTTCAGTCCAAACACTCCCTGGCTGCTGCAGCTGCTGGCAGGGTGCCGGATGCGCTCAGAGCAGAGGGACTGCGCGCGCAGGAGAGAGGAGGGGCCGGGAGGGACCGGGAGGGACGGGTCTTCATCATATTCGGATTCGGAGTGAGTCGGGGCGGGTGAGGCGCATCGGAGTCAACTCGTGTCGTGTCAGAGAGTGAACAGAGAGAGAGAGAGAGAGAGAGAGAGAGAGAGAGAGAGAGAGAGAGAGAGAGAGAGAGAGAGAGAGAGAGAGAGAGAGAGAGAGAGAGAGAGAGAGAGAGAGAGAGAGAGAGAGAGAGAGAGAGAGAGAGAGAGAGAGAGAGAGAGAGAGAGAGAGAGAGAGAGAGAGAGAGAGAGAGAGAGAGAGAGAGCCCTATGGCTGTGTTGCCATATGGCTCGGGGGTGTTTTTCCAAAGACAAAAAATACTTGTGTTACAATGATGAATTTTCTTGATACCAATGGAGCCCAAATTGGCCCAAATTTCAGAAGCGTGTCAAAAATCAATGATTTAGCCAATTGAGATGAAATTGTTGGGTGTTGGTTTTGGGGGTTGTGGGACAACATCGGATAGCGAGAACGCCCCGCTTTGCCCCGCTTTGCCCCGCTTTGCCCCGCTTTGCCCCGCCGGGCTCCGACCCCACGTGTTGCTGGCAGCCCGCGGCAGCCCCCCCCCCCGGTCTGGTCCGGTATGGTCCGGTCCGGTCCGGTACGCCGCGGCGCGGACTGTCGGAGCGAAACTATCTTCGCTAAAACTACAGCAGTATCAGGCTGCGCAGCTCCGACCCGGCCGGTCCGGGCGCCCACTGCGCACTGCTGCGTGCCCGGCCCGGCAGCCCGGCCCCCACGGGGTCACCGCTCTGACCGTGTCCAGAGTGGGCGGCGGCGGCGGCGCGGGAAATTTGAAACAACAACATTGGAGACGCCCTGCGGGGGGCGCGTAGATGCGCAGAAAGTTTCGGCCGAGGCGGCGGCGAGTGGGTGGACGTGCTGTACTACAACAAGAGGTATTATAAGGTGAACCACGACAGCACTGCGTGAAAGCTGGCGGCGCAGAGGACCAGTTTGGGGAACATTTGCGGCGGATCGCGCTATATGCGGCGGGCCGTGTTCCTGAGACGCCGTCGCAGAACACACAGCAGCTCCCCTAATCGGATGTCCCGCCTTGGCAATCTGACTCCCCCCCCCCCCCCCAACCCAGTCACGGCGCCGCCGCCGCCAGGAAATGAAGTTTCAGAGCGGTGAGCGGTCGCGGCAGAGCAAGCTTTGCCGATAGTGGGTGGGGGGGGGGGAGGGAGTGGAGGATGGAGTGGGGAGAGTTAGGTTTACCGCGGCGGCTAAAACCTTGTGCGGTACGACACCGAATGTGCTGGGTTCGAATACTAGCAGAAGTCATGCCTTTCCCCCCCATTTTCAGTGAGGCCTGGCCACCGCAGACCGCAGGGGTGGTGTGGTGAAGGAGGCCGAACGACGCGGACAGTAGCGGCCCGGGGCCGGGGCCGGGGCCGGGGCCCGGCGGTCAGACAGATGATGGGATGGGGTGTCATCGTGGGACCCGGTGGGACCATTCATTTCAATGTGCCGCCGTGACTCCGGGCTCCGGGCGGGCGGCACTTGGGCGGCCCTGCTTGGGCAGGCCCTGCTTGGGCAGGCCTCGGCCAGCCCATCCGTATCGCAAATGATACGAGCCAGGGAAGCGCCGAGGGGGGAGGGCCCTAAATAAAACACGACCTCGGCCGACGCTTCCCGCTTCACTCTCTGTATGTGTACATCTCTCTCCATCCCTTTCTGCCTGTCTGTCTGTCTCTCTTTTGCCTTTCCCTCTCGGCTCCCCGCATTCCTCCCCTCGCAGCCGGAATAAGACCGTCGGAAGAGAGATGCCATATCGAATGGGTGATGACGATGATTTATTCAAACGTGGCCATCGAACGGTGACAGAGATTAATGTGGAATGTAAATTCAGACGTAAGCCAGAGCGGACACGCCCCCCAACCTTCCTTCTTTTTATTTTCACGTCAGCGTGCCTCCGTTGGCCTCCGTCAGATGCCGCGGCTGTCGCTGCCAGATCGCGAGTTATGAGTGGCGGTGACACCATCGTCAGATGGAAAGGGCATTTCGCGAACACTGTACCAAGCTCGTCAACGAAAAAAAAAACAGAAGGACGTGTTTTGGAAAAAAAAAAGGAAAAATGTCGAGCCATTGATTGATGGCCTTAAAAGGCCGCTGACAGCATCGCGCCGCGACTCCATGAGCGGGATAATTTCCAAACACGCTGCAAAGTTTGTAGGCAGACCATCTCCTTCGTGAAAAAAACAAGAAAGAAGAAAAACATGCTAAAGATGAAGCCCGGAACAAAACTCAACGAGTGACATTATTTTTCGGGCAACAAAACGCGTTAGGTCGTCAACATACTGAACCCTTGCAGCCACGCGCACCGTCGTCAGCTCTTTGCTCCCTTTAGTAATAAAAGTTGCAAAATTTTCTGCCCGGAAAAGTTTTGTCCGGGTCTCAACAGCAGCGACCAGCGCGCTCGGCTACAGGAATATCACGTGTTTGTTTTTTGCCTGCTCCCAGACATGTCAACCAGCCCTCCCCCCCCCCCCTTCCCAACCCTCCGCCCTCTCTCTCTCTCTCTCTCTCTCTCTCTCTCTCTCTCTCTCTCTCTCTCTCTCTCTCTCTCTCTCTCTCTCTCTCTCTCTCTCTCTCTCTCTCTCCCGTTCGCCGTCTCTCTCACTCGCAGGACACGGTCTCAAGGGCACGTGTGATCGAAAGGATAATGTAGTTCTCCGAAAGAAAAAGCAATTATGGAACGGCAAATACTCCGAGTTTGGACATAACCACCAACACGCAATGACAACTCCGCTTTTGTTGTTTGTTTGTTTGTTTTATGTTTCTGTTTTCAAAGGTCCTGGGCTGCTGTCCGGAAGCAATGACCAAACAATGGAAGCCCCCCTCCTCTTTATTTAAAAATAATAAATCGTGGCATTTTTTTTTTTTAAGTTGTAAGTCGGGTAAGACCGGGGGCTGCTGATATGCAACTCTTTTTAGGCCCACACGACACGCGCAGAGTTTGTCAGTCCTGCAAGCCTTTTTCGGCCGCCAGGGCCTGGCCTAGGGCTGCCAACGGGCCGCCACGTGTATAGCCATGTCCGTGTACGCCTGCAATTATTCCGATCGCGGTCAGAAATAACTGGTCGCGAATCTCATGACCGCGCGGTACGCGAGCACCGGAAAGTGGCGGGACACGGTGCGGGAGAGACCAGTGGTTGTCAGGAGCGTCAACCCTCAAGAGATACGTCGTGTCAGCGTCATGTGCGAACACACATGCTCACACGCGCCCACGCGCGCGCACACACACACACACACACACACACACACAAGTGGACGGACGGCGACCAGCGGTAGACTGCCTCGAAACCATCGCGATGTGTTATTGACCGCCCCCCCCGCCCTCCAGCCCAGCCAGCACTATGCATGGTGAGCATCCGCTGCCGCCACCGCCACCGCCACCCCGCCCAACCCTCCGCCACCGCCCCTCCATATCAGAATTACTACGTTCCTGCAAACGCGCGAGGGACAGGCTGACCTGGGTCGTAGAGTGGCCCGGAGACTCGAGTGTTCCACGGACACGAACGAGGGAAACGCAGTTATCGTGTTGGGAAAGACGAGAGAGAGAGAGAGAGAGAGAGAGAGAGAGAGAGAGAGAGAGAGAGAGAGAGAGAGAGAGAGAGAGAGAGAGAGAGAGAGAGAGAGAGAGAGAGAGAGAGAGAGAGGGGGGAATCTGAGTATGGCGCGAACGTAATTCATGGATGGCCCCTAATACCGCCAATCTAATTCATGCGCCGCACGATGAGTCTTTTCCGCAGCGAAACTTTTGGTAATTAAAGAGCTGAATTATGATTCATGAGCCCTGGCAGAGGCGGCCCCCGGACCCCGGCCCCCAGCCCCCGGCGGCCGTCCGGGGGGCTCGGCACGAATGATAATAGCGCTGACTATTATAGTTCCGGAGTGAACACCTCGCTCACATCAAAAGGGCGGCGCGGCAGCGGTGACTATTTCGCTTGAAAAAGTTATCCGGCGCTAGAGGGGGCAGATAAATCCATGCGCAGCCAAAGTTGAACTTCGATGTCATTCGGAAATCTACATTCCAATTCACCGTGTCTTAAATTTAAACTCTGAACTCGGCAAAAGATCTGTTTTTTCCTCTATGAAATCGCAAATTTTTGTCAATTATTTGACACGAAATCGAAAATGTCGTCGAATTTAAATTAATTTAAATCGAATTCGCGAAGGTGTGTAAACCAAAAATAAAAAGATTTTTTTATCACCCCCTCACCGGTGGCGGTTCTTCTCTGGCAGTAGTCCGATGCGGTGGACACACGCGCACGCGCTGCGCACGCGTGCCGCACGCGCTGCACACGGGCACACACTACACGGGCACCTGTCCCAACTCCTTCGCCGTGTGCAGTATTGATGGCCTAAAGCCCCGTGTACGACGGCCGTCTATTATTCACCGCTGCTGCAACCAGAGTGTGGGTGGGTGGGCCCGGCGGGGCCCGGCGGGGCGGGGCCCCGAGGGAGTACGCGGAATCAATTGGACGGTAGCCTCATTTGCATGTATGCTCAACATCAGAGCTTCTCACAGTAAGTTACACTCGCAAGGTTACAGAACGACCGGCGGTGCGGAGGCAAAAGCGGAACCCGGAACCGCAAAAGTTGATTACGCGTCGCCTCTGCTCCTCGCAGTCAGGTGCTCCCGCAGGCCGGCCTCCTCACAGCCCGCTCCCGCCCGCCCGAACCCCGCACTTTTGTTCCGCACCAAATTTAGTCCCCTCGACAAACCACGCCGCGCGCGCCGACATAATGTAAGTGAAAACCCCTTCAGGGTATCGATTTTCGCTTGATTGGTCCCGCGGGGGCTGGCGGGGGCTGGCGAGGGCTGGCGGGCGCTGCCGGGGGCTGCCGGGGGCTGCCGGGGGCTGCCGGGGGCTGCCGGGGGCTGCCGGGGGCTGCCGGGGGCTGCCGGGGGCTGCCGGGGGCTGCCGGGGGCTGCCGGGGGCTGCCGGGGGCTGCCGGGGGCTGCCGGGGGCTGCCGGGGGCTGCCGGGGGCTGCCGGGGGCTGCCGGGGGCTGCCGGGGGCTGCCGGGGGCTGCCGGGGGCTGCCGGGGGCTGCCGGGGGCTGCTGGTGGTAGGCGGTGCGGCCGCCTCCCTGTACGCACTCAGCTACTTCCGTGAGCTGAGCGCTGCTCTGACTAGGTGGAGTGGGTGCAGCGAGGCCATGGTGCCAGAGTCGCAAGCCGCGGCACCCTCACAACAATATGCCCGACTCCGTTCGCATAGCCTCAAACCGCTAGTAGAGCACTCCGGAGAGGCGCGAAACGGAAGGCTTTTCACTGAAAATCGAGCAGTTTGTCACTATGACTGTCTTCTTCCAAGGGAAGGTAAAAGTGGCTTAAGTTCACTGTTAACATATTTTCTTTAGAGTGCAGGGGCTGGGATATTTATTCGGTAGTTCGGTAGTGCCCCCCCCCCCCTCGTTACATCATGGATTCATATCTTTCTCCTTTACTCCCAGTTCAGTAGTGGTCGAATCAGCATTGCCGTCGCGTGGAAAAGGTCAGCGGTAGCCCCTTCGCCGGCCACGAAAATCAGAGGTCTAGGGCACGTCTAGGACTCGTCTAGGACACGTCTCGTAGGGGCCAGCTAGGGCAGCCGTAGGGCACGACCCAGCAAATCGGCGTCAAATCGATGGTGCTTTGACAGTACGTGGCGCGGACCGGGCCGGGCAGGCTTCCACGCTGGTGCCCCGCTGCGGACCCCTGTGGGGGGGGGGGGGGGCTGCGGGGGCCCACGGCTGCCCCTGACGGAGCCCTGCCCGCAGCCTCTGGAGCCGGGCGCAAACAGCGTATGGCATACACCACACCCTGAGGCCGCCGTGGAGTCTGCTTCTGCCCGTCTCCATTCGCACGCTGATCCCGCGCGTGAAAACTTTGTGAGCGTGAGGAGCGCAGGCAATGCATGGCGGGAAATAGAACGAGAAGAGAAATCCCGCGCGGCAAACTTTTTTCCGCGCGCGGTGTTGTCCGGGGGCAGTGGGAGAGGGGGGGGGGGGAGAAGGGGGCTTCATGTGACATGGGCTGGGCAGGGGAGTTCCGTTGTGGCGCCGCTTATCTGCAGCCAGCACGCCACACGACAGCGACAAACCCCCACTGCCACCGCTCCTGAACATGCTTCAAAATTACGCACATGGCAACCAGCGGGTTCAAATACCACCGTCACGAAACTGCGGCCGCGCTGCGAAAGGCGGCCTCCGGTTCAGTTTCGCACAGCCGACAACGCCATGGGGAGGCGCGGGGTCGGGTCAGATCGACTGCCTGGGGCTCTGCTGACCTCACCTGGCCGCGGTAGGCGCCACTAGCTAGGCGCCACTAGCTAGGCGCCACTAGCTAGGCGCCACCGGTGGGGACTCAACATCCGACGGCATTGAGTCATTTTCTTTGGGAACGCTGCGCCCCACCGTGTTGCATGCCCCCGCCCCCGCCCCCACCCCTCCTCAAACACATAGGCCCGAGCACAGCCGAGCCCTGCCGGGCCGCATCCCCAACACCAATAGACACGAAACACAGCGGCGCGCGTTGTCACTCGGCTTTACCTGCAGCCGCTCGTTAAAGTCTATGCCGGCCAACACACAAGCACACGCGCGATTGTCGTATAAAAGGGACCGGTCCTGTGATGGCCTAATAGAAGCTTTTTACGCAGGAGCGGGCCTTCACCGTTCGTCCTCTACAATCATCGTGACACTCCCCCCCCCCATCCCTCTCCCTCTACCCTTAACCCCCCCACCCCCACCCACCTCCTCTACCCCCTCTCTCCCCGCCACCACACAATCACTAATCATCACCCACCCCGACCTGACCCGATACAATACCGCGCAGGAAGCGGGCTCAATACCCGCTGGCAGAGAATAGTGCTCAAACTCACGGTCGTGCACACTCACGGTCGTGCTCGCTCACGGTCGTGCACATTCACGTCCGCGCACACTCACGATCGTGCACGCTCACGGCCGTGCACACTCGCGTCCGTGCACACTCACGTCCGTGCACACTCACGTCCGTGCACACTCACGACCACACACACACAAACACACACACACACACAGGGTTTCTGACACACCCAGCCGAGCACACACGGCCGTGCTTGCTGCGCTGCGCCTCCCATACCGCCACCGGGTTCGTGCAGCAGGCGGCCTCCTCCCGGACGACGAGGGCCCCGCGGGAGGCCCCGGGCGGCCCCGTGGGGGTCTTGGTGTGCTGGCCGAGGTGCGCGGCCGGCGCTGAGGCCCCCGATGGCGGACAGTGGCTGGAGAGTGGCCGCGCCTGACCGGGCCGGGGGAAGGACTGATGAATACTGAGTCGTGTGGCGTGGCGGACGGCTCTCACCCCTGGCCCCGCTGGCCCCGCTGGCCCCGCTGGCCCCGCTGGCCAGTAGTGACCCGCGCTGGCGTGAGTTAGTAGCGAGGGGCGCGCGGCGAGGCGGCGGCCGAGGGGGCCACCAGTCGATGTCGATTTGAAATGCGCGTGTAGCGATGGCCTCCCCCACCCCCAACCCCTCCTCCAACTCTCACTCTATATCGCTGTGTGCGAGCCCCCCTCCATGACCAGCGGCGCCCGACGGGAACCACCATTACAACCACCACCACCACCACCACCACCACCACCACCACCACCACCACCACCACCACCACCACCACCACCACCACCACCACCACCACCACCACCTCCACCACCACCTCCACCACCCCCACTACCACCGCCGCCTCCTCCTTCATTCTTCACCAATTGCTGCGGTGACCGAGCTGGGTTGAGCTGGCCATGGCGCCCGGCCTGGTGTCGGTGGGTATGCAGGCCGCCGAGCGCCGGTGTGCCGCGGGACGGCCGACCGCCCGCTTGCTAGGCGCCCCTCCCCACCCCGCCCCGCCCCACCCCTCCCCGCCCCGCCCCGCCCACCTAGTCCCTTCCCTTCGCTTCCTCGTCGTCGTCGTCCCTTTTCCCTTGCATATCATGTGCCTTCTTTCCCCCGTCCTTTGCCGCCTCCCCCGCCTCCCCCCTTGACTGGGAGCGGCCGGCACGGCCGATATCCACAGGACGTCCAAACTTTGCCCATTTCAGAGCGTTTCGGTGTCCATGCCGCTGCGGCTCCGCTGGCCGCCTCATCGCAGGCCCTCATCTCAGAGGACGGCGGGGACGAGGTTCGCGGCCTCTGCCCACCTCACATCAGCTGCCCGACGGCCTCCTGCAGGACGCGGAGGAGGTGGTGGTGGTGGTGGTTGGAGGGGGGGGGACTTATCTCGAAGAGACAAAAGAACGGGGGTGGGAAGGTGCGGGGGGAGGGAATAAAAGAAGGATGAAAATGGGCAGCGGGGAGGGGAGGGGATGGGGCTACTCTATCGATTCGCCTAGTGATCCCGCTGTGTTCGCGATGGGTTCATTAAGAAGGAACCTTGCGGTGGCGCCCCCCCCCCACCCTCTCCCACATATTTCCCTCCACCACGCCTGTCGGGAACATATCATTAATGACTCGGCGATGAATCATTAAGATGCCGTCGAATTATATTACGTCGTTGCCGTCGGATGGGTTGGAGTGGGGGGGGGGGAGGCTTTAACTTGGGTTGTGCGTGCGTGCGTGCGTGTCGTGCGTGCGTGTGTGTGTGTGTGTGTGTGTGTGTGTGTGTGTATACACATTCGGCGAGGCTTTGGTTATTCTAGTTCGACTAGAAGGGCTCTTTGGAACGGGGATGAAAGCGGCTGGGAACAAACAGTGGGCCACACAGACTGGCGGAAGGAAGGAGAGAAATGAAAAGAGGAGGGACAGGTGGGGGTGGGGAGCGACAGAGAGAGGAGGGGGGACTACCGACAGTCATGCGACGACCTGCACTCCTAAATGTAAGCCGTCGTCTCCTAGCACTGCTGGGGAAGGGGAGCAAATGTGACCGTAGGTTCGAATAGCGGCTCTATGGAGCGTTTTTCATTCAGAGAAAGAGAGAAAGAGAGAGAGAGAGAGAGAGAGAGAGAGAGAGCAGGGAGGGGGAACTGAGAGCCGGAGAGAGACAGAACGAGACCGTGAACGCAAACCCACGTGATGGTGGAGTCCGGGCTCCGCAGTTACATGGATGTTCAGGTGCGCCGTCAGTCCGCCCTTGTTGTGGTGGCGGCGGCAGTAGGTGTGGCGGTAGGGGTGAAGCGGGGCTGTTGCTGCTGCTGCTGCTGCTGCCGCTGCTGGTGCCGCCGCTGCTGCCGCGTTCACTGGCGAAATCTCATTTGGCCCGAGGCAAGAGGGGGTCCGTGGCCTAGGTGGCGCCATCACCGGATGAAAAAGTGCCAATAACGGCGCGGTAAAGTTAAGCGGTCGCAGTGCCAATAGCCCCCCCCCCCCCCCCCCCAAGCGGCGGCGGCTCGGCCGGAGGGGAAGGCGGTGTAAGTTGTTCGTCCTTGCCCCGCTCTAGTCCGTCTCCACGGCCGGGGCACGGAGCGTGCGATGAGGCCAGGCCGCCCCCGCCCCCGCCAGTCCCCGCCAGTCCCCGCTCCCCGCTCCGTTGTCCGCCGATGGCCCCGACCCCGTCCCGGGCCCACAGCCCAACCTTGTCCTTCGCATTACTAACTTTTGTGAGTCTTCGGCAGGGCCTCCACTGTGGACACCGCCCCCCCCCCCCCTCTTCTCCCTCGACGGCTTCCTACCGCTGTCCCAACGCACTCTCACCGCCTAGACACAGCCCCCGCCCGCACGCTGCAAACACACGGCGACAGAGAGACAAAGTGACGAACTGTTGTCAGACCGCTGACAAACGACCCGCCATTAAAATTAAATTCGTATTCTCACGCGCGCGACGCGCTGCGCAGTGTCGCCAACTAAAAGTGCAACGGTATCGAGACTTCGCTTTAACAGGCGGTGAAGTAGGAGCAGCCGCCAGCAGGAGGGAAGGGGCGGAAAGGGGGGGGGGGGGGGGGGGGGGGGGGGGGGCAAGAGGGGTGGCTCCGCCACTGAGCCGAGGCGTCGTTAAGAAAGCCACCTCACCATCAGGCTGCAAAACAATTACATTTGCGAGTCGAGTTACGTGTGGTCCTATAATAGGGGTGCTACGGCCCTATAAACTGCTTGACGCACGCAGAGCATGACACAGACAGGCAGAGGATTTCAGACCATTTCCTCTGGATGTCTTTAATTTTCTTTTCGCTTTATTTCTTGGTTGTTGTTTTGTGTTTTTTTTTTCTTGAGGGTGTAGGGAAGCGGCCTTTCTCCTTGGTTTTTCCTTTTGTTGGTCCTGTAAAATTAAACAGCTGGTTTTCTATCACCGCAGAGGCAAGGCGTGGCGAGGATGGAGAGGAGGGAGAGGAAGGAGGGGCGGGAGGGGCGGGAGGGCACGGAGGGGAGGGAGAGGGGGCCTGGCCGGCCTGGGGCGGGCGGCGGGGTCAGAACTTGCCAGGGTCGGTGGTTCCGGGCCGGAGGGGGCGGGTGGGAGTAGTTGTCACTGAGTAAGTGGTCACCACGGGGCCACACGGGAACGGGATGGCAGGCAAAGCAGGGAAAGCGAGGACCGTCTCAAGTAGCCGGTGCGGTGTGGCCCCGGTGAGCAGAGCAGCAGGAGCAGCAGGAGCAGCAGGAGCAGCAGGAGCAGCAGGAGCAGCAGGAGCAGCAGGAGCAGCAGGAGCAGCAGGAGCAGGAGCAGCAGGAGCAGCAGGAGCAGCAGGAGCAGCAGGAGCAGCAGGAGCAGCAGGAGCAGCAGGAGCAGCAGGAGCAGCAGGAGCAGCAGAGAGCAGCAGGAGCAGCAGGAGCAGCAGGAGCAGCAGGAGCAGCAGCAGGAGCAGCAGGAGCAGCAGGAGCAGCAGGAGCAGCAGGAGCAGCAGGAGCAGCAGGAGCAGCAGGAGCAGCAGGAGCAGCAGGAGCAGTACAGCAGCAGAAGCAGCAGGCAGACCACGTGCCTGTCCTTGACTCCTCGTGGACGACAAGCAGCTCACGGTCATATTGCGAAAGGGGAGCAGCCAGTGCCGGCGGAGGCAGCGGTGGTTGGTGACGGCGCTTCTTTTAAACTCAAAAGAGTCGCCTGTTTTGTTGTTGCTGATTTTTGGTTGTGCTATGAAAGATTGTGTTCGTCCGGGAGGTACGCACTCGGAGAGTGCGTCCAGTGTCCGTGCGTAACGCGAATCGGATTGGCAAAAGTAACGACGGTGTCCTCCGGCGGCCTCCAAGCCCGTACCAGTCCCACCACAACTACATCCGATGGCGCTACGGGGCAGACTCCGCGGGAGGCCTCTGCTGGGGGTGCCCGCTGCGGGGGGCAGCGTGAGCCGCTGGACCCAATCCCGATCATCCACTCTCGTGTCAAAGAGAGGGGAAAGTGACCGTCTCTCTGTGTGGCGCCCCATTGCGGTTTGTACAGCGGTGCCGGCGGGTGCCGGGGGACAGAGACAGGTCCGGGGATGCACTGCACTGGATATCTTTTCAACGCCGGAATATCGAAACTCATTATTTCGTTTGGCCGCGGTTTTGTGATGTTCACTCCGACTTTGAAAAGTCGCGGGCGGGATGACCGCGTTGCCGCCGGGCCGGGCCGGGCCGGGCCGGGGCTGCCAACACCGACACAGTGACGCCAGTCGGACTCGTAAATTGGCGGCGGAGAACCTCTTGTATCGCGGTGTTACGGCGGCGCCGGTTCGGTTACGCAAGAGGTCGCTTTAGGTTGGCACCGCTGGAAAGGGCACGGGCACAGCACCGGCCTGTTGGGCCCGCCGGATCACGGATCCGACCCGCCTCACCCCGCCCCGCCCAGAGACCACGCCTGGCTGCGCAATCCAATAGGCCAGTCTCTCAACGCTCCCTGCCACACCTACACCCCCCCCCCTCCCCCTCTCTGTTCCACCCGCCGATACCAGCTTAGTTTCTTGACGGTTAGCGATCGGCTGCCACTTTCATGTCGCCGTTCAATTGCGCCCCTCCGCAGTCGCGCGAGGGGTGCACGGCCAGGGCTCGCGGCGCCAAGAGGGAGGGAGAGAGTGGCCATGCGCACGAGAAGTCTCCTCTCGGTCTCAGAGAGAGAGAGAGAGAGAGAGAGAGAGAGAGAGAGAGAGAGAGAGAGAGAGGGGGGGGCAGAAAGATATCCTTGCCAGCTGTGCCCATTCTAGCAGCTGCTGGCCCGGAGACAATTTCAATTCCTGACGACCTGACTTAGTAAGTGAGAACGCTAGCAAGGAAAGAGAGAGAGAGAGAGAGAGAGAGAGAGAGAGAGAGAGAGAGAGAGAGAGAGAGCAGATGCCTGTGGATCCGATCCGTCGATAGGACACTATCAAAGAGTCTGATAGAGTGGCGATGTCTCCCTCTGTGGTCCCCCCCCCCCCCCCGTCCCCCCCCCCCCCCGCCCTCCTCCGCCCCCGGACCTCCAGACCCCCAGAATCCTTGCACCCGGCCTCTTCGACGTACCATCGGCAGATAGTAGATAGCGACTATTCAAACAGGGAGCCTGTCCCATGCATTAATTAGGGCTTTGGAAGTCCGGCCGCCACTCTCCTTCCCGCAGAGAGCAAGTACTACCCTGTCACGGGTTCAAGTACCGTGCGGGACTTTTCTTCTTCTTCTTCTTCTTCTTCTTCTTCTTCTTCTTCTTCTTCTTCTTCTTCTTCTTCTTTTTCTTCTTCTTATTCTTGCAGAAAGTGGGAAATTTGCCATGCCTTTATGAAATAATAAATATGGGGAGAGGACTCTCGGTTACCAAGTACCGAAATGTTTGAATAAACTACCGGCCGCATTGTCAATGATTGCAAATGTCTGTGAAGCAAAAAGTAAAGTGAGAATATTGGATCCTAGAAAATAATATGTGAGTGTAAGAAGAAACCATGTCGTAATATGTATAGTATTGTATAGTACTGTACAAATATTGGCACCCGCTGACAAGCCAAAGGCTTAGCTGGACCATTGCTTAAAAGCTGTCGCTGTCAAATTCCATCCCATTTAATTTTCCGCAGCGCACCGTGCGCCGTGCGCCGTGCGCCGTGCGCCGTGCGCTCTCATGAAGACTTACTTAAAGCATCCGGCGGCTGCGGTGCGGCATTCCTCAATGACATTACATGCGCGCCCGCCTCATAAGAATGCCCACCACCACCACTACCACTCACTCCAACCCTTCGACTCCAATACCCCCCCCCCCCCCCTCTCTCTCTCTCTCTCTCTCTCTCTCTCTCTCTCTCTCTCTCTCTCTCTCTCTCTCTCTCTCTCTCTCTCTCTCTCTCTCTCTCTCTCTCTCTCTCTCACTCTCTTCCACCCTGCTGCTGGCGCTCTGTCTGTTCCGCCCTCGAAGACCGGCTGGGCCAAGTCGGCAGTAGAACGAGCCCATTACTGGTGAGGAAAAGGGAGGGGGGAAAGGGGCGGGGGAGGTTGGTCCCCCCCGAACAGCGGCGGCACTGATTGCGTCCATGTAATTGGGGGGAGCGACACCGCCGACCCCCCGCGGAGCAGAAGACGCCCTCCTCTTCTTCACATTTTGTAATACCTGCGCCGACGGGTTGGGTATAAATGGAGCTCCATTTCTATTTTATTTTTACTTTTTGAAAAAAAAAGGGAAGGAAGGAAGAAAGAAAAAAAAGAATTCGAATTGACGTCCGTTTGGTATTTGACACGGTAGAGAGTAGGAACACTGCAAAGAGCAGGCTGGGCACTTATGTGGCTGAAACCTCCCCAGTGGTTGTACTGTAGCCCTGACACCCAGGTTCTCTCTGAGCTCTGACACCGTTATACCCTGCTCCCCCCCTCTCTCTCTCTCTCTCTCTCTCTCTCTCTCTCTCTCTCTCTGTCTCCCTGTCTCTCTCCCTTCCTCATCTCTCTCACACATACAAACTGGGTCGAACCCCCGCCAGCGGACCTCACCGTCTGACCTCCCCCCTTTCCCTTCGCGTACTGACGACTCACGAAACGCCTACGTCCCCGTTCTGTCAGAAAGCATGGAAAAGGGGCGTTGGGGAAAGAAGGGGAGCGACGCGGGCAGATGGGCAGTGCGAGAGAGATGCCGGCTGCCTGGAGAAAGTTCCTGCCGAACGGAAGGAGGTACCCGATATACGGCAGTTAGTTGTTGGCAGTGTCTGCCAGGACGCCTCTCCAGTCTGCAAACCGCTGACGAAGAAGAAGAAGAAGGAGAAGGAGAGCAGGAGAACCACTACCGCCACTTGTTCGCCAATCGACAAAGTTTCCATTAGACGCGGAGCCGAACACCGGCCATCACCGTCCACGATCTCACACCTTCCTGTCTGTCAGTCAGGCTGTCTGTCTGTCTGTCAGTCTGTCTGTCTGTCAGTGTGTCTGTCTGTCTGTCTGTCTGTCTGTCTGTCCCTGCCGGCGCAGAGGTTCCGACCGCCCGGGCGGTAGGCAATGCTTGCAGCGGTGTGCAGCGTGTTGCCTACCCTCTGCTTCGCAGGCGCTCTCTCGCCTGCCGCACCGCACTGCGCGCGCTGACTTATCCCACGGCTACCCCGAAATGAGGACGAGAAACAGAGGAAGGAACGACGGCAGGGGACGAACAGAGGAGGGGGAGGAGGCAGAAGCAGAGGCCGCTGGCATCCCCCAGGACCCCCCCCCCCCTCCTCCCCCTCAGCCTTGACGTGCCTCACATGGCGTTGTGACGTGCGAATGGCTACCGGCGGTGCCGCGTTATGTACTCTGCCGGAAGGCGACTCGTTTGTGCGGAGGACACACACAGTCTGAGAGAAAGTTGCAACGCGAATGAAGAAGGCGTGCGCTCGGGTTCAAATCCCGGGAGGGGAAAAAAAGGGCGGGGGGGGGGGATGTGCCTCGCCTCGGCACCTGCAAGGCTTCTCACCGCGACGCTCATCCCGCTTCAGTTTGCTAATCTGCAGCCGACGACCGCGTCCTGCGTGCAGGAGAAGAGGAAAGCGGGAAAGGCGGAGCAGGCTAGGCAGGGCCGTCTGATAAAACCTGATCGAAAGCCCCCCCCCCCCACCCGCGTCTTCCACCGCCCCGCCTCGCCTCGCCGGAGGTGAGGACGGAAGGCGGGCGTGTGCGACGTGCTGGATGTAATCCCGGTGTAATCACCCCGATGGTACCACCGGCCAGCGTGGGCGAGATGAAAGTGCAAAGAGGATGCAAAGTGAGAGGCGTTAGCGAATGTCAGAGAGAGGGAGAGAGAAGAGAGATGAATGAAAAAGCTTTGGCCATACCCCGGCACGGCGGCTGGGATAGCAAAGAACAGGAGGGGTAGGGAGGGGGATGAATCCCATTGAGGACCGCAGTGGAAACGCGGGTAGAAAACGCTTGCTTGATAAAACACACCTCAGCTTTATAGTTTTGTCAAAGTCTGTGCCAAAAGTAATGAATCTGCTCGTTCCATGTCACGGCATCGTATCCGTGGGTTCGAACTAAGCTCTCTCTCTCTCTCTCGCTCTCTCTCTCTCTCTCTCTCTCTCTCTCTCTCTCTCTCTCTCTCTCTCTCTCTCTCTCTCTCTCTCTCTCTCTCTCTCTCTCTCTCTCTCCACCTCGCCTCCCTGTCCTCTACTTCTCCCACCGAGTGGCCCAGGGCCCCCTATCAGGGACCAGCCTTCTCGGCCACAAGGGGGTTCGACAACAACTATCGGCCGGCCGTGAGCGGGAATCGAACCGCCGCCCCTCTGGCCCGGCGGGATCGCATAGGGTGGGATAGGCACCCAGGGCCGTGCACAGTAAAGCAAAAAAAATTCATCCAAAATTTTTCGGATAAATTTCTTAGAAATACCAGTGTAGTCGGTCAAGTTCACTTCTTTTATGCAGAAAATATATAGAAAATTCTTGTCTTAAGTTATCAGAAACAAACCAATAAATCAATAAATAACTGAACTTTTAATCAGAATTTTCTGACAGTGCGCCTGGTCCCGTCCCGCACGGCAAATAACTAGAAATCTGCTGGGCAATGAATCTTGTCGGTCATCGCGAGGTTCCCCGCGGGGTGCTGAGCGCCGCGGACCAGCACAATAGGTATAACTCTGTTGCCACACACACACACACACACACACACACACACACACACACACACACACACACACACACACACACGGCACCTCTCCCACAGTGGCATCGGCAGGTATGACAGATTGTGGGACGGGACGGCTTTGTCCGAGCCGACGCCGCTCTCTCTGCTCGCCCTTTGGTCAGCGCGCTCGGCTCCGCGCTGCCGCCGCTGTCGTCGGTGGAGGTATGATAACCTTTGCACCCCCCCCCCCCTCTTCCCCCCCCCCCCCTCTCTCTCTCTCTCTCTCTCTCTCTCTCTCTCTCTCTCTCTCTCTCTGACTCACTTCCCCGTCCCGAGGCGTCTTTCATTTCCTATCTCGAACTTTGCCTCTTCGAGTCCTCTACCCTGCCCCATTCTTTCGCCCCTCACTTCCTCCTCCCCCCCCCCTCCCCGCCTTTATTAAACACGTTTTGTTGCTCTGCTTTTTTTTGTGTGTGACTCGCCAATTCATTTTATTAAGCCCACTGCCTGCTAGGCGTATAAAAGGTCGAAATTCTATATGGGGCATATACGGGCTAATATATGAGTTATGCATGGTCTCGTATACGATTCGTGTACACTTGTATACAGTCCCTATACGATTTGTATACATTTTATCCGGGGTTGTCACCGCTGTTCGCGGTATGGGAGGACCGTTTCGGAACGTACTTATAATGAACGACGCGACGACGCCATATACGCATCTGTGACACGCACAGGGACGCTGCCTCTCTAAGGGCCTCCTCTGAAGGGCATTAACCCAAAGTGTGGCACATATGATGCATGGCCCTCCATTGGGCATCGGCCCTCTGGGCTCGCTGTCCCGCAGGGCACGGCACGGCATGGCAAGGCACCGCAGGGCCCCGCAGGGCCCCCTGAGTGGTGGACAATAGTGAGCGGACCGGCAAACTGTCTCCAGGACGGAGGACCGCTCAGGACCTTCGGAGGTGAGGAGGGGAGGATGATGCGGCAGAATCGCGCGCGCAAAAAGAAAAATACCTGGGTCTTTCTCTCTCTCTCTCTCTCTCTCTCTCTCTCTCTCTCTCTCCACGCCGTTTCCGCGCGCACCCATGGCAGAGATCTCTAGTATTAGAAAGACATACAGGCTGAGAGAGACACAAGCAAGAGACAGGAAGAAAGAGAGAGAGAGAGAGAGAGAGACAGAGAGAGAGAGAGAGAGAGAGAGAGAGAGAGAGAGAGAGAGAGAGAGAGAGAGAGAGAAAGGCGAGGAGATGACACTGTCGGAGGAAAAGGAAGATTGGGGGAGAAATGGAAGGAGAGAAGGAGAGGGGGCAGTGTGGCCGGCAGCGGTCTGAATAGCAAGGAGAGAAGTCACCATTACGGTGGCCATTATAGCCTGGCCGCAGTGTCGGAGAGGCGAACGGAGGAGGGGGGGGGGGGGGATCGCGGACCACTTAACAAATGTGTCCCCTGGAAAGGTCCCCGCACAATGGCTGCCCAACGTGTTGTGTAATGCATCCAGCTGAGACATCGGGGGGGGGGGGAGGATTTTTTTTTCCGTTATCTCCCTTACAGTTGACGCCTTTGTGGTTGACGCCACGGGGACGGCGGGCTCTGGTGGCGTACGGCGAATCGGAAGTGACGATGCGGGTGTGCTTGTCCTCGCTGCAGCCGCTGCAGCCACTGTGCTGTCAGTCCCACGACACGTCTTATGTTAGCGCGATCTTCTCTTTCACTGTTACCCGAGCTGTGTCCTCTCCTCTCCAGTGAAAAATACAACAACAACAAAAAACGGCAAAAATGGGTGGGTCCTACCTCGTCCCAGACTTCCGTCCGGAACCGTTCCTGCTTAACTTCGGTGTTCGGATGGGAACCGGTGTACCAGGAGTTGACCGCCGCTAAGACACAGGCACGACGCAGCCGCCTTGGTAGGCAGGCTTCCGCAACGGCCAACATCGCCCCTTCCGCTGACCAGATTTCAGGAGTCAGCCCCCTTCGACCAGCCAGTTGGTCTGTGGCCGTGAGGCCACTCCCTCGCGGATTGAGAGGGAGGTAGGATGCCCAGATCGTACACGACCGAAGCCGATTGTACTCTACTCTTCTACGCCATGTATCCAAGTAGGTGTTGCCCGAATACTCCAGATTCCGAGGCCTTACGCTTGAAAAATGTAGAAGGCCGAACCCTAGGCCTCTACATTTAACTTCTGCCGAGTCTTGGCAAGCACCATTCCCCTGCTCGGGCGTCGAACCACTGAGTCAACGAGTGTATTCAACCTCCGGGGAATGTCCGCGGCCCAACGTCCGCGGTCACTCAGACAACACACTTTGAACACGTTTTTTTGGTATATTTTACCCACCATCCTCGGTCGGCAGACTTCAGAAAAATATTTCCTCCGGCAAAGAGTTGAACCGCCAACCTTGCGGTCGCCGACCGGTCCGCTAGCCCACTACGCTACGGAAGTATGGTGGAGGGGAGCAGCGCGCTATTGATACTTTAGCCACTGTTGTCCCGCAGAGAGCAGCACCGTTGCCTCCGAGAGATGGCGCTAGTGGTCAACGGCGTTTTCTGGCTCGCGCTGCTGCTATACATACAGCAAGTTAGTCTAGTCTCCGGGCGAATTGAAAGGGGGTCTTAACGGACACGGCGAGTGCAACATTCGTTCTTTTTGTCTTCTACGTCGTAGCAGTGGTAGTAAGCAAAGAACGAGTAAAAAGCAAAAAAATCAATGCACTCCATTTAAAAAACAAAAAATAGGGAAACGTCAGAAAGAGTAAGAAAAACAATTATTAAAAATCAAAAAAACAGAACAACATAAAAAACGACACCATATCAAATTCTGATCTTAAAGCATATGGTTACAATTTGCATCACACACGGACTCCCGTCAACACGAGGTCTATAAGGTCCAGGACGTTCCGACGAGACCTCAGTGGAAACATACTGACTAGGCCCCATCCTAGCCCAGCCCTTTGACGCGGGGTGGGACGGCGGCGGCGGCTTGAAAGAAAAGGGGAAGCTGGACCGGACCGGACCTCGGAAATGCGGCTTACCGCGCACCGAGCGGCCCGGAAGGAGCGGAGCGGGGAGCGGGACAGAGCGCCGAGCGGGACAGAGCGCCGAGCGGGACAGAGCGCCGAGCTGGGGTCGCTGCATTCACAGCAGCCGGTGGCCCGTGAAGATAAGGGGGTGAAGGCGGGGCTCCGGGCTGCAGGCTGGCCGAGCTGGTCTGGACCAGGGCCGAGGGGCGGCCCAGGCTGGAGGGGGGGGGGGGCAGCCAGGCCGGGGGGCAGCCAGGCCGGGGGGCAGGCCAGCCGGGGGGCAGGCCACAGGATACGACCACCGGTCTTAACAATCTTAAACCCTTTTACACGGCAAAAACGGTTCTTTTTCCACTCGCCTCTCTCGGTAACCGCCTGCAGTGGTTTACAACGCGCTTGACACGGCTGTGGCGCGAGGCCTCCATGCGAGCGACGAACCTCTCCTTCCTCCCTCCCGCCTATCCCGCGAGGCTCAGAAGCAGAGAAGAAATATTTACCGATGCGAGGGAGCGCGTTTTCTAACTCGAAGCTCAACCCTTCGGGTCCCTCGCCTCCCCCCACCTCGTCACTTAGTTTCATATTCACCCCGTCGGGGGGGGGGGGGGGGGGTGCTAGGGTCGGAAGTCTCAGTGGAGTGGGCTAGGGGGCCCGGCGCCTCGCCACCGCCGCTGTTCTGTGTGCTTCCAAGACCAACTTTTCTCCTCCCGTGTGTTTCCGAGCAGAACCGGCAGAACGGTGCCTCGGCGGCTTGGCACGGCTAGGCTCGGCTAGGCACAGCTAGGCCAGGCACGGCTAGGCCAGGCACGGCTAGGCTGAGAGGAGTGCGGCCCGCTCAGCCCCAGGTGGCGCTGCGGTGCACCTGTAGGCGCACACGGGCTCCATGGTGCGCTGCAGGTGCCCGGCCGCGCCCCTGTTCTTGCAGCACTGTTTCCCTCCCCGAATCATTCGGTCCGACAGCCGCGGACACAACAACTTTCTTGGCGGCCGGCGGAGCCGCGGGGGGTCCTTGCGGGGGGTCCTTGCGGGGGTCCTTGCGGGGGGTCCTTGCGGGGGTCCTTGCGGGGGGTCCTTGCGGGGGTCCTTGCGGGGGGTCCTTGCGGGGGGTCCTTGCGGGGGGTCCTTGCGGGGGACCTCGCGGAAGCACAGACGACACAATTGCCGTCAGCGGGCGGTGGCAGTGATCGTTGTTTCGTTTCCTTCCCGAACTAATGATCGTCGTGTGTGTGTGTGTGTGTATGTATGTGTATGTATGTGTATGTGTGTGTGTGTGTGTGTGTGCCGGCTCGGCACCCGTTTTATCAGTCAGTCGTGACTCGGGTCGTGACAGTCATCATAACGTCTGACGCACTGCCGGCGGAGCAGACAGAATGACAGACGTTCGGGTCTGCCCTTCCTCCTGGTCCGGTGGCGGTGACAAGGTGGCCGTCAGGTGCAGTGGAATGCTGCAGGAGCGCCGGGTGGGTAGACAACCCGCCCGCACCCGTGTGCCGGCATTGCCTACCCGGCACGGGGCCGGTGCTGGGGCCGGCGGCCCAGTGCTCCGGCCTGCTGCCGTGGCGCTCGGCTCGGCGCCGCTCTCTCTGCCAGCTCTGTCAGCTCTGTCAACTCTGCCAGCTCTGCCAGCTCTGCCAGCTGCCACGGGTTCGAGTACCAGTCACGGCGGCGGTTCGGTTCCCAGTACGGCACACAGTGTGCAACAGACCCGGCCCCGGCCGCTCCTGGCGACGCTGAGGAGGAGTGGGCCGGGTCATGATTGAAGTGAGTACATGCCTCGGCGTCCCGGCACGGCACGGCACGGCACGGCCCGTCAGCCGGCGTCGGCGTCAGCCTCGTGGCGTGTCCCCGCCCGCCCCGCCCGCCCCGCCGCTCTGGGCCCTCAGCCCTTCAGCCTTCAGGGGTCTGGGTCAGTCCCTCGGGACGCGGCGCGCGCCTCCCCGCCGCCCCCGCCGCCCCCCGCTGCCCCCCGCCGCCCGCCGCCGCGCCCCGCCGCGCCCCGCCGCGCCTCGCCAGCGGGGAGAGATGACTTTTGGCACGAGCGCCAGAGAGACGGCCGTGAACATGGACGTGGAACAGAGCAATGGTCAAACTGCTGCGGACGGGCCCGGGAGCGAGAGTTATTGGTGGTAGCCTTGGTGGTTGGTACCGAACCCAACCGGCCGAGGAACAGCAGCAGGACAGCGGCGGCCAGCGGCAGCCAGCGGCAGCGGGCGGAGGCAGCGGTGTCGGAGAAGGTTCTTCTTCTGATTCGGTGGTTGGAGCCAAATGACCGTTTGCATACCGCCAGCAACCGTCAGAGGGGCCGGGAGGGGCGAACGTAAACACACGTAAGCCTTTGATGGGGAGGGGCCTGACGGGGGGCTGGCGGGGGGCTGGCGGCTGAGATGGGTCTGGTCGTCTTCATTTCGCGACACTCACGCACGCACGCACGCACACACGCACATGCCCATCCGCACACGCAGCACTTCGCTCTTAGATCCTTCTGCCGCTCTGTGCGTGGCGTGCCGGGGTGGGGAGTAGGGGAGGAGAGGGGATGGGGTTGGTTGTGGTGGCCGACAGTTACCTGTGGTGATCTTCTTGCTAGGCGGCAGGCCGGTGTTGGAGTGGAAGGACACGGCTTTGCGGCGCGGTGCGGACGCGGCGGGGGTGGCGATGCACGCGTGTCCGGGGGCGGCGGGGGCGGCGCCAGCCGCGCCCCCGCCGCCCCCGTGGGGGTCATCCGAGTCGCCGAGGTCCACCAGATCCGCGAGCTGGCTCAGGTCCCCCGGGAAACTGTCACACTCCGCCTCCGAGTCCAAATCCGCGTCGTGCTCCGACATGCTCCGAGTCGAGCCGAGCAGCGCCGAGCCCGAGCCGAGCCGAGGCCTGCCGAGCCGAGCCGAGGCGGGCGTGTGTCGCGTGGCGTGTGCTGCGGTGCCGTAACGTCGCCTTGGCGGTGCGGCTGCGGCCTGGCCCTTGCGCGACTAGCGCCACGTCCTGACTGCTAGGGCTGCCAGGCGTCCCGCCATGCCCAGCTTCGCCCCCCCCCTCCCCCCTCCCCCTCCCGCCCCCCCACAGCCGATCTATAACAGGGCCAGGCCGGCACCAGGCCAGTCCATGGCCAACGTGGCGCCCCCTCGCGCCCTTCATGTGTACCTGTGAGCCCGTGAGCAGGCTGGGCTAGGGTGGAGTGGGGTGGGGCAGCCAGGGCGTAGCGGGGCAAGTGGCATTCCCTCCCCCAAAGCGCCAGCGGGCCGCTAGAGGCCGCTAGTGGCCGCACAGCAGAGCAGAGCTCGCGACCCCTGGCGGCTGGCTCGTATACTAGACCCCTCCCCCCCCCCCTTTTCGCCCGGTGTGGGTAGCAGGGGTGTGGAATGTGGGTGGAAATGCCCCCATTAGGATTCCACCCTCTTGGTGCGTCCAAGATGTGATGTTGGTGTATCTCAGCGTACAGAGCGCCTGCTGGGTAGGCCGCCCTTACCTCTGCTGGCATCCGTGTCGTGCGGGCAGGCCTACCCCGCCCACAACAGGCGCTCAGCCGCCGCTTTTTCTTTTTGTCTTGTCGTCATCTCTCAATCTGGGTTTTATTGTCCTCAATTAGCGCTAGGAAATTCATTGGTGGTTTCAGGTTAAAAGGGATCAAAATAACACACATCCAAATCTATCAACAGGTATATTTTATTTTTGTTCAGCTTCAGGATGTCAACATCAAAACACATTAACATTATTTAATGACATGGATGCTGTGTTTCTAGGTGTACGTATATTGTCCTTACCACATTGGTATTCCAGAGCAAATTTTTGTTGGATGTGGAGGAAAAGGTCTTAAAATGTAGTCCCTAAATGAGCATAAATTCATCATAAACTGAAGTAAATGATAAAACTAAAATAGAAACATATAAAGTGTCGGAATGAAATATATTATCATAAATAAAATGAATTTTAGCAGGTCTTGAAAATCATCTAGCAGGGGCAGCACCACCTGCTCCTCCTTCTGGCTGGCCAGCACTTGATAGGAGAACGAAGATTAGAAGAGGAACAATGTACATCCACTGAAAGACAAAGAGAAGCACATTTACTGGTGACATGCAAACAATGGAGGGAATTCATCTTTCATTCAAATACAAATCTACTTACATATTTTGCAAGGAATGACCTATTGTCTTTGGGATCTCCCCTTTCTCTCGCTTCCCTCTCTCTCTCTATCTTCTGAATGTATGTAGCTGTGTCAGGCCTGAAAATATGCATATTTGGTTTAAAATTCACTGTCCTCTTTTTTTTAAAGAAAAGGGTGAATAAAGTTTTAAAAGTTTAATAGGGCCTTACACAGGGCCGACATCCATATGCTTCACTATCACAGTGGTGTTGAAATATCTTAGTTTGTGGTCAACGGGAATTTCACCCTGACAGTGAACAAATGGTGCTGATAAACTGACTGCTACAACTGATCCACTATGATCCAATGATATGGTCAAAACATCACTCAGTGCTGACTCTACAAGGCCACACTGAACAAAGATACACATTGATTAGCAATCACAAGCATGTTTGAAAAAATCAAATAAACAAGCTTACAATACTTACAGCTTTCATGAATGTAAAAAATTCAACCATTTTATTATTGGCACTCACAACAGTTGCTTGTAGCCGGTAGATTTGGTCATTTTTCGCAAGAGCCTGAGACGGGAAAATAATGATGGTTAGAAAGGGAGAATGAATGGCATGTGACACTGTAAATCAGATATAAAACTTACTTTCAATCTCGTGATATGATGAGGAGCCAGACCTGCATGTGAGAGGGCCACTGATCCAGTGCGAATGCTTTGAATTGTGATATTACCTCTGTCCTCTGGGTTTCCATCATCTGACAGGTAGTGTTTGAGTCTAACGAATACTGTGCCGTCAACTTCAAAATCAAACTGGGGAAAAAACCGTAGCGAATTCAACTCAGTAATACAAAGTAAATCCATAATTGCATGACAGAAATCACAGCTTAATGCAGCACAAAAAACATAACCTCCACCATAGGTTAATGACACATCACTAATGTATCTTACCTTGTCTGCAAATGTGTGAACATAACAAAATGATACTAGAATAAATCCCAAAAGAGTTAGGTAATAGACCTTCATTCTAAATGTTTTATGATATGTAGCAACTTCAGCCGCCGCTACACAGGATTTTCTGCACTACAACCAGTGCAACCAGCTAGCTTTTTCAAATACCGTCTGCTGTCTGCTTCTGCTGGAATGCGACCGCTGAATTTCTCAGAATGGAACTGCCACTGCCTGCAAATAAAATTCAGTAAAGATAAAAGTTAATGAGAGCAAACTGAAGATTTGAAGAAAAGGGGAAATCAAAATTAATGGAAAAGTCGGGGGGGAAAGAAAACTAGGAAACGGAGTCCCACCCGTCCCAACTCCCCCTCCTCCCTTCCCTTTGGTTTCATGGTACAAATTTTTGGCTGCTGTTTGACCAGGGCTCCCCTGGTTCGTCTTCTGCAAGTGATGTGCCGAATGGAACTTTGTTGTTTCTGATAATCGAAATTGCATTAATTGCTTTAAAATGTCAAATTCTCATTTGTTCCTGCCTTCTGGGTTTCCCAGAGCACCCTTAGTTAATGGCATAGGTCGTTATATGTGTCAACTCAAAAGAATAACGTTTAAGTTTTGCAAAGAATCAGGTTCAAGCAGAGGCATGAGGTTTGTTTATTTTGCTTTTTATAATATTTTGACTTGATTTAGCTGTTTTCTGAATTATCTATTGCGCATCCTATTTTAATCTGTTTCGCTAGTTTCTTTTCGATTATCTGTTTCTGCCTTCTGTTCAAGTTTTGTGTGTTGGAAGGTAGGGTTATGGCCACTCAAGCTGCAGAATAATTGCATATTTGCTTTGGTTTTTCAGGGACTTTCTCGAGAATGATTTAGTTGACTTCGCTAAGAAATACCCAAGTGTTGCAGTTTATGTCAAACCTAGAAGACACAGGTCATCAGTAATCAAAGCAGAATACTGTAAGTTTCTATAATTCGTTCATTGGCTATAGACGGAAGTAAATGTCTTAAATTTACTGGTTTTTACCTGAATTTTCTCCAGGCAATGGTGAAAATTACTGGATGTCGATGCACAAATTAACCCGGGAGGAAATCCAGAAATGGTTACACCTTTGTACCACTCAAAATGATGGACGAGATTTACGCTTCCGAAAAATGCAGCACACTGATAATCCCTCAATTCAAGGACCATGGACACCATTCACACACAGAGATCCTCGTCTGAATACCGCATCATTCCCTAATGTGAGTTCTCTCGTCTCAAACTCATTTGTTATTCAATTGTTCAGGTCATCATTCAAAATACCATGGTATTATGTCACTTTCCTTTGTTTTTCTATCAGGAGGAGCTTTCGAAACCAGTCTTCATACCACAATCAGCAACCGATCGTTTAATTGAAATATTCAAGGAGCAGCAGCTCTCTGATCAACAGCAATCTGGCAAGAGTAAAGCTGAATAGCGATCACCTGACTAGATGCCTATTAGAACTAATAGATAATTGTCAACATCTTGTTTACTTTTGAGACTTTGTTAATAATTGGAAGTATGAAGAGTGCATAGGCATGTGATATAGCCCTAACATTTGGTGTGGTATTCCACACATTGTTATGTATTTTTCAGCAATAAATTCGGATTTGCAACCAATCTGGCTGTATATTTTTCTACATGTAAAGGTCGACTACATCATGGACCACGAACATGGGTGCACACAAGGCAGGCATGCTATTCTTTCTTTGCATGCCCATTAACTCTTCTAGTTATGGTAATTTTCTATTCTAAATGAGGTCAGTCCCATTGCTCTCCTTTTTCTTTTCAATGTGTCAGTTTTGGACACCTGTCGATGATTCTAAATTAGCTAAACTACTGTTTTGCAGTTTCTTTATTTCCTCAAGATGTACAGAAAAAATTGTGCCAAAGGTACAGTTAAATTTGTGTCTGTATGATGTTTGTGAGAGGGTAACACATTCTGTGAAAAGGATAGGGTTTGAAAAGATTCCAGGATGGTCAGTGACATTTTTGTTATTTTTAAACTGATAACATCAAACAGTACACACTGAGAGTGCACTCCTAGACATGTACACCAACAATTTGCCTTAACCAAGTTTTCAAGATTACCTCATGTCTCAGAATTATCACAAAGTTTCAAGAATGGCACAAATAAGTACAAAAAAATTCCCATGAAGTTTGCTGGAGTTTCTAAATAAAGTCCACTGATTGCTCCACAATTGTCCGTAGTTTCACAACACATTTTATGATAAATATACATCTCCAAACTGCTCAAAATACACATGCCATTCAAATTCATTGGTGATTTCATAGCACCATGCCATGTTGGCAAAAAAATTGTTAATAGTAGTAGAAAATTGGCTAATACAGTCTCATACTTCTATGTACATGAAAATTATGTTGGTATAGTATACAAAGAAATAAAAGCATACTTTTACAGTCCAAAATGTATTTTCAGAAATGCAATCACTAAGACAGCAAAGCATGACTTGGAGTACAAAATTTCCTGCAACTACCTGCATGAATAATATCACACATGAAACATTATTCTGAATTTATGTTACGGCAAAAGTCCAGATTCGCCGAGGGCAGACGGCGAATGGTAATTGGTAAATGATAATTTTGGTCATTTACCGGACCTGAGACGCCGGCGCCACGGAATGGAACATTCGCCGTAACATTTCCAATAGACATTCTTAATTCGTACGGTTCAAATAAGAAATTGTAAAAGAAAATTCACATCTCAAAATACCTAAAATGGCACAGCAGTAGGCTTTGTAATGTTGTAACAAAAAATAAAAATACCATAATGCCATGCAAATTAATGCAGCATTAAGTTTAGATCATTTTAAAATTCCGCCGGCATGTAGAATTAAATAAAAATATATAGCACACAACAGGGTCACCTATATATATAACATAACAATCATTTTTTTAAAAATGTAAGTCAATAAAAATTACATAATTTACATAACATTTACAAATATTTGAAGCAACAATGGCAACAAGTTAATTAATTTACACCAGTCACTGATAACACAAAGCATTTCATCAAATAGGAATGTTACGCACAAGGGATTCAACGACTTCTTATCACAAGATCTCTTGTTCTTGGGAAAATATCATCTTGCTCCAAAGTTTGGCAAATAAAACCTAAGAAACATTTTTTTCAAACAAAACAAGAAGGTAAAAATGATTGCATGATGCCCATGCAGGTCTTTTAATTAGTTAAGCTGACAGGAAAATCTAAAAGCTTTTCCTCACAACATCAGGCTATTCAATCCGACTTAACATAGAAATAAATTACCCATCATCTCCTGTATTACTTCGGAAGTGTCGTCCCATTAGCGTCCGGCACTTGCCCTGAGTTAATCGCTGCCCTCTCCCTAACTACCCCTTCTGCTTCCCGACATATATCTCTCGCTCTGATGAACGTAGGATGCAATAGAAGCAGCAGAGATTACTGCTGGGGGAGGTGTTTAAGTTCTCAGGGAGTCTGTGTTTGCACCACATGCACGCCGTTAGCCTTGCGGGGGGTGATGTGCTCGGTGGACCGCCTGGCGGGGACGGGGGGCCTAACGGGGGACGTGGCCGGAGCCGGAGCCGGGGAGGGGGAGGCGTTGACGTTGGCGGTCGAGATGGCAGGCATGCTTGCGACAGCGCTGCCCGAGGAGCCCCTGCGCTCGTCCGGGCTGTGGCTGGCCGCCCTGACGGGGATCCGCGACCCTTGGATCGCCGTGACGCTGACGTTCCGGCCCGCTTTAGACGGCGTCGGCGTGGTGGGCGTCGACGCCGAGGGCGATGCTGGCGACGATGTTGTTGGCGGGGATGCGTCCCCGTTGACTCGCACTGCCGGCGACGAAGCTGGGGGTGTCGCGGTTCTCTCGACGGGGTCCTCGTCGTCCTGCAGCGCCGGTGTGGCGTCGTGGCCAGGGCTTTCTCGAGGACTCGCCGGGGGCGACGCGAAGCCATTCACGACCTTGGACGAAGACGAGTCCGGGGTGGTGACAACCTGGATCTCGGTGATGTACGTGAGGGAGGACATTGGCGAGCTGACGGGGACGGGCGACGTTGGCAACGGAGGCGAAGGGGTTGACGTCACATCGTCGTCCACGTCGAGGGCGTCCTCCATGAGCGTGGACGAGTCGACGGCGGTGAGGAAGGCTGCGTCGCCGGGGTCCTCTAGCGAGTTCAGCTGCATTGTGGTGACGAAGCCCGACGTGGAGGCGGACGCCCGGAGGACATCGCTGGAGGTGACGATGGGGGACTGCAGGGCGGGGTTGGCGCCTACATCGCACTGAGGCCTCATCGGCGTCGAACTGACGATCATTAGCGAGCTGAGTGAGCTGGGGCCAGAGCCGCACAAGTCCGCGGGCGGCATAGAGGAGTTGACGCTGACGGCAACGTCTACGGGGGCCGACGCCGACGACGGACTGGAGCTGACGCTAACGACGTCGGCGGGTGCGGGTGAGCCGCTGTCCAAGGAGACTGAGGAGGAACTGACATTGACGGTGGAGCCCACGCCGGCGTCCATGGGCACGCTGACGCTGATGGAGCCAGCCGCATCCGCCATCGACGGAGCTGACACGCTGATACGCGAAGCGCCATCATCGGCCGGCACCGACCACAACACCCTGTCCCGCTCCGCCATGCTTGACGGAGAGGTGAGCGTGGCCGGGGAGACGAGCACCTCGGCCTCCATGGGCTCGCCTCGGACCTCGATGCTCAGGGGCTCCATGGACGAGGCCGTAAAGCTGAAGGGCTGGTCGTTGGGGACGTCGTCGTGTCCGAACCTGGTGCCCACGAAGAACGAGCTCCTGAGCTCGCCTTTGGGGATGAGCTCGGCCACGGTGGGGGCGGCGTGCGACGTCAGTACGCGCACCTGGTCGTCGTCGTCCTTCAGGGCCTCCTCCAGAGTGCCCCAATCGGACGACTTCTTGAGGCGGCTGCGCTCGAAAGTGTTGAGTCCGAGGCCGTGGCCGAGGCCGACGTCCAGGCGAGGCTCCTTGTAGTACGGCACGTCGTCCATCGCGTCCAGAGAGAGGTCGTCGTCGCCGTCGTCGAGGGCGGGCGCGGTGGGCGCCTTTCGTTTCTTGCCGTGGCCGTGGCCGGGGGCGTCCAGGTCGAGGGACACGGCTCTCTCCAGGACGGCGACACCCGACAGCTGGCCATCGATGCGAGAGAGGTCGCCGAGGGACGCCGCCTTGCGAGTGGTCTCCTCGTCGAGGCCGTGATGCACCGTCACGTGCGAGTTCGTCAGCTCAATCGTTGTCAGGCCCCCCGCTAGCAGCACGGCAGGAGCGGCGAGGTCCATCTCCGAGTCGCTGTCCGAGTGCAGCGCCAGCACCTCCTCCCCGTTGACTAGTCGCGCCTCCTCGGCCTCGAGCTCTCTAGGGGAGGCCGGGGACGGTGTTGCGGGGGCTGACGGCGGCCTCGGGGCGAGCCCCTTGTTGCGCTTGGGCGGCCCTCTCTGCTCCCCGCTGCCGCTGCTCGAGCTGTTCCTGGACGAGGCCCTGTCGGTCTCGACCACTGCGGCCGTCGTCGCCGTCGCCGCCGCCTCAACCACCTCGACAGACAGCGCGCCCAGGGACTTGCGGTTGTTCCTCGCGGCCATGGCGGCCAGGCGGACCTCCTCGGGGATCTCGGTCGGGATGCCGCGCCCGCTAGGCTTGCGGGTCATGACCTCTTCTGGCATGACGGGGGTGGCCTCCACTTCCTTCACGACCAGCACCGCCTCCTCCCGGGGCTGCGTGGTCGTCGTGACGACAACTTCGTCCTTGGAGACGCCCTTCTTGTTCCTGTCCAACGAGTGCAGCAGGCTGTGCAGGCCCTTGCTGATCTTGGTTTTGACCTCCTTGGCGACAACGCCGACCTTATGGTGCTCAGAATCCGAGGTCGGCGACGTAGGGGAGGATGTTCGCTCGCCGCCGCCGAGATCCACATCGTGGAAGCCGGCGGGTGCCGGAGCCGGGGCGGCCGCGGTGCTGGAGTAAGGGTTGTAGCCGTCGGGGACGTCGATGCCACGCTCCAGGTACGCGTTGTGCACGTTCTGCCGTTTCTCGGAAGGCTCGCTGCCCGGAGGCGCCCCGGGCAGCACCCGCACGCCCATCTTGTGCACGTGGTGGGGGTTGCTGGCGCGCTCCGGCTTGACGACGACCACGTTGCTGGAGGGCGCGATCACGGCCGTGCTGGCGGTGTGCGCGTGAGGCGTGCTCGTGTGCAGGCCGGCGTTGTGCATCAGCTTGAGCGTCGGGTAGTCGCTGGGGGTCACGCTGCGTGCTGGGGAGTCGATGGCGTGCGTGCGCTTCTGCGTCCCCTTGCCGATCTGCAACACAGGATTCACATAAACCTTTAGTACCCGGATCGACACGGCGGGTTTGAGGGAGCAAGTCTCACTCGCACTCACCTGCGCGAGGTCTGCGATGGACTGGCTGCGGTAGAACGGGTGCACGATGCGGTCGGCGGGCGCCAGCCCCACCTGCGCCAGGGCCTCCTTCTCCTTCTCGCGCTCGCGCTCCCGGCGCAGCAGCGAGGACGGCCTCGAGGCCCCCGCCGTACCCGTCTCCACCTCGAGGGTGACCTCGTAGGGGGAGGCGTACGACAGGATGGTCAGCGCGTCCTCGAACACCATGTGCCGGAGGCTGATGCGTATGCCGTGGATGCGGTCACCTGCGGCAAAGAAGGGTGTCAGAGTTACAGAGCGCTCGACTCGCGATCCCAAGGTCCCGGGTTCAAGCACCGGCCGGCACCGCGCTTACCCGGGAAGATGAGCCCCGACTCGGACGCCGGCCCCCGGTGCAGCACGTCCTTGACGAAGATGCCGTCCCTCATGTTGCCGCAGATGTTGAAGCCGAGCCCGGTGAAGTCGTGGCTCCGCAGCGACACCTGAGTCACCTGGGGCTCCTGGTGGAAGAGAAGGAAGGCATGAACGCGGAGCCGACATGCCAAAATGAACTCTTTGGCAAGACAAGTATATTCCATCGCACGACATTCATTTGCACCCACAAGTTTTCTGTGTTTCCTTGGATACCACAGGCGTGTAGTGTCAAGGGGCTTGTCTTTGTCGCGGGCGCGAGTGCTCTGATAACAGCGATGCGCTTATCACACCCACCGCGATGGAGGGGCGAGACAACAAGAGCAACAGAAAGGCCGCGCGAATCGCATCGAGAGGATAAGATGACATCCGTCCGCAAATCCTTTGTCTGCTGAGCGTCACGTGGCATGTGCCAACGGCGGCAGGACACAATTGTGAGAGAGAAAGAAAACGGCAGAAGCCGTCAGAAACGGACTTACGGCGGGGAACGAGTCGTCCATGGCCCTCCGCTTTTCGCCCTGAAGCCCTCCGAGGTTGTTCTTGATGGCACCCAGTCCACCCCAGGAAGTCCACTTATTCTGAAAGATGAGCAGGGAAGAAAAGAACAGTCAGAACACACTTCTGGATGGTGAAATTCACGTCGGAGAACATCAATAATTGTTTAAATACAGTACGTGGTGAAAAATATAATTTCGAGAGGCTCTCAAGGGGCCGAGCAGGAAGTTGTTGGGAAGGTAATGTGGTATATCAGCTGTGGCGTGACAAATTTCCCTCTCTCGGGGAGTCTGTAATATATGCAGGGCGCATGCCCCGCGCCGCGCCGCACCTCACCTCCGAAAGCTTTCCAAGCTGTCGCGGTCCCGCCCCGCAGTCCCACCAGCGCACCGAGCCGAGCCGAGCCGAGCCGAGCGCACCTCCGGCCGAATGAAAGCTAATGAATGACAGACGGCGCACGCAGGGCACCCCACGGTGGTGCCCCGGAGCACTGCCGTATTGGCTCATTAATTCATTCATTCCCCCATTCATTCGTTCAAATCACTCATTCATGTATTCAGAGCCAGCCATTCACTCGGCCATGCGTAAATAAAGGCGCCTAGGATGTGCGGTGCGCGTGCGCCCTTGGGGTGCCTCCGGCTCCTGGGCCCCCCTTGTACGGAGAGAAAGGACATGTTCGGGTAAGTGCAAGTAAGTAAATCACGCTGGAAAAACAATGTGCCGGTAAAAACAAAACTAATCACGCCCCTCTCATAAGTGGCCAATTTATCCATAAATTTATGAATTGCTAGTTTTGGGATGGCGTAATTTTTTTATTTTTTTTACCTGCTTCAATTTTTTTTATCGTCATTTATTTAACCCGCATTTACACTCTAATTGTAAAAGGACAGTTTTGGCCAAACTTTCGTGATAGGCCTATTTTTGTGCACATCTCACCCAAACATAGGACAGTTTTGTCGTCTTTTTCGGTGACAACGTTGTTCCTCTGACATCTAGGGTGTGCCCTAGGTTCAGAGAGTGTCGACCCCGCAACGACTGTGCGCCTCGCCTCCGATACTTTGGCGGCATCGCCGACGGAATGTCCCCGGGCCGGGCCGGGCCGAGCACTGCGCTTCGTCCTCCGGTCGTCGGTCCTCATAGAGGAGAGCAAAGCGAAGCGCGTCTCACGGCCGCAATTTACAAACGGAAAAGCCCCAAACTGCAGCTGACCGCTGACACTTTTAGAAGAGTGTGGTCACCAACCACGCTTTTCCTGCAGTGTATGGTGCCTCACCGTCAGAAAAGCATGACGCCCATCTCTTGCATTAGTAGAGCGCTGGTTATCTGCGAGGCATCCCTGACCGTCCCTAACGGACGCCCCGCCCCGCCCCGCCCGCGGCCACGAGGATGACCATCCCCGGCGACGGGGGGTATCGCCTACACAAAGAGCACAGAGGCAAGGCCGACAAGGACGTATCTGCCGCTGGGGCGACAGGGCAGATACGTGGGTCCGGTGGGTGCCGTCAGGGCAATCGGGTCATGGCTTCTCCCCCCTCCTTTTCCCACCTCTTCCCGCGCCCGGGGCAACGCGGGCTCGAGACCTCACCGCGAGGCGAGGAGAAGAAGGGATAGATAGACGAGTCGATGACTGTGTGAGGCGCGGTCTTGCCCACGCACACACACACACACACACACACACACACACACACACACACACAGACAACGGCCGTGCCGCCACCCGTGCCGCAATGGGACGCAACTCCGAAACTGTTTCTCAAGTCGTCGTCACCGCATTCTGTTCATCCCGATGTGGGTGTGGCGGGGCGGGGCGGGAGCGCGGGAGAGTATTTGGAGGCCGCGGGCTCCTCACGAACCGCAGCGAGGCCGTCGCCGTGCCGCCCCACTATATAACATTGTGTGTCTTTGTGAATTTTAATCGAATATTTCGATTGGTGGTCCACGTCGCAGAGTGACCTATATGTGGGAGGCGGCGGTGGGTGGGCTCCCGGCTAGCCCCAAGCTCCAGGGTTCGCGTCGGAATCATGATCGGAAAACCATCCGGACAACGTCGAGGGGGGGCCGGCTGGGTCACTGAAACGTAAGATTTTTGTGACGCAAGCTATAGTGCGTTCAGCAGAGTTTTCAAAGAAACAGAGCAGGGGTCAAATAGTGGCGTTCCAGGAGCACGCGTCCAGGACACACATCTGAAGTGGGGCAGGAGGGCGGACTTGTTGTGCGACACGGCGTCTTATCGCTACGAGGAGCTAAGCGCGCTGAGCGGGTAAACCGTGCTGACCACTCCGTGCTGACCACTCCGTGCTGACCACTCCGTGCTGACCACTCCGTGCTGACCACTCCGTGCTGACCACTCCGTGCTGACCACTCCGTGCTGACCACTCCGTGCTGACCACTCCGTGCTGACCACTCCGTGCTGACCACTCCGCGCTGACCACTCCGCGCTGACCACTCCGCGCTGACCACTCCGCGCTGACCACTCCGTGCTGACCACTCCGTGCTGACCACTCCGTGCTGACCACTCCGTGCTGACCACTCCGTGCTGACCACTCCGCGCTGACCACTCCGCGCTGACCACTCCGCGCTGACCACTCCGTGCTGACCACTCCGTGCTGACCACTCCGTGCTGACCACTCCGTGCTGACCACTCCGTGCTGACCACTCCGTGCTGACCACTCCGTGCTGACCACTCCGTGCTGACCACTCCGTGCTGACCACTCCGTGCTGACCACTCCGTGCTGACCACTCCGTGCTGACCACTCCGCGCTGACCACTCCGTGCTGACCACTCCGTGCTGACCACTCCGTGCTGACCACTCCGCGCTGACCATGCGCCTGGCCCCGGCCCGGCCCAGTAGGCTGCGGAGACTCCTACCCTATATAAGGCGCCGCTCCGCGAAGGCCGGGCCGGGCGGGGCAGGGGCAGGGGCTAGGGGCAGGGGCAGGGGCTGGGGGCTGGGGCATGGAGGGGTCATCCATTGAGCACGTCCGCGATGTCGTCGTCAGGCGCCCACTGGGTAGGCAACCACGACCTGTTGCCCGCACGAGTGTCGTGCGGGCTGGCCTACCCTGCCACTCACAGGCGCTTAGGCTCCTCGACAGCGGCGTGACATCAGTGTTCAGTGTCGTACGGAGCGGGTTGTTAATGACCCCGGGGGCTGCTATCTCCCTCCCACTCATTACCTGTCGTAGCAGCGGTGAGAGAGAGAGAGAGAGAGAGAGAGAGAGAGAGAGAGAGAGAGAGAGAGAGAGAGAGAGAGAGAGAGAGAGAGAGAGAGAGAGAGAGAGAGAGAGAGAGAGAGAGAGACCTGTCGCCGCGGGTCTCGTCCATTGTCGTAACCGACCCGCGACGATGTAATGCGGGACAGCAAGAGATAGACTCTCCCGGACATTATTGACGAGTCAGTCCCCGAAACGACTCACATGACAGGAAAGAAATGTGAGCGGCTTCCCCCCCCCCCCCCTCCCTCCCAGAACTCGGCTGCGCCATGAGAGAAGGGCGGACCTTCGCTCATGGCTGCGCACGGAAGGCTTTTCGCGAGGCGTGAAGATGAACAAGTCACAGTCGGCACGAAACTCACCTGCTTCTGGTCCATCTTGGCGGGGTCCTTGGTGTCCAGCACGGCCTTGGAGACGGGCGTGGCATCTGGGGAAACATTCGGGCGTTATACAGTGACAACCGCAGGAAACAAAACCGCATCACAAAATACAGCACGCAGTCAGTAGCACACGCACCTTTGAAGCACGGGTTGTCGAACGCGTACTCGCCGCCTTTCTCCGGGTCCGTGACCAGCACCAGGTGTTGTCCTGCGGGGACAGAAAAAAAAGCACTCACTGTTAGTTTTTTGTTGTTGTTTTTTTTTTTTGTTCAAATCGAGAATAGAATAGAATGAGGAGACAGAAAAGAAACAACAGAAAACAGGCGGCACACACAATCAACAGGTCATCAGCCCCGCCGCGACTAACAGCGAATCAACCCAGTTTGGGGGACCGCGGTGGGATGCTGTGCTAAAGTCGACTCGACCCTCCGGTTTTCGGCCACAAAGCGTCCGGCAGGACCCGGCAGGACCCGGCAGGACCGCACACACTGCCTCTGCAGAGTGGCGCACAACCGCGTTAGGAGATATTTTTCTTTTGTCCAGCCTCTGACGATCAAACACTTTCACTGACTGCAGAAACGTGGTGGGCTCGGCTGTCGCATCCCGAGGAGTCTTCGGCGTGTTGCGAAGGCTGGCGCCTATGCCTCAGTGCACTCGGCACACACGCACACGCGCGCCCGCACACACACACACACACGCACACACACACACACACACACACACACACGGACATACACGCGCAATCACACATCAGCGGGTTGTACTTCGCAGAGGTGTTAATTTCTCCGCGTCCGGTGTAGCCCGGCGACGGCCTCCTAGCCGGCGGCCTGGGCCGGCCCTAAATGCGCGTTCCCACTGCACTGCGGGGATAGCGGCGGGCGCACGCACACATTTGAAACTGACGACATGATTATGGTCAAAATGAGCCACGCCACATACTCTCAAGAAAATGTTATATATATATAAATCTGAAATCGACTAAAGAAATTATTCAAGATGGTCGACTTTTGTTTTTGGTGCTTTGCATGCGCAGAGTAAAAATATTTTGTTTTTGCTGCTGCCTTTTCATGCCACTGCCAAGTATTTTTATTTAATGTGGTCTGCATGAGAGCCCAGTGCCAAACTAGTAGCGCTCGTCACAACGCCGGGGTGGTCGGCCTCACATTGTCGGGACTCTAGTCGCTCTAGACACAGGTGCCGCGGCCGGACCCATGCCGCCTATACGGCCCGCGGCACTCTACCTGTGAAAGCAGAGATAAAGGGGGTAGAAAGTGCGGCCTGCATGCGCACACATGATTCACACACATGGGTGTCGCATTACAGGGGCACATAACAAAGGCCCCGCGCCGACATAATGCAATTCAATTTAAATCCGCAAAAGAGGCGGTTGACAATCAATAACTTTTTTGTTTTTTTTTGTAAATTGTAACCGAGAGCAGCAAACGGTGCGGCACGAACATTCAACCCGATTTGATTTCTTTCTTTTCCCCGCCTAGAGTGCGCTGCTCAGATCAGCCGCTCCGGCGCCCTCAGCGGCCTCTGGCGGCGGCCTCTGGCATCCGCGCGTTGGTGCTAACGACTTCACACAGAGGGTGCCGGCCGCTACCGCCAAAGGTGCAATCAAAGAGAAAGGACTGGCCAAAACCGTGTCGACAGAGGCTTCTGCGGGCGCCCTGCTGGGTAGGCAACCCGCGAGTACATCCCAGCGAGCTGGGTTGCCTACCCACAAGCACGTCGGCCTGGTGTGGTCCACCCAGGTTTCAAGTTTCCATCGCTTCGGAAGAAGTATACACATCATGTGGGCCCCACTAACGCATAGCGAGGCGGTCAGGTGGACATCCACCGTCTAGCGCCATCTCAGCTTTCTTCTAGGTCGCAGTAGCGGACTTGTAGTGGGCCCAGTGCCCGAAAAAGGGCGGCCGTATGGTGGGCGTGTTGGGGCGGGGCCGGCACGGGCCGGCGGTGGGCGCCGAGTGGACGGACAGGGCCGAGGACTTGGGGACCCTCTCTATCTGTCGGTGCACTTTCGCACTGCGGCCCGCTTAGCTCCGCTGGCTCCGCTCGCCCCGCCTGACGCCGTCTCTGCCCATAGGCCGGAAGTGATGGATTATCAACTGGCCAAACACATCTACTTCGCCTACTTCCGGTGGGAACGCCCGCCCGGGCTCCCCGAGGGGCCCTTAGGATGACTAGCGCGTGACGTAACTCCTGGACGCCGCCGCCCCACACACACACACACATACACACACACACACACACACACACACACACACACACACACACACACACACACACACACACACACACACACACACACACACACACACACAGTGACTCCCCCGCCACAGATTTGGTGGAAGGCTGCTAACCCTCTCACTTCGTATCTCGATCGCTCATAACACGACAGACGTGGGATGCTGGATGCCGTGCCGAGCCATGCCGTGCCGTGGCCCTGCCGTGCGTGCATACTCTCTCCCCGTCTCCGTTGCTCACGCAAGTGAGGTGCGAGCTGGATGCACTCTCCGTCTCCGTCGCTCCCCGTAGGTGAGGTGGGCGCTGGATGCATGCCCACGTGGCCGGGCCCCGGGCCCCCGACGCCTCGTCCATTTCATAAATTAATAATAATGGTAGAAAGTAACTGGGCCGCTTACTTAACACGGCGCGGCAGGGCGCGGCCAGCCAGCACACGTAACAGACACGGACACCTTTCCACCGCGGCTGCAGCAAATTTCACACATTCAGAAAATAATAGGTGCCCAGCAATCTACGGACCGAAAACGCCCCCTAACGCGCGCCCCGACCACATCGTCGTACGACGATGTCGTCGTCGTCGGCTCTCTCTCTCTCTCTCTCTCTCTCTCTCTCTCTCTCTCTCTCTCTCTCTCTCTCTCTCTCTCTCTCTCTCTCTCTCTCTCTCTCTCTCTCTTCTCCCCTTTCCTTACGGACTTGAGAGCAGAGCAGAGAGCGACAAGGATAAAGAGAGAGAGAGAGAGAGAGAGAGAGAGAGAGAGAGAGAGAGAGAGAGAGAGAGAGAGAGAGAGAGAGAGAGAGAGAGAGAGAGAGAGAGAGAGAGAATTGCGTTGATCGCATATGCTAATTAACGACCTAAAATGGACATCATAAACGACCTCGACCCTGGCAGCATAGGGACGGGACGGGAGATGCCGATCCCAGGCAGCGGGACGGGAACCAGTTCTTCCGACCGCAGCCCCGCAGCCCAGCAAGCCCAGCCCCCATGCCGGAGACTCCAAACAGCGGCAATGAGGTGCACTGCAGGAACAGGGAGGGGCAGCAGGCAACAGGCAGCAGGCAACAGGCAGCAGGCAACAGGCAGCATGGAACAGGCAACAGCCAGCAGGTAGCACGGCCCTGCCACCACCACTCGGCGAAAAACTTTGGCCTCTGGGCACACACGCACACACACACATACACACACACACGCGCGCGCACACACACACACACACACACACACACACACACACACACACACGGGCGTCGTCGGCTGCTGCGGCCGCCCTGCGAAAAAGAGCGAGCGGAACAGGAAGGAGAGGAAGTACAAAGGAGGCGGTGATGGTGTGAGGGACGTGTCGGGTGACGTCCGCGGGGCCGTGCCGCGCCACCCCACTCCGCCCCACCCCACCCCGCCGTGTTGACTCCCGCGATTCGCTCTGGTCTCTCTCTCTTTCTCTCTCTCTCTCTCTCTCTCTCTCTGTCTCTCTCCCCACCCACCGTCCGGTTCCGAGTGTTTACGCCGCGTCGGAGAGGCCAGGGACCACAGCCCACGTGGTCACGTGGGTATTGTGTTCGTCGCGTCCGTTGTCACATCGGACGCTAAATACGGAGGGTAACAGGTTGGGGGGGGGGGGCATGTTATTCAAACTGACGTCATACTCTTTTTCACGAACGATAGAAACTTACGCTGTAAAAGCGAATACAGTACATCGCATAGGAGCAGCAATAGCAATCTGACTTCCCCGGACCAGACCGGACCGGCGCAAACGTATCCATTTGCGCCGCACCTGACCTACAATCAGAATTAGAGCAGAGCACAATGCGGCGCGTATGGCGGGCGTACCCCTAGCGGACCCCAGCGGACCCCAGCGGACCCCCAGCGGACCCCCAGTGGAACTCTAGCCCCGGGCACGAGGCTATCAGGCCGTACACATTAGGCACGCTGGTGCCACCACACACACACACACACACACACACACACACACACACACACACACACACACAACCACACAACCACGCATAAGCGCGCGCGCGTACGCACGCACACACACGCACAAGGTGCAGGTGCGCGTAGTAATGCCAGCGCGAGGATGATATTTCAGTTCTGCACGGCCAAAAGTCCTAATTTTCCCCGCACAGTCACAATGCTTTACTTTCTGTCACATCTCGAAAATGGTACTGTCAGTTTTTCCGTCACACACCTCGCGCGTACGCACTCACACACATACATGGCACTGGGGGGGGGGGGGGGGGGGCATACGTGCGTCCTGCCGACTCGGGGGGGAGGAGGAGGGGGGAAGGGAGGGGAACCCGCCGGGCCGCATGCCTGGGCCCCTTGCCTGCCTGGGCCCCCTCGGGCCAGCACCGCGGCCTGCCGGGGGCCGGGGCCCGGGCCCAATGGCATTGGCTGGCTGCTGGCTGCATGCCGGCCGCGCTCAGGCGCTCTCGACCCGTCCACGTTCCGTCAAACCCGGCTGTGGTGTGGGGTTAAGGGCTCTGGTGGGGCCGGGCGCACGAGGCGCACGCCATGTTCCGTCTGGGGCAAAATGAATGAAAAGAGAAAGAGAGAGAGAGAGGGAGAGAGAGAGTGAGAGAGAGAGAGAGAGAGAGAGAGAGAGAGAGAGAGAGAAGAGAGAGAGAGAGAAGAGAGAGAGAGAGGAGAGAGAGAGAGAGAGAGAGAGAGAGAGAGAGAGAGAGAGAGAGAGAGAGAGAGAGAGAGAGAGACAGAGAGAGAGAGAGAGAGAGAGGCCGAGATAGAGAAAGAGAGAAAGAGGGAGAGAGAGAGAGAGAGAGAGAGAGAGAGAGAGAGAGAGAGAGAGAGAGAGAGAGAGAGAGAGAGAGAGAGAGAGAGAGAGAGAGAGAGAGAGAGAGACAGGGGGAGAGAGAGAGAGAGAGAGAGAGAGAGAGAGAGAGAGAGAGAGAGAGAGAGAGAGAGAGAGAGAGAGAGGTGGTCGCGTGGTCCCTCCTCCGTTCCCAGTGGGAGTCGGCGGCCCAGCCGGGGGGAGCCCGGGGGAGTCGGTATGGGAGCCCGCCCGGGCCGTCGGCAGGCCCGCACGACGGCAGTGCTCGGCGGGACGGCCTACCCTCCGGGCGCTCTCCGCTCTGCTGACCGCACTGCACCGCCGCACCTCACCGAGCGGCACCGAGCCGAGCCTTCATATCGTCCACTCCTCAGGCCCCAAGGTGCGATGCGATTTTCGTGGAACTGAACCCATTTACCGCGACGGTGTCAACCCCACGGCCAGCTCTTCTACTGAGGAGAACCTTACCTCCCCCTATCCCTCCCCCTGTCTCTTTCTCTCTCTCTCTTCTCTCTCTCTCTCTCTCTCTCTCTCTCTCTCTCTCTCTCTCTCTCTCTCTCTCTCTCTCTCTCTCTCTCTCTCTCTCTCTCTCCCTCTCTCTCTCTCTCTCTCTCTTTTTTTCCAGTGCGAGAGGTTGAGGCGTGCTGTGGGATCGTGACTCGAATTAAGCAGACCGACACCCATCCACCTGCATTACTGCATTGAAGACGGGAGAGGGGTGGGGGGTGACGTCACACGTGTCTTATCTCGAGGGAGGAGGAGGTAATCTCAGAGGCAGCCGCACGATACGGACGGGATAATTTTATATCCTCTGCTTCTTCCACTCTCCCTTTCCTTCTCCCCGCGCGCCCTTCAGAAGATGAAGGAAGGCTGGCGTTGATATTCCGAGAGAAAAATGTCAGACAGAGATAGATACACGTACAAAGGGGAAGGAGCGAGCGAGACGGAGGATGCGGTGCAACGATCTATACATGCAAATGACGTGTCATGCGCCTAAAGTGCCTCGTACGCGACGCATCGTCGATCACGGGCTACAAAAAGAAACAGGAGAGGCGCACACTCACACTCGCCTAAAGTAGAATGGAAATAAGCGAAGCGACGCCGTGCTGCTTTCTGCATGGCGATGCACACGGTGACGGGTGACGGTGATCCCCCAGTCATCTTCGAGGAAATAAGAAAACTCCCGATGAAATCGGCCTGGCGGTTCTCAAATAGAGGTTTCCAATGAGACCTGGAAACGGAAGTTGACTTGACGCTGAAGATCAAAACTCTTCCATGCCGGCAGATATGGGAAACTTCAATGGCATTTTGAGTGGATTTGGGTAGGTTAGTTCCCATATATTGCGCGGCCCTTGAACATCGATATTTATCATATCTGCTCTCGAAAGTTTTGGGGTTTGAAAGTGGTTTTGTTCTTTAGCTTCCGCTTCGGAGCCTTGTCGGAAACCTCTATTGGAAAACAAATGCACACTGGAAATGATAAAATAAGACACGATCATCGTGGGGACTTGAATGCACTGGGGAACATGCGAGCAGCCCCGCGAGCCCGGCCTCTAGCCCGGCCCACCGTGCCGGAAACTGGCGGAAAAATCATCATAAAAATCACAGACGTTGATAATAAAGGGAGAGGAACGGTCATAAAGGCGAGCCATTGTTTTGGTTAATTTCTCGACTGCGCTGCGTGGGATGGGGCGAGCGGGGGCAGGAGGAAGGGCGAAGATACTTATATATTACTGCGGCTACGAGGTTCCTCCTGCGTCCGAAGCAGCACTCCCATCTCTCTCTCTCTCCCTCTCGCTCGCTCCCTCCTGCCGAGCATCCGGCTTGCCTTGTGGCCCTACAAGGACACAGCGGACAGGTGCTCGCCGCCGCGGACGCCACCGCACTGCAGTGTGGTCATTTGCTTCCGGGGAAGGACGCACAAAAGCATCCTGGTGTCCCGGCCTGGGTCCCGGCGCGCGCGGGCGGCGCAGCCGAGGCGCAGCCGTGCAGCGCTTTTTACATGCATTCCAACGCCGCGCCGAGCCGTGCCCGACGCAATGCCATTCTGTTTTTACTTTTTTTTTTTTTTTTTTTTTTTTTTTTGAAGGGAAAAGTCGCGCTTTCAGTCAGTTACAGGAAATAAATAAGAAAACAAAAAATAATTAAGTGAAGAAAAATAATAAAATCAGCGATCCCCTTTTTTATCGAGGAAAAATCGAGTGAAAATGAAAAGCCGCGTGTACAACCCGCCCACTCCAATGTTTTAATAATGTTATGGTGTGAAGGGCAGATGCTGCTATGCTGCTGCTGCTGCTGCTGCTGCTGCTGCTGCTGCTGCTGCTGCTGCTGCTGCTGCTGCTGCTGTGAACTCGCCTTGACGAGCCCGACCGATTCCAAGCGACTCGCTTTGCTCACGCGCGCTGCCGCGCGCGTTCGCAAAGCTCGTTTGGGGCCTTCGGATGGGTTGGCGGGCTTCGCCCGCCCGGTTTGGGGCCGGGCCGCCTTCCGAGCGAGAGCGGTCGAGAAGAGGGTCCGTTTAGTGAAAACCGCATCGAAATCGGACGTACGGTTCAGGAGCTAGAGCCGACTGTGCACTTAAGCCCCTCCGCGCCGGCCGGCCGGCCGGGGACCGCCCCCCGCCCGGCCCCGCGCGCTGCGCGCGCGGAGAGCGCCTGTGGCGGACCGGGCCGCCAGCCGCTCGCGCGGAGCGCGAGAGAGAACGTGCGAGGATCGGAGAGAGAAGGCATTCGGATCGGGCGCGCCGGGGTGGCGCGCCATCCTGACTTCCCTTCGCTTTTTTTTTTTTCTTTTGCCAAGGGGTTTGGAGCCGATTTAAGCACCGTCCCCGGGGGAAAAATGAAATTGTGAGGATTTTGACCTTCCCAATTGTCGGTGCGACGAAGCCGACGCCGCAAACCGGAAGTCGCTAGGACGTCGGGAAGTGGGTGAAACAATCGATCAGTCAGTCAGTCAGTCAGTCAGTCACTCATCTCGCACGCGGGGGTATCTTTTTGGGACTCGCTTTGCTCACGCGCGCTGCCGCGCGCGTTCGCAAAGCTCGTTTGGGGCCTTCGGCCCCAATGGGTTGGCGGGCTCCGCCCGCCCGGTTTGGGGCCGGGCCGCCTTCCGAGCGAGAGCGGTCGAGAAGAGGGTCCGTTTAGTGAAGACCGCATCGAAATCGGACGTACGGTTCACGAGCTAGAGCCGACTGTGCACTTAAGCCCCTCCGCGCCGGCCGGCCGGCCGGGGACCGCCCCCCCCGCCCGGCCCCGCGCGCTGCGCGCGCGGAGAGCGCCTGTGGCGGACCGGGCCGCCAGCCGCTCGCGCGGAGCGCGAGAGAGAACGTGCGAGGATCGGAGAGAGAAGGCATTCGGATCGGGCGCGCCGGGGTGGCGCGCCATCCTGACTTCCCTTCGCTTTTTTTTTTTCTTTTGCCAAGGGGTTTGGAGCCGATTTAAGCACGGTCCCCGGGGGAAAAATGAAATTCTGAGGATTTTGACCTTCCCAATTGTCGATGCGACGAAGCCGACGCCGCAAACCGGAAGTCGCTAGGACGTCGGGAAGTGGGTGAAACAATCGATCAGTCAGTCAGTCAGTCACTCACTCACTCACTCACTCATCTCGCACGCGGGGGTATCTTTTTGGGACTCGCTTTGCTCACGCGCGCTGCCGCGCGCGTTCGCAAAGCTCGTTTGGGGCCTTCGGCCCCAATGGGTTGGCGGGCTCCGCCCGCCCGGTTTGGGGCCGGGCCGCCTTCCGAGCGAGAGCGGTCGAGAAGAGGGTCCGTTTAGTGAAAACCGCATCGAAATCGGACGTGCGGTTCAGGAGCTAGAGCCGACTGTGCACTTAAGCCCCTCCGCGCCGGCCGGCCGGCCGGGGACCGCCCCCGCCCGGCCCCGCGCGCTGCGCGCGCGGAGAACGCCTGTGGCGGGCCGGGCCGCCAGCCGCTCGCGCGGAGCGCGAGAGAGAACGTGCGAGGATCGGAGAGAGAAGGCATTCGGATCGGGCGCGCCGGGGTGGCGCGCCATCCTGATTTCCCTTCGCTTTTTTTTTCTTTTGCCAAGGGGTTTGGAGCCGATTTAAGCACCGTCCCCGGGGGAAAAATGAAATTGTGAGGATTTTGACGTTCCCAATTGTCGATGCGACGAAGCCGACGCCGCAAACCGGAAGTCGCTAGGACGTCGGGAAGTGGGTGAAACAATCGATCAGTCAGTCAGTCAGTCACTCACTCACTCACTCACTCATCTCGCACGCGGGGGTATCTTTTTGGGATTATTGACAGCTAGGCCCGCGCCACGCCGCGCCACGCCGTGCCACGCCGAGCCACGCCACGCCGCGCCACGCCACGCCACGCCGGCCGTGTATCCTGGGGCCGAAGGCCGCACAGCAACTTACTGACCTAATTGGTTGTAATTCTCACAGCAGACCCAGGCGACATGGCACGTGGATATTGTCAATTAAACATCACTTTCTTGCCCATCTCCTTTCTTTCCGCTGCTGTTACGTTGGCGTTGGCCGAGGCGATTGTTTGCGTGGGTTCTACACTTGGAAAAAACATTCAGCAGGACCTCGCCTCACAACGAAACAAGCAGATTTCCAGGAAATAACACCAGGCCACTAGTCTAGGCCCCATTTCTGGGTGCGTGAAAGCTAGTGCTTCATTAAATGTATGCGTGGCGGTGCGGCACGATCTTATCTAGCGCGATGGGCCCATAGATAACAGAACATGGAGTGGCGCACAGCTTCCGAAAAAAAAAAAGACTTTAAAAAACTTAAATTGGAAAACAATTATAACACCACTCGTCGTTTCCCACATTATTCCTGAAGCAGACCGCCCCGCCCGGCCCCGCCCGGCTCCTATAAGATCGCTGAGATATCCAGTATAGCTCTGGACTGGGCCCCAGCAGGCCAGGCTCCCGGGTATACAATTTATTAGATTTTTCGGCAGTGTGGAGAAGGAATTTCGCCTTGTCCAGTCCAGCCGAGCAGGTGCCTCTGGAACCATAACATTTTCCTTTCCCAGCAGGAGAGTTGTTATAACAATTACGAGACGCCATCACAGTCGCGGAGAGCTAAGAGGCTAAGAGCTAATCCCATACAAAGAGCCACCGAATTGATATTCAGATTCGAACTCGCCTCGACAAGCAAGGGCCTAGAGATGACTTTCAATCCTTTCTGACACACATACACACACACACGCCGCTCAGCGCAGGCTCGGGCCAGCAAAAAGCAAATTGGGATCAGGAGAAATCAAAACGCGACCTCGAATATTAATTAATGAGCCAACGCGCGTTCATTTACCGACAAAAAGAGCCTTTAATTTTTTAAATGACCACTCGGAGCGCTCCTGGGGCAAATTGGTTGGTTGGGGGCACCCGCCGCGACTGCAGGCTGTTCCCCGAGCCCGCATAGTACACCTGATAAGCGTCGACAATACTGTTCGTGATAGAATAATGCGTTCCGAAGTGCGTGTGTGTGTGTGTGTGTGTGTGTGTGTCACTAGAGGGTCATGTCAACAGCACCGCGATAAAAGCCCTACCCACCTGCAACGCTGCTTTCTTATAGTGGTTTGGTGGTAGTGGTGGTGTTGGTAGTGGTGGTGATGGTGGTGGTGGTGGTGGTGGTGGTGGTGGTAGACCGAGTCGGATACAACACACAAGTAGTAGCAGTGCGGCCGAGTTATTCAACCCTTTCCGGCGGACGATGTCATTGGTTTTGTATCCTTGCGGCCCGCGACGCAGTCAAAGGAAAGTGTAAGTATTGCTGTCGCGTCCGGCCTCCGTAATATGAAGTAGTGTATATATACTGTCATACTGTACCACTTGGAAATGGCGGGCAGGTGGAGCTTTGAAATTTCTGGCGCGGCCGGCCCAGCCATCAGCGAGGCTCGCAGGAGGCCTCAGAGCAGAGGTCTGCAGGCGGTCGGTCGAGGCGATCCGTCTCTGATCGCCTGCCTTGGAGGCTCGTCTGCTCAGACTCGCTTGTGCGAGTGAGACAGGTGTAGCTGGGTGCCGAACGGACGGGCGACAGGCAGCGGTCTCTCTGGCACAGCAGTGCACAGCAGACGCAGCGAGTGGGCTGGCTACCACCGCCGCACATCCACCCGTAGTACTTCTGTCTCTCTCGCACCTACTGCCGGTCAATGAGAGCGACAGAGAGAGACTGTGCCCGCAGAGCGGCGCTGGCTGTGCTGTAGTCGACCAAGCGAGCGGCTGACGCCGGCTGAGCCGGATCGCTCTCGGCCGAAGGCGATCGAGTGGACCAGGCGGATACCGCTCGACAACCGGCGGTCCGACTGACTGTGTCGATCGCCCGGCCCAAGCGGATGCGGTACGAGGCGATCCTAGCCAGGCGATCGAGGCGGTCCGCTCGAAACCGATCGCCTGCAGACCTCTGCCTCACAGCTGGAGCAGCGCAGCGAGTTGCGTCGCGTTCGGGAGTCGAGTGTCGTGTGTCCCCTTAAGAGGAAAGAGGACCCCGGGTCTGGGCGGCCTCTGCGGGCGAGTTTTGGTCCGTGTTCTAACGATCGCTTCACCCAAACCGTTCGAGCTATCGACTTCGAATTTGGTGACGGAGCAGATAAGGGTTCAATTTTAACATCGGTTTGTTCAAAAAAATTATGAACTGCTCTGTCACACCTAAAAACGACCGCGACTTTGCGCCACAACAGCTTTTTCCCCCGGCAACGAAAAAATAATCCCCCATATTGTTTTCTAGATAATTCTTTTCTCTATCTAGTGATATTCGTCTGCGGTCAGTGCGATGAACGGTTTGGCCGCAATTTGGGAAACGCCAAACCTCTGCACGGCCCGATTTCTGCATTTCTCAGATCGACGCGAAAGCCGGGGTGAATGTCGCAGCGACTAAGCTGTACACCGCCCCCGCTGTTCCTCTCCCGCCCCCTCTGGCCCTACGCATGTGCACCGGAGGATAATGGGGAAGGACAGTGACCCGTGCGGTGTGAGTCGCCCCCCCGCTGGGACGGTGCCCGGCCGTCTTATTGTATTGGCTGGCAACAAAGTAGTGCGATCTTGAACTTTTTGAACGGTTGAACAGATATGTCTCTTCATTGGCCCATATTGTCGTGCAAAACAAGACGAACAGAATGGCGTGTGGCAGTTATTTGTACCCCGCTCCGTTCAGAAATTAAGTAGAATATTAGCACCGTTAAAATAATTACAATTTCTGAACGGTTTGAGGTACGACCACCTGCTAAATACCATTCTGTTTGTTTCAAGGAGCTCGGAAAAATGAACTAGGGATCCGATGTGTCAAACGCACGTTCGAACAAATCTCTAATTTGAGTTGGCCCTTCCATTTTTTTGTGCGACCCGACCGACCGACCCTTCCCAGCGGGGGGCCACGCACGGTGCTCCGCCCGGACACGGCGGTGTGGGGGAGGAGCCGGCCGGAGGCGGCTATAGGTATACTTCATTCCAAACCTGCCCCGGGCACGCTGCTAAAAGCGTTCAAATCGGGCCGTGCAGAGGTTTGGCGTTTCCCAAATTGCGGCCAAACCGTTCATCGCACTGACCGCAGACGAATATCACTGGATAGAGAAAAGAATTATCTAGAAAACAATATGGGGGATTATTTTTTCGTTGCCGGGGGAAAAAGGTGTTGTGGCGCAAAGTCGCGGACGTTTTTAGGCGTGGTAGAGCGGTTCAAAAAAATATTTGAACACACCGATATTAAGATTGAACCCTTATCTGTTCATGTACCAAATTTGAAATCCATATCTTGGACGGTTTAGCTGTGGCGATCGTTAGAAGACGACTAAAAATCGGCCCGCAGAGGCCGCCCAGACCCGAGGTCCTCTTTCCTCTTAACGACCTGGATAGCGGCGGCCCATTACGGAGACACATCGGGGCCCCCCGCAGCAGCCCCGCACGCTCCCCGCGCAGTATTTTTCTAACGCTCCGGTCCTGAGAGCTTAGACGACATTCTAGACAACGATATGGCGATTGGCAACGCTGCGGACGACGCATGCCAGGCTGTTGGCAACACCGCCGCCACTGGCTGCCACACACTCTCGCCTCCGATTCAGATTCCTCGCCGCCTCCGACGGAACTCGGACAGGACTCGGGCGGTGGGCCGGGCGGTGGGCCCTCCCTGCCTCCTTCCTGCCTAGCACCCGAACACCCGAAACCAAAGCAAAATTGCCCGAGGCCACCGGCCTGGAATTTCGTACACAACACACACTCAGGCATGGAGCTGCCCCCCCCCCCTTTCTCCTTCCCAGAACCACACCCATCACCATCATCATCACCAGCCCGGCCTACCACCGGCCTGGTCCGTGCACATTCCCTCCGCGGCTCCGCGAAGATGAGGGCCTGTTCACAAAACCACGTAACGCACTGTGTTGTAGAGATGTGCGAACATTCGAATCATAGCGAACACGAACGAACCCAACAGATCGTGGATCAATCGTGGACGAGCAATACGTGTGCGGACGAGAACTGTTCGAAAAATTTGGAAATGTGCGTTCGCCATCGAACGCAAGTCCCGCGGTCCAAAAGAACTTTTCAGTTTCTCTTTGCATTTAATGTACACAATAAATATAAGAAATATTCTGCGGATGTGTTCCGATCCGAGTTGAACAGCCCAGAACCTTCAAACGGGCGGGTTTCTGGCTGCGCCCGAGCCCAGCGTGGCCCAGCGCCGATGCTGGCGAAGCGCTGCCCAACCCGACCCGGCAGCGCCGAAACCCAACCCAGCCCGGTCCGCTTCTCGAGCGACTTGCCCGCTGCAGTCCACCGGGCTTCGAGAAACCCGGTCGGACTCAGTCCGTTCATTCTGCGCTACGTCACGTCGAGCGAGCACAGACAGACGACAGCCAGCCAGCCAGCCAGCAAGGCGATTCCCAACACTGCGAACCTGACCTCTCTCTCGCTCTATTACGGAGCACCACACGAGTGCGACAGAGACAGGCCTACGAAGACAGTGGGCGGAATCGGCCGGCAGCACAGCCCAGTCCAGCCCTCGTGGCTTGCCGAAAGTGCAGCCGGCACGAGCCCGAGCGGGCTGCGAAACCCGTTCGCTTCGCCCACGCTCGGGTGGCATCGGTAGTGGGTTTCGATACCCGCCCGTTTGAAGGCTCTGGAACAGCCGGTTCGATTTCGAGCCAAATCGATTTTGTTCGGTTCGGTTCGAAATTTCATCAAAATGTTCGTGTTTGGTCGAATCTGAACAAAGGCTGCTCGCACATACCTCTACGGCACGGCACGGCACGGCACGGCACGGCGCCGCACAGCTGTGAAAGCGGCCGGTACCCGGCCGGTTCACCTTGGTGGCGCCGCACCGCACGCCGCCGGCCGCCTGCACTGAGTGCTCGCTCTGCTCTGGGTCCGGGCCGCTATGAATGGGAAGTCCTCCGGCCGCCGGCAGGACAGGGGAGCTTAGCTTCTCACGGAAGTGAAGCGCGGCCACGTGGTCACCGAGCAGCAGCAGTGGTGGTGGTGGTGGTGGTGGTGGTGGGGGGGGGGGTCTTGGTCTTGTCCTCTGTTGACTACCGACATCCTCAGTCCGTATCACAAGAGGTCCTAGTTCACGGAACCTGTGCGTTCCGCGACCTCATCTGACCTTCTGTCATTTCGCCGCTCGTCTCTGTCCGTTGTTGGTCCGTTCGTCCGCGCTCCGCGTCACTCTGTCTGTCTGTCTGTCCGTCCTCCCGTCCGCCGCTCTCTCTGCTCTGCGGTCAGCCGCTGGACCGGCCGGCGGCGGACAGGACCGGGTAGTACCCTGGGCCGGGCACCGGACCGGGTCAGTGCTGCGGCCGCAGCCACCGCCGCCGCGCTGTTCGGCGGGAAACGAGGTAAAAACGTCGGAGATGGCCGAAGGAAAGGGAAAAGGGAAGGGAATGTCGATGCCGACAGAAAACAAAACTCTCACGGGAAGCGGCGGAATAAAAGTCGGGACACATCCTGCGGCGGCAGCGGCGGCAGCGGCGGCCGGCCGTGGCTCCTCGTGTCGGTATTTGAACCCGCGTGCCCCCGGCCGGCCCCGAGTCAACAAAAGCATGGCGGCCGGCGCTGGACTCGGCGGGCGCAGCGCGCAGCTGCGATGGGCGAAATGTGATCCCGATCGCGCCTCGCAGAAACTGTACGGAACGGCACCCGGCCGGGCCCGGCGGGCTGTGCCTGTGTCGGCCGCGTGCATAGTCCGCTGAGATGCGGGCCGCCCCGCCCCGCCCCGCCCCGCCCCGCCCCGCCCCGCCCTGCGACCTCGGACGGGCTGGATGTGGGTCCAGAGGGGTCGGACATAAATAACGAAATTAAAGTCCGCAAAAGCATTATCCGCGGCAGGAGTTCGCCCGGCAGCGGCTCCCCGCCGGGATGCTGTGGTTTTTTTTATGCCGTTGAGGGCGTCACGATATTTCCGAACGGCCGCATTCGTACGGGCACATCCCAGCAGAGGCAAATGAAGAGTGAAAGTCCTCTCACGTCACGTCAATCTCACACACACACAAAAAAAACACACACACACACACACGCGCGCACACACAGGGTACTACTACGCACTTCGACCCAGCCAGAGGAAAAGACTGTCGAAACGATATCGACAAATTCAAAGAAATCGATGTAATCCACCGTCGATTCGATATCGAAATGGTATCGGAAGTCGATTTTCTTTTTCGATTCGACAAATAATTAATGAGAAAATCGAGCTTCGACAAAATTTCGACACTATGGATATCGATTTGGTAAAATTTCGATAGTTTCCCACGTTGGTCCGCACGCATGATCGGCGCCGTCCAACCAGTGCCGCCACCGCAGGGGGCCGGCAGGGCTGGGTGCCGGGCCAGCTTGGGCGGCACCGACCTTAGCGGCGGTGACGTCACCTCCACTCTGCATACAATGACAATGCCGCTCCGAGCCACGAGTACGAGAATACGTTACAACGCCATAGGCTTGTCTGCCATCGCATTAAAACAACGCCGCGCCCCGAGTATGAGAATGTTACCGCGCGTGCATAACATAACCGCCTTGCGGCGTCATGTGTGCCACCCGACCGCGAAAACCACTTCATGCTGAATTAAGAAACGCGTTGCTAATCGGTATTCGAACTCGCACCGTCAGCGTCCAGGCGCCAGAAGGACGGGGAAAGGGGGGGGGGGGGGGTAAAGGCGCCGCCGGTGCCGGTGGAGGACGAAGAGAGCCGAGCCTTGTTTCAAATTCCTGCACTGGCCAGGCGGCCAGGCAGCCACCAGGCCACGGCTGCGGCAGCAGCACTACTGCCTCAGCCCTGGCCGGAGTACGGGGGTCTTGTTGGAGGCGCGGAGGCGCTGTGGGTCAGTACGGCGTGGCGTGGCGCGGCGTGGCGCGGCGCACCCGTTTGGAGACAGGACCGACGGGACCTCTGAGGGAAGCTGCGGCTGTTGGAGAAAGCAAAAACCCAACCCAACCTGCACCGTCTGCGGGACGGGGCGGGACGGACGGGGCGGGACAGGGCGGGCTGGTTTGGGCAGACACCGAGTGGGCAGGGCTCGTGGCTCAGGACAGCACCATCTCCACACACCACACACACACACACACACACACACACACACACACACACACACACTGAAGAGGTGTGGCAGGCAATATCCAGGACACGAGAAGGCAACGTTCGTAGTGTGACAGTGCGACACAGCCGCTTACCATCTCGAAGTCCTTCAACCAAGATTTGGAGGGCGGGGGGGGGGGGGGGCAAAAAGGCCGACAGTGGGGGCAGCAGCCGATACGCAGAAGCTGATGCCGCGCGCGCACCGTGTTCCAGATACACCGGAAATCTAGGCACAAACGGGCCGCCCTCTCATGCTGTCGCACTCGCATTCCATTCAGGAAAGAGGAGAGAGAGAGAGAGAGAGAGAGAGAGAGAGAGAGAGAGAGAGAGAGAGAGAGAGAGAGAGAGAGAGAGAGAGAGGGGGGGCGCATATGGGGGGACGGGGCCCTGCAGTATGCTCCATCCCAAACAGTTTGAACAAGGTGACCCAACGCCTGCGCTGTCGCTGTCGCAGCACATGGTATAACCCTCGGCGGGTCTTGTCTGTCTGTGTCTTGCAATATACCGTAGGCCTCTCGGACCTTTTGGCAGAGGCCGTCGGTTCGCGCGTCCGTCATTTATATGTGACGGGCTGAGTGCGAGTGTTTGAACCCGCGTCGTCCGTGCTGTTGTGCGGAGTGTGTGGATGCGGTGCGGCCATGGGCGGCGGCAGCGGCGGCAGCGGCGGCGGCGGCGGCGGCGGCGGCGGCGGCGGCGGCGGCAGCGGCGGCGGCCAGTCAGCCAGCGAAGTAGGCGTGGTGACCGCTGCGACACCGCGGCCGGCGGGCTGACCGAACGCCGCAGCGGAAAAGCCGTCGCACCGGGCCGCTACTCCGATCGCGCGCGCGAGGTGCATAGCTGCCTGCGCGCGGGGCGGGGCGGGGCGGGGCGGGGCGTGCGCGTTCTCCACGCACACCACCACACCCACGGCACGGCACGACACGGCACGGAGCGGAACGGAACGCCAGCCCACGGGCCGCCGCCTTGCCGCCTTCCCCGGCATGCCCGTGTCACCTGGCCGAACGCCAGAGTGCAGCAATATTCTCAATATCCTCCGTCTCTGTCGCGCTCATCGGCGAGTTTGAATGATGCAGGAGAGAGGCGGGAAAGGGGGAGGGGGAAATTTGTGGTGGTGGGGGGGGGGGCAGGGCGAAGCAACGGTATGTGTATGGCTGCCAGGGCCGGCGGGGCGCCACCACTGTACTAACTCCTGGGCACACACGAGCGGACCCATCAGCACGCTTTTAACGCAGCGGTTGTAGACCGTTACACATTGCCAATCAGGAAAATCTGATAAGAGATCAAAGATCGGGAAAAATCGCCCTGGGATTGAACACGTGAGGAAAATGAGAACTACACCCAGTTCAGTGTGTGGTATACTAATAATCACCCGGTCAGTTCCGGTCACTTGAGTCTGAGGGGGTTGAACGCTTCCACGCCCCGCTGTGCACACCTGCTGAGGGGTGCGGTGGGGTTGGCGCGCGCCACGTGCGCTATCTGGGGGGGGGGGGATAGAGAGAGAGACAGAGAGAGAGAGATATGCATAGACGACCGTTTAGCACGCAACCGTTCCGTGAGCCAGTCGAGCAGGGCACCGGCCGCGAGCGCGTGTGTCGGTACAGGACAGGTGCACGAAGAGAAGGGGATGTGAGGGGGGGGGGGGCAGTAAAGGGGAGGCGAGGGCACGTGTCAGCTGCCGCCTGTCACACGGAGAATGTCTCCAAGGGGTGTGTATAGTATACCCTATGACGATGACGCGCGTCCCAGTCCACGGCAAAAATAACAAATACATGAAAATTAATCAGATTTTTGGGACTGCTAACTAATTCATACAGGCGTTAACGTTAGAAATTAGTTTCGGCAGTGTGACAGCTCTCTTGTGGAGTAGAAATATGGACGACACTGGCACAGTGTGATGCACCGCTAATGCACGGCCTTCTCCAAGATGGCACTGCGAATGTGATTCATGCACTTATAGGGTTCGGGCGTGGTGGTGGTGGTCGTGGTCGCGGTGGTGGTGGTGATGGTGGCGGTGGTGGTCGTGTTTTACTGATAGGGCACGGTGCGAGGGTGTAGCGGGCGTGCCTATCTACGGGCGCAGCCTGATGACTCACCTCTATCAGGCCCCGTATCACCTCGGAACTAACTGAGCCGCTGCGACACACACACACACACACACACACACACACACGTGTGACAATCGCACACACAGCCACTGGCAGCCATCGCCAGCCATCTGATCCAACAACAGTCGTTAAAGCATATCGTCACGTTGTCAGGCCTTCCTCACACGGGCCCAAAGCAAAGCAGCCAGCAGGGATCGGGCCGGGGCCGGCGGGGCCTGCCGGGCGGCCCTGCGAGAACCGTCCGGCCACGCAGATCAGCCTTTAGCCGGCCGTGCAGGGTTGCCAACTCGCACGCGTACTTACCCCCCCCCCCTCTTCTACTTCTCCAGGCATCGCACCCTGCTGCCGGCCGGCAGGTCACCTGTTCCATGCCGTGCCTGTCAGTCAGACAGCGCGTTTGGTGGTCCAGACCGAGGATGTATTCCCGGGACTCCTCCCCACAATGCTGTGTATCCTTTGGGACCTGGTTATCCTCCGGGACTCTCTTGTAATGACTTCCTGGACTCAACACTGCGTCCACCAGGACTCCCTGCTGAACCGACGGGGGGACATGGTTTGCTTTCTCCGGGGCTCTTTGCTGTGTAGTGCATAATCCAGGTCTTTGTGTTCTATCTTTCCAGGACTTCTGCTATGTACTCCAGAGCCATATGTGCTTCCATGCTTATCATCCTCCAGGACTCTGGGCTGCATCCTCCAGGACTCACCTCTGCGGCTGCGCCAGTACAGCCTCCAGAGCGCGTACACGCCGGCCTCCAGGCCCAGCAGGACGACGACGGTGCCGATGACGGCGCCCACGACGCTCGCCGACGAGTAGCAGTCGTCATCGCCGGCGGCGGCCTGCGCGCCGTCCGCCAGGGCCACCACCGCCAGCACGACGGCCGCCGCCGACGTCGAGAAGGCCATGACGGAGGTGGTGGTAGCGCTGACCGGATTCTCCCCGACGGACACGCCTACCGCATTCCTGGGACGCGGCAGCGGTGGCGGCAGTGCCCGCTCCACTCGCGCTTATCCCAGAGACATCTCCCGGCTGCACACTGGGCCGCGGGGAGGAGATCCACCTGTTGGCGCGGCGCCGGCGCTGCCTGCACTCACACACTCACACACTCACACACACACACACTCACACACTCGCGGTACTGGGCACTGGGGACCACCTGGGGACCGCGATCCGGTGCGCACGTTCGGCGTTCTCGGACAAGGAGTGGCTATTCGCGGTGTCCTGACGACCTGACGAGACCGCGGACGCCGGCAAACGTGTTGGAGGGGCCGCGGGAGGACGCGGTGCGGACGCGGTGCGCGGAGCGTTTGGATGTCGAGAGTCTACTGCACCGCCACCGCAGCCGCCGAGTTGGAGCGGGAGGCGGCCAGCCAGACAGCCAGGCAGGCATACGGCGGGCCGGCGGGGCTTAAGGAGAGGTGGGGCCGGGCGGCCAGGCAAGCAGGCCTTGGAGTAATACGGTTAGGGAGTCCTAACTAAAGCTGCACCGTTCTGTTTACCAGAGTCCTGCAGGGTTGATTTTCAACTTAGAGACTTTTCCATTAGCTCATCTTATCAAGAAAAGAGTAAGGATCTACTGGATTAAATCAGATTTGAGCTAACCTGTACCGTTTTGGAGTAAGGGGACGCGATGTTCGTTGGACTAGGTGTGTGGCGATTTCTAGAGAGAGAGGGAGATAGTTTCTGAACTTTGCCAGGGTATAGCTTCAAACTGGGGCAACTTAGAAGGTTCTAATTTTAAAAAATGGATTAAGAGGGCGAAGAAGATGGACGGGATGTAATCGTTTCTCACGAATTCGCTTGATTTCATGGGGTCGACTAGCGACTAGGCGGTTTTTTATCTCCAGCACTCGCCAGACATCTCGGCCCACCGCCGCGACAGTTAGGAGTCCCTCAGTATTCCTCCAAGGGCAGGCAGCCAAGCGGCTGCACCACGCCTCGCCACGCCACAGGTTGCCGCCGGGCGGGACCCGGGGAGGGGAGCGGGGGGGACACAGGAGCACCTGCGTCGCGTCCGGGACGAGAGGTGCGACGCGAGGTGCCTGGTGCCCCCCCCCCCTCTCTCTCTCTCCCACCCACTCTCACTCACGCACTCCTTTGCATCCCCGGGGAGACGCGGGGCGGCCGGTGGCTGCAAGTGCGACGGAGACAGCGTGAGGTGGCGGTCGGGGATCCCCTCCCCTCCCTCCAGGCTGCGTGCGGGGGTGCGGTGAGGCGGGCGAGGGGAGGGGAGGGCAGGGGGCAGTTTGATATTTCTCCCCTTCTTTCTCGAGAACTAAAGCGGGTACAGGCCGCCCCAAAAGACGCGGTGCGACGCCGCCGTGGGACAGGTCCGGTCGGAGGCGTGTCGTGGGGTCCTTGGGGTGGCCGTCGACGCCGGGGCCGGGTTCTCCGCGGTCCTCCGCTTCCTCCCGCGTCCGCCGGCACGTCCCGACCCGAGGCGTCGCGGTGGTACCCAGCCCGCCGTGTTATCTCAAGGCGAGCGCGGTGCCGCGGGCCGCGGCCAGACAGCCCGAGCCGAGCCGAGCCGAGCCGAGCCGAGCCGAGCCGAGCCGAGCCGAGCCGAGCCGAGCCGAGCCGAGCCGAGCCGAGCCGAGCCGAGCCGAGCCGAGCCGAGCCGGGCCGAGCCGAGCCGAGCCGAGCCGAGGATGAAGGCTGGGCATGACATTGGCATTCCACAACACAACACCTGTTCATGTTCTGCTCGGGCGGTGTGCGCGGCGTGCGCCGTGGAGAGAAGAGGATCCCGCAGCGCGCCGTGCTCTGCTGCTCTGCTCTCCGCGAGGCTGTGCGCTGTGCGCTGTGCGCTGTGCGGCAGCGGTGGCTGATCTGTATATGTATGGGGGCTCATCAGCTGTTTTTTCGAACGGGGGTGGGGGAGGGGGCGGCACTCACAAATTATGTAACGTTCCCCGCGATGCAGTGTGTTCTCACTCGGGCGAGCAAGCAAAGGGCCTGCCCGGAAACCTTCTGTCTCCTTCTTCTCATAAGGCCGGCATGAGTGTGACAGAGATGGAAGATGCTCTCTCTTGCCGGCCAGATGGGCGCGGCCTTCTCTGGTCGGAAGCTTCAGCAGAGTATATGTGTCGGTACGGACGACCGCTTGCTTTGGGCAGATACACGTCTTACGGCGGCAGGGGAGAGGAGAAGTATCGGCGGCCGGCAGACGAGTCACACCGGAACTGAGTGCATGTGGACTCAGCATTATTTCCAGGGACTTTCACACACATGGATCACCCGAGCCGCAGAACGGAACCGGAAAATGATGGGGATTAGGGGGTGATTGTGTTGAGTTTCATACGCCGCTTCATGCATCCAGGGGGGCGACGGGGAATGTGCCCCCACCCCCTCCGAGCCTGCTCCGCACCTGAAGTGCGCCTGAAAGGTAGGCAACCTGCGAATCTTTTTCCGCCTGTAAATTGGCAAAACGTGGTACATTTCCCTTCCTTGCGCCGCTCCTGGATCCGCACCTGGCTTCAGGGCCTATATCATAAATTTATGGTCTCACACAAGGGACTCAAAACAAAGACGCCCGTCAAGGGGTGCTTCGTGTTTGCCGTGTGTGTGTGTGCGCGCGCCTGTGTGTGTGTGTGTGTGTGTGTGTGTGTGTGTTGTGGTCACATATGGTGGTCAATACAACATGAGAGGCAGTCGGGTGGGCGTGACCAAAACTGACCCTTCAGATACCGAGCCCGTCATTACGCCTGGCTCCTCTAGGCTGCCCATGGATGCCCTGAAAAATGCAGGAGGGCGGGGGGCCGGATTAGCGCAGCCGGTTACACACTTGGCCGCGGCCTCGGCACGGACTCTTCCTGCTGGCTGCTGCTGGCACTGGCCTGGCACTTGCCGTCGGAGGCCGCCCTGCACTCTACAATCAGCCCCATGGAAGGTAAGCGTCTTGCTTCGCCACCCAACCGGTTCCTGTGCCGAATGGGTGGCCTACCTATCGCGGCGCTCTTCCAGAGCGGGTACAACTGAGGTGGCCACATCACTGCCCCTTCCCGACCAAATCATTGCTGATTGTTTTGATTTTATGTTACTATTTTTTCCTTTCATGAATTGATTTTTCTATGGATTTTATATAACATATGCGTCGTGGTTTTTTCGTTCTTAATTTTGATAAATTTTAGTTTTGAAATATTCTTTTTTGTTTCTAATTTGGCACTGTGCGGTCCCCGGCGGTACCCGCGGCGTGTTGTAGAGGAGCACGGACTCGGTGACGGCGGCGGGGACTCGGTGTCGGGCGTGCTGCTGGCGATGCCGGCGCTGACGAAGCGCACCAACATGTCGGTTCTCGGGGAGCGTCTGCAGCCCATGACCGTGTTGGTGACGGTCTCCCACGGGCTCGTCACCGTGCTGCACCTCGCCCACCTAGCACTACGCTCCCAGGTCCGTCTGCTCTACAGGCTCTCTGCACCCAATGAATGCGTTAAGTTAAGAATATTTTATGCTGCTTAAACACGTGCGGTAGTGAGCCACGCACTCTGCGGTTGTTCGCGCGGCAGTAGGCGATGTAGGTTGGCGGGGGATGTATAGTTGCATAGCATACCTGCTCGACGTTTTTGTGTTTCCAATTTTGACTAAATTTGTCTGGACCGATGTTTTAAATGTAGAAACACATTGTTCTGATTCATTTTTGTTTCTTTCGCGAAATTCGGAAACATTTCTGTGACGGTCTCGACTCGACAGGGTGACCGCGTGTTCAACGACGCCGGGACCTACCTCGCGGCCGAGGTGACATGGTCGTACCTGCTGACCGCTGTGCTGCGGCGGCGTACCCTGAGAAGGCTGCACGCCGAGCTCGTCGACTACTGCCGAGACGTGGAGGTGAGCGTCACCACGACAACCGCCTGATGCCGTTGCCATGACGACTGCCTGATGCCGTTGCCATGACGACTGCCTGATGCCGTTGCCATGACGACCGCCAGACCCACACCCCGGCCCTGGAGCGGGCCGCGCTGGCGCCGCTCCCCGCCACGCTGCGCCGGCTGTGGGCCGTGCAGACGGCGTTCACGCTCAGCACCTGGGCCTTTTACACCGCGTCGCCGTTCGTGTTCGAGTACATCCACGACATCCCGCTGGGCTCGCTGCGGAGGTAGGTGAGGCCATCCTTAGAACTGCACTGCACCGCCTCCCCTGTACCGTGCCTGCCGCAGCCTGCCGCCCAGATTTCTCATACCAGGCTCTCCGGCATGGTGTTCCCCGTGCCGTGCGACCTGCGCGGCGAGGTCTGCTACGTCCTCACGTACTTCGCGGTGGCGTTCGAGTGGTTCCTGGCGGCGCTGGCCTTCAGCAGTGTCGAGTGCACCAATCTGGTGTACTACACCGTCGTCACCAGGCAGTTCGGGGTGCTGTCCGCGTCGCTGAGTCGGGTGCTTAACGATGACCACTTGTCCCCTGGATTTGGACTAATAGCGTATTACGGAGCAGAGCCGAAAGGGAAGAAGGGAGTCACGAAGGATCAGAGATGCTGCTAGCTGCTGTGTGTTTCAACAATTTGACATGGTCACACAGGGTAGCAGAACACCCGCCGCGCAGCCTGCGGTGATGAGCTGCGCCGTGTTACCCAACCAAATGGTCGTGACATATCGCCAGCGAGAGCTAAGCCTCCAAATTACTGTCGCTGGCCCACGGCTGCCGCCGTGGCGGGAAAGCTCTCTGCTGCGTTTCCCCTCATACGGGGTCCGCTTTTGTGATTCTTCCTAACTTCTTACTCCGTTTCGGCTCTTCTCCGAACTACGGTATTTGAAATAAGGAGCTCGCCAGGTGATTGGGTGCGAAGCCCAGGATGGCCAGGGTCAGCACACCCATATGGCGGCCCTGAGGCGGTGCGTCAGCCAGCACCAGTTCCTGCTGCGGTGGAGCAAGGACATGGTCGGGATGTACGCCGTCCCCTTGTTCGCTCGTCTCGGCGCCATGGTCCTGCTCATCGCGCTGCCCCTGCTCAAGTTGCTGCTCGTGGTAAGACCGCAAGCCGTGCATCAACATGTAAAGTACGCAGCTTGGAGGGTCCGCTTTTAGAAAGAGGGTGCGATTTTTTTTTTTTTTTTTTTTATTTCCCGTCACTGCCTCTAGAAAAATTACGTTCTGGACGAGTTGCCGCTCGTAGGCCTGTACGGCGCGCAGACCATCTTCGTCTTGTGCTACATCGCCGACGAGCTGAGCCGAGCGGTGAGCTGAGGCCGCGGCCGGCTGCCGGCTAGCTTTCCACACGGGAGCTGCCTCGGAGACCATCCCGAGGTCGTGTGGCTGTACTCGTAACGTTCTCATGACGGGTATATGTCCCGCTCGGCTCCAGTCTGGCGAGGTGCACGGCATGGCCTACATGTCCGCGTGGTACCACGGCCGGCCGGGGTTCCGGCGCTGCCTGCAGATCGTGCTGACCCGCACCCTGCACCCCGTCGAGACGCGCGCCGTCTGGGTGCACAACCTGTCCCTCAGGACCTTCCTGGAGGTGGGCAACGTGTGTGTGTTTGTGTCGAGACGAGGTACGCGTCAACTCCACTGCCTTCCACTGCCTCACGATCCCGCCTGAATGACTTCACTCGCCGTGGCTCTGGCATCGACGTAAGGTCGCAAATGTGTTGGGTAGTGAGGGAGGGTGAGTAAATATGCTCTTTTTCCAGGTCCTGAACAAGAGCTACACCGCCCTGCAGACCATCCGCGCTGCGCGGAAGGGGAAGAGGTCGGACGAGGGTTGAGCGATCGACAGCGGTTTGTCGTTTGAAAAAGGAAATTTCGGAAGACGAACAAGGGCGGGGCTTAGAGAGGACATCCGCCAGCATCCGCGGAAGGCCACTACGTGACCTGCGAGACTCTTTGTAGCATTCAGCTCGCCATGTCCGTTAAGACACTTATTTCATATTGAACACCACGTAGCTGAGGAATGCCACTTTAAGGACGTTTAGAGTATTAATGTAGTTTGGAAAGTATTACATAAGAAATATTGGAAAAACGAAAAGAAAATTAACTCGTTTTTAGAGACCGCACATGGGCGGTAGTTTGAGCGCGCTGAGAGTAGACCGGTCAGTGCCTTAGTCCAGACAGAATGTAAATCAAGAAGGCAATTCAGGCAGTATGTTTGAACCAACACCTGAACACTGTCTTGTCATGGAAATGGTCTCAAAATTACCAAAAATCACTGTCACCAGCGTTCCCCATGCCTGTTCGAATATTTTCCATTCGAATGCCAGGGACAAGATGGGGCAGGGTTAGGGAAAAAAAATTATTTAGTCCATGAGTTTGCTAGACACACATTTATTTCCTAAGTAAATATATCACCGGCGACAGTCCTTCAACAAACATGAACAAAAAAATACCGTTTTCTTTTTCTTTGGTTAATTTTCAGGATTACACACAACTGTTTGGAGGGCCGTTATTAGAGGACGGATGCCACCTCGCTCAATTCTAGGTGCATTTTCAAAGTGATGTCCGACCGTGGCTTCCTGGGTAATCAGCAAAAGCGGAAATGAAAAACACGCATCACAATGTTTTTTATACGTCTTACATCGGTGATGTTGATGTGCATCGGAACTGACACGGAGAGATCAGACGATATTAGCTTGTGGTGGCTACGTTATAACTTACGGGTTGTGCATAAAAATTAGTTGCGGCCAAATTCATGAACATCGAGTGGTATTATTCACTATTAAACATGGCAGCTGGCAGCTTTAGATTGGATTTAACACGGGGAAGTTTGTTTCGTGACTGAAAGTCTCTTTGTTCCGTCGATACCCTTGCTAGGTTTGTGTGTTGCGTGGAGTATAGGCAGTATATGCGAAGGGTATCGACCTTTGGCGGGAATAGGCGGGAAGTCCCTCTCGAGGAAGTGTCAAAAGTAGTAACAACATAACAATCAACAATGAAGAATTAATGAATGAATTACGATTACGAGCAAAACCACCAAGAATTTCACAATTTCACAAGCACCCACGACCCACGTGTCCCAAATTCAAAGAATCAACATTAAGCGCTTTGAAATATCTGTTCCATGGCTCTCTCGTTTTCTTAGATGATGTCTACTTTTGGCAAGCCCAAGATTGCATACAGATAACACATAAACACATACTACGAATACTGATAAAACTAAGTTACAGTCCGTATAAGTTGTCTAAATGACACAAAATCACAGCAAAGTAAAGATATCATTGACAGAACAGCTTTAACTGGAATAACTCCTAGTCACACAGCATATAAACATAATCTAAAAATAAAGTTCCAGTCCCGAATTGCACCTACTAAACACGACAGTCATCACAAAGAACTGCGAAACGTCTGCGACGCGCGTTTCGTAAATTTTCAATCTTTCAAATATCACATGACAATCACACCCAGCGTAAAAAGCTATAACTTAACGGCCAACATATATTTGACTCAGATATTTGAGCAAACATCTCTCTCGCCTCCTAATTTTTTTTTCTTTTAAAATTACGTCTTGCCGTCCAAATAAGAATCATATAACGAATCACATCGATATGCACACAAAAAGGGAGACTGAAAAGGCGGCCAAGTAGCTTGGCTACCGCTGGCTACCCAATGTAGTAGAAGTGCTCCACCGACAGCGGGGCGTTCTTGTAGTACTTGTAGAGGCTGTAGACGTTCGCCATGCAGTAGAGCGCCGCGGCTGCAACCAGGAAAACTCATCAAAGGGTGTCTAAACTACACAAACATCAGACTGTGTAGTTTCTGAGACCACGGCGGACTACAGCCCCTCACCGAGGAGCAGGAGCAGGGCCAGGACGACGAGGGCGATCACCTCGGCAGGGCTGATGACCCGCTGCGAGGGGTCGGCGTTGGTGTAGTCCTCCCTCTGCTGCAGTGGTGCCACATACTCCACGGCGGCCACCCCCCACGTGACCAGGACGCAGCCGTAGCCCATGACCATCGTCGGGAACACCACCATGTAGGGCACGAAGTGCGTGGGCTTCCGCTGCAACCAAAGTTAAACCTCAGCAGGCGGCCAGGATCGTGTCGGCCGCGGGGTGCACTGCGCTCTGGGCATGCTCAGGCAGACTCACGTCCAGGACACCGCGCCGCAGCGCCACGGCGGCGAATGTCACAGCCGTACTCATGAAGACGGCGTGGAACAGCGCAACCGGGCTCAGGTCTGGAACATTTTCGTATGACAGTTCGCTGTTCAAAACTGTTCGACTGGACGACACGCAGAAAAGTGATTAGTTGCCACAACGAATTTGTTCGTTGATTTTGGGAGAATCAAGATATTTAGTTGAGATCTAAGATTTCGTTGGGGCAACTAAAAGTCAGTTGCATCTGCGAAAAAATGCAAAAACCGACGTTTTGCTGACGCAAATGACTTTTAAGTTACCCCAACGTAATACTAGTTCTCACAACCGAACACGTTTGCTTCTCTCAAAATTGACGAAAAAATCCGTTGTGACCACTAATCATTTTTGTGCGTGGAGTGAGACTGGATAGACACGGAGAAAAAAGATCAGTTGTTCCAACTCAAATCTCAGACAACCAACCTGATCAGTAGCCGCAACCTCCCATATTTGTTCTCTTAAGGAAATGTTAGTTGAACCAACTAACGCTTCGCTGGCTGAACTGGAACTTCTAGTTCAGGCTGCTGAAAATCTTGCTTGTCTGAGATTTGAGTTGGATCTACTGATCTTTTTTTTTTTCCTCCTCGGAGGGCGGTAGGACGGCACTCACACTGCCCAAGTTCTGTTTGGTTCACTCTGTCGAAGAACGTGGGCCTCTCACTGGGCTCCCTTGGCTCCCTGCACGACTCGCACTGAGAAAACACGATGTAGAAGACCACCGTTTGCATGAGCGCCTGAAATGAACGTATTTTGCTTGTTTTTACACGAACAAATTGAAATAATAGTCAACCGTTTTCATGTTCTGGGGGACTTTTGACATCTTACAATCATGCATAGAGACTGGTTGTAGACGCACGAGACGAGGTCGTTGCAGCAGAAGAAGCAGCAGCAGCCCCTGGTCGAGGAGGTCTCCACCTCCACCACCACGCCCGTCACCAGTCTGGCCTCCGATTGCCTCATGGTCATTTGGTCACCGCCCCTGAAAACATTCGCATTCCGTCGGTTCCGAGGGCTCCCCTATCCCTCGCTTTAAAGCTTGTGGCGATTTTCGCGGCCACTTCGGCGAATAAGGTCGGGGTGGTGGGGGAAGTCAAGCCCAGGATCTGATATGGCCGGGCCGGGGGTCGAACGTCCTGACGTCACCCTGAGCCGAGCCGGCGCGAGCCTCTGCACGGCGCCTGCGGGGTAGGCAATGTGGGGGCAGCGACGCATTGGTGCGCGCGCGTTGCCTACCCTCCCGGCTGTAGAGGAGGAGGAAGAGAGAGGGGACAGCTGCATGACGCAACGCAGTTGCCGCGGGGCGAACCCGACTTCCTGCGCAATTGGAATGCGAGAGGGCGATATAGAGGCGACGGGGTGGGAAGGAACGCTGCTGGACGAGAGACAGACGGACAGACAACAACAAGGAAGAGGGAGGGGGAAAAACGATGAGTATTGCCGGATCCATTTTGCTACGCTACGCCCACGAGTGCCACGGTTCTCGTCTACTCGGTGAGCTCTGTTTACTCGCGTCTGGCGCGTCCACCAACCCACCAACCCCCAACCCCTTTTCTCTCCGGCTTCCCGGACCAACGCTAGCACACACAAACACCCCTCTCTCTCTCTCTCTCTCTCTCTCTCTCTCTCTCTCTCTCTCTCTCTCTCTCTCTCTCTCTCTCTCTCTCTCTCTCTCTCTCTCTCTCTCCAGGTGCCCCGCGAGATGGGAGGAAAAGGGAGGGGGTAGTCAAACCCGCGGCCCGGCCCCCGCGCCCGCTGCACGTGGCATCCCCCGGGCATCCCCCAACCTCTGACCTTCCCTCTCTCCTTCCGTCCCCTTCCCGGTCGGGCCGGGTACCGCCATAGCCGGGGAGAGGGGGGGGGGGAAGCTAGGCCAACAAACTTATTCGGCATGCGATCTACTGTCTTCCTCTCGTCAGCCAGCGCGTCGCCGCGACTCTAATAGAAGAACGCTCCGCACAACTTGGATGTGTGCCCCTCCTGATCCACAGACCTCATAGCACACAGCCTGTCTCTCCTGCACCACCCGATATCCGGTGTCCGTCTGTCTGCCCCCCCCCCTCCCCCAGTGCTCGCCAGGGGCGTAGCCAGGGCAGGTAGGAGAGGGAGGGGGTTGAAACCGACCACCGGGGTAGGCAATCCGCATAACAAACGCCTGAATGTAGGCAATCAGGGCGGCCTATGCCCCTCCGAAACCCAAGTCTGGCTACGCCCCTGGTGCTCGCCTCGCCCTCCTCCCGCCGAGAGCCCGGGCCAATGCGTTGACAGTGCGGGGGTTGCACTCTCCCCCCTCCGCCCGATCCTCTCTCTCTCTCTCTCTCTCTCTCTCTCTCTCTCTCTCTCTCTCTCTCTCTCTCTCTCTCTCTCTCTCTCTCTCTCTCTCTCTCTCTCTCTCTCTCTCTCTCTCTCTCTCTCCGTCCTGGTTGCGAAGAGCGCTTTATGCAGCGCAACGCGGAGCCCGTGCGCGCCGGGGTTAGATAAAGAGGATAGATGAACGAGATGATCGATATAGATGTCTCAGGACGTAGAGGATAGTCATCGCAGAGCAGAACCGGCGAGATGATGGATAGATGAAGATAGGTCGTAGATAGAGAGAGAGAGAGAGAGACGGATCTGGGCATTGGAAATTATTAACGCTCCGCGAGGGCCCCAAGGCCGCCCCGTCGTTATGACTGACGCGGCCAAAGTTCATGAAGCTCGGCGAAGCTCCTGGCCGCAAAGTTTCCCTTGGGAAAGCAGAGCACACTTTGGCAAACAAAATTAAGCGAAACAGACGATGCCGATCCAACAGCAGCAGCAGCAGCAGCAGCAGCAGCACCAGCAGCAGCGGCTCGCCTCCCGTGGGCTGTCGTCGGGAACGAGTCGTCACACACGTGAACACAAATCCCATGTTGTAACGCCATCGATATCCCAGCGCTGCACTGATGTAAACACGGAGCTGATGCTGGCGCTGGGGGTGGGAGTGGGAGGGGATAATAAGGGGGGGGGGGGGGGAGAGGGGGCAGCGGACGGCAGCGGACGTCACCTGCCTCTCCAGTTTGTGCGCTCGCTCCAATCAATATGGGGCCCGCCGACTGCAGGTGAGGGTTGGCCAACGGACGGACAGACGGACGAACGCGTGAGAGGAGGCACGTCGCAATACGGGGGTGGCCACAGTTCCCCACTAACAGGGCAGGTGGGTGTGGGAGGTCCCTACCTCAACTCCGTATAGGGGTTGTCTTCACTTGGGACCCGGAAGTTAGGAAATGGAAAGCCCATGGCGCTTACCAGAGCTCGCTGCGTAGGGGGCGGGAAGACAGACCATATACCGGTCCGGAACAGAGGCCACCACCAGTCACGCACCGGATGGCCTGGGGGCCCCAGCCTCTCAGCAGAAGAGACGGGATTTGGGACCACCATAAAGCTGATTATTTCTTTTCCGGGCTGTCCTCAACCGGAGCGGCTTTTGAGAGGGTGATTAAGACTTTGTTAATCGGATGAATGCACTCGACACTTGACACCCGTTCTTGACTCCCACACCGGCACTCTGCTGGGCGCTGCTGGGCACCTGTGTGATTTCCCGCAGCCCCTCCAGGCCTTCAGCTAACGCACACACACACACGCACACACACACACACACTCACCGGGGGGTGGGCTGCCGGGTGTTGCCGGGCTGGCGGAGGGACGAGGCTGGATGCGTTCGCCGCCTCCGCCTGCGCGCTCTAGTTCTCGAATGGTCTGTCGCCTTCTCACGGCAGCACCCTCGGCCCCAGCTCGGCTGCCTCGGTCCGCACCGCCCACACAGCTGACGGGCCGAGCCGAAAGCCGAGCCGAGCCGAAAGCCGAGCCGAAAGCCGAGCCGAGCCGAGCCGAACCCCGGCACAGCTGCGCGCAGCCCCCTCAGACCGCCCCCGAGGGAAGGGGAGGGGGAGGGCGTCCGGGTGGGGAGTTCAACAGCGCAAAAGGGGGAGTGGAGGGCGGAAGAGACACATACTAGGCTGCCCAAAGGCCAATCGCGGGCGAATCCGACAAAGGATGACGTTGTGGGCCGAAAGAGAGAACGAGAACCAGGAGAGATGATGAACTGGTCTTGCCGAGCGAAAGGAGAATACCGAAAATACGAATAAAATGCGGGTTTTAATTTTTTTATATCTTTTTTATTTAAAAAAATCAATGTTTACAGCAAAACTTGGGGTGGGGTGTCTCCTTCATTTAATTTCTGGTCGCCAATGTATCGACGCTGTACACAATTTTCAATACTTACAATAGTCTAACTTAGTTTAGTAAGATTCACATGTTAATTATAATTATTATGTCATCTACGAATAAGGAGGGAATTCGAGTGGACACAGAATGCAAGTGACACCAAAGTTGGACAGTTCTAACAGAACGTCACGCGGATATTAAAGGGGCACCGAGCGGTTCGTTTGCCACACAACATGGTGCAAGTCTGGCCAAGGATCACTACGGGGGAAAATCCTCTAGGGAGGGGGGCAGTCCATCCATTTTTGAACTTTTAGGTTGTCTCTGAATCTAAAAATGGGTGAACAGTTTTTTCCACTGGAAGATGTTCCCCTGTACTTACCCTAGGTTCTAGTAAATCTCTACGCGACTTTAGGTCATGTTTCCCTTTTAATTGGCATTGTTGTGATTGCTGTTTTTTTTCCGTGTTTTGAATAGAACTAATTTGCAGAGTTCTGACAGGTGATTCCAACAGGGGCCTCAGTTTCACCTCCGATACACGGGGTGTGGCGAAGGTGTGGGTATACAGAAGAAGGCAAGAACACAGCTAGACACAGATACAAAGACAAAACGCGCAGAAAAAAAAAAACATCCTCGCCATATTCTCACTATGTGGTCACTAATAGACAACATCGAGTAGTAAAGGGTAAAGGGCACATATACATATTATCATAGCACCAATGATAAGGTAGACGAAAATCAGTAAACCGTTTGCGGAGGAAGAAAGGTTTTTTATCTTAGCCTATGGAGGGAGTAAGAAAAAAAAGTAATTTGTAAGTCATCACAAAAACGCTTTCTGGGATTCTACGGAGAACATAGCTAAACATACTAACAGACAATGATTGAGATTCGCTACGAATTGGTGACCTCGCTCGCCAATATCTCGTATTATGTTGTTTTACGGAGCCCACAAATTGACCCAGAAATTGACAGATAATCAACAAATGAATATTATTATTATTTTTATTATTATTAGTAAAGAAATAACTACTGTAAATGTGACTGCCGAGATCGTCGTTCCGGAGCTCAGCAGCAGCACAGAATCCACACAGACAACCGTTTCTTATGAAAAACAATCCAAATCTCATCTGCACGTCTCATCAATGATCTCTCTGACCGCCGTCCCTTCACCCTCTCAACAAAAATAAAAATACAATAGACATAAAAATAAAAATAAAGTGAGCACCGCTGCATGTGCGCTTGTGCGTTGCGTTGTTGGACCGCCTGCGAGTAGGCCATCCGGCCAACAGGTGTGCTCGGCGGGCTTGCCTACCCCACACTTCACAGGCGTCCCCCGCTCGGCTGGCTCGGCTCTTGGCTCAGGCAGCTCAGATCGGAGCGGATCGCATTTATAGCTCCGACAGACAACGGCCAGTCTTTCTCATTTCTTCCAAATATTTTCCCTCCGAAGAAATGCGTGATCCTTTGTTTTCATGTCCTCGTTGCAGTCAGACAGCAGTTCCAACTGGTGTTGCCGACAACCCGTATTCACCCTTACCCCACTCCCTCTCTCGATCAGTCTTTTTATCGATATCGTTCGCCGTTGTTGAAAAGGGTTTGCAACTTCACGAGCTACGATCTCGTTTACGAGAACTCCGCGCCACATTGGTGGTCTTGATATGTAAATAAGCTAATCTTCTTAATCAATACTGAAAATTTCTATGACATTCTGATTGCCAGAGCGTGGCAGCAATTTACTCTACATCACAATCTACAGCTCTCATAGCTTAATCACCAACAAGAGAAAGGTGACACTACCCCTCTGATGTTAAAATAAATTCCTATGACATTCCTTGCAATAAAACAGAGGTAGTTTCCACGAAAAGCCTCTCTGGCTAAGAGAAAAATCGTGGAAATACCGCTACCAACGTGCCGTAAAATGGCAAAACCTCTTCAACATGCCTTCTATCTTATTGCCAGATCTAAACTCTCCGACGGCGAGCACTCTGGTCCGGCCAGTCACGCAGGAAAATGTTCAGTTCTCACAACGAATTCGTTCGTTGATTTTGGGATAAGCTGCAAATTTTTTTCTGGCACAAATAACACGCAATTCCACCAAGACGAAACTTTAGTTCCCACAACCAAATAGGGTATTTCGGAGAAGGTCCAAACCGTAAATGGGGAAGAAGTCAAGAAGAACATCAGCGGAAACAAAACGCGGGTATCTTGAGGGTTACCGTAGCTGAGAGTATCTCCGCCACGGCGTCAGCCACGAGCCAACAATAAAAATTTGGAAACTTAGATCTCGCTGACGATAGGTCACGACCAGTTGGTAGGGTCAGTCAGCGCCGGCACTACTCCGCGCGGCCGAAGGATGTACGATCCCGGGCCACGCGGTTGAAACCTGCGCTGTCTGACCCTACCAAATGGTTTTGACATATCGTCAGCGAGAGCTAAGCTTCCAAACTATTGACGTTGGCTCGTGGCTGACGCCGTGGCGGAGATACTCCCTGCTACGGCAACCCTCATGATACCCGCGTTTTGTTTCCGCTGATGTTCTTCTTGACTTCTTCTCCATTTCCGGTTTCGACCTTCTCCGAAATGCCCTATTTATCGCTTGTCACGCCTTATTGTTGTGACAACGAATCCTATTTCTGCGTGTTCCTCGCCGCCGTCCTCACGGTGTCGCGGCGCGGTCGCTGATGCCGTCGGGCCGCTAGGGCCGTGGCTGCGGGTTGCCGTCGTCCTCCGCGGGCGGCTTGCCGTTGGTGTTGTGCGGCGCGGCCTGCTCGGCCAGCCCCACCCCGACCACCGCCTCGTACGGGGGCGGCGGCACGTCCTCGGGCTTCATGAAGGCGCTGTCGGCCGGGTAGCCGGCGTGGACGTGCAGGCCGGGCGGGATGCCGTGGGGGAGGCCGGGCGGTAGGCCGGCCGGCAGCACGGGGATGGGGAGGGCCTCGGCCACGACGGAGGCGGGGGCGCCGTAGCCGTAGCCCGGCGGCAGCACGAAGCCGGGCGGCGGCACGAACACGCGCGTGCTGGCCACGGCCGGCGGCAGCGTCGGCAGCACCGGCAGCGCGTTCTCGCCGTCGTAGTGCGGCGCCGGGCGCGACGCGTGCTCGCGCTTCATCTTGCGGTACAGGCTGTACGCGCACAGCCACATGTAGTACGGCAGCCCTGCGGACACGAGAGCACGGACAAAATAGATCAGTGGTCCCCCAACGAAATTGTAGATCTCAGAACCAAAATTTACTGCTTGGCTGGAAATCAACTAAGATAAAAATTTGTCCGCGAGGGACGGAGCAATGCGATGCGATGTGGACAGTGTTGAGGATAAAGTCCCCCTGCCAACAGCCATACAGCACAGCAGGCAGCTAGGCAGCTTACCGACGCCGAGCGGCAGGAAGAAGATGATGGCCTCCACCCACAAGTTGTACACGGCCGCCTTGATGAGGAGGCCGAACGCGCTCAGCACCATCTGCACCGCCAGCACGCGCACGTAGGGCAGGAGCAGCTTGGGCCGCCTCTGTCGGGGCCGAGTCGAATCGAACCGTTCACATTCACTCCCATTGGGATGTGCCGCGGCCACAGGCCCCAAGGCCCGGGTCCCGGCCCAGGCCCGGCATCACTCACCCTCTTGATGCCCACGAGGAAGGCGAGCGCTGCCATCAGGCTGATGGTCTGCAGCAGGATCTTGACGACCACCTCAGCGACCCTGGCCTGCGCCGGGTGCGGGGCGCGATCGTCGTATTTGCAGTCGGGTGTGCGGATGGGCGGCAGTCCTGTGGGTTTTTGAAGTCAACAAAAGGTTTCAAATCGGGGCGTTTGAAAAGGCAGAAGCGAGGAGCAGCTCGCATGCCATAGTAGAATTGGCACTGAATTTCCATTTCCCGGAGTGCAGCGGCAGGCGGCAGACCCCTCCCCACCCCTCCCCTCCCCTCCCCTCGCCTGGCCCGGCGCCCGGTCCCTCACTTCCGCTGCGGCTGTCATATAATCGGGACGTGAAAACACAAGAGGCGTGTTTGCAAACGTTGTGTGGCACGGCGGCACGGCGGATGTCACAGCGGGGCACTCGTCACTCAAACACCCAGCGAGTCGAGGCGAAGGGCATGAGGTCGAATGATAGTAAGAGGGGCACGGGACCTCGCCTCGCCCCGTCTCCACGGACGACGGCAAGCCTAACATCTCACCTTCTCGTTCCAGCTGCTGGCATCGGAAGTACTCGACGAGCACCAACGGGGTGCACATCATGGAGGCCATCTGCAAGCACAGATTTGCAGTTTGTAATTTTGCTAAACATTTTTTTTTTAAAATAATTTTAAGGGAGCGCGGAGCGCCTGGTGGGTAGGCAATCCGGACTCCTGCATGCAGGCGTGTCGTGCGGGCTGGCCTACCCCAACATTCACGGGCGCTTTGCCCACAACTCACCACGACCAGGGTGGCCTGCACCTTGCAGCAGACCTCGAGGGAGCAGCAGCAGCCGCGCTCCAGCATGGGGATCCATTGTCGCTCCTCGTCCTCCTCCCGCGTCCGCCCTCGTCCCGGCGGCATCCTGGAGGCACTGGAGGCCTGGAGATGAGAACAGGAGATGAAACCCGCGCGGTCCGGTTTGGTCCGAGCGGAGCAGGAGCAGGGCCACCTGATGATTCGGTGCGGGCAGGGCTGGGCTGGTCCTGCTCAGGCTCAGGTGCTCGGCGCTCACCTCGCGTGCGTCGGCTCAAAAAAGCCAGCGCCTCTTTTTATTGATCGAGCTGAGCCGCTGCGCCGCGCGCAAACAAACCCCGGGACCATCCGGGACCCGGGACTTCTCCGATAGGGGACCAACGACACGATTTCAATGGAACGAGGTCGGGGATGCCTCGGCCAGATAGGAAACCGTCAATGCTGGCCCTGGCGGTGCACTGGGGTGTGGACTATGGAGTCCCCGCCATGGGCAGCCGCAGGCCACAGGGGCGGGGTGACGTCATCGGGTATGAGAAATTGCGTCATTCGAGCATCCATGGGGGATTAATTGCGCGCCTCCCGCGAGCGCTCTGTTTTGACTCTCCGAGACCCCAGCTACAGCCACAGGCCACCTAACCTCCCACCCCCACCGACGGGCAGGGGCCACCCCCACCCCGCTCACCCCTATACGAGGCACTTGGACGCACTCCGGGGCCAGGCGGCGAGGCGCGGAGTCTGGAGTTAGTTTTTGCGTTTCGAGCTCTGAAAGCGGAGCGGCGCGAACCAGCGCGTGCGCGACACTCATTGCGACATCCTTGTCAACATGCGCTGCAGACCGCCATGACCGACCTGGCTTTGGACGCTGTCAGAAGGGCGATCCGCAGGGAGCGTGGGGCCTCGGCGGTAGTCACCGTCGGTGCTGAGGACGCCACCGACACGTCCCCGTCGTCTCTCGCTGCTCGACGGAGGCGCAGGCCACTGTTTTTGCGTCTGTCGGTCGAGTGTACTCGTCCCGTCCCGTCTCCGCGTTCGACGCTGCCTGGGCCGCCTGCGCGCGAGGCGGGTGGCTGCATACGATAGATAGCCCCCCCCCCCCCCCCCCCGACCGCCTAGACGCACTCGTCTGTCTCTGTCGCACGCGCGGGGCCGTACTGTGGGTGCGAGTGAGAGGGGCGCACGCGTCTCGAAGCGGACGCGGACGTGACCCTCGGGTCGATAGTACAGCGCCGGCGCTCAGCGTGCTAGAGCCTTGTGCCCCCCTCCGCTCTCAGGGAACACCCCGCGCCTCTGAGACTCCCCCCGCCCGTCCAAAATGTTTGCGGAGGGAGAGAGGAAAAGCGCGCCAACCGTCGTGGGGTATCCACCCACAAATCGGCACGGGTACGGCGACGTTGTACAGGTTTCCCATGGTGACAGTATCTATTATCTCCAACAGCATTCCCTTGTCCCCATAATTTTCTAGCATAGAGTTTCTTTTTTTTTTTTTTTTTAAAGGAGAACACAATGAACTGAATGCTTGGTGGGAAATAAAGAAAAAAGCACAGTATTTGTCATAAAATTTATTTCAAATGTCACCTTGTAATCCTGTACACTGACGATTCCATCAATTTGCAGAACATTTGTTCTTTTATAAAATTTTCACCAGTATGGCCAAGTGCAAAGAGTAAACAGTACATGAAGGTAATTGAATAGATAAATCCCGAATCATAAGTAATATTAATACAATTTCTAGCCCTCCATTTCTATGAAACATAATAAATTAAGGCATACAGGAACAGTTCTCTTATTTACTTAACAATGTACACAATCTGAGATCCAACAGGATAAGACTTTCCATTGATAGTCACTTCCACAACACCAGTGTCAACATTTGCATTAAATACTGCGCTCGACGGAATCAACTCCTTGCCAGCTAAGGGACAGTTCAAATTGGGAATGGAGCGGACACCAAGAGCTGGATCTTCATATCTCCAAAGTTCAACAGTTTGAGTGCCTACAGCCAAGAGATACAGGAAAACAAATTAGTTCGCTGAACCACACAGGATATGAAACAAGTAAGTGAAATATAAACGTGTGTACATACTTTTGATGCCTCTGCACAGCTTGGCGAGACGTGTGGAAACTTTTTCTGCTGTGTCCTTGTCATGCACAGGGATGGAATTCGTAAACAGGCCATTTTGAGGAGTTGGATTGACGAAGTTCAAATTTACTCCAGGCTTTGTGCTAAAGACCATGTATGGCACACCTGGACAACACTCTTCACGCACATTTTCTGGTGCTTCACTACTGTCAGATGGGCTGACAGTAATTTCATCAAGCTAGAGGCCAAAAAACCAATAATATTAGACAAGGAGTCAACACACCCAATGTTGAGTCATATTGAATACTTACATCTAAGGTTGAAGTGAGGTAATGAAGGTTGTTAAGTAGGACTTCAGTTTCATCAAAGTCCAGGGTGAGGTTCAAAGCCTTCAACCCAATGGTTTCCACCTTCTCCCTGGTGGCCTGAACAAATGGCATGACTCGTTTCATGTACTTCTTGAGTTCAGGTTTACTTTGAAGTTCCACAGAAATGGTTTTGTTGTCTGGCAGACCCTTGCTTTCCTGGTCAAAGTATAAAAATATTATTACAATGATACAGATATGATCACTACCAACACATAACTAAAAAAATACACTCACATCATGCAATTTTTTCATAGTGGTGAGAACAGTACTCTGCCATGGAGGGAATGTTTTGGCAACATACAAGACACCCACATTGGGTTTCTGTGGTACAACACCAGGTGCAGGTGCAGGTTTACCCTTGCCCTTCTTCAGCTGGTTGGCAATGAAGTTCTTGAGAAGGATGCGGAAAGAGTGAGCTGCTTCAATCAGGTAAGCCGACGACTTCACAAGAATGTCATCTACAGAACCACCAACAGGCCATTTTGCAGTCACAATGCTGTGATCCTATAGAAAGGGAATTTTTTTTTTAAATTAAAAAATTGATTGGTTGTTGAGCATAACCAGCTTCTTTCCAGAATAATCTAGGTAGGTGACTACATAATATAAAATACAATAAATATAATATATAATTTACTACATAATTTTGTATTTGTTGAGAAAAATTTTGGTATATCTTCAACATAATGTACAAACCTTTCCAAGCAATTGATACACATGTTCAGAGACATGTGGGCAGATAGGAGAGAGGAGGAGAGCTTGGACTTCAATGAACTGCAAAACAAGTTTCAGGTGCATTCCCCCCTCAAATGCAGTGAGTTCTCGATACTTGTCCCTAGCTGCCTGGAGTTCAAAGAAGCTAGTACGCAGGGCTTCCTTGAAGAGCATACGATCATAGTTTTCCTCAGACTCGCGGATTTTCAGGTTCATCTCACTAAAACAATAAGTAATAAAGAGTAAGTATTTTACGAAGCAACAGAGGCACTTATCTAAGACTACAGATCAAGGGGCTGTTCAATAAAGTACCTCTTAAAAACCTTGTCATTGAAGCTATTATCAGGACCAGTGCGCAAAGAGTCTTTGGATTCCAGAATTTCTTTAACCCACTCAATGAAAGTGTAAAGACGTAAAATACCTTAAACAGAAATATTATTGAAAACATTAACAAACACTTGAAAATAACATCAAAACTTTCAATTTTTTACCACCATCAACCTACCAGCATCTGCCATACTCTCAACAAAATTAGCATCTTCCACAGAATCTCCCGCATCTGCTAAACAAAGTCGCATACCATCTGCACTGAATTTTCGTACAGCATCACTTAATGTTAAGAAATTGCCATCAGACTTTGACATCTACACAAAAAAAGGGATTAGCTGATTTAAATGATAACAACAATTGGAGACAATATGTTACTTGTACTGATTGAGCACCATACCTTTGCAGAGTTGAGCAATAGATGCCCATTAGCTCTGACAGCCTTAGGCCATTTGCTCTCATCCTTAGCCCACATTGCACAGTGATTATAGAGGAAGAAGCTAAGATGATTTTGGATTAGATCCTTGCCAGAAACACGAAGGTCAACAGGATACCAGAACTCAAATTCGCGGCGCATTGTATCCAGATGTTCCTTTTTAATTCCAGAAGCTTTAGGATAAGGAGTTTCCTTGAAAAATATATAGTCCCAGACCGCCGGTGTCATCTGCTCCGGTCTGAAAACAAGCAAATTCAAGTTGTGACATTTATGACAATTATAAATCGAACTGAAGGATAAGTTGCTTTCTCAGTTAATAACACAATGCTCACTTGATTCCCATCTTGTTTCCCTTCTCTCCACGGAAAGTTCCTTCTTGTAAGAAATGAGCTACGGTATAAAAAGCCATGTAAATTGTTGAGTCAGATAACGACTCAATCAACCACTGTTCATCCCAAGGGAGCTTAGTTCCTGAAATACAGGGAAACAAAATAATTACAATAATTACAACTATACACAGGTACCAACACCAAACATAAAATAAAGAGAAATATTCAAACTTACCAAGACCATACGTTCTAGAGCAAGCATATTCATGCAGCCAATTCAAAGTTGCAATGAAATTTCTTCTCACCTCTTCATGATAGGTATTCATACCATCAAGACACTTCTTTGCTTCCGACTTCCATTCCTCATTTCCATAGTCTATATACCACTGGTTGCAGAGGGCCACAACACATTCATCTCCAGACCTGCAAAGTACAGTTTACTCTCACGTCAAAGAAGAAAAGTACTGAAAATACACATTTATGCGTTAAGTTTTAAACAACAGTAAAGTACCTTGACATAATAGTCTTTTCAGGCTCATGGTAAATTACACCCTCCCCAGCATCAACAAGATGTTTCTGGACATCCTTTTTGACATCCTGTACCTTCTTGCCAGTGAATGGTCCAATACACATCACCTTGAGGGTACAAAAATATTAATAAATAGACCAATGACAGGAAAGAAAAAAAAGAGAACATTCAAAGTGTGTACTTACTCCCTCATAGAAACCCTTAAGGTACGACTGCTCTTTAGCTTCCAACAGTTTTTCCTTATCATTCTGGCTTTGAATCTTAAGCTTATCATACAAATAGACAGCACACATATTACCCAGACCAGGTACTTCAATTACTGGAATCTGCAAAATGAAAATTAATTTAAAAAAGAAAGGAACGATTCATCCAAACTGCCAAATATGAATAACTCAATGCTTACTGGTTCAAATGGCATTATCATCTCATCAGAAATGGAGTACTTCTCACGGAAAGGCTGTTTTTTCTTTAGATCCATAAATGCAGCATAGTCATCGGGCGAGTCTGATGGAACACTAGTAACAACGCCTGTGCCTTTGTCTTCCTTGATTGTTAGCATCGGTAGAGTGTAGATGACTTTGTTAGTGGTGAGAGGGGCACTAAGGGCAAGACCCATAATATCCTGCTCAAAAATAAAATTTGAATATATTTATCAGACGCTATGATGTCAATTCAATAATATTGAAAAATGCAAAATTGTATCATGGATCATGGAAAAGTCAAATAATTACCTGACCAACAAGCTCTGCTACAATATCAATTTTGCCTTCAGTGGCAGTGAGCCCCTGATATGACATGTTCCGGGCAGCTCTCTCAGTGCAGACAAACACGTCTCCACCAGGCAGATTTGTTTGGAAAGCAATGTAGCGCATGTCTGGTCTAACCCAGCAATTGGTTTGACCATACATGGTTTCAGGACGTAAAGTAGCAGCAACAAGGAAAACAGGTTTGCTGCCAACCTTCCTAAAATAATTAATAAAAATTAAATCTTAAGAAGACATAGACAAATCAAGTTTTGAATAAATAAAGCCATTAACATACTGGAGTTTTTCAGGGAGCTTCCCAGCAACCTTCATTTTGACAAGAGTGTATTCCATTGGTCCCACTCCTTCACCTGAGCTGCGATCATGGTCCATACAAGGTTGATTATCCTTAGGGGAAAAAATTGTGTAGCGTTTTCCATAGAGAATTTTTCCCTTTTCCTTCAAATGAATAAACTGCCACCTCACAAATGAATCAAAGTAAGGATTGGCATCTGTAGTTATAAATGTCCTGCGCCAATCCACCTGAGGAGTAGAAAAGAGTTCTGTAATAAAGGCACATAAAGCAATCCTGCCATTACTTCATTAAAAATGATCAAAGAATAGCTCACATGAACACCAATGCTTTTCAAGTCGGCGATGGCAAGGGGAGGAAAGTATTCAAGCCAGTGAGAAGCATTTGCAAACTTTCTAATCTCCTCATCAGAGAGTCCTAAGCTCTGCATTATTTGCCACTGATATTTGGCAGATCCCGTTTTAGCAACAGCTTTGCTCTGATAATACACAAAATGTTTTTTTTTAATAAACTGACTATTTTTGAAGATCTTCCAAAAATTTCACTAGGAAAAAAAAATACCAAATTACCTTCTTGCCTTTGCTTTTATCTTTAGTAAGAAGATCCTCCTTTGATTCAACAGTTGTGGGTGAAGCATCATCAACTGGAAATTTTGGTGGGTAGCCAAAAGTTTCAACTTCTCGTTTCAATTTATCAGAACAAGCCTTGATTGGCATTCCAGTACAATGGAAGCCAAAAGGGAATAGCACTTTCTTCCCCTTCATTCTCTGGAAGCGCGCAGCATACTGCAAGAAAATTACATCACACATGATCCATGATTTTGTCACCTTTTATTTCCTACAAATGCTTATGCTTTGAATACTACAATAATTAAAGACTGCATAATATGAAGTTGCAATTCCTAAAAATTGAAGACACACCCCAACATCCATTCTAATATCTAGATAAACCTTACCTCACATTTTGATAGAGAAAATGTATGCCCTAGATGGAGACGTCCATTCATGTAAGGGAATGGAAATGTGACAAGAAACTTCTCATCTGGACTCTTTCTGGGCGTGGCAGGGGCGTTTGCTTCATGTATCTTCTCTCTTTCCCATTTATCCTGGACGTCTTTCTCTATTTTTTGTAGGTATTCAACTTTGAATGTACCTTTCCTGTCTAGGTTGCCCGCCTGAAAAAAGTTAAAAAAAAAAGGGGGATGACTTGACAGAATTATGTGGAAATGAAACACTAGAAGCATTCAGTCACTTCTTATTTCTCTTTAAAATCACTTGTTAGAATGAATGGTTTCATAGAGTGAGTACCATTCCAGTGGAACCGGTACCCGGTGTATTTTATGAGACAACAAAATTACGGTGCGTTGCGATGAAACAAAACACACACACTTGTTGAAATAAAATCAGCCCAGCAGCCTGCTTTGACTAAAACGTCAGATAATCATTGATAATTAGGCGTAGTAAATATATAAGAGCATGACACGTTAGGTTACATCATCCAGATGTGAAGACCGAATACATGTTAAAAACTAGCAGGACGTTGACAGAAAATAGAGAATTGATGACGGAATCTTCATATTTGGGACACTTACCATTGCAGCAGGATTGTCCAAGTTTTAATGCGTTAAATCAGGCAGGTACACGTGTGAATACAAACACTGTACACACGGGCATTTGACCGAATCGTCAGCGCCGTATGCTTATTCACAGGAGGGCAGGACTCAGGGTAGAGTGTGAATAACACATACCGTGTTATATGCAGACAAATCTTGTGTTTTATATTTTTCATTGCATAGGATCGCTGGATGGAATTTGAGAATTGCGTTGGTTTGTGTCTAATTAGTGGGAAATTGAATACGACAACCGACACGTGCGATTGGTAAAATTTAAACAAAACGTCAGCGCTCAGCGAGCCCATCCGCTCTAGCTTTACAAAAATTTTGGAGACTCCAGCGCGCCATTCTTCGGATTTACAAACGTATGTGGTGTCACAGCGCGGTGTCCATCGCCGGTTCCACATTAGATATTTTTGTATCCTGTTTGTGGGCTGTCTGTCAGTTGTTCTCTCGCGAGATCTTTCGGGATTTGTGGGAAATAATTAAGCACAACTTACTTTGTTGTATGCTATTTAATTGCCACATAAGTAAACAGGTGCATTCTAAAAATATTCTGCTCACAAGATCAGTTTAACAATTATTCAGATTTGTTTTAAGTCACAGCTCTGGTTGGTCAATTTTATATTCAAAATGCAGTACAGGTAAATTAGCTTCTCAGCTACTGTGATGCAAATGATTTCACAAGTAATACTGTCATCCTTACAGAAGTCTGTTCAAAGACTAAATAAAATGATCTTAAAATTACTTTTAGCATGTAAAATATTAGACACAGTAAATATCTAAAAATAAAAAGGAATCAACAAGATCAGTTTCCAACATCAAATGTTAGTTAAAAAAAAATATAACAACAAGCATCCTCGCATGAATGCAAATTAGATGACATGGTTTACAAAATCAATCTACCTCTTCAGAAGAAAAAAAAAATAACTTGAGATAGATCAAAGACATTCAGTTATGCCCCACAATATCAAGCATACAGCTCAACAGTCTCAAATTCCTCAACTGAAACTGTAGAAAACAGCACTCTAGAAAAACAGCCCTTCTTTCCTAGCTGCAAGAACCAGTTTTAACTGTCGGTAGGGACTGAATGAGCATGGTGGCACATCCATGTTTGCTTTTACTGTAAAATCTACCGAACATTAAAGTTGTTCCCTTGTTTCCTGACTAACTCTCATGAACAGACTCAAATGAATGTTTCAACATAGTCATGTCCAAAACTACCAGAACTGGCTAGTAATTAATTGACCAATATGCTTTCTTTTTGTACCAATTTGGTAACATTGTAGGTTTCCAGTATTACACACACACACACACACAAACTATTTCCAGTAGACTCAGACATTAGTGTTCATTAAATATCCTTAAAATCTGGGTTTAGTTTCGGTGAAAATATCAATACGGATAACTCCCATGGAATCCCTGGAGGCGCCTGGAGACCAGCGCTCCTGGGTTGCTTGACGGCGGCCGCCCAGTCAGACGCCCCATCCCGCCTGGTGGGGGTGGAGGGAGGGTGTGGGGTTGGTGGGGGTAGGGGGTCCGTTGTTCGCTGCCGCCGCACTGCTCTGGTGCACTTCACTGAGATCAGACTACCTGAAAGCGCACGGAAACAGTTTCCATCATTAGTTTCACTTCCCATTTAAAAATAAAAATAAAAATAATAATAATAACAACAGAAGAGACTGTTCTGTAGTCCTGGTTTGTCGACTGCTCACTGCTCACCTCCTGCTCGTCTACTCGCGGCACTCTCGCAGCTCCCGGGTGCCGAGCGGCAGCGGCGGCCGGAAGTTCTTGAGCAGCTGGCCCTTGAGGTTGTCGCAGGGGCACTCCTCGCCCTCGGAGTAGCAGCGCAGGCCGCGCATGCTCTTCAGCTGGAAGCGCATTTCAAAAGCGGCAAATAAGTACGGGGAAAACGACTCACACACACACACACACACACACACACATCACACATGGCTCCTAGGCTCAAAAAACTTGACAAACCTGCTCCTGGGAGACGCTGAGCGGCTCCTTGAAGACGATCCAGGTGACGCTCTCGTTGCAGGGCGGGGTGGTCAGCGAGCCCAGGTACGTCCAGTAGCTGGACTTGGCTGCACAACAGGGGAGGCAAGGGGAAGGGGTTATTTTACGCGATGCGGAATGTGGCATCCTTAAAGTACGGCCGAATTTCCTCATTTTCTCCCTGCGAACGGGGGAACGTGGGGACGTTGAGCGCCCGCGAATGCTAGGGTAGGCCAGCCCGCACGACATGCGTGCATTCAGAAGTCGGGTGGTGCCTACCCACCCCACCAGGTGCTATTGTGTACGTACCCGGCAACAGGTTGGTGGGGTCCACTTCCCCATTGATGGGCTCGTGATCTCCCTTGTGGGTGATTTTCTCCATCAGCTCGGTCACCTTCTGCAGCTCGTCAAGGGGCTCGCCCACCTGCAAAGCGCACCGCAGCACCTCTGTAGCACTCGTGTACTCGCCGCAACAGCGTGTTGGAGACATATTTCTTTTTGGTCTCGTACCTTGAGGAAGACTCCGAGCACGGCCAGGCCGTCGGGCTTGGACGCGGCCTCGCCGAAGGACTCGTACTTGTCGCAGTTCCAGTGCACCAAGTGGAGCTGAAGACACAATCAAATGGCATGGAGGTTTTAAAACCTTGAGTCGTTTCGATTCCAAAATGGCCCATTAAAGCTGACGCAGGACGGACTGCCTACCTCCCCGGCGTAGGACTGGCCGTCCACAGTGTGCTCGGAGCCCTCGTTGTCCAGAGCGCCCCAGTGCATGTGGAACTGCTCCAGGCGGTAGCGGTTGAGCAGGGGTCCGCCGCTCAGCTCGGAGAACCAGAAGTTGAGGTCGTCCTTGCGAGCTGCACATGCGCGAACAATGCCGTGAGGAGAAAAGGAAAGAAAAAACGCCGATCGAAAAGACGAACAGGGACGAGCAGAGGAAACGCTCCTGTCAGCTACTCACCCGCGCTGGGCCCCGCAATCTGCACCTTCCAGCCGTAGCCGGTGTTGCTGAGCACACACCCCGTCTGGGGGTTGTAGCGGCGGTGTAGCGGCCTCGCGGTCGTCTCGGTGCGCACAGCCTCGGTGCTCAGGTTGACCGGCGACTGTCGCGGCCCCAGCGCCAGCGGGAACTTCTGGTGCCAGGTCGCAGGACCTGAAACAAGGGGGAAAATCCATGCCCGGTCAGTTCTAAAATCACACCAATTCACCACAAGCTCGAACTCACAAATTTAAAAAGGGGGAAAAAAAGGGTTCCAAAAGTTATGATGAGGTATTCACGAAAAATCTCATGTTTTAAAAATCACGAAAACTTCACACTATTCAAATTCACAAGAGTTCTCTAAAATTGCAAAGTGACTTCCTCCTCTCCTGGGACGGCGGGGTCGCGCCCGCGCCCGGCGCCCGGGCGGTAGGCATCCCAACCTGCACCTGACGGCAGCAGTGTGCCGGCGGCCTGCAGCCTATGGCAGCCCATGGCAGCCTAGGCATGTGCATGTCCCCATGTCCCCTCGTCTCTCCCCGACCCGTCCGCGCCCTGAATGCGTAAGCACGGCTCTGGCCTGTTTTAGACGAGGGCCTTCGCCTTCCCTCGGAGCCGCCGCCGGTTCGGCAGCTTCGGATAGTCGTATGTTGGCGCATGACACTAAAAGTGTGACTGGAGTCTGTGTTGTCTGGGCGCCCAGCGCCCACAAAGTGAACACGGCGTGTCTCCTGACGAGCCGAGCCGTTTCCATAGCCACAGACTCAGGCCCGCCCTGCTGCGGTGCGTCGTCCTACGTCCCCGGCACGCGCCCGCCACGCGCCCGCCACGCGCCCGCCACGCCCTTGACGCTCCGCGCCTCGTCCAATCTGTCCTCATGGATGGCCCGTTCGCGTGATGTGGCCGCGACACGGACGCACTTCAACGCAGCAGGGCCACGAATTTCTCATCCGCGTTCTACAAGCCGTATGTCCCACCCCGTACGAGAGGGCAAAGGCTCCAACTACCGATCAGTCGGTTATCTGTCTTTCCGCACAGCCATCCCGGTCTCGCCATTGCGCTGGCCGGCGCCGTGGGATTACCTGGGGAAGCACCGAGCCGAGCTCCGCATCCGTACAGCCGTTCTCATTGTCAGGGAGTATAATACGGTATTCAAGGCGGACTTACTGATGCAAGCCGTTTACGAAGGGCGGCCTTGGGAACTGCACTCCGTGCGCAACAGTGTGAACAACACTCCGCGACACTTTCACAATCCAAGCCTAAAAATCTCCTTAGCTGAAGACGCGTCCTTTACGAATTCTCATCGGAAGCCTCGTCAATTGATCATCTCCATCGCCGCTCGCTTTTTTTTTTACATTTCCGATATCTTCTCCGACTTCATTTTTTGCAGTGTGCTCATCATGATTCGGTTCATTAGGACTCTTTGTCCCGGCCACCGGGGCCACCGCCAACGTCAGTCCACGGGGCGGCGCGCTGATTCAACTGGTACACTGCTACCAACCTCCCCGACAGACTTCCGCAACAACTTCATTTAATGAGTGCAGTGCGTGCTCGCCGGCCCCCTCCATTTCGGGAAAAAGGAAACATGTAATTTTTCACAGCCGTTCAACCATCACGACCAGGGTCAAACACAAAAGCTCATTCCACAAAGTGCAAAGACCGACGACGCGAGGGAAACGCGCCTGCTTTGGCAGACTTAACTCACTCCCTTGTTCTGTTTTTATTCCAGCAGTGCAGCCGTCATCGTGCTGTGGTCTGGGGGCGTATACGCGGCGCACGTGGCGCCCTCTAGCGGCCGACAACTCGCAACGCTCAGTGGTGTCACCTTATTATTTCGTGTGGATAACGCGCGTTGATGAAGGCCACTCTGTAGGACATGGGACATCCCCCCCCCCCCCCCCCCCCTCTCTCTCTCTCTCTCTCTCTCTCTCTCTCTCTCTCTCTCTCTCTCTCTCTCTCTCTCTCTCTCTCTCTCTCTCTCTGTCCTCAGATCAGCATCCAGTTGATGACCTCACCTAACAGCCACCACGGCCAGCAAAGCACGCGAGCCGACGGTTCGACACATGTGTAACGCCCACAGGCGCCGCGCCCGGCACTACACTGTACACTGGAGCGCCCAAACAACTCTTTTTCAATCTGTACTGTTCAATCCATACTGTACTCCTTTATGAGCGAGCCGACATTGTGTGAACTATATTCTGTCACATTATGCGAGGAACCACGCAACAAAATATGATTAGTTGTCCCAACTAATTTGCGCGTTGATTTCAGGACAAGCAATAAATTTAGTGGCGAGAACTAATATTTCGTTTGATCAGCAAAAATTTTGTTGCGGGGAAAAAATGCCCCTTTTCTACCTTTTGCTCACGCAACGAAATGTTAGTTCTGTCAGCTAAATTTCTTGCTTGTCCCCCGAAATCAACAAACAAATTATTTGGAACAACTAATAGTTTTTTTTTGGGCCTGCCCACGTGTACGTAAGTAACCACCGCCCGCGCTGTTTCAGGCGAAAACGATTCCAGTTTCCGTTCTTGCTGCGGTCCTCCTCGTGACGGCATAAAGAATGGAAACAACGAAAACAATGAAGGCTGCTCGTTAAACGGCAAACTCTGCTTATTCCTCGCCTCCTTATTTGCCGGGGTCGGCGCGTGCGGCTGGTGCGGCCCGCGCTGGGGAAATGTGTGGCCAGTGCGAGTGGGGCTATGAGCGCCGCGGTGCCACACACACGCTGAGCAGCGCTGGGCAGACATGTGCCGACCGAGTGTTCCCATGTGGCACAGCGGGCACAGCCGGGAGGAGCCAAGAGCCGGGACCGGCGTCTACGGGGAGGCTAAACGCCGCTTACACACCGTAAACACCAAGCAGTGGCCGTCCGGTGCCGTCCGGCCGTCGCAATTCGTTTATCGCACAGTATAGTAGGACTCCGACGTCGTCGCATCGTCCCGTCTCCGTCCCACTTCCTGCGGTCGCGCCCCCGGCCCCCCGACCCGACCCCAGGGAGCGACAGAGAGAAAAGAGGGGCACAAAGTCCATGCGGGTGAACGACTCGAGTATGAGGAGGTGTCTCGGGTATGTCTGGAGACCGGGGCCCGCGGCGCTCTAGGGACTCCGGTACCTCTCGGGCCTTCGGTACCTCTAGGGCCTCCGGTACCTCTCAGGCCTTCGGTACCTCTCGGGCCTTTGGTACTTCTCGGGTCATCGGTACTTCTCGGGTCGTCGGTACCTCTCGGGCCTTCGGTACCTCTCAGGCCTTCGGTACCTCTCGGGCCTTCGGTACCTCTCAGGCCTTCGGTACCTCTAGGGCCTCCGGTACCTCTCGGGCCTTTGGTACTTCTCGGGTCATCGGTACTTCTCGGGTCGTCGGTACCTCTCGGGCCTTCGGTACCTCTCAGGCCTTCGGTACCTCTCGGGCCTTCGGTACCTCTCAGGCCTTCGGTACCTCTAGGGCCTCCGGTACCTCTCGGGCCTTTGGTACTTCTCGGGTCATCGGTACTTCTCGGGTCGTCGGTACCTCTCGGGCCTTCGGTACCTCTCAGGCCTTCGGTACCTCTCGGGCCTTCGGTACCTCTCAGGCCTTCGGTACCTCTAGGGCCTCCGGTACCTCTCGGGCCTTTGGTACTTCTCGGGTCGTCGGTACCTCTCGGGCCTTCGGTACCTCTCAGGCCGTCATTACCCCCGGAGTGTCCGGCTGCGGCCGGTGGTGGTCCGAGCGCCTGCGAGACGCTAGATAGGCCACCCGCCCAACGCGCGCGTGCGGCGGGACTGCCTCCCACGGCCCCCGCCCCCACACCCGCCTCTGCCTTCTCCCGACTCCCATCCACCACCCGTCCACTACCCCCTCCCCTCCCTCCGCCTCGGTCCGGTCCGGCCCGGCCCCGGCTGTCTGGCTCTGCCGTCAGCCCGGGAGGTAGGCAGCGCGCGCACACCCGTGCACCGGTGGCCGCCCGTTGCCTACCTCCCGGGCGCCCTGCTCGTCCCACTTCGGCTGCTCTGCGCACAGAATATTCCCCTTTCCATTTTTATCACTGGCTCTATGTCATCGCTCTGTCTGTCTCGCGCGACTCGACGGCGGCGCGGTCCTACAAAAACTAGGCGGCCTACGAGTTGGGCTGAGAGCGGCGCCACGCCACGCCACGCCATGGCAGCAGCGCGACGACAAAGAAAGCGCAAGGCAGGGAGTGGAGTGGAACACTGGAGTGCGGGGCAAAAAGTTGTCCCTTTCCTTTCCTGGGTCATAGGTAAAAGGTCCGCGGCGGAGGAAATGTACCGCCCCGCTCCCTCCCGCCTTGCCCCCTTTTCCAGCAGAACCCCCCCCCCCCCCCCGCCCTCTCTCGCTGTCAAACCATCAGTCCACGCGGTGTGTTGCCAATTGCCAGTACAATAGACCTCCGAGTGCACTTCCATGAAAAAGAACTATGTTTACCCCTACCTCTCTTCAAAATGTCATTTGCTAATTTTTTATTCTTTTTGTGCATCGTTTCTGCTCATACCGGTGCCCGGGCTGTACGTTACTTTCTTATGTGTGTGTTCAAAGCAAAGGCGACGTTTTCCAGAAAACTGCTTGATTCCGGCTCCTCTGGTGTTTCTCAGTAAACCGTATTGTCGTGCGAACGGGTGACGCATCGACCGCAGTACCCAGATGCACTCGTCAGAAAACTTACGTCGAGTTTACGTCCTGTTTAATTTGCGCTTCCGGTCCAGGTGCGGGCAACTGCAGAGCAGTGCGAGAAGTTCGATGGCGCGTGAGTGTGTGTGTCTGTGTGTGTGTGTGTGTGTGCGTGTGTGCGTGTGTGCGTGCGTGCGCGTTGGGCTTCGGGCGGGGGGCCCGAACAACGAGGTCAGCAATTCATCTGGGTCTGCACGCGGAAGCCTTCCAGACTGTTTTGTTTGGACGGGCCTGCTGGTGCGGCCCGTGCAGCCAAGGCTACTAACCCTGTTCAAGTGTCGGCGCTCAGGGTCATTTGCCTACCTTCCAGGCGGCACACGTCGGGAGTAATTTAACCAATACACATTGATTGTCGAAGAAAATATTCTCAGCATCTGCCCTCGTCACACTTTTCATTTTTTTTCATTTTCAAAGCTATGGGCCGTGTCAAACGCTTTGGCCAGGAAGTGCAACACTCGACCCAACCGAGGGCCAAAAACAAAGCAGGAAAAGAAGGCAGCACAAGCCAGCGGCAGCCACGGCTGGCCACGCCGGGCAGCGCCTTGCCCCCGCCCCGCCCCGGGTCCCGGGTCCCGGGCGGGGTCCGCTGGGGCCCAGCGGGGCAGGCGGGGCCCATCCTGACCTGCCTTGACCATCGGACGCACACAACACACACACACACACACATGTGTGAGGTCCTCGAACCCGACCGGTGCGGTGGTCGGCACCCGTCGCCTTGCAGCTGACTTTGGCAGGAGAGGGTTCTCTCTCTCTCTCTCTCTCTCTCTCTCTCTCTCTCTCTCTCTCTCTCTCTCTCTCTCTCTCTCTCTCTCTCTCTCTCTCTCTCTCCCTCTCTCTCACGCACACATACACACACCCGCTACGGAGATCAGCTTCCGCGATTTTGTCCCTCCCCTGGATGGCTATTGGGTGTTATTGCGTGGGACGCAAGTGTGTGTGTGTGTGTGTGTGTGAGAGAGAGAGCGCGCGCGCGCGCGTGCCAGTGTTGCATAAGGCGATAAGTCACACTGCCCAGGACACACTGCGTCGCCAAGGTGACCCTGCTCACGGCTCCATGTACCACCACATGAATATTGTCCACCGCCGCTACTTTGTCTTATCCTCCTCTCTTCCTTCCTGCTCTCCCTTTCGCGTTCGCCGCCCCTCCTATCTTCTCTCTCTCTCTCTCTCTCTCTCTCTCTCTCTCTCTCTCTCTCTCTCTCTCTCTCTCTCTCTCTCTCTCTCTCTCTCTCTCTCTCTCTCTCTCTCTCTCTCTCTCTCTCTCTCTCTCTCTCTCTCACACACACACACACACACCAGTTTCCCACCTTCCAGACGCGGAAAAATAAAACAAGAAACGGCAGCAGCAGCAGCAGCGTGTCCACGCATCCTCATCTCACAGTCAGATCGCGGGGTAATTTACGAGGTGCGGAATTTTAGTGCTCCTATCGGCTATTTGTGAAATTTGTCTCTAATCTTTTTCACAGAGGATGGCGCGAGACACCTCCTGCGGTACGTAAGAGGACACTCCTTCTACGGGAGATTTACGGGAATTAAATAGCACTCCCGATCTGAAAAATGATTCAGGGTTATCTCTGCCCGCGTGAGATTGTGTCGGGAAGATTTATGGCAGCGAGCGACGAGCGCACTAGAAATTCTGCCAGTTCGTCGCTCCGTGGCTCCCCGCCGTGCGCCATCGATGATACATGCATGAACTTCCATATCCCAAGCAATGACCTTCCCTCCCAAGCAATGACCTTCCCTCCCAAAAGAGGACCTGTGGCGCGGCAGCCAATCAGCGATACGTGTGTAAGTATTAGCCACCTCAAGTTCGCAAACAGCCGTCCCACAGCCGCCGTTGCGCCGTTCAGACCAGCGCCCCGGGGGAGCGTCCGTAAAGCATGTCATTTGTGACCCGCCCCTCACCGCACTTTCATATATACTATTATCGATTTAATGATGAGGGTTTAAAACGAAAATGAGCAGCAGGAGCAGAGAGCACCGCGGCAAACCGGTCCACGAGGTGATTTAAATGCAAGTCCGGGCCGACGTGCACTATGTCAAGGTCCTTTATTACAGACCGAGAAGGGGGGGGGGGGGGGGGGTCCGGGGTGGCGCACCTCACGCAACACGGGTACCGTGCACAATCCTTTCGATCCGGCTCTTGGCAATCAATTATTTCCGAACCACTTGTGAAAAAGAAAAGGAGAGGACCGTTTGAGAATACAGCCGGAAATGATTACTGATGAAACCACTATGAGGTGAAAAAAAAACAACATCTTGTTACCCATACCTGCAAGAGATGTCAATATCATAGTGTTGCGGAAAAACTTTGAGAGCAGTGTATGGTATGCCCCCCCCCCCCACACACACACACACAAAGGTGCTTATCGCTCGCGATTATTTCTCGCTTCCGATCAGGGGGACCGGAAGTGCTATAGACTGCAAGATACGCAGCCGCGGACCGGATCTCAGCATAATGGCGTACGGGATTCAGCGCCCCCCCCCCTTCTCTCTCTCCCCCCCCTCTTGCAGGCGAGAATTTAAGGGCGATTCGTCGAGGGCGCTTTGACGAGACACTCCGTGGGACCTTTACGCTGACAAGAGCTGACAAGCCATCAGACAGCTGGGCAATACGCGGCTCTGACAAGGACAATTTGCATCGCCCGACCGGCCGGCTGTCGGCCAGCGACTGCGTAAATAACTACAGCGGCAAACCGCACAGTTATCCTGTTCATGTTATATTCGCAAGCAGCGCTCTTTTATTTGCCTCGGGTCGGGAGGGCTCGGACCGGCCGTCTGTCATCCGCATGGCAGAGCAGGGGAGCGGAGCCATGGCGGAGCGGAGACCCGGAGGAGCGGCAAAAAGCCGTGCCAAATTTATTTTTTCTGTTCTGTTCGGTCTCTCTTTGTTTTTGTAGTCAGATACCTCTTTCCTACATCTGATCGCTTACGCCCTTTGCTTCGCGAGCGCAGCTCATGTGGTTGCGTCGCGCCCGTGAGGTATCTCGTGTCTACCACGTGACGCATATCGTGTCCATCTATCTATCCATCTCTCCTCGTCCTCCCCCCCCCTCTTCCCCCTCCCCTTCCCCTCGATGCAAAACACTCTGTACCCGGATTGTCCCGGATACTTTGGCGCGGGTATTCGCTTCTGACGGTCCACTGAGCCCCGACTCTCTGACCTTGAGCACCTTTGAGGATGTCCGTGCATTGCCAAAATAACGCGCGTACGACTCGCCTAGTCGTTACTTTGTGTCCGGAGAGGAAATTCAGGCAGATGCATCCATGGTAATTTATTCAGTGTACACAGCGACGCTTTGCGTGCTGGTTTCCCCCGACGCGAGAGCAGGAGCGGGCGAGGACGCGAAAATGTTCGTCGCAAAAACTTGGTGGGAAGGAGGGCGGAACGATAAGAAAGGCGATTACTGACTTCCGTCCACCTTGACAGGCCCAATTTTCAAAGATGGTTGGTAACCTGGATGTAAAAGGCAAAAGGTGTACTTTGATGGCCTAACGATTTTTATTTCAGAAAGTACTTTGCTAAATCCGTTTCAGATTGGTCTGGTAGTTTTCAGAGTGGAGCGATCTGGATGACTCATACTCCGGTCAGCTGGCCACATGGCGCAGGTACCGCGTCAGCCGTAAATTAAGCGCCTCGTACTCTGACAACAGCAGCGCTTGGTGTTCCGCTTCGACAATTTCCTGCTGGTACAATTTAGATGTCGACCGATTTTTTTCCCCATTGTTTCCTCAACATAGGAGAAAAACAAAAACAAAAAGTATTGCAAATATTTCCGACTGTTTCGTTTTTTTACACGAGTTGCACGCGCGGGTGCAAGTTTCTCATCAGAGCACCGTACTTCTCATTCATTCTTATCGAGTCTGCTCGTACCAGCGCCGAAAGTGGAGATGACCGGGCCACGAATGTGTCACGCTGCGCTATCGCCACATCGGCTGATGATATGGAGGGTTGCCCTAGGTCAAGCCCTAGGCCGAGGCGATGCTGCTTATACTGTCAAGTTCACGACCGTTTCGGTCCAGAATATCGATGCGGTTGGATCGGGTCATCTGTATCGCTTTGATAGAGTTCAGCAAGTGTTGACAACTACCTGTGACCCCCATATCGCCGCATTCCACTTCCAATCATCGACTGAGACAAAGCCGAATCAATTCACATCAATTCAGCATGATTTCATCTTAATAAGATTCGCAAGCAAAAATTGCAATTTTAAATTAAAGTGACTACATTTTTTTTCGCAATGCAGACACGCGACTCGTGATGCTGCTGTGATAATGCGCGGAGCGAGGCGTGACTCTTATCAGTGCAAAGCGTGGCGTGTAAAGCATAAAGCAAAAAAAAAGGCGACCTCGGCTCTCATTACATAACGGCGGCACAACATAAATTAAAAAGAGAATACGATTTCGTTCAAAACTATTTAAAAAAAAAAAAACGAATTTTGGTGTACGTCACTTAGTCTTCCCGCCGTACGTCGGGTCATCCACTGCCATTACCCGCGCTCGATAGTCCTATAGTCCTCGTTACGGCTTTACAGCGCCATGCGATTATGACTGGAACCGCGCCAGGCAGCAATGGAGATGTATTTAGAGCACGCTCGTTTTACTCGGGGGGAGTTTGCAATTAAAGCAGAACATACGGTGACCATGTTTGAGTCAGGCGAATGTCTTGCGGACGAAACTGACTGTGGATACCGTCATCCTGATCGGAAACCGTGATGGGCATCGTCCACAGAGCACGCCGAGGAACGCCTGCGACGGCCAGGGTAGGCCAGCCCGCAAGACACACGTGCGTGCAGGATATTCGATATTGCCTACCCCCCGGCGTTACGTGCAGTGGTACGAGGAAAAAGTGGGCAGTCCCAGCTCATAACTCAAAGCCAACGTCCAATGCATAAAACCGCCCATTACACCGGTAAATACATACATTGTAAAGCAGGTTTGACTCTTTGTTCGACTTCATTTACATTTAAAAAAAAAAAGTAAATTCGTTCGAAATCCATTAATAATTTGAACATCGTCGAGCTGGCAACACAGCTCCTAGTGGCCAGCACCATGTGACAGCATTTTATGACGTACGACGCCCCTTTTCCTCCTCCTTATGTGCACCCATCATCGCCCTCTCTGCCACCTCCTCTTCCTCCTCCTCTTCTCTCCAACCGGTCCCCGTCTGGCGGCCGTCGGTGCAGTGGACTGCAGACGTCGGCGTGTGTGTGTGTGTGTGTGTGTGTGTATTTGGGCTGCACACTTTCGCGGTCTCATCAAACAGGTTTACTTTGCTACTTGCAAAAATCATCGGGGGTCACACATCAAGTCGGCACGGGGCAGTGTGGAGATGTTCTTTAATTATTAGTATTTTTAATTGACGTCTGAATTTTAAAAATCTTGAAATAAAGCAAAAAAAAAGGGGAGGGGGGTCTGGTCTAATGAGGGCGCCCCTCACGCCGTGTGCCGATAATGAAGCTTATCACACTTGATTACAGCGACATAATCGGACATACGCACATCCTGGGGGCTCATGCCTTGTGCGTCCTCGGCAATTGGGATAATGAGGGTGGGAGGAACGGACTGTCCCAAGTTTGCATCTGCAAAACGTCTGATCGTGAAGCGGACCCCGAAATATCCTCCCTTTTTCGCCTCGAAGGAGTTGGCTTTGCGAGAAGGGATTGAACCCGCGCGGTCGGCGAGTTTCTTCTCGTGTGGCTTCTCGAGGCCGAGCACGAACGGATCCCCTGTTATCTTATCGTGCCTCCCGACGTCATCCCCTACCTGCCTACACAGCTGATGCACTTCCCCTGCCTACACCAGGGCCTAGACTTGTGGAAAAGGGTTAGACAAGGGCGAAGAAAAGTCACTTGAGGGTAAAGTAGCTCGTCGACATAGCCAGAACCAGCATAATAAAGGCACTCTTCTTTTATGTGGATCGTTAAGTATTCTGTGAGGGATGTGGATTCCCTCCAATCGCCCGGCCCAGCTCCTTGGCCGCGGTACAACGTTCGTCCGAAACGTCCGCGAGCAGACAAACAGGCTCATTGCATCGAATCCGAATTCAGCGTGGGCACCCCCAGCGACGCCACACCGCATGCCTAATGCGCCAAACACATTCCCAGACATGCCTTATTCGCCAACAAGCCTTCCCCTGTGCGACAGAAGCCCACCTCGGCACATTTCTTGTTTGTCTCCCCCCCCTCTTTCCGCGCGCCATGGGCTTTTCGCATACGATAAAGATGTAATCCCGTTACTGTGCAGGACAGCCTCTACAGGACTCGTCTCCAACTCACTTCTGGGCTGCCTTCTTTTCACTCTCAGAATTCGATAAACACTTAAGAACTCAATAACCGATTATTGAGCCGATTTTTCTGCCAAATATTTTTGTTAAAACGACGGATATAATTTTTTTTTTTAAATTCTGGGAAAAGAAGTGCCGATTCCTTTCGGTTCGGCGCGCCCGGGCAGCCAGCGATGCGGCGCTGCACGCCCTTCTCTATTTGGCTTCTATTGATCTGCTCCGGTGGGAAGTTGATATCATTACTGCGAGTCGCAGACACGAAAGCGTCGCTAATTATTGGCACGAATGCACGGTAGTCACGCCTGCGCAAGTAGCAGAGGTGGATGGGAGGGGAGGTGTGTACGCAAGACGACAGGGGCGTGCGACGAGGAGGCCAGGAGGGCCGCCCAGGGCCGCGCACGCCCAAAAAAGTATTCTGGAATCACGCATTTGTCTCCCAAAATGTCGACTACGCTTGAATCAAGCATACCTCAACATGCGGATGCATCATTCAAGCACATTCAACATTCTTGCAGACGATTTCATGATTCAAGCATTCTTTTTTGAGGGTGCGGGTGCGGACAGAGCTGACACGGGGGAAGGAGAAGGGGTGGCCGAAGGGGAATCATCGTTGATCAGGCATTCAACTCGGGGGTCGCATGATAGCAGAGGAATCGGATATAGAGGAGCCTTATTCGCAGACACGCAGTGTGCACATCCAATATTCATACCGAGACGACACGTCAAGCGCGAAAGCTGCCAGCGGGGCGGGGCGGGGCGGGGCGGGGCGGGCCGTCACACTTGCGAAGGCAGGCGGCGACGGGCCGTCTGGACAGACAATCCGGCAGGACAATCCCTTTGTTACCCGCGTGTAGCCTCAATGCCCCCTCCTCTCACCTCAACACACCCAATGGCGACACTGGGGGGGGGGGGGGGGGGGGGAATAAAGCGGCCACTTAGGAACCCAGCACCGAGTATCGCACTCGATCCTGCCCATATTCATATTTTAAAAATTCGCGACAACTGTGGTCTCATTGCAAATGTTCAATATCCGGCTGGATCATGGACTGCGGACGATGGCCTCTCGGGCACCTGACGGCGCTGATCCCGCGGCCGGCCTCACTTGACTTCACTTAGCGCCCAGCACGCCGGAGTACGCCGCGCCGTCCAGCTCGGAATTAGCACCCAGCGCCTCAGCCGGCGTCAGCTAGTGTCAGCGCAGGAGAACAGAACTTTGTCGAAAACATCGTTTCTGTCCCCGCCGGGTCACTACTGTTTTTTTTTTTTTTTTTTTTTCCATGTGGGATGTGGACTACTCTAGCATCCTGCGAGGACAAAGTCGACGAGCGACATACACACAGCGCCGACTGAACCAGCGAATAAATGAATAGGCTGAGATGGCTCCACTACCTGCGGGCGGGGCGGGGCGGGCGGCTCCCCGCATTTTCCGAACGAATGCGAAACGAGACCGCAAAGTGGGCAAATAGACGTGACCGCCAAGTGCGAGCGCCTGCCAATACATCGGCGGCAACCGCGGCGCGGCGTGTGAACCGCGCTATCGAAAACGAAAATGGAGATTAATGAGGCAGAAAATAATGGCGACACACGGACGGGCCAACGGACAGGCAGACGGACAGACAGACTTAGATGATTGAGTGACGATGGCCAGCGCGGCCGAAAAAGAAGGCCGCCCTATTTAGGTCGGCGGAGGAGGAAGAGTCTGAGCCTCAGAGCAGAGCGGGGCGAGAGGAGAGCGGACTGCTGCTGCTGCTGCTGCTGCTGCTGCTGCTGCTGCTGCTGCTGCTGCTGCTGCTGCTGCTGCTGCTGCTGCTGCTGCTGCTGCTGTGCTGCTGCTGTGATGCTGCTGCTGCTGCTGCTGCTGCGTCAGCCTGGAGGGTAGGCACCACCGGCTCACCGGTGTCTTTGGGTCCGGAGCTGGCCTACCTGCCCGGCGCCTCGCCGGCTGCGGAGAGGAGGGGGCGGTGGCGGCGCGAGGCTGCGGACATGCCCGTGTACCTCCGCCCCGGCCCCGGCCCCGGCCCCGGCCCCGGCCCCGGCCCCGGCCCCGGCCCCGGCCGCGCCGCGGATGTCTTGTCTTCTCTGTCGAGTGCGACAGAGACAGGCCGTGATTTACAGTGCATAGAATTATTATTACTGCAGCGACTGCAGCCGAGGAGGAGAGGAGCGGAGGAGGCGGAGCGAAACGTAAACAAGCAGATCGTGTCACCTGGGAGAGAGAGAAGGGGGGGGGGGGGGGCTCTATGAAAAAGGGGCGAGGTCCGGCGGCGGGTGGGGGGGGGGGCTGCGCGGGGGGTTCGTATCGTCGCAGTGGGCGTCGGCGACCGACGCGACAACGCCCGCGACCCCACGGGGCCGGTGCAGAGGCCGGGGCACACCGCTGTACACCGCAAAGACAACGCCGGCACAACAGGGTTACCACTAATTTTCACATTTTCATATTTTCCATGACTTTCACATATGGTCTAGGCAAAACTTTGGAAATTTCCACGACCAGACCCAGATAATTTATTAATTTTTATTTTCATGGAGATTTTTCAATTTTTTTCACTACCACCCAAAGATTTCCAAGATTGTCCATGCCCTCCACGACCTAATTTTTTTTTTTTTTTTTTTTTTTTTTGGTCGAATATGACTTTTCATTACCTTTCTGGTTTACCGGGTTTCACAGACTTGTGGGAACCCTGCACAAGGACCTGCTGAACTGGTGCTAACGCGGCTGGCAGCCGCTGCCAATAGCACCGCCCTCCGCCTTCGCCGATACACCACAGCGCCTTCTGGTTCTCACAGCCACTTTCCGACCCCCCCAATAATCTGCCCCGCCGGAAAATGACAGCACTCGGCGCGGCAGCGGACATGATAGCGTAAGAAGACGCAGCATAAAACAAAAATTAATTGTTGATTTCCAACCAACAGTTAAGAAAATTTGCAGCGTGAATCGTTTGTAAATTTTTAACCAAAAATTTTACGGTGATGCTGCCATTGGCTGCACCGGTATAGTACTACGCGCCAATTAGGTATGGCACAGAATTACGCTCTATTGTGGCGTAAAAAGAGGCCATAGATTGGGTCGTTTGGGGCTGATTTTTACGTCTCAATAGGTCGTTCTGCTTTTAACTCGCTTTTAGGGCAGAGTTCTAGACGCAGTACTGCACATTAGTTTGACCAGTGTGTAGAGCCGTTCGGTGCCTTCGGGCCCAACGCACCGCACACAGGATGGCATGTGCTATTTCACTACTTATTTTCATCGGTCTTACTCTGACGCTGATGGTCTGTTTAGAGGGCCGATCAGTGACGGGGGACGCGCTAATAGTGAGTTACAGTGTCCGTCGCGTGCCCCGTGCCATAACGACCACCACATTTTAGGCGCACAATTACCCGCCCCGGCGCCACCCGACCCCCCCGGGGGGATGCCACGGGGGGTCCCGGGGGCGGCGTCACGCCAAGAGTCGCTTATGCGCATCAAAACACTCAGCTACCGCGTGTTATAATCCCCTCTCTCGCAGTGCAAATTACATTACCAGCACCGAATACAAGAGTGTATGCGCCCCAAGAGAGTCGGCTGGGTTCAAATACCGGCTAAAGACCCCCGCGGGCGGGTGTGCGGTGCCGGGCGGTGGACACGTCATGCACACACCGTGCACACACCGTGCACACACCGTGCACGGCGGCGCACCGCCCTCGCATGGCCCGGTACACGCGCAGGCGGGTCACCGGGTGGACGACGGACAGGGACAGCAAAGGTAAATCGCCATGGGAAAAAAGGCGGGTATCCATTTGAAATTCAAAACCACACGCGACAGTTGCCTCGGCTAGGAGAAGGTGACCGCCCTTCATTCAAATCCAGACGGCAACAGCATAGCAGACCCACATTTTTCCCCTCCGAAATTGTGCCGCACGCGCCGCACTCTCTCCCGCATGCACCTAGGACCGGGGGCAACAAGGACAGCGCGCTATCCGCACAGTTTGCTTTGGCAGACGGAGGACTCTTGAGAGCTGAGCTAGGGGCCTGGGAAACACGGACAGCGCCGGATGGAAAACAAGCGGCCGAACGGGCGCGCAAACAAACAGACGAAAGGGGCGACGCCGTGCTGAGGCCGGCGTGTCCTGTCCCTGTCCAGAGCGGTGGACGGTCGCAGCGGCCTATCCTCGCCCCCGCCGGCCCCAGCCAAGTGCATGGCGCGGACGCTAAGCGCCAAGGTGAAGGTTAGGCGACTCGTGCTAAGTGGATTGGCGAGAAGCCCCGCAGCCGCGCCCGGCCAGGGCAGCCGGGGGAGCCAGGCCAGGCTGGGCCGGGCCGGGCCGAGGGGTGGTTGTCCCAGCTGGGCACCGGGACCAACCTGCAGGATCAAGTCCGATAAATCCTCAGATAGGGTCTGATTCCTGTGTCACAGGCACGGCACTGATAAAAGGGGCGCGCGAATGAGTGTATACACTGGAATATTATCCCATGGTGATGCCATGCAGCTAGGAGTCTCCTTTATGTTGCAATCCGCATTTCAAAAAAGAAAAAAAAATTACAAGATTTTTGTTGCGTGTAATCAGCCGAATAAATTTATTTTTAAATACATAAGCTAACACCACGGATACACTCTGCGAATCAAATTGTGCAAAAACCATGCGATTTGAAACGCATGAATGTTATTCATGCAATTTAAAACGCACAAATGTAATCATCACAGCTCACTTATGATTCGAGATCTGAGTTAGCTGGACGCTAGAATTCTGTAGGGAAATAAGAAAGTAAGTGGTGGGCCTCATATTGTAGCCACCCCTACTCACAACTTCCTTGTTTCCCAACAGAAAAGGTTACGTGGCCATATATTTGGAATCCTGGAGTCAAGTTGAGTCTAACTCTGATCTCAAATCTGAAGTACTTCAAGTGCGTTAATTAAAATGTTGCGTTTTAAAGTGCATATGAATAACCGATGAATAACATTCAAATGACACGCAAATGCGTTTAAAAGCGCATTGTTTTCACACATTTTGATTAGCAGTGATAAAAAAGGGATGGTCATTCCTCTTCCAACGTAATGGGCTTTTCGGGCCACCGATTTTTTTGATAAGGACGGCTAATTAATGTCTACCCCAAAACGAGTAGTAGTGATAATCAAACCATGGAGCGAAGTGCATTACTCGTTCAGTGTCAGCGATTTCTGCCCGTCAACATGTTGTCTGCAGAGACACAATGGGATCTCTGCAGTACCAATAAATCATAATGGAATTGCCGGGGTTGCCCGTGCAATTTTAGTCCCAAGATAGGAAACGGGTGGTGCATCACAATGGTCAAAGGTGGGCCACACCACAGGTGTACAGGGATCGGCTGTTGCAGCCTCTGCCAATTATATGGGAGGGAACGACACAAAATAGGCGGTCACTGATTGACACTGTCCAATCCAGGGTCTTTCGCAACCGTCTGTGTACGTTGTACGTGTCGGCTACCATACCAAAAATTTACTTTACAGGATTCTTGTTTTTGGTAAGCCGGCTAAATCCTCCCGTCGCTACTACGACTTAGGAAAATAATTTCAAAAGTATTTACACAATTTGATTAAGAGCACCACGTGCTCTGGCATTGCGCGATAAGGTTTGTCGGGTTGTTGCGACGGAAAGTCGCAGCCACTGCTTCGCTCTGTTATCACGAGTAGCGCTGTTCGTCTGTCCTTGTCGGCGGTCGGCGCAAACCGTGCACGAGCAAGAGAGACGACTACGTCCGCACTTCGCACTGCTGCTGCAGCACAGAAAATAGATTAATTTGACTTGACGACACACCCCATTGTGCTGACAGACACTTAAAATTCACACTCACAAAATTGCCTTTTCATGGACGTCTGAAAAGAGTTTTTCACGCATTGCTGTAGTTTTTAAGTACCGGGTAGAGGAGCAGGCCGGTGGAGTGACCCCACGCCCGTGTCGAAGCCCCGAAAACGTTTTCTGCCCGCCCTGGCAGGGGCCGAGAAACCTCAAAAGGAGGCAGGCGACACTTAAGCGGGGTCGGGAGGGGGCGCACGGCGGCGGCGTGCAGGATACACCAATCGGGCATTCCCTGTCGTGGCGGGGCCCAGCCCAGCCCAGGGCCAGGCCGAGGTCAGCCCCCAGCGTCCCTTCGGCCACGAACGTCCCTGCCGCCTTCCGACCCCTCGGCTCGCGTGCAGAAGGAGGGAGGATGGCCCTAGCATTGAAATCCCCGGCCTGCCCCGGCCCGGCCACCCAGCCGCGGCTCACGCTGGCGGCCGGGGGTTGCTTTCGGTTTGCCGAAACCGGCGAAAACTCGACGGCAAAAGACTCAAACCTAAAAATTCCGAGTGTAAAGGACACGTGAACCTCCTCAGCACTCCATAGAAATTGCTTAAAATCATCTATCATAAAATCATGAAATTTTTAGAGGGAGGTTTTCGATATATTTTTTGGAAATTTTCCTTTTTTTTTGGGGGGGGGGGGGGCTAAAAATGTGTTGGTTTCGCGTGAGTATGTGCCGGCAGGTAGGGCAGCCCCCGTCCCCCGCGGCGCTGCGGTCGCTTGAGTGTCTCAGTCTCAGGGCCGTGGGCCGCAGCCCAGCCCGTATCACCTCACCGCGTGATCCTGTGGGGCCCTCGAGCCGAGCCCAGCCGGCGCCCCGTCCCGTCCCGTGACAGCCCGGCTCACCTGCAGGAAAAGGTAGCAACGGGCCTCGCGGACCCGCGCCCGCTGGAAGTCGTCGAGGGCCTCGTCGAGGAGGGAGGACTCACCGTTGTTCTCGGCGTAGCCCCACTCCATGTCGTCCTCCTCGGCTGACCGGGTCTTCCGCACGTTGCAGTTGCAGTCCAAGCTGAGGGACGACAGTTGCTCCGACGACCCTCCGTTCTCGTCCACGGCCACCAAGTCAAAGACGTCGCCATTGCGGGGGAGACCGAGCCCCAGACCCGGGCCCAGGCCCCCCGCGGGGCCCACCGCTGGTCCCGCCCCTAGGCCCGCCACTTCTCTCGACGTCACACAGCTCATGTTTGTCTATTAAAGAGGCCCTTTAAATTGGAATATCCGCGGGAGGGGGAGCGAGGGGAAGGCCGGCTGCAACCGGAGGGGACAGGACGGGATGCAGTAAGTGGGTGGGGGAGGGGAGGGGAGGGGAGCGGCCTAAGGGCCTGCCGTGGTCTCGCTGGTCATGAGGTGGGCGGGACACTCGCAAAAAAGGAAAGGGGGAGGAGGGGGGGGGGTAAAGAGTCGGAATGCGCGTGCGCGGAGGCGACAGTCGGCACCCTGGTGACGGCGGGGGAGGGAGAGAGGAGCGGCCCGGTTCAAAAAGGCGAGCGCTTGGCGCGACGCGACACTAGCGCCGGTGGAGTGGCCGGGGGGCGGCAGTGCAGCAGCGGAGGTGGTGGCGGCAGCGGCGGCAGCGTGCGGGGGAGTCCGGCGGCGGCAGCGGCGGCGCGCGGAGGTCCTCGATGAGCGCGGCGCGCGGCGGTCGGGCGGCGGGACTTGTCCGCAGAAGGCAAAAGTTGACACCCGGCTCACTGCTCACTGCCTGCTCGGCTCGGCACTCACTGACTGCTGACTCTGACTGGTGCCGGTCTCTCGGCCCGCGCCCAGCCCCGCTCCCGCTCCCGCCGGGCTGGTTGTTGGGCCGGGCGGGCCGGGCCCAGCCGGGCCGGCTGTAGCGCGCCGCGCCGAGCCGAGCCGGGCCGTGGCGTGCTTTGCCTGACTATGGATGCCGCCGTCTCGCTCGCACCCATTGACACGGACAGGCAGAGGCGGCGGCCGCGTGCGAGAGAGAGTGGGACGGAGAGAGAGAGGAAGGCCGGAGTCGGAGTTTCCGAGCGTAGTACTACTACTACTCCTCCACCTGCCGCGCCGCTGCCGCCCGTGGAGGGGGGCCGGGCCAGTGGCAACAAACAACAACAACAACCACAACACGACGGGCTCAACGCGTTCGAACACCCGACCAGGGGGTGGAGGGGGCAGGGGAAGGGAAGGGGGCGCACGGGTGGAAGTTTTCGAACGCAGCCTCCGGTACGGCAGCCTAGGCCGGCTGCGGCGGTAGCAGGAGCCACGCGATGTCGCGTTGGGCGTGTTCGGCTCGGGCCGCTGCCTCTGCCGCTACCGCCGCCGCCGCTCGGGTCTCGCTAACCCGCTGGCGCCGTTCGCGGTCCCCGGAAAGGACGACCACCTCGGCAAGGGCGGGGGCGGAGGCGGAGAGGAACGACATCGGTTCGGTTCGGCTTCGGTCGGCCACGCTCGGGCCGAGCGAGTGCTGCAACCACCGCTGCAACCACCGCTGCTACCGCTCAGCTACCGCTGAAACCACCTGCTGCACCTGGCTGCGAGCTACCGCAGCTACAACTGCAACAGCTGTTGTCGTGGTCGGTCACTGTTGGTGTGGACGAAATCTGCGCCGCCCCCCCCCCCCCTCCTCTCTCAGATAGAACCCAACAATGACCCTGTGTCCTGACTGGTGCGCTGCAGCAGGGGGGGGGGGGAGAAACTCCCGAGTAGTCGCATGGGGCTGTTTTGTTTACACGCCACCTCTCTGAGCAGCGGGTGAAAGGGAAGGGAAAAGGCTAACAGGGCTGCAAAAAGCCCGATTCTGTTTTTTCTAGCAGACACGCGCCGGGCTCCGCTGCTGCCGCCCCTACCTCCGCCTCCGCCTCCGCCTCCGCCCCCGCCCCAACCCCGCCGCCTGTCCGGTCGCGCGCGCTCTCGCATTGCCAACCACATCGAAGTCGTAGCGGACGGAGCCGGATGACGCTTATATTATTTTTGTCGACGCCTTTGCTGGCTGAAATTTTTTGAGAAGACCTTCATCTCTCACACTGCGTTTAATTTTCGAAGCAGCACATGCTGATGAAGCCGCGGAAGAATTTCAAAAGCGCGTAACTGCGAATCCATGACACCTGTCTTACGACGCGACGGAACCGGAGTTTCTGACCCCTGGCTTTTGTGTCAAAAAAACTCCCCCAGTACCGCTTCCGTGTGTGCCGGCCACCTCCGGTGACACCCCCACAACCCCAGCAGCCCCCGCAGGGTCCTTTTGTTTTCCGGGTGTCGCCCACACAGTAACAACTGTACCACTGCAACTGCCACATTCGCAACCACCGGCCACGTTCGAAATATCCCTCTCCGCTCTGCGCCCGCACCGCCCTGCCAGGCCGCCTACCTGCGGAAACTGCACAGTTTTTTTTCTCTTTTTTTAAAAAAAATAATTCAATGGACCGCCGCAGACAGCGTCGGGTGCGGGACTAGAGGGGGGGGGGCACGCCAGGTCAGGTCAATTCTCCGGCGATTTGCTTGGGTGCGGATCTCGCCTCAAAGCTGCCGCCGCTCTTACCTCACAGAGAAATTCATTGCCGCCACAGTCCGCGCGACAAGGAGCGGCGCCGCCCAACTGTCAAGTGTCCCTTCCAGAGATGGTGTACAGTTAAAAATGCTGCGCGTGGCCCGAAAATAATGTTTTTTAAAAGATATGTGAAAAACTGTCGTGGACCTATTGGCCGAAAATGGCACCCCTATATTAACAAAATCCCCGCGATGGCTTACTTCGGTCGCGGCCTGACGAACCGCCGAAGCCGATCACCATTAGCGCCGATTAAGATCCGCGCATCGCCTCGCATCGCCTCGCATCGCGTGCTGCGGCACCCCTCTCGGCACGCACGGCCGGCGCGGCAAATTCAAAACTCGTGTCCGGATCGGAAAGCCCTTTGGCTCGCCTCGCTCTGTTCGCGCTCTTCGCCCTTCGCTCTTCCCAACCCCCATTAGTTCTCGCTTACTCATTTAATGGCGAGACCAGGTGCGGAGGCGCCGATCTAATTAGGTGGCTCAGGTGACCCGGCACAGTCACACACACGCGACGGAGGTGCGAGGAAGGGCAAGCGGTCATCGTGGGGAGGTCGGGGCGGGGGCGGGACACCCCCTGGCCGCGACTGGCTTTTGTGTACTCGTGGCTCATCCTCACCGCCTCTCTAACCATCTAACGATAAACGCCTGCTTGCTACTGCCCAGGGGGGCGTAGCCAAGGGGAGAGGGGGGGGGCAACTCGCTTCACAGGCGCGTAAATGTAGGCAACCAGAGAAGCATATCCTCCACCGAAACCCAAGTCCTGGAACGCCTCTTGTCCCGACGAAGGAGTCATCATTAACTTTTCATCCCTTTTGTTAATTTTTGTTTTCACCCTAATTTTTTTTTAATGATTGTTTACATTTTTTAGTAAGGCCACTTTGATTAGCTTTGAAACAAAAAATATTATATGAATGTTCTCGTTGTATAATCTTTTAGTGAATTGGCACGTTGTTAGTTTTTGGTTGGTTTGTTTGTTTTTCTTGTTTTTTTTTGAGGGGGGATGAACTTAAATTTTTTTTGTGCACACTCGGAAACGAAGTGGCTTTACCCTCGTGCGCGCGCCCCGCCCCGCCCCGCCCCGCCCCGCCCCGCCCCGCCCCGCACCTCGCTACAAAGCAGGTGGGTCGTCGTGTTTTCCGGGCAAACCGTAAATACACGATCCCATGGAGATATGTGAGTCATGTGGCGCTGGCGTCCCCGCACGCGACAACAGCACCACGCTGCCGCCGCCGCGTACAGTAGCAGAGCAGGCCGCAGCAGCAGCAGGCAGCAGGGGTCGCGGAGGTCGTTCACGAACAACGTAACGAACACCTCTCAGTTCAGCGGCATGGCCGGGACACCCCCGCACTGCCCGCAGCCTGCGGACCCTATTAAGGTCAGCGGCGCTCCAGTCGATACACCGTTCTCGAGCGCTGTCGCTCTGCACGGTCCCTCGGCACTTACGGACGATCCCGATGTCTGCGCTCGGCTCTCTTTGCCCCCCGCGTGGCACTTTGGTCCGGCTGTGCCACTATTTCGGCATTCCGGCGGCGTTTGTTTGGCCAAACTGTCTCTGCAACGCTGGCAATGTGCGCCACGAGCGGCTCCGGCCCGTCTGAGTCCACGCGCCGCGAGTGCGGGGCGAGCGGCGAGCTCACCGCCAAAACAGATGCCTCTGGCTGGACCGCCATGGCCACGGCGCCACCCGGCGGGGGCCATCGGCGTGAGTGCGAGTGAGGCGGAAGGGCATGAGCGCGGGGTAGAGGGAGAGAGATAAGGGCAGGAAATACCCCTGCTACTTAACCATCTAGAATTCAAACGTGCAGATGTGTCTCAATATATCGAAACTACAACGTTCCTCCTGCTCGGCTCTCGGGATGCGTTCTATCCTAGGATTCCCCTGACTTACGTCAGCCGCGGCATGTGAGTCCACCTACACATGACACACACGGCACGGCACGGCACGGCACGGCACGGCACGGCACGGCACGGTGGCGCTCCTGCTTCTGTTGTTGTACCGTCATATCGTCATTAAACGGATGACAGGCGTTCCTCGCCGACTTCGTGTCGAACCCGGACGTCGGGACGGCAAGACGGCTGCTAGAGCGAACGGCGAGGCGACAGACTTGTGAATGGGAACAGGGTAGAACCGGGGTGCGGGTGTGTTTGTGCACCGGGCGGGGAGTGCGCCGCCGCCGCCGAGCACGATGGGCTGCCTACCCTCACGGCGCTCCGCCGCCGGCCGCCCACCCACCCCCACTCCACCACCGGGAGGTTGGGGACCAGGAGGGAAGTCCGGGCGAAAAGCGTCGACAGGGTCCTGGGGAAAGTCTCTCTCGGAGGCCATGAGTACGTACGGACGACGGCGAGGACGTCAGGAGGACACGGCCGCAGTTGGCCCTGCCGGTGAGGCGCACCAGAGCCGGCACCGGCACCGGCAGCAGCGCGCACGCGCGTCCACGCCAGCCCCACATCGTCCGCGGTCTCCGCTGCAGGGCGTCCCGCACCCCGCCCCGAGACGACGCCGCTCCTTTTTCATCAATTTTTACCACCTGGTTTCTTTTCTTTTCACTCCCTCCCCGTTTGATTTTTATTTTTATTTTTCGCCCGCAGAACACGCGTGTGGCGGGCGGGGCGGCGGCATTTGAAATTCCCGCGAATTGATCGCGGCCGAAAGTAGGCTAGTGTGTAGTGGGGCCGGGCCATCGCCTCGCCGTTCCCACGCGGCCTGCGGCCGGCCTGCGGCTGGGGACACCTACTTTTAGTCTGTAACCAACCAAGGATTTTGTGCCACCGCGAAACAAACACGGAATCTTGGGTACGACAACATCTTTGTTTTGGATTACAGACTCAGGGCGCACGTATGACGCACACCGAATGAAGTTCGTACTTAACGTGTGTCCAAGCCCAGACCGCGGAGTCGGATGGGTTGCCTTACGGTCAGAAGAACACAGCCACCCGCTGACCTACACGGCATGGGCGGAATTACAAACAAAATGCTTGTAAACACGAACAGAAATTCTTAGTTTGAAGTCCGATAGCACAAAAAAGTGTGTGTCACGTGGGTCTGCACTTTAGTTTGTAAGATGTTAAGACAGCGGCAGGCGGCAGCACCCCCACGCAGCTCGGGCACGGCACGGCACGGCACCGTCACGGCACGGCACGGCACGGCACGGCACGGCACGGCACGGCACGGCACGGCACGGCACGGCACGGCACGGCACGGCACGGCACGGCACGCACCAGCCCTTCACCTTCCCTCCCCTCCCACCGCAAGCCACATCCAGGGGCCAGCTGGGCCAGCAGAACAGTCATAATGCACTGGCGTTTGTGTTGGCGGTACTGGAGATGGGGGAAACATAGCAAACTAGGGCTGGCGCTATCATATCTACCACGCATGCCGTTATACTACACCGCAGACGTGTGTGTGTGTGTGTGTGTGCGTGCGTGTGCACTGACAACAACGTCGTCACCGACGACAGAAACCGAGCGGGGAATCGGAGAACGACGGGGGTCGGGGTGGCGGGGGAGAAAGAGAGAGAGAGAGAGAGAGAGAGAGAGAGAGAGAGAGAGAGAGAGAGAGAGAGAGAGAGAGAGAGAGAGAGAGAGAGAGAGAGAGAGAGAGGGGGGGGGGTTAAGCGGGTGGAAACCGGCGGACTCGCTCAAAGGGAATTCCAAGGTGGAAGGATGCATCGACAAGACGCGCGGGAGCTCTGTCTCTGTCTGACAGAGCACAGCGCCACTAGCCGCGAAAGAGACGGAATGAAGAGAAGGGCCAACGTCCGGAGGTACCCCAGGCGCGAAATGAAAAATAGAGAATTCGCCGAGGCCCACCTGGCGGCCAGAGAAGAGCCGAGCCCGCCTGCAGAAGGCAATCACCCGATATCCAACCGGGCTGGCTGTGGTCGCGTGCCGCAATATTCACGGCAACAGCCACGGCGGGGCAGACGAAGCAGGGCTGGCAGAGCCCTCACAGGGGATGAATGAGAAGCAGAAAGGGACTTAAATAATGAGTGCCGGCCTGGCCTCAGGTCGCTGCGGGCATGCGTGAGATGCAAACCGGACTGGAATGCAGGGACAGGGAAGGACATGCCATGAAATGAATTTAAAAAAATAAAAAATAATGCAATAGTGCAATGTAATCAGCATTTATTTTGTTTCATGACAAAAAGTAGAATTCTTAAAATAATGGAAACAATCTTTTTGGTGATCCAAATCAGTTGCAAAAACACAGATTTCCTTGGAAAGTTAAATAATTAGTAACACTTTGGACTTAAACTAACAGAAATCAACAGTGAACTTAGATTGAGAAAATAAATATGTAAAGTATATGGCAGGGCATTATTTTATACACTGTAGTACAGATAGACTCAATATTTAAGTCACATCACCAATGACAAGTTAAAAGTTTCATGATCACGGCAAATGCCAGTTATAGTAAAAACTAGAAAACTTCATGTATCACAATGATAAAGGGCCAGTATCACAAAAAGACCAGTCACAACCAAGCGAACACATCATTCAGGTAGAATAAAGAATCATAGAAAAGTAGGTCATATAACAAGGCACAAGCCAAGTTTTGGAAAAGAGAAGAAAATATAGGTTGCAATCGGGCAGTGATTATCAGCAATAGCACGTGAGGCATGTAATCTATTGTCCTTTAAACACACACATGAATATAATTGAAAAATATTGCGAATGCTAATCAAAGTCCTCACTACTGGTTAAACCATTCACAATTGAAAAATCTTATGAACATGGTGGATATTGAGGAATGTCAAACTTCCTGTGAGAAACAATTAGAGAATTGTGGATATTAAGCAAACATGTTGCCAACTTAAAATCTGTGTAAATTAGACACCACTAGGATAAAGCACACCTATCCCTTGATCCTCCAGCAGCTTGTGCTTGTTGAGAGTTCTGATGCATTCGTTCTGACTCTGCAAGAGCACGGGCTAATGCCAAGTCAGCTTCTTCCTGTCCCTGTTGATCCACATTGGCCACCTGAATGCTACGAGGTGATGATTCCTGCATGGAAGCTGCCAAGGCCCGAGCCAAAGCCTCATCCTCGCTCTAAAAGACAGAAAATTAAATTGTAATATTATATTTTACTCCAATTCTGACGTCTACTGAATTCACAACAGCAAATAAATGCAATGCATGTTTACCATGGAGCCTTGGACATCTGCTAGGGTTTTGCTGTGAACTCTAGAGGATGATGTACTGACATTCTTACGGGAACCTGGTCCAGACTGCCTTGCTTGTGCTGCATCCCTGTTGCCAAACCAAAACACTTGTTACAGAAATTAAAAAATACTAGATGTTTCCAAACTTAAAAATGCATTAAGAAGTAAACTTACGCAGCCTTTCTCCTCAAACCTGCAGTCTTTCCTCCACACTGGTGGTCTACTGGATGCCTATGCTTTAAGCAAAAGTTAAGAAGGCACTCGGAACAATCGACACGTATCATCTCCTTGATCTTGCAGCCTTTTGCAGAACATCTATTGGAAAACACCTGCAAACATCAAATTCAACCATATTATTGACAAAGAAAAAAAAGAGTTCATAAAAGCAGTTTTAGAGAAAGCACATGGATAGTCACCTTTCTCCGATTCATGGCAGTGTCAGATTTGCAGTTATTGTCTATATGTGCTCCAACAGAAATGTCTGGTTGCTCCCCCCTTCTGGTTGGTACAGGGGCATTACACAAGGGACAGACTGGAACCTGCACATCCTTTTTGTACGCAGATGGGCAAGAATGGGCGGAGTAGCGCATGTGACTATGACTGCAACATAAAGCATCATTTTACATAAGTAAACATTTTTTTCAAACTAATAAACAATCAAAATTGAAAAAAATATTCAAATGTTCCTTATCCTTACCAAAATATCTTCTCACATGCATCACATTTCACAGGCAGGAAGTCTAGTAGGAGAGAAAAAGCAGTCCAAATTAAGATGAGGTAATCTCGAAAGGTTTGAGAGACCTATAGTACCACAAGACAAGAAAATGAGTTTGATCAATGAAATCTAACCACATATTTAATGAACTATCTCACTGTGTCTTGCCAAGCATGTCAGTATGTAAACTTACCAAGTTGATGGCATGTTGATTCAGAGCAATGCTCTCCAAGTCCTGGGAGTTCCATCCTGGCTGGCTTAACAACACACAGCTGCTTAGGTCAGAGGGAAGTTTGGGGTGGCCGCACCAAAGAACCGTCGTCCAACACTGCTGCGCGCCAAGTGAGGTCGGAGGCGGACTGCAGGCCCTGAAGAAAAGCAACACCATCTCAGTCGAAACGACATAAATGTCCAGAACCCACCAGAACCTTCATCTGAGTCACCATGATGCAACAGAATTTGAGCAATGATGAGATGACGAAGATGAGGGGTTATGGCTAGATGACATTCCCGTTAACAGTGTCCACAGGTGTGGTGGACTTCACAAACGTGCCAATGCTTTACCAGAGACAATTGCGGACGACACAGCGAATGCTAGTCAGTGCGATGCTTCTCAACTGAGTGGTTCGCAAGCAGATGTCCAAATCCCAAATCCTGTTGTTGACAACCGTCAGGGTAGGAGGAGTGTGCTTATTCACAACACAACGCAGAAAGGTGGAGTGTGAATAACGAGCACGGACTTCTGTGCAGATAGCCCCCCCCCCCCCTCCCCTCCCTCGCGTCACGTCACGATACGGCTCACGACGTCATTTCGCTTTTCTCGTGAGCGTTCGTCGCCATAAGCCGGTGTCGGTGTTTGGTCAAACGCAGAATCAGTGTACTTGTCAGTGTCGCTCCGTTTGGTTCTAGCGGCATTTTTCCACAGGTAATATCTGATGAGCTAATGGTTTCCTCTGCTAAGTCGCGATTGTGATGTTAAGCGTTGAGCCTGTCTCTAGTTCCTGTCTTTCCGCCGTCTCTGCGGGTGTCCTTTTGGGCCCATTCGTTTCAATTCACGAGTCGCCCACGTTTTTACCCACGTTCTAGCACCGTTCTCTAATCCTCATCTCCCGAGCCGAGTTAATGTACTTTGAATATTTTCACGCTCTATTCAGTGCAACAGGGTTACTGTGACAGTTGACATGTGTTCAAAATACGGAATACCGGTAGGGACCCTTGACCTCCGATAAGGGGGTGCCGCGACCGAGAACAACGCCGCGTCGTGGGGTATAGCGGCCAGATTTCGACGGAACTTCGGATTGTTCCAGGTCCCTTTTCATCAATATTCGTTTTCAAATAAAATAGTTTGGCTTGCTAATGTCCCCGTGCTCCTCTTTATTTTCTGGGTGTATCTCTTGGGAATGTATGGGGCCCCTACTTTGAATGGGGGTAATTGTTGTTGTTTTCATTTTCTGACCCAATGTAGTCATTCCTTGGGGTTGGTTCATTGTCTACTCCCTTAGCTGTGAGCCATGGTTGTGGCACTGAGACCCGTCTTCAATATTGCATCTCGGCTACTGTCAACAGCTGCTCGTCCCACTCGTGCCCTTGCTGCAATGGAGAAAGAACAGATCAGTCCTGATGTCATTGACAAGCTTCCCTCAGAAGTTGCAAAGGTAAAAGAGTTCTGTGACTCTCCTTACGATCGCCACTTTTATTGTAAATAAAAATAAAAAATACTTAAAGCTCATGCTAAATTTTTGCTTTCTTTTCTACGTTAACAGGTAACTTACCCATCAGGAGCCACTGTTGATTTGGGAAATGAACTCACTCCAACTCAGGTGAAAGACATCCCTACTGTTTCCTGGAATGCTGATGCAAGCTCCTTCTACACTTTGTGTATGACAGGTAAACATAAAATTTTAACAAATTGGAATGGAATGTGTAGTAATGTCTTTGGTTGGTTCCATAGCTTCATTTTTTTCACTGTTATTTTCCAGATCCTGATGCCCCTAGCCGCAAAGAGCCCAAATTCCGTGAATGGCACCACTGGCTGGTTGGCAATATTCCTGGCGCTGACGTGAGCAAGGGAGAAAATTTGTCTGAGTATGTGGGTTCGGGACCCCCAGAAGGCACTGGTCAGTATTGTTTCTACACTCTTGGTAACACTCTTGCAACACTTTATTTATACTTTTTTCATTTATTTTCAGGCCTTCACCGTTACATTTTCCTCATCTACAAGCAGTCTGGCAAGCTTACCTTTGATGAGAAGCGACTCACCAATAGGTTTGTAAGACAACTTTCCTTTGTTTGGCTTGGTGACGAATCTTTTTTAATGGAGTACTTTCTATAATGCCTTCAGGTCTGGTGACAACCGTGGTTGTTTTGCTATTCGCAAATTTGCTGCCAAGTACAATCTTGGTGACCCTATTGCTGGAAACTTCTACCAGGCGCAGTGGGATGATTATGTTCCCAAGCTGTACAAACAGCTTGAGGGCAAGTAGTTTATGAAATCCTTTGTTCAGCAAACCTGTCTTCCTTAATGTGATCTAGCTTGGGAAGAGGATTAAGTTTTGTACTTCGTATATCTTTGTATTTTTATTTCTTCCAGATTTTAACAAACCAAATTAATAAAGGCAAAAACCAATTTCCATTAGTGCTTTTCATGTTTGCTGCGCCATTTATCTAATTCATTAGTACATGGTTATCTAATAGGAAATCAGCTCACGAAAACACTTTCACAAACTTGAGCAATACAATGTTAGAAAAGAGGATAGAAAAATAGAAATCAGTAGAAATTCTATTTGGAAGCAAGCCAAAAATAAATGCATCAGTCCAGAAAATTTTCTACATAATGCTATGCCATATTGCCTTTGGTCTGTTACTCCCCAAGCTATTATTTGGCTTGGTTACAGAGATTATTTTTGAAATGCATACCTGGAACATTAGTTGATTTTATTTATTCAAACAATTCGAACATCTGAGCTGACCAGGCACAACTTCAATTGAATGAAGACACAACCTTTGACTTATATTGCAGAGCACTGCAAAATACATTACTTGGTACTAATACTGTCTTTCAACCATGAGACTAGTCTCATGCTTTGACAATCAATAGAATAATGAAAATTAAACCATCCCCCTCCTTGCAGTTAACTTTGGTTGGAGATCATAAGTCAGTTGCACACGGTTCACACTGAGGTTTAGTATCGAAACTTGACTGTATGAACACTGAACGCATTGGAAGGGTGAATAATTTGTTAAAACAAATATAAATCAATAAAAGGAAAGCAACTAAAATAAAATATCACAACTATATCAAATGAAACACTTCATTAGATTTCAACAAACATGGTAAGTAAAAAGGTATGCCTTAAGACAAATGCTGGATAAAAAAAGATTTTGAACAGGACAATAAGTGGACAAAAATGAGACTAGCAAGTTATGAAGTTACCTTACCAGTTTCTTAAACAGAATCAAGTATATTTAGGAACTATACACTACAATGATGAATTTATAATAGCCAGTACACAAAATCATGATTATGAAGACAATAGAAAACTCAGTTTACAGACCCATCTGATAGCAATACAAACTTGAGACTAACAGTTTCATAGATATTGTGAATAAACAATCACCAAAGTGCATTTGTGTGGCAATAAAAATATTCTGACATATATTAAAACCTTACTCCTAAAAGAGAGATTTATAAACAAAATTGTACAGGGGAGAAAAAAAGAGTAATTAAAAGGTAATGGATGACATGAGAAGTGATAAAAATGGAAGAGCACAATCGTTTCTACAACTTTTTAAACCTACTGACATGTTCCAGTATAGTTCGGAAATGCAGGTAGCTACATCACAGTTCATCATGCCCGTGACTACAAAGATGGGTTCAAACATGGATGCTCAAGATAAGTATCTTGACATTACAAAGTAAAACAAATGAGGTATTTGAACAAGTTTCTTTTCCCAAGAAAAAAAATTAGGATACATTACATTAGCAGAGTTCTCCCCTCATAAACAAAACCTTAATGTCTTGTACAGATTTGAGAAATATTAAAATATGACTCATCACAGATATAAATAAACATCTGTCTGTATGATATCAGATTTCAGAAACAATGATCACAAGAATGCATTAAAATGGTGTAATATTCCAGATTTTAGTGTTGCAGTCCTGCCCAACAGATACAAGTGTTTCATCATCCAGCCATGCCAAACGAGTAATTTGACTCTGAGGATGGGCATCTGTTTGAAGGAACAAAGAACACATCACACAGAGCAGAACGCACATAAAACAAGCAATCAGTATCTTAAATATCATTTTATTTTAAAATGATGGGCAAAAAAACTTACTCTTGATTATGTTGTGCTTGGATGGCTGCTGAACACTCCACACAATGATTGTAGTGTCCAAACTACCACTGGCAACCAACTGAGAATTTGGGGACCATGCAACGCAGTTGACTCGAGCATTGTGGAATCCCCATTCCTTGTTGTGAGCAAGCTACAAAATAAAATAGAGTAAAAACATTTGAAAAAACACAACTTAAGAATTTAATGTAGTACATTGTTTCAAATTCTACTAAAGCAACTGCATGTCCATACTTACGGTCTATTAATCCAAAGCAGCAAACACAAAAATAAAGCATATTTTTACATATTGCTCAAAAATTTTAATAGGATAACAAATAATCCTTGAAGTTTAAGATTATTTATCAATTGCAGTTAACATCTCTAACCACTACCCACCTGAAATTCTGGAGCCTTGTAGAGAATAACCTTACGGTTGGCATCACAGGCAACAAGGTAGTTACCATCAGGAGAGAATGCACAGTCAGTCACGGGACCTAGGTGATCCAATTCTACCTTAGCATTCAATTGACCACCAGCAAGATCATAAATGTGAACCTACCAACAAAATGAAATGTTAGTTGACCTCTTGATATTCAAAATATTTTAAGAAATTAAAAAAAAAACTCAATGAGTGAGGTGCATTACCTTGTTGTCAGTAGCTCCACCAACTGCAACAAATGTATCACCATCCTGAGGGCTCAGGGCAACACTAGATGATTCATAGTTGATAGGTAGGCTTGACACTTTGTTGTTATTTTGAAGAACAGTGATCTGCAACATCATTTGTCAGGTTGAGTATGCAAAAAAGTTTAAAGCCCAAAATGAGAAAAGAACTTTAAGATGAACCTCTTTAACAGAAGCTGCCACGATGGTGTCCCCCTTGAGACCCATTCCACGGGGCTGAGAGGCAAGTTTCGTATCAACTCCTGTGTAGCTCTTTGAAGCGACATCAATCTGCTTTACACTATCATCAATACCACATGTGTACACATTATTGCCAACAGTACACATGCCGTTGATCTGGTTCCCATGCCCAACTCCCTGAATTCTATCATTTTCACCTGTAAAAAGTGTATAAGAGGCAATGAGAGATATAAAAGAAACAATTCAAACAATTCAATAAAAGTTCAAGATAAATCCACGATTCCCGTACCAGTTTTGGCACTCCAACTAGTAACATATCCATCATGAGATCCAGTGTAAATGGTATCACGCTCTGGGCTCAATGCAAGCACAGTGATCGGTTTGTTGTGACCCTAGCGGCAATAAAATGTGAAAGTTCCATGAATTACGAGCACATAAGATACTATACCATAAGAATGTAGAAAAAAATACTGAAGGGGGCTTAAAATTTACCTTTACAACACGGATTGGCTTGTCTGGATTATTCTTGTCCAAATAGGCAATGAAACCACTGAGAGACACTGTCAACATGTGATCTCCTTGCCACAAGCAAGACACCTAACAGGAAAGATGATGAATGTAAAATATACCAGAAAACAAGCAAGCAAAATAAATTTAAAAAATAAAAATTAAAGAAAAGGAGAGAGAATGCTTACCTGCTGATCCTCTACCTGGGTCCCCATCAGGAATTCACTGACAACTGATCTTGTTTCAATATCCCAGAGCTTACAGGTCTTGTCCCCTGATGCTGTCAGCAACTGCTTGCCATCAGGACTCCATGCAACCTGCACACCAAAGCAACATTAATAAACATGCTCTTGTTGTTGGTGCCATGTTCATATTGGGTTGGTTCACAGCTATCAAATTCTCACATCCAGAAATTCTCACATCCAGAAATACTCACAGCATAAACTCCACCTTTATGTGCTGGAGTACCAATCTCTCCCACTAGATTAGCAGTGGTACCATCATACAGGAATACCTTTCCATCAAATCCACCCGATGCAAAGTGACTGCCATTGGGAGAGTAACGCACTGCTTGAACAAAGCGAGTGTGCTCCTGTATTGCAAAAATAATTCCTATAATACAACTTCTTCAAATACGAGAACCTTAACATTCAGTTCAAAATGCAGAGTTTTGTACCTGCTTGGTCATCTTGAATTTGAATGGAGGTCCCTCAAAAACAGCAATTGTATTGTCTTCACTGCCAGTTACAATTCGGAAAGGACGAGCAGGACGGAAGTCAACAGAGTTAATAGGCTTAGACTGTCCTGAGATTTCACCAACTGATGTACCAGTTTCAGCCATGAAGACATGGCCAAATCTTTGAGAAAAATAAAAGGACAATAGGTAAATAATGGGAGATAAAATATAAGAAACTTAAGGCAGAGGGAAGGCAAGGAATGGAAAATAAATGGCAGCTGTAGAGAAATACAATGCAAATACATATTTTTGAATATTACCTTTCCCGTCCCTCTCCAACAACCACCATTCGTTGATTGTCCGGTGACCAGCTGATATCTTTGATAGGACCGGCAATTGGTTGGAATTCATTCTTCAGCAGATGCTCTTTGTTGACAGTGTCCCAGATCCTAACTTTTCCAGATTGATCTGAAATATTTATCTCAGTTAATATTTAGTTAGAATACGAAGTTTAATGTTCTGAACAGAGTCAAAACAACTTACCCCCAGATGCAATGTAAAAGCCACTTGGAGAGTATTTGGCTACATTCACGGCACAAGAGTGCTCTGTATAAATATCAGATATGGCTGGATTCTGCAAAACACAACAAAATTTATTGATGCACATACAAACTGGACGTACAATTTCCATTTAAAAGAAAAGAAGGTCTTTCTTACATCAATGTTGCGGATGATGACACTGTTGCCATTGGTGTAAAGAAAGTTCTTCCCTTTTGGATCACCACCCAACACAATCGGCTGACCTCTCTGTGTTCGTGGCAGGGTAGCAAAAATGTACTCTGTAGAAGAGATTTAGAATTAAAGTACGAGCAGCTCATGAATTTCATTACCAAGCTTAGTCAGCTTTAGTCAGAAACAACAACATGCTTGCTCTACAGAAGATACTGTATTAATAGTGATGACTTCATGGATGACTGAATTAAGTTTCAATATGGGTAACCAACACAACCAGTGGCAGAAACTACAGCCAGAGACGCAGTATTGGAGTGCTGACTACGGGAAAATTTTGCAAGTTGCAGAAAGGTCAATGCACAGCAGACGATACGTTCGAAAAGGGCTCGTGAGGGCATGAACACAGCACATCCACGGAGGCGGGGGGGCGGCCCTCTCGAAGGACCTTCCCAGGGACCGGCTAAAGGACAACCCGCGCGCGTCTGTCGATTTCGGGGGCTGAATCCACGGATAAGGAGCGCCAGTGAAAAGGCGTTCTTTCGGCGCAGATGGTACCGGTACCGGTACGTGTAAGGCGGCAGTCAAGTAGAACAGGAATACTTACTGGAGGAGTACGACATAGCGGCGGATGGGATGGGTTAACCCGGAGGCCACAGGCACAGAACAGACGACGCGGATCACGGAGGACTCGACTCGGACTCGTCGCCCTGCCTGGGTCTCAGTACAACTGCTGCGGCTGCGAAGCTCTCGTCCAAGCTTTCAGTCACTTGTCGCACCCAATCACGGACACACCCCTCTCCTCACTGACGTCCCGTTCTCGTATCAGCCCGGCCTGTCGGCGTCGGGTCGGAGCCAGTCGGAGCGGAGCGCAGAGGAGCAGTGGCAGGAGCAGGAGGCGTCGCGCCCGCTGAGCTGAGCACCGTTTGCCTTATTTGGCAGTGGGCCGTACCCAAGGGCCGTACCGCTTCCGAAACCTAACCTCTCCGACAGACCAAGTTTTACAACGACCTGGATAAGCCGAGCGAGGAGGCGCCGGCGCCGGCCAGTCGGCTTTCGGCGGCAGGACGATGAGTTTGGGCCAGATGCAAGCGGTTTTTAAAACCCCCGAGGAGCAAGGGGCTCAAGAGGGAAAGCCTACTCAGGGAATCGCGGCTCGGGGTTGGCCAGCCTGACGCCGGATCCGGATACAAATCTCAATGGCTACCGCCCGGCCCGGTTCAAGTTCGAAATGCCGCTGGTAGCAGGGTGACAGTGGCAGTAGTTGGCGAAACCCGAAGACGATCTTTGCTTCGACATCAAGACAGTAAAAATGTTATTTCTTGATCGACAGACGGCACCGCGACGACCGAAACACTTTCCATCTGCTTGGAAGAAGCATAAGTGCACTTCACCGCATCACACCATGTTGGGTCATCGACACCTGTTAGGCATGAGTCAAGTCTGAATCCTGCATCACCACAACCTGAACTTGTGAGGAAGAAATCCTGTCTCTCAACGTGCAGGTGGGACGTTTAGTGGGCCCTGCTCAGTGCACGCCATTTGATGCTGCCCTAAAATAGCCGGAACGGGGTAACGGGGCAGAGATCACCCCAAAAATATCTCTGCACGGAAACGCATCGTTTCTCCTGAACCTGTCCACAGAACGAGGACCGTGATAAAAACCGTAACGGACATTTCTGGATTTTTAAAAATGTGAGTCTCCGTTGTCTATGGCGAAAGTGCTCTGTCTGAAAGCACTATCTTATGTGACAGATGCATGCGATCTGAGCGATACCTCGGGCCTGCCACCGGTGCATGGGGTATCTCTGGTCCGAGCGCGGGGCGGTGCAAGGCGGGGTATCTCCGCTCGTGTCGCGTTGTCGGGTGGGGAAATAACGTGGGGAAATGTCGGAGGAACCGTTTGCAAGGAACATATGTAAGGTACAAAACTGTCAGATGAAATAAAAACATTTTAAACTGTGATGGAAAAAGATATAATCTCACAAGCAAGACACTTTTAATTTCAGCTATACACTTTAACTTTAAAAATCAAGAGTGCAACATGATATCTACATACACTTTCCACCATATTAAAGAACTAGGTACTTTGACTGTAAATTCACTTTTTGTCTCGCAGCACAAACACACAAACAGCACTGCAATATTGCAATAGCAATAGCAATCGCAATAGAACTTGTGTTTGGATTGGACCCTGCCCCCTCCCCCCCTTCTCCCCCAATTTCCCTTCCTTCCCCCGCCTTCCTCATCCCACTTCCGCCCCCTTTCGAATCTGACAAACGGAAATCAATAAACACCTAGGCTTTCAAACTCGTCTGTTGGAATAGGTGTCGACCTGACACCAGTTTTCGCTTAAATGGGGCCAAAGCACGAGATGTGGAAGCCTGTCACTCTGATATTAATCGCGTTCTCTTCATGTGTGTCATGTGATAATCTGCCAGACGTGGGGACGTAAGTAATCATAGAAAGCCGACGGTCTTCTGTGATGGCCGTAGTTTAGTTGCCCCTGTTAACGCTAATAGTCTGTCCCCGTTCAAAACCGTGCATTTCCTCTTACAAATTTGGAGATTCTTCAAATAGACTTTTATTTGTCCACGTGAAAACGATGTCATATGAAGTCGAAGGTTATGAACGAGGACTTGAAGTGAGCAAGTGCAGCCTCAACAAATTGTCCTGTATGTCGTACCTTTGACAATTATGGAATTTAATTTTTACAGACTCTCACAGCTGTCTTCTGCTATGGAGAAGAGAATGCTCTCTTCCATATCACACATTTTAAATACGAAAACATCATCTGAGGTGAGACTGATTAATTAAAAGGCTTGAGCTGATAAGTAGTTTTGCAAACTGCCTATTATGCACTTCATTTCGCCTCTCTTCAATGCCGTGAAATATATTTTGTTTGTTTCCTAGGCATATTCAAACTCTCGCAACATTGGTTTGACAGCAGTGAATGGGACCAAATTAATAGAGGAAGTTATTTCTAAAGCCAATTCATTCTTGGCCAAGAAAGAAGAGGCACTGAAGGTTTGTTTCCTGTAGCAACACTTTAAAATTACCACGGTATCGTAATTCATTGGATTGTAATTTGTTATGTGAGAGGTAAAATCCTATCTTACAGCACCTGTATCAAGCAGCCAAGGGTGCTGAAGAGAGCTATGAAGAGGACATGACACTGACTCTTCATCGAGTACAGTTTTTCAATGTGAAGGGAACCGAAGCAGAGGAAGAGGGTTCTCTGCTGTATATGCCTTCTTTCAGGCAGAATGTGTCTTTGAACAACTCAGGAGTTCACATTCCTTTAGAAATCTACGAAGGATGTAAGTATTGCAATCTTTAAGACTGACTATCCTTGGATACCATACCACCTATTGAGGTGGTGGGTAATATTTTCTTTTTTCATTTCATACAGACGTATGCTCTTGATATTATCTATTTTTATAATATTTTTATTACATACTTTTTGATGTTAAATTTAAAGAAGTCATAGTTTAAGATTAAATTTAGTTTACTCGTGCTGTTCTGTTTTATGTGAAGTATCTTGCTTGCTCATTTCACGACTCTGAATTTGTCTTCTTTTGCTTTGTGGTGCATGTTGGTGGGATTATTATACTGTATATATGCAAAAGCCAAATTTCATGTGTTGTGGGCCACTGTGTTCCAGTTGTACTTTTCTCAACCATTTTATAATCATCTTGAGATATTGTGGCAGTGCTTAAAATCATGTTCCATTTTATTGCTTATGTTATCCAAGAAATCTCTTCAATTACAATTAACATTGAGATACAAGACCCTCTGCATTGCTGGTTTAGAATTGGCAGAATTCTTGAGTTTTGACATGATTTTCAAAAATTCAGTCAACTTTAACTCACTATTATTCTATGATGACAATTGTAGTATTTTCTGTACAAGCCTTGAACTCTTTGTGAGGCAAAGAGAATTATTTTTCCATGTCACAATTGGCTTATCTTGTTTTACTATTCTTATTTTATATAGGTGCACAAATTCTTGTTTCCAACTATAATCCACATTTTGAATATACTCATGGCACTCTGCATGCCTGAACCTGAATGAAAGACAGTGTGGGTGGAGTTCACTTTCAAATTCGAACTATAAATACCGTCTTTTGAAAAGTGTATTTTATTGTACTGCTTAATTTTTATTGGTGCACTTCAGTGCCCTTAAATCAAATCGAACCTTTATGTAATGTAAGTGCAGTCTGCCAGTCTTGTGCATGTGTTGTCCCACAGGCATAAGAATGTGAATGGCGCACAACACAAGACACAAGAATGTTGCACAGGAATGATGAAGTGAGTGGAATGTTTTTTAGGACACAACCATGCTCGGTGCATTGCCACCAGCATAGCGCGCGCAGCGGGGAAGGGGGGCGCAGAGCTCCCTAAGGGTGATGGCTGCCCCAAACAGTCTTCAACTTTTACTCCTGCTCCTAGCATCTCACGGAAAGGCCGGCGTACGTAGGGAGCATGATGAAAATGTTTGACCACATTTGGTGCCTGCTCAAACTGATTACTAGCGCTGACTTCTACATTTTGAGGAGCAATATTTGGTTTGGTTGAAGAGCAACACTATCTTTTCTTGAACCTGCTGGGTCTCCTATTTCAATTCAGTAATAATTTGTTGTTATACCATTAGTAATGTGCTTTTATAGCAAAGGCTGCCTTCATGTCTCAGTCTAAACAAATATACTGGAGCCTGATTTTGTAGATATTATATATGTAATTTTGTTTTGTGGAATTTGTTAAAGTTTTGGTCTACTTCTGTCCTTGAAGTCCTTGGCTGTTCAACTTGCACTTCCATGTGGCTGCTCTCAATGAAACCAAATCTTTTTCAAAATTGCATTCAACTGGCAATCGCGTGTGTGTTTCTAGGGCCAGGGCATGTCGGCCATAGAGGAATAAATTGATTACTGATATGCATTCTATTGTTTAGAGGAAAAATCAGATTCTTAGCATATCTTTCCTTTTTCCTTTGCGTGTCATCTTTAGTCAATAGAAAGACCCAGCAAAAATACAAGCAAGCAGTCCCTTTAAAATTTTTGGACTGCATCTAGATGATGATGGTGTAGATCGTAGATGTACGGGATTGGAATGGGTATATTGATTCTTCCAGCATGCATTTGTTTTCTTTTAATGCAAAGGTCTTTTTCTTTATCTTGGACCTATTTATTGTAAAAACAGAGTGGACTTCAACATTTGAAAAGCAAGGTCTGTGTTATCTTTCCTGCAGGATTGTGCCATTGCATGTCTTGAAAATGTTTCAGCATATTTTGAGGTGACCTTGGTTAAATTAATTTATTAACATACTAAGTTTTCCTTCATTTAAGACTTTCAAAGGAGTTATTGAACATGAATGTCAAACTGGAGGAACTGTATTCACAATAGAAAGTGATTCTTAAGTTTCTTTTCTAAAAACATGATAAAAGAAAATTTCAGGAAAATAACTGGAAAGTTTCGTTAAGCACTCCACCCTTAGATTGAATGAAATAATTTAACTTGTTATTCCTTGGTGGGAGTCAGGCCAGATTGTTTATGATGTATAAGTCAGCAAACTGTACAAATGTGAATCTACTTTATTCACCTTTTTCATTTGAAGTAGAGCCACTCAGCAGGTACCAAAGTGTGATTTTCAGTTTGGTGCTCGTGTGTGAAAGCAAAAGAAATAAGAAAAAAAAAAGCTTCACCGCACCATCTCAAATTTGACAGTTATTATTTTTTTTTCAAAGTAGTGTGATTGTCTCTCCCACAAATTGACTGTCTGGTTCTAGAGTAGGAATCACCAGAGTGTGGACTTGTTTGAATTGCAGCAATCTGAGAAGTTTGGACAGCCCTAAGTTTGTCTTGTCTTGCCTTTTTTTTTAGCTAGTTTCAGAACTCCTTGTGTGTTATGTGTGTTTTACCTGCTTGTTAATTCCTGTAAAGACGGAGTTTTCTTAAACCTGTATTGCAGCGAGGAAAATAGTTTCCCAATTCAGCTGTTAAATTGAATGAGGAAAATACCATCTTTGCATGCTTAGGAGTAATTATTTCAGTGTTGTGTGTGGTTTCATTTCCAGTGACTTTCTGTGACTACTTCACTTAGAGAGATGCTGACTTGTGTAGAGCACTTTTGTTATTTGTGTTACTGTCATAGTAGAATACCAAACTTGCTTTTAAAATCAATGAGTTTTGTAGAATGTTTTTAACTCTCCTTGCACTTTGGAGTTAAAAATTGTTTTTAAAAGAAAAAACACAGAGTCAGAAAAGCAGACTATGGCCTCTCTGAAATGAATGTTTGCTTGCTGTTGTTTTAACTTAACTCACGTGTGTTTAGACTGATATGTGTTGTATGTGGCATGCATCTATTTTCTGTGTTCCATGATGGCAGGTCTAAATTGTACTGAGTGTGGAATGTCTCAGTGCCAAAGAAACCATCACAGTGTGAAGCCATTTTAAGAAGTGCACTCATATTTTTGTGTTATTTGTTCCTAGTCTAAAGAAGCAGCCGTTAAAAGCTGCATTTTCTGTAACAATACTTTTGCACTCTCCAGTCTTATTTATTGTGAAGTCAAATGAAGTCAGTGGATTATTGAAGTAGTTTTGATGCACAGCCATAGCTTCCCAATAACTGTTTTGCAAGTCTTGGTGTGCCACACCATTTATTACTCAGAGGGAAAGAAACCCTCTGTACAGCTATGTCTTTGCTCTACTTCTGTAAATCTTTTGTTTTAGGGATGGGATCTCTCTTCAAACTGGTTTGGGGTCATGGTATGTGAATCAAAGATGAAAATGTATTCTTCCAACTTGCCTCAATCTGCAGTGCCTTGGCTTGGCATGCACAGCTCCATCATAAAGGTTTTGTAGGAAGTTCCTACAATACTGATATATAAGAAACATTGGATAAATGCCTTCTGCTGAGCTTGTAGGGCTTTCTCTTCTTCCTATGGTTATCAGCAAAGAGTTGAAGAGAAAACCAAAAGAGAAATTTTCATTTGGTTTACCACTTGTATTTTGTAGCACTCAGGTTTACTCATCATGTTGAAGTTGAAAATTTTGGAGGCCCCAGTCACTTTACACTTTGTAGTTGGGCTAGTGCAGTTGCACTCATTGCTTTCAGGCACACTCACTACATAAACATCAAGATGTAGTTATCACCAGGTACACACCGTAATTTCTTGTCTTAGGTAAATCAGCTGAACTCACTGTAGTTTCCTTTAGAAAATCAGTTCGGTGCTGTCTTAAATTTTGCCAGGAACTCCTCAATTTTTTACGTTATGATTCACGTATATACCCCTCAAAAATGATTTGGCTTATTCACTTTGACTTCCCCACTCATGTTTTATGATAAAATATTTTTATCTTGCTGGACACATCATGGCTCTTAATACATCTTTTTGCTCGTTAGACAGTTGCATGTGGTGGCTGCATGACTTTAATAGAGGAGCTGTTGTTTGTTTGCAGTTTTAATTAAAAACTTAAGAACTTGTCAGGTATGTATCACCTTTTTCATTGCTATGAGCAAAGAAGTTTTGTTGAAGCATGGTGATAAAATTTGAGTTAGAGTTAATATACATTCATAATTTTTCGGGAACTAAATTTTTCAAGGCATGTCCTTGTTTCATTAAAATTTGTTGACATTAAATTCATACCCTGCTGTAGGTACACACAATTTTGAAGAATCTTACAAAAACACTTACTAAAAAAAAACTTCAAGTATTCACCCTACTCCATTTTAACTGTTTGCAGACCCAGAAATCCTGAATGGCTTACGATGGAGTGCGTCCTTAGATAGGGTATTTGCTAAGAACTATGAAGAAGATCCCACACTACGCTGGCAGTACTTCGGAAGTGCACGAGGCTTCATGCGAATATATCCAGCCCTACGGTATACTCATATACTTTTTCAATATTACCTTTTGCTCACACAAGTTTTGTAAGTTCTTATCAGGCAATAATTGTTTTAGGTGGCCAGAAAATCTCAATCCTCCTGATTTATTTGATGTTCGCCGCAGACCATGGTATATCAACAGCATATCCTCTCCTAAGGATGTGATTATCCTCATTGACAAGTAATATATCAGTGATAATTTTACTCTTTCTATTGTTCTATGAATTTATGAAGGGATGTATGTAGCTTAATCATTTTTCTAATAATGTTTATGTTTTTTTTTTAAGGAGCGGAAGTGTACATGGCCAGACAATTGATATCATGAAGATAGCTGTTAAAGCTTTGATAAAGACCCTCTCGGAAGATGATTATGTCAATGTGGCATGGGTATGTCAGAATGTTAATATTGTGGACTTGGAACTTTATTTTGATAGACCTCAACATCAGTGAATATTTTGCATTATTTGCAGTTCAACAATGAAGTCAATTGGGTTGTTCCCTGCTTGGACAGTCTTGTACCAGCTACTAGTCAAAATAAACGTGTGTTACTGGATGCAGTTGATCGCCTTCAGGAGAGCAATCTGACCAGTTATGAAACGGCACTTGAATTTGCTTATGATGCATTTCAAAGAGTAAGTGTGCTTTCAATAAAACAGAAACCTTTGGGAAAAGGAAAACATGCAGCATGTTGGTTTTTTTTTCCCCCCTTATTTTTGTTTGTTTGTGGTTGTTGTCAGTTATTATTTAAGCACTAAGAATGTGGCACCTAAGTGGATGTCTGAAACATTATGCACCGTGCTTCTCTAAATTTGTATTATTTGTATTTCATTTTGTTTCGTGCAAAGCCATCTATGATGGCTCTGATATGTTTGGTCTTGCATGTCACTTAAAGCACAGTAGCTGCTGCTGCTTTCTAAATATTATTTTACTTTGTCAAGAGAAGTGATTTCATTTATGTTGCTTTAGACTGTGTGTTGTGTGCATGTCAAATTGCATTTAATTTCCTCTCTTCTGCCAGGGATAGTGCATGGCTATATCTGAAGGTGCACATTTAGTCAGACTTCTATTGTATGTCCTTCTCCATATTAGATGTAGTATATCACCCTCAGCTGCTGGAATAATGAAATAAGGTATGAAATTACTTTGTTTTGCTTGTGGGCAACTGTTTATGAGGTTTATAATTTTCAAAGTTTCTTCCCTTTTCCCATCCTTTGTTTGAAATACGCTCTGCACAGTTCTCAGAAAGCCGAGAGCCATGGGAGGGCTCAAACTGCCATAAGGCAATAATGTTCTTCAGTGATGGGGGAACTGAGTGGCCCCAAGAGCTGAGTGGTCACCTTTGCAATGAAACTACTGAAGACTGTGTGAGACTCTTCACATTCGGTTGTGGCCCACACCCTATTCCGACTGTTGTTCTCAAAAGTATGGCCTGCAAAACTCGGGGGTACTTTAGCAGTATCACTGCTTTGGGTGCCATTCAAAACAGGATTCAGGTATTAGTGTTCCCTGTATTTCATGAGATCTGTTTAGATTGAATTAGTATCTAAAATGCTGTAGTAACTTTATAATTTGTAGGACTATGTCCGTGTCCTGGGACGGCCATTGGTTTTATCTGATGAGGGAATAAAAGATCTTTTTCACTGGCACAACGTCTACATAGACAAAGGAGTGAGTGCTTGTTTTTTGTTGTTGTTTTTTTGTCCTTTGTTTCATTGTCTTGGCTACAAACTCTCATGGACTAGTATGGTATTTATTTTCATGCTTTTCCAGGGTCTTGGACCAGTTGTCACTGTAACTCTACCTGTTGGTGCTACATCATATGACTCCGTAAGTAAAATATATTGCATGAATGAAACCATCCTGATTCTGTAACATAATGGATTTATAAAAAAATTACCTTTACAGCGTGATCCATTGCTACTAGGAGTTGTGGCCACTGACATACCCACTCAGGATCTCGAGGATCTTTTCCCAAAGCACTTGCTTGGAGCTTTTGGCTATTCTTATGCAATAAATAACAATGGTTTTGTAGTCTTCCACCCTCAGCTACAGCACCACATGTCATATCTTCAGGTAGGTAATATTAAATTTGTCAAATTCAAGCACTGTACTTTAGTTGTGAAACATTTATCTCTAAAATATTTGTTTTCCCAACAGGGTGAGGACCCACCCAATATTGACATTATTGAAGCAGAGGGGGCTGACTGGGTAGTTTTAGAAGCAATGCGGGAAGCTATGGTGAGGGGGCATTTTGGTCATGCAGCTCACGAGGGGGCAATTATTCCAGTTGGTGTTGGAAGGGCTATTCTGGTTTCAATGAACCATTTCTATGGTGCACTGAAAACTTCAAATTTTAGGTAACAATTTTGTTGTGCACTTCTGTTTTGTGTTGTAATGTAGTAGGAACTTTTTTCTTCTTGTGAATAATTTTTTCTCTTTTTTCTTAAGAATGAGTGTTGCTTTGCCATTCGGACATGCTGTGATAAATGTACAAAATGCACCTGTGCAAGTAGATCATTTAAGTTCCCTTCGGAGCATGCCTGGTACTTTACTTGCACCGTGGAAGTATTGCAGTGACATTTCAAACAACCTTGACTCATCGGAACTCATTGAGGAATTGCTTGTGTCTGTCACAGAGAAACAACACAAATGTGAGGATTAAATCTCATGACTTTATCATGAATCGATGCTAATCATGTAGAAAAAGTTAAAGTAATTTTAAAACTGTCCCCTCCCAAATTCAGTTAAACCTTTCTGTGTAACTTACAGGTAATATTGAAATGTTGCGTCACTTGCTTTTGGATATGGATAAAACTCGTTCTATAATATTAGAGTGGGAGAAAGATGAGACCAGGGTGAAGGGTGTTCGAAGCCGCTTCATCAGCACAGAAGGTGGCCTCACCATTGTTCGTCCTATTAGGTATGAATAAGGTATTGTTTGGTTGTAGCTTAAATTTATGCATGGAAAATTTATTTTTATTTTCCTGCTCATTTAGTCGATTGGCAGACTATGAAGGAGATAGAAATCCCCACAAGAACCACCGCTATCTGCGAGCTATGGCAAGAGATCAGTGTGTTCTCACCCCTAATCGTCGTGGTGGAGATTCAGTACCTGATGATTACACGGTATTTGTAACTTGTCCAGTGCGGTACGAAAGGGGAAGCAGTGTTGCAAGAGTGGGTGGTACGTTTATTGCTGTACTAATTTTTCAGAAGCAGAGTTTGTTTTTTTGTTTGCTTTGGTGTTAACCATCAAAACCATTTTTTTCAGTAACTGGGGTTGAACTAGATCAATCACTTTTTCAATCAGAATTTAACAACATCCTGCAGTCGTACTGTTCTGATAATGAAACACTCCACTGTTACATGATTGATGATGGAGGTTTCATTGTTGCCTCCAATCAGCCAAGTATCAGGGTAAATTAATTATTTTCTTCACACTGAAAGTTTCTATTATCTATCTTAACACCATCCAATTTTTTCCTATAGATTGGAGATTTTATTGGACTAGTGGACCCTCAATTGACTGGCAGTCTTTTAGACAAAGGCTTTTATCAGCAACAAGAACGATTTAATCTGCAAGCGTGGTGTTTGAGAGGAGCAAGTGAACCTACCCAATCTGCCTCAAGAGCAGGTGCTTCTCTCTTCACTCTTTTCAAAAACATTTGGGCTAGTGTTACTAGTTTTCATTTACTCCTCCAAAGGTGAGACAGTCTGTAATTTTTTTTCTCTTGCCCTATTAAGGTTTGCAGTTGAATTTTTTTTACGTTATTGTTAAACTTAAAATTTGCATTTGTATTTAGTGTTATCACCTGGATTCAACCTGTACCTGTGGAACCATTCTATGGCTGGGAGCTGATTCGACGCAATTATAGTTGTATTACAAAGACTTCTTGGCTTGTGTTGAGTGATGGTCTTGACCAACCATTCCATCATCATCTAGAATGTGGAGATTGCTCTCGCAGTATTTTTGCACTTCCCATGTATTTTTTGAGCGCTTCTCTCATTGTTTCTGAGCCCTCTTGTGACTGTGCAGATCCCATTGGACCAGTGTCTTGCTATCCTCAAGAAGGTATGCCCAAGCTTTGTCTGTTTCTATACAGGAAGTGTTAATTAAGTGAAATGTGTTCTTACACCTGTCTTGTGCTCCAGATGCTGGCCCTGACTATTGTCTCCACCAGAAGGCGGTAAGGCAACGCAAGCATAAGTGCTACAGCTATACGAAAAATGTAAGTATACTTTTTCAGTAAATTTGTATTATTCTGGAGTCATGTGTACCGGAATAGTGATCAGAGAATTTAAGTCACTTTTCTTTTGGTCAGGAAAATGGAACAAGCTGTTACGTAGGTGATGTTCCCAGTGACAGTGTTTCACTACCAAGAATTTCTAATCTTCTCGTATGCGCCATGGCTCTCATTCTAAAAATGGCCACCTAGGAAAACTGGAAAGTATTGCTGAATGAAATATTAGCATAGTAGAAAGCAGGTACTATCTACCTTCCAACCCGAAGTAATTCTATGTTAATAGTGGTAATGATGTTATCCAATTTTTTTGGTTAAGAGGAAGCATGTAATCTTTGCCAATTATTCCTGTTAAATGAACATGGTGGTTGGTTTGTTTTAGATTATTTGAAATTTCACTGTGGTGTGTAAATTATAATGGACCCATGACTTCAAATTTCCTGATGGGTTAGGTCAGTTGGGTGGTTGGTGCACTGATATTTAGTTTTAAGTCTAGAGTAGCTAACATTTACAGGGTCCAAGCTTTTCTATATATGTATAGTTGAAATGGAAGTTATTTTACACAAAGATTGAATCCTTGTTGATTTATGTAGTTTAGTTTTCTAATCCAAAGCAATTATTGTTGAAACTGAGAACTCCTATCTTTTGTAGTATTTACTTGTTATACCTCTTGTAGGGTTTTTCTGTTGTTTTGTAGAGGCTCTGGCCGATTTGCTTGTGCTCAAATTAGGCTACATTATTGACCATGTGTGTTGTTAAAGTTGAGGTTTCCTTGATATGAGATGGAAATGGCACTAGTGTAACTAGCTCATTTCATTATGAAGTATTTGCTCTCTAAAAAATGCAAGTGTATCATCATCCTTATTGTGTACTAGAATTGTGATAAAGGTGTTGAGCAGGAGGCATATCATGTTTTGTACTGCCTCTTCCTCTGAAATATATATTCAGAATTAGTTAAGGAGACACTGAACACCTGCTTTGTGATATTTAATCCTTCATTTGACATTAGTTATCTTGTGATCTTCAATATTTAGGGTGCCATGGAAATGTGATCAAACGTGAAAGTGCTATCTTCCTTGCTCTGATTAATACGTGGCCTGCACCTCGGCTAGTATGCTCTGTCTTTCTTCGGCATTTGTCAGAATAATTAATGCAACCAGTTTTAGCGCCCATTTAATTATCGTTTTCGTTGACAAGTTTGCCCTGTGAAACCTTGAAGAAGGTTCAAAAGTATGTTGCAATGAATGTGAAACTTTTGAGGAAAACCAGGCCATTTGCACCTACTCTAGTCATAATTTTTCTGACAATGTTCAGCTTGCACTGCAGAGAGCACTCAAAAAAGGTTTAGACTGATGATTGTACTACATGGGAAGACATGAATTGAAGAAAATAAACGAAGTATAAAAATTAAAAGTTTATTGCAACCTTGATAATGATAATACACATATCAAACCCATGAACTGAAGTATGATACTATTGCAGTCATATCTACAACACAACTACTACAGAAATCAATAAAAACGTTTTAAAAAATTCATGTGACTATGGAAACTTATCAAACTGCTTCCACAGAAGTACTTTTAGCCATGCTCTAGAAAACTAACTACAAACTAAGCAATAGGATAAGGAACAGCTAGTCATCAGAAACGGAAGTTGCACAATTCTACATCTGACTAGTTCTTATTATTAAAATTAACTCTGTAAATCAGAGCCAATAAAAACTGAGTCAACTAGTCAAGTAGCTAAAACTAGGATTTCTCAAAACTGGAGTTCTAAAAAAAATGACAAGGCCACTCCTTAGGGAAGTCCCATTGGAGATGTAACAGAAGCAAAAATAAACATCAACTGAGCGATTTTCATGAAACCATTGAACAATTGGATGCTCCAATAGTTCATGATAGGTGAAAACATAAGGCACTGAAGCCTTCAAAATACGTTGGACGTACTTAGACCGCCTGGGGTTGGGGTGTTGGTTCTAGGGCTGCGGTCACAGCGGCCACCGCTGCTTCCTCCTCAGCCCTGCTCACGACGCGGTCCTGGATCAGGCCCCGGTCCTCTTCGACGGGTTGCTGCCCTTCGGCGTCGTCCTTCTCGTGGTCGACGGTGTGCTCCCGGAGGTTGTACGACCGCCGGAACTTGCGGCCGCACCGGTCGCAGGAGTAGGGGAACGTGTTGGTGTGGATCATCTCGTGCATCTTGCGCGTGCCGTTGTCCCTGAAGTCTTTGAAGCAGTGCAGGCACACGTAGGGCCGCTCGCCCGTGTGAGTGCGGATGTGGTAGTCGTACGCGCCGCGCCACGCGAACCGTCGCCCGCACTCGGCCATGGGACAGGCGTAGCGCCGCACGCCCGTGTGCACCCGGCCGTGCGTCACCAGGTACTCGCGCCGGCTGAACACCTTGTCGCACTGGTCGCAGGGGAAGGGCCGCTCGCCCTGGTGCACCATCAGGAAGTGCGACTCCATCACGTCGCGGCTCACGTACCCGCGGCCGCAGCCGGGGCAGGGGAAGGGCTTGGGGACAGGGTGCTCCTCGTTGGTGTGCCTCGTCAGGAGGTTGATGTGCGAGAAGCGCGCGGGGCACGTCTTGCAGCAGTAGCGTAGCGGTCGGCCCGCCAGGTCCACGGGGATGTTTTCCTGGTTCTCATCCGCCAGGGTGCCGTCGTGGTGGTGATGATGATGATGATCATGCGCGTGCTGCGCGGGCAGCTTAGCCTTGGGCACCGCCGGCGCCTGCTGCTGCTGCTGCTGCTGCTGCTGCCGCTGCTGCTGCTGCTGGTTCACCTGCATCTGCCGCAAGGGGTTCAGCTGCGGGGAGTTGACGCCGTCCCCGAGCCTTTCGCCGGCCGCCGCACAAGCCTCCTGAACGCGCTGCGCCAGGCGGGCCACCGTGCTCAGGGTCAGGTCCTGCAGCGGGCGCCGCGGGCGCCCCGGGCGCCGCGCCTGCAGCGGCAGCAGCTGCTGCTCCTCCTGCTGCTGATGACGATGGCCGTCGAGGTCATCGTCGGTGTCAACCAACCGCAGCGGCATCATGTCCTCGTCCTCACTCATCATGTCCTCGTCGGCACTATTCGCACCAGACACGGGCTCAGTGAGGACGCTCTCGTCGCAGGACGAGTTCAGGTGCTCCAGAAACATCGCTGTAGTCAGCTTGTCCATCCTGCAACAGCGGTAACAAGCGCACCATGTAGACAAGGTCCTCATATTCACTATACCGAGTAGCGCTAGTCCTCTTCAAATACACACTGCGGGGGAAAATCCCCCCCCCTCCCCCTAACTTTTCGCGCCAATTACAGTAGCAGACTGGTCATTCCCTCTCGGGCGGGCTAGAAGCGGCAGCGGCAAGCCGCGGTGCAGAACGAATCGCACTAGATTTGCAATCTACCCTTAACTTTTGAAACATGCAGAGCGGCACAGTCAGATATACAAACTTAAAACCCTAACCTCCCCTTCCTAACCAACAACGGCTGAACATCAGAAATGTCTGGAGCACACGAAAGAACAAAGGCCGAGAATGCGCCATCAGCCGACACTTAACCGCCAAAACCCGACAGGGTCCGAGGAAGTAATGACACACACACACACACACACACACACACACACACACACACACACACACACACACACACACACACACACACACACACACACACACACACACACACACACACACACACACACACACACACACACACACACACACACACACACACGGGGGGGGGGGGGGGGTTACATGCTGAAACGCGCTCTGGCCGCTGCCGGCCGGCAGCCTAACAAAGACAAGTGGAACAGCGAAACACTACCACCGCGGCGATGTCTGAAATGGCGGGAAGCCGGGTCAGCGGCACAGGCAAGGAGCCGAACGCTCGAGTTGGACCCTCGTCTTGGGCACACGGCCCTGTTGGATCGTCACTAGTTTCTAACTGCACACCACACCACTGAGCTTCGTGTTGCTGAAAACTTGTGCAGCCGGCTCCCCTGACCCGACCCGACCCCCAAGAGCTCGGAACACACCCGGGAATTTAGACGCCCGGCACAGCAATAGCACCCGCCGCGCGACACTAGAAACACAACCCTAGACGACGCGGGAACTTCGAGAACAGAAAACTTGGGCGTCGCCCGAGCCAGCAAGCAGTCCACTGCGGTGCGTACCGAATCGGGGATTTAGACGTCCGGCACAGCGACAGCACCCAATCGAACTACTTAGATCGCGCGACACTAGAAACAGGACGCTAAAACGCGGGGGCCTAACTCCGAAGACATGAGCGTCGCCGGAGCCGGCAGCCCACTGGGCGCGCAAGTCAGCTCAGGACGCGCGCCCAACGCTGGCAAAGTGCGTCTCAAAAATGCTCCAGGAGCCACAGAAGACGATGCAGCAGATCTAGGGGCACTAGTTACCTTGTCGATGCGGAATATCCTTGGCAGTTGTCACAGTTGACGGTGGCGGGAGCGCGCTATAGGCAGCAACCAGTGGCGTGGTGCTCTGTCGGGGGGACGGCTAACTAGCAGTGTCGCCTTCGGTCTGAGACGCGGACTGTCGACTGGACTGTTGTGTTGTGTTGTGTTGCTGTTGCTGTTGCTGAGCCGCTGGCGGCGGGGCGGGGCGGGCGGTCCTGGCAAGGGGCGCGGAGCGGCGGAGGCAGGGTGGCAGGGTTGGAGGGTGGGGCGGAAGGGGTAGCGGCGAGACGAGCAGGGTGGGGCGCGGAGGGCGGGAGCGGCAGGGCGGCAGCGGGGAGGGGAGGGGGGCTCCTCTCTGGCCGCTCGCCGCGGCGGCGTGTCGTGTTCGCACGCACGGACGTCGGCGTTCGTGTTGCGTTGTTGCAGAAGTCATGCGGATCGCTATCGCTAGAGTGAAGGGAGGAGAGGAGGGGCGGAAAATAATAACATCATCATGCGACATCCAGTACGCCAGCATCATTGCGGGTCCACCATCATTTCACGCAGAAGGCTTTCGTTCTATGAGGCGAGGGGGGAGGTGGTTGATGGAAACGGAAACAGTCCACCTCCTCCCTCGCCCATCTTTTAGTACTTCTTGCCTTCTTCTTACTTCCGTTCTGAGATTCAGCGGAGTACCCTATTATATCATTACGGGATGGCCTGGCCTGACCCAGCTGATGGAGCCATCCCTGACTCAGCTGATATGAGGGCTTCCTGCGCTCCCCACGCTCCATGCCTCCCCCCCCCCCCCTCCCCGCCGCCCCGGACCCCTTGGCTCCGACAGGTCCCGGCATGCCGAATGCCGAGGCGGCTACAACAAACACCCCCCCCCCCCTCTACCCGCCTCCCCCGCTCCAAGGACATCCAAGGACGGGCTGGACTGGAGGATGAAGGCCGGGCCTCATCCAACAAACATGTGGCACGTGCACAATAGGGTGCAGTGCAGACCCCCCCCCCCCCCCCCCTCCCCTCCCCCCGCACACATGTCATCGTGTCATCGCGGAGTGGATGTCACCGCGAGTGACACCGGCCGGCAACACCGCGCCAGCGAGAAACAGGGGGGGGGGGGGGGATGGGAACGGAAAATAGGAGGTAACTCCAGGCAGGCCGGGCCCCCCCGGGGGTATCCACCAGGGGCGTAGCCAGGGGGAGAGAGTTCAACTCCCCATAACCGGTGACCGGGGTAGGCAACCCCAGGTGAGGCCGAGGCCGCGAGGCGGCTCCTGTCCTGGACGCAGTTGGAATAGGGTACTCCGCTGAATCTCAGAACGGAAGTAAGAAGAGGGCAAGAAGTACTAACAGATGGGCGAGGGGGGAGGTGGTTGATGGAAACGGAAACAGTCCACCTCCCCCCTCGCCCATCTTTTAGTACTTCTTCCCTTCTTCTTACTTCCGTTCTGAGATTCAGCGGAGTACCTTATTCCAAGTGCGTCCAGGACAGGAGCCGCCTCGCGGCCTCGGCCTCACCTGCGGCCGCGGCCAGGAGCGACAGGAGGGCCAGGGCCGGGCTCATCGCGCGTGCCGCTGTGCCGCTGCCCGCGGATAGGACTGCCAATATCGAGCCGGGCCGCTGCGTGCACTGATACCGCTTATCTCGACCACGTGGTGCGTTCGCCTAGGACGCCGCGACTCAACATAGCGCCATCCTGAAAACCTCTGCGTTCTTGACCGCGAGGTTCAAATGCGGGGGGGGGGGGGGACAAAACCAGCCACGTCCTAACCCACCACATGCGGCTTCAGTTTGGGGGACTTGCGGGTTCCCTTCGTACACGGCCGGAGCCGCTGTACTCTACTCGCGCTACGCTGCGGGTAGCGGCTAGCCCGAACCTACCGGAAACAGAAAAACTTTTATTTTTTCGGGAAAAATACAGGCAAGGTCAAGAGCTTTACCAATTTTCGAAATTTTAACTAAACATGTTCCTAGAACTCATTAGCGTTCTCCATGCCTGTATTGTTGAACGTACCCGTGGCACAGGTCTGCGGGCGATCGGTTTCGGGTGCACCGCCTCGATCGCCTGGCTAGGATCGCCTCGTACCGCATCTGCCTCGGCCAAACAGCAGGTGCAGCTGAACACACATTGTTGTACACTCAGTTGCCCAAGTGCAACCACAAATTGTAACGGCTCCAAATCTGTTCAAAAATTGGGCGGGGAAAAAATCTCAAGTCGGACCTTTTGTCCAGCGACTGTCCAGAGACTCTCTCACACGTGATACATGGGGCACACTAAACGCCACACTCATTGCACGCCATAGCTCCTGAAAGTCTCTCCATACATTTTTCGTCTCAAACATATCTCATTACTCCCCGTAATGAGGAAATGAGTTGGACCTTTTCCTGGCATATCTCTCAAAATTTTCGCAGGCGTTGTGCGCCCTTTGGTTGTGCCCGTGCGCTTCGGCAGATCCAGAAGCGTGCAAGGTGCGCGCCGCGCCACGTAACGACACCTGTTCCTCCGATCCGTGGCCTCCCAGGGTAAACAGTGCCCGGGCTTCGCAGCCCTCGCCGCTAGGCGGCAGCTGCACAAATCCAATAAATGGGCGAGGAGCTAGTCGAAAGCGCGCAGTCCTTGTTTGATCCGGGACCCACCAACGACCATGGCCGCTAAGTTCGCCTTCGTCGTACTCTTCGGCCTCGTCGCCTTCCAGGTCAGTTGTTGCAGCAGTTGTTGGAGAACGGCTAAGTAGAATGGCACCCATGTGCGCCTCTGTTTGGGGATGACTGTAATTTACCAGCCACGTGACGAAAATATAATTTTACTCCGATTTTTAGTCCGTCCCGACGCGTTTCTTTAGAAACGGCAGGAGCCGGGCTTATAGTCTTATGCTTAAAGTCTTTGGGGGGGGGGGGGGCAGTGCGTCGGGAACTGCCTGTGGGAATCGAACCCACCGTGCCTCTGGAGTCGGGGAGGACTAACTCCGGCCCGTACCACTGACAGTTTGCTCCCAGCACCTTCCCTGTATCCGGGCCGGATGAGGAGAGTCCGGAAAATGTCACGTGGTCTGTGGACGCCTCCTGACCGACGAAGTGCCCCTGGATATAAACCCAAGTCTGGCTACGCCTTTTCTACCGGGTGAGACAGCCCTCTCGAGATTAGGGGACGTATACACAAACCACGTGGTCAAATTTTAGGACGGGGGGGGGGGGGGGGGGGGGGGGGGGGGGGTCCGAGGGAAAACCACGAAAAACCACGAAGAAAAGAGCGGGGTCAGAGCGAAAACCACGTGGTCTTTTGCTCGAAGTATTCCGTATTCCGGGAGGGGCTAAGCTTACCTTGCATGGGAGATTGAGGAGCCGCAGAGGCATACTATATGCCTTCACTAAGAGAAGATTGATTATTTTGTTTTCGCATTTTATGCACAATTACATGGTTCACATCCATTCACTTTGTCTTTGTCTTAATTTATTATTATTATTATTATTTATTATTTTAAAGGTAAAAAAGACCACGTGGCTTTTTTGTGGGGAGGGGGAGGGGAGGATTTAGTCCAAAACCACGAAAAACCACGAGGGGGAGGGGGGAGGGTCAAAAATCAAAAAATCGGACGACGTGGTTTGTGTCGTACGTCCCCTTAGCAGGACGGCTGCCAGGGGCCAGGGCCCCGCGCTCCGCCGTCTGCGCCCACGTGCACCAACCCAGCCTGGGCCGGGCTGATTGACATTGACGTGTCTCTCTCTCGCTCCGTTGTCGTGCCGTATCGCTCCGTCTCACTCTAGACCCGATAGTGCCGCCGTGCGTGGCTCATCATCCGTGTGAAGGTTGATATGTAGCCGTATGTTTCAGGCGGCGTGCGCCAACCCCCGTGCCTGGCACAGCACCTCCTCGCAGGAGGACAGCGGCAGCAGCGAGGAGCAGAAGGCTGCGGTCCGCCCGCAGGCCCCGCAGGCCTCCCTCGGCCTCGGCTCCCTCCTCAACAGGGTCAGCGGCAGGGCCATGTCCTGGCTGCAGTCCGCCAACGGCAACCAGCAGCAACAGCAGCAGCAGGGCAGCAACAGGATGTCCAGGCAGCAGCAGGGCAACGGCTACAGCCTGAGCTGGAACAGCCAGCAACAGGGCGGCAGCAAGAGCGCCAACCAGGAATCCGGCAGGAGCGAGATGCAGAACGGTGCTAGTCTGAGCTGGCAGCAGGAGAGCAGGAACGGTCAGCAACAGCAGGGCGCCAACCGCAGCGGTCAGCAACAACAGGGTGCCGTTAGGAACGGTCAGCAACAGCAGGGTGGCAACAGGACCCGACAGCAACAGCAGGGTGCCAACAGGAACGGTCTCAACCTGAGCTGGCAGCAGGAGAGCGGGAGCGTTCAGCAACAGCAGGGCGCTAACAAGAACAGTCAGCAGCAGCAGGGCGCTAACAGGAACGGTCAGCAACAGCAGGGCGCCAACAAGAACGGTCAGCAACAGCAGGGCACCAACAAGAACGGTCAGCAACAGCAGGGCGCCAACAAGAACGGTCAGCAGCAGCAGAGCGCCAACAAGAACGGTCAGCAGCAGCAGGGCACCAACAAGAACGGTCAGCAAAAGAACAGTCTCAGCATGAGCTGGCAGCAGGAGAGCAGGAGCGGCCAGAAGCAGCAAGGTGCCGTTAAGAACGGCCAGCAACAGCAGAAGGGAGGCAACAGGACCAACCAGGAGCACCAGCAGCAGCACAAACTCCATCTCAGCGCCTCCGCCTCCAAGCAGAGCCAGAGCCTTGAGCAGGCCAAGAACAGCAGCGAGGTGCTGTCTCTCAAGAGCCTGCACTGCGCCAGCGCCAGCGCCGTCCGCGTCAGCGAGGCGAGCCGCAAGATCACCGAGAACATCAAGCTCCTGCTGCACATCCGTGCCAGCGCCACTGGCACAGAGTCGACCATCTCCGAGGGCCAGTGGGCCAAGGCCCAGGTCCAGCTGGACATCGCCAGCGACATCCTGGCCAAGGCCGCCAAGAGCCTGGAGAAGATCCTGTCCGGAAACGACAAGTCCAGCTCCAGCAGCTCATCCAGCTCATCCAGCTCCAGCTCCAGCAGCGAGGAGTCTGCGGCCGCCTCCAGCGAGGAGCAGAAGACCTACGATGATAGTTACGAAGATGATTACTCGTACTAGGACGATTAAAACCATCTCAGTATGATCCACTACTACTATTCCTCATTTGTCCCCATTTGATTGGACACTGCTGTCGCAATTTTGAGACGCTGTTGGTCGTTGCCATTGCCCATTGAACTCGTCAGAAATGACAGAGTATAGGTAGCTACAAAATTGCTTGTAAAATAATTAGACAGCCGCGCAGAGTTTCACTCCATTATCCGACAATGATCACACGAAACGCAAATAAGTACCGCGACTCTTTGATAAACATGCCTTCCTGATATGACAGGTGCAGGCAGTGAGGGCTATTGTTTCACTCGAGGGTGCCTCTACCGTCTCCTGGCGCAATCTTTGTACACATTCGCGACGGGACCCGGTGGTTTAGCAAAGTGTGTTTTCGTTTCTATTGCCTCTCTATCTGTCTCTGTCTGCATATCAGAAACGACCGCTGGGCCCGCCACCAGCACCCGGGCCCCCGGTGTACCCGGTGACCGCACACACAGCATCACACTCGCACACTGTTCCCGGACACATTACGCCATCTTGGCTGTCCTCGCCGCATGCCATGCAGCCCTGCTGGAGTTGTGCGTTACGCCACTGAGATATGCGAAAGCTTTACAAATAATACGAATACAAAATTATAGAAATACAATAATTCAATCACACGCACGGCCAGCCTAACGAGATCTGACACGGCTACTGGGCTCTGGTCTCGAGCTGTGAAACAAATCGGAGAGCAAAGCACAGAGCACGCAGCGCCCCCGCAGAGCAGGCGTGCTGTACTGTAATCACTGCACCCAATTTTGCTCATGATCGGAATGATAGACGTCGATTAAAATGTACCCGCTCATTATCGCCAGACAATACTGGGCGCGTGCCGGCGGAAGGACGGCAGTGCAAGAGAGAAAGAGAGAACAAAAAATAGAAGAGCCGTTAGATTCACTACATATTGTTATGGACAATCCTTCAGTTTGAAACTCCTCGCTATCTGTATGAAATGTTTAAGTTCTCAACTCGTCATATCCTGACCGAATTTTGATTCCGCAACACAGAACAGCTTAATTCTCCAACTAATTTTCTATTTCTTCAGCTACAGTTGTCAATATGTTCAAAGGTCATAGTTACTGTGTGTATAAATATGAGCATATTAAGTTAATAAATAACTTATATTAAATAAGTTATATTATATTTTTTTGTTGTAATTGTTTTGTTTTCTACAAAGTAGTCTACGTACATTTTGTGAAATTGTTATTTATTATTTACTCTGAGAGCGGTGCGTACGCTCGTGGGACTTTTCAGTCCCTCGTTAATGTACCTTAAAAAGCAATAAATCAATAAAAGCAATAAAACAAATCTCTCTCTCTCTCTCTCTCTGGCCGTGGCACCCGCACGGGCGCCGTAGCACGTCGATGGACTACAAGAAGCATTGTGGCACTAGGCCTGCACTCGGCACTCTGAGTCCCCCGACGACGGACGACACCCGGACGGCACCATGCTGGTCGCCATCCTCCTCACGGCGCTCGTCGCCTCCACCCTGGGTGAGTAGAGCGCGCTCGAAAATGCAAACATTTAACGGATTTAACAGAAATTAGAAAGAAGTTGAACAGCGACTTTCTACTTGAAACGTTACTTTAGTGCTGAAAAGTGCGTCCCATCTGCATAAAACGCAATCATTTAAGGAAAAATATTTTTTAAGGTATACATGACCTAAGGTGCTCGCACGCAAAACCGGTATTTGAATTGGGGATTGCCTGATTGCCGAAGCTGAAGTACGTTCGACCTAGATTCTCCTCCGAGCTCTCCTTCAACATTTAGTTGTCACTTTGAGTAAGAGTTACTTTTTCAAAAAGATGTTACCTTACTGCTTTTTAAAAAGTAGGAAACTCCGCTTAGGCAAAAGGTAGACAGGTTGATGGGCAGTGAGCTCCCATCACAGCTACATATGCGTCACAGAGGCACCGTTATGGCCGAGCCCAGATCTCCCCTCCCGCTTCCTCTGATGCTGTGACCCTAGGAGGCGCTGACCTCTGGACCGAACACGCTTCTAACTCAGACCCTCCGGGAAAAAATAAAAAATACGTAAACCAGCGGTGAACAAAAACTTTTTTCAACGTGCGCTGCCAACCCGTGTTCCCAGGCTCGCCCTCGGAGCCCTCGGAAACCTCGGAAACCTCGATGCCCTCGGAGCCCTTAGTGCTCTCGGAGCCCTCAGAGCCTTTGGAGCCCTCGGCTGGACTGACGCGCCCCGTTCGCGCCCCCAGAAGGGCCGCCCCCTACACGGTAAGCCGACAACGCTCTCCCTCCCCCCACTCAGCACGCCGTGCACGGTCCTTATGTCATGTGTCCTCTGTGCCCGCGCCGCGCCGCGCAGGTCCAGGTGCAGAAGTTCGGATCGTACGCAGCCCCGGCCGCCCTACTCGACAATAAGCAGTACGTCATCTGCGCAGCCAGCCTGATCTCGCAGTGAGTACACCTCCGAAGCCTAGGCCCCCGCTGCCCCGCTGCCTTTGGTGTGGCCCCGGCTCATCGCACGGCCCCTTTCATTTCTCCGCTGCAGTATCCAGGCGTCCTCCCTGTTGCTGTCCCTGGGCGGATGGTTCCCCTCAAAGATCAAGGTCACTGACGTCCTGGTGCACCCCGACGTCACCCGGGGCGCCGACGTCGCCGTCCTGAAGCTCGAGCACCCCGTCATTAAGAAGTAAGCGGCCACCGCACCAGACTCCACTAGGCTCCACTCGCCGACGGCGCGGTGTAAAAAGGAGGATCCTAGTGTTTCATTTCGTCCGTCAGGGGCGTGACTTCCATCAAGGTTGTCTCCACGCCGCCGCCGGTCGGCTCACGGGGCGTCGTCTCGGGCTGGGATTGGCAAAACGACGTGACTGCCGTGGCGGAATGGACCGTCCTGCCCCGCTACTGCAACTTCTCGTCCTCGGCGGCGGCCTCCCTGTGCGCCACCGGCAAGTTCACTGCCGGCGCGCTGCTCGTCGTGAACGGCCTCCTCGCCGGACTCGCCACCGCGCCGGGCCAGGGTGCCGTCAAGGGGATCGTCAGCTATGTCGACCTAGCTGACCCCTCCGTGCAGAAGTTCATCGCTACCGCCACGGGTATGGTAACGAGGGAGGAGACCCCAAGGGAGACCCGCTTGGTCCGCCCCCACACCGCCGCCAGCCGCCTGACGTTCGAGGGGTAGGCAATCCCGCCCGACTTGGCCATCCAGCCGGTTGCCTATCCCTCGATCGCAGGCGCGCGGGCGGCGGACATGGGCGTGCGGACCTCTGGCCCCGGCCCCAGTGCGCCTACATGCCGGGCTCCTTTCACTTCTGGACAGACCCCGGCCACGTCACGGACGAGCCCACGCCCACAGTGACGCCCACACTCTTGTAAAACCGTTTTATAAGTTGTTTATTTATTTCTTTTAAAATATATAAACAGTTTTATAAGACTTTTCCATACTTAAAAGTTTTAATATAATCTTATGTGATTAAATAATTTTTAGAAACTCTTAAATCTTCCAAATTTATGAAATTTATGTTAACATTTATATAATTACTGATTATTCAATTGTTGTGGGATTTAAGAGTTCCTAAAACTTATTTGATTATATATAAACTTATATAATATGATAAAATCTGATATGTCTTGCTAATAAAATTACATACACTGCAAAGACAAGTGTGGACTAAGTCCACACAAGGTAGCGTGGATCACTTTTGGTCCACACTAGGAAGCTTGGACCACTTTGGTCCACACCAGGAAGTGTTCACCACTCTTGGTCCACACCCCACTGCGCAACCGCGCCTTACCTTCCCTATCTGATACTATGGTGGTCCACGTTTCCTAGTGTGGACCAAGCCGTGGTCCACACTTCGAAGTGTGGACCACCCATGGTCCTCGCTTCCTTGTGTAGACCACTAGTGGTCCACGCTTTCTAATGTGGACCAAAGTGGTCCACGCTACCTTGTGTGGACTTTGGTCCACACTTGGCTTGCAAGTGTAAATATGATCTTCATAAAACGCCAATATAAATTTTATAAAAATCTTATAGAAAAAATGATTTATGCCACATTATTACGAGGGTAGGGAAGAAATACACGGTGACGACTAGCGGCCCTTCTCTCATGGTGACGCCGACCGAGACACCTGCGACCAACGCCCCTGAGCCTGAGCCCGAGCCCGAGCCCGAGTCCAGCGAAGAGAGCGAGGAAGAGAGTGAATAGCTCGCCTGTTCGCCTTTTGGGCGCAGTCCATCTATCACGTACCACCACCGCCGTGTCCTGTCTGTTCGGTTGCCTGAAGAAGATCCTGTCCGGAAATGACGAGTCCAGCTCCAGCAACTCATCCAGCTCGAGCTCCAGCTCCAGCAGCGTGGAGTCTGCGGCCGCCTCCAGCGAGGAGCAGAAGTCCTACGATGATAATTACCAAGATGATTACTCGTACTAGGACGATTAAAACCATCTCAGTATGATCCACTACTACTATTCCTCATTTGTCCTCATTTGATTGGACACTGCTGTCGCAATTTTGGGACGCTGCTGGTCGTTGCCATTGCCCATTGAACTCGCCAGAAATGACAGAGTATAGGTAGCCACAAAAGTGCTTGTAAAATAATTAGACAGCCGCGCAGAGTTTCACTCTATGATCCGAAAATGATCACACGAAACGCAAATAAGTATCGCGACTCTTTGATAAACATGCCTTCCTGATATGACAGGTGCAGACAGTGAGGGCTATTGTTTCACTCGAGGGTGCCTCTACCGTCTCCTGGCGCAATCTTTGTACACATTCGCGAACGGGACCCGGCGGTTTAGCATAGTGTGTTTTCGTATCTATTGCCTCTCTATCGGCATACCGACCGAGGAACCGGTCGCATCGCAGGTGTCGCAGACGACATGTGCTCGTGTCGACAGTGATATGGTGAATGACATGCAGTAGCTACAGCAGGAGGCGTTGGTGGAGCCGCTGGGCCTGCCACCAGCACCCGGTGACCGCACACCAGGGGGTGGCAACAGCGTCAAAGCGACTGGTTCCATGCGGTAGCGAGCTGAAATTTTACGCAAATAGTTCCTATTATAACAATGAGGCCAGCTGTGCTTTAGACCTGCAATTGAGATATTAGCACAGGTTATGCCTTGGAAGTTGCTAATATGCAAAGATATATGAATTTTCACTTGTCCTTCCTGAGTTATAAGGGTCGCAAATCTTGTCTACGATTCTGCGTTTTCAGAGATTTGCCATTTGGCACGAAGTATCGACCATTTTACGCAGTAAATATGAGTTAACTTGATATACAAGTATCCTACTGAATGTAAAACGTACTCCTCTATCGAATGAAACCAACCCGGAGCGAATCGTATGATTAGTTTTGAAGATAATTTGAATATATTAGAGCGCTACCGCATGGAACCAGGCCCTCGCACGTGGTTGCTTCCCCCTGCGCACACATATCATCACACTCGCACACTGTTTCCGGACACAGTCCTCGCCGCATGCCATGCAGCCTTGCTTGAGTCGTGCGTTACGCCACTGAGATATGCGAAAGCTTTACAAATAATATAAATACAAAATTATAGAAATAGAATCCAATCACACGTACGGCCACAGCCTGAGACCTGACACGGCTACTGGGCTTTGGTCTCGAGTTGTGAGCAGAGCACGCAGCGCGCCCGCAAAGCAGGTGTGCTGTACTGTAATCACTGCACCCATTTGCTCATGATCGGAATGATAGACGTCTAAAAAAAAAATGTACCCGCTCATTATCGCCAGATAATACTGGGCGCGTGCCAGCGGCGGACGAGTGGAGCTCTCCTGTCTCTTTCTAGCGCGCCGCGGCTAACGGACGAGAGGGACAAGGACGTACGCCGCGCCGTGCGGTTTGGACGCGATCCTCAATCCCTATCAACACAATCAAATAGCACTTGAAACAATGTGCAAATCTCCCTTATCTCGCGGGCCGCGACTGCGTTGGAAAACGGCCCGGGCCTACCGGCCGGCCCGGGAAGGACGACGGAGCAAGAGAGAAAGAGAGAACAAACTAGATCGCGCTCCTTATCTGGACGCATGCTACCTGCGCTGCGGGGTCGAGCAGGGGCATGGGTCAGCGGGGAAGATCTGCACGGACCGTTCTCTCTCTCTCTCTCTCTCTCTGTGTCTCTCTCGCTCTCTGGCCGCGGCACCCGCACGGGCGCGGTGGCACGTCGATGGACTACAAGAAGCATTGTGGCACTAGGCCTGCACTCGGCACTCTGAGTCCCCCGACGACGGACGACACCCGGACGGCACCATGCTGGTCGCCATCCTCCTCACGGCGCTCGTCGCCTCCACCCTGGGTGAGTAGAGCGCGCTCAAAACTGCATACGTTTAACTGATATAACAGAAATTGAAAAGAAGTGGAACAGCGACTTTCTACTTGAAACGTTACTTTAGTGCTGAAAAGTGCGTCCCATCTGCATAAAACGCAATCATTTAAGGAAAAATATTTTTTAAGGTATACATGACCTAAGGTGCTCGCACGCAAAACCGGTATTTGAATTGGGGATTGCCTGATTGCCGAAGCTGAAGTTCGTTCGACCTAGATTCTCCTCCGCGTTCTCCTTCAACATTTAGTTGTCGCTTTGATTTGAATAAGAACTACTAAAAAAAAAAAAAAAAAAAAAGATGTGTACCTTACTGCTTTTTAAAAAGTAGGAAACTCTGGTAGGCAAAAGGCAGACAGGTTGGTTGGCAGTGAGCTCCCATCACAGCTACATATGCGTCACAGAGCTACCGTTACGGCCGAGCCCAGATCTCCCCTCCCGCTCCTCTGATGCTGTGACCCTAGGAGGCGCTGACCTCTGGACCGAACACGCTTCTAACTCAGACCCTCCGGGAAAAAATAAAAAATACGTAAACCGACGGTGAACAAAAAAATTCCGATTTTTTTTTTCAACGTGCGCTGCCAACCCGTGTTTCCAGGCTCGCCCTCGGCTGAACTGACGCGCCCCGTCCCCGTCTCCAACTGGGCCACCGCCCCCTACACGGTAAGCCGACAACGCTCTCCTCCCCCCCCCCACTCAGCACGCCGTGCGCGGTCCTTATGTCATGTGTCCTCTGTGCCCGCCCCGCGCCGCGCAGGTCCAGGTGCTGAAGTACGGATGGTACGCAGCCCCGGCCGCCCTCGTCGGCGAGCAGTACGTCATCTGCGCAGCCAGCCTGATCGGAGAGTGAGTACACCTCTGAAGCCTAGGCCCCCGCTGCCCCGCTGCCTTTGGTGTGGCCCCGGCTTATCGCACGGCCCCTTTCATTTCTCCCCTGCAGTGCCAAGGCCTCCTCCCTGAAGGTGTCGAAGGGCGGATGGTTCGCCAGCAAGACCGCGGTCACTGACGTCCTGGTGCACCCCGACGCCGCCCTGGGCGCCGACGTCGCCGTTCTGAAGCTCGCCAAGCCCATCACCAAGAAGTAAGCGGCCACCGCACCAGACTCCACTCGCCGACGGCGTGGTGTAAAAAGGAGGATCCTAGTGTTTCATTTCGTCCGTCAGGGGCCTGGATTCCATCGAGGTTGTCTCCGCGCCGCCGCCGGCCGGCTCACGGGGCGTCGTCTCGGGCTGGTACTGGCTGAACATCCTGTCCTCCTGGGAGCAGTGGACCGTCCTGCCCCACTACTGCAACTCCTCGTCCTCGGCGGCGGCCTCCCTGTGCGCCACCGGCAAGTTCGAGGCCGGCGCGCTGCTCGCCGTGGACGGCCTCCTCGCCGGACTCGCCACCGCGCCGGGCCAGGGTGCCGTCAAGGGGATCGTCAGCTATGTCGACCTAGCTGACCCCTCCGTGCAGAAGTTCATCGCTGCCGCCACGGGTATGGTAACGAGGGAGGAGACCCCAAGGGAGACCCGCTTGGTCCGCCCCCACACCGCCGCCAGCCGCCTGACGTTCGAGGGGTAGGCAATCCCGCCCGACTTGGCCATCCAGCCGGTTGCCCATCCCTCGATCGCAGGCGCGCGGGCGGCGGACATGGGCGTGCGGACCTCTGGCCCCGGCCCCAGTGCGCCTACATGCCGGGCTCCTTTCACTTCTGGACAGACCCCGGCCACGTCACGGACGAGCCCACGCCCCCAGTGACGACCTCCACGTTGACGCCGACCGAGAAACCTGCGACCAGCACCCACAAGCCCAAGCCCAGCGGAAAGAGTGAGTAGCTCACCTGTTCGCTTGTGGGTGCAGTCCATGTATTACGTACCACCGCCCCACCGCCGTGTTCCGTCTGTTTGGTTATCTCCGGACCGGAATGCGTTGCCCGAGTATTATCTCCCCTCGAGAGCTGTGACGTCATTTGTGAACGTGGCGTGGAGTCCGAGGCTGAGTGGTTAATCGGTTACTCGTGACCGCAGCCTGCAGCATCCACATCAACGGCGGCCTCCCCTCCAAGGAGCCCCTCGTCCTCAAGGACGGCGTCAATGGCGGCGCGTTGGCCTTCCACGAGCCGGAGTCCGGCGATGCGGTGGTGCTGGCGGCCGGCGACCGGGTGCGCCTCGTGTGCCCCGGCAAGAACAACGGCTTCATCAACTTCAAGTCGTCGCAGGACTTGACGGTCGAGTGTGTCGAGGACGACGCGTTCCTGGTCAACGGTCAGTCCGTGCAGGTGCACCAGCTGGGCTGCAAGGCCGAGGCGCTCAATGCGGCGCGTAAGGTGGGCACGTGCGGCAACAACGGCCAGTTCACGCACATCCATATCGGCTTCGAGGTCGGCGACGACTTCGTCACGCAGATCGAGAACTGCTTCGACAGCCGCACCTTCGACGCCGTCTACTCGCGCACCGTCATCACCCCCGCCATCGCGGGCCACGAGTCGGGCGTGGAGCGCCCCAAGAACTTCCTGCCGACCTTCTACGAGAACCTCGAACCCAAAGCGCTGTACGTCCGCAAAAACCAGCGGTCCGCCGTCGCCCAGCTGCTGGGCTCCGCCGAACTCGCCAAGAAGTACGTCAGGGACGACGGCAACTACTACCTGGCCAGGGGCCACCTGTCAGCCAAGGCGGACCACATCCAGGGCCCGCAGCAGCGCGCCACCTTCTACTACATCAACGTTGCGCCGCAGTGGCAGACCTTCAACGGTGACAACTGGGAGAAGCTGGAGAGCAGCCTGCGCGACTGGATCGTGTCCAGCGGCCGCGCCGTCCAGGTGACCACGGGCACCTGGGGCACCGCCACCCTGCCCGACAAGAACGGCAAAGAGACGGAGCTGTACCTGCAGGCTGACAAGAAGTACATCCGCGTGCCCAAGTACTACTGGAAGGTCGTGTACGACCCGGCCACCAAGGAGGCGGCCGCCTTCGTGGGCATGAACAACCCGTACCACGAGACGGAGCCCGCCGACGTGCTGTGCAAGGACGTGTGCGCGCGCTACCCCTGGCTGTCGTGGAAGGCCTCGAAGCAGACGAGCGGCTACAGCTTCTGCTGCGATGTCAACGAGCTGAGGAAGGTCGTCACCACCATCCCCGCCGACTTCGACGTCCAGGGCCTGCTGTAAAGAGCATGCACGACATGACTGCTAGCGCCAGCGGAGGCTCCGCGGAGAGGAAAATCGCGCCAATCTAGTCTTCAGATGCATTCTGGCAATGAAATAAAACAGCAAATTTTTACCAGCGAGAATTTTTACATTTAATGTTTGAAGAGGCTTCCCCTTGCCAAACAAAGAATACCTTGAGCGCATAATCTCTGAAGTCAAAAAATGACAAATAATAAAGGGAAGGTTTGAATCGCACTCGGGTATTGCTTGAATGACAACCATAGAATGTTCAATAAATTACACAACAAGAGGCTTCTTGAATCTAAGTTTCAACGTAGTGGAAGATTGAGCTGTTACAGTCAGCTCAAGTCAGTCATATCTCCGCAACGGTGATTAATCAATCGAGTTGTATGCGACACAGATCTGCATTAGTACAAAAAACAGTAATGACCACAATAATGAGTCCCTCACTGTTATGACTATCCACACTTTACTCTGACTTTCTCTGTCCTCACAACTGCCTTTCATGGCTATCACAAGTCCAAATAAGTACACACAACACACAAAAGGAAGCAGCATAAAAATTATGTGACAACTAATATTTTTTTTCACAGCATTAAAAACAAGATAAGGCAGATTGATGCCTGGAGAGGGAGAAAACAAATTATTTACTGATTTAAATATAACCAAGTTCTTTCAATACAGATACATTCTTATAAATGATAAGACATACAAATTTTGTGCAGCACTACACATTAGAACTACATTGGTTCAACATGCTACATTTTGTGAAAGATTTGACTTACAGGAAGAACATAGATTTGTGTGTGGAAGACGCTCTAGATGGCAGAATACCACATCTCCTTAAGAAGACAATATATGAGAATACTGATGGAATGACAGCAGTCACTGTTTCTCACTAACTCAATAGTACATGCATAATTAGTAAGGATTGCAAAATGTCTCTAAATGAATTGAAATGAGTTGAATTTCTCTATCTTACAGTAGGAAATGAAATGTGACTGCAAGAGGAGAGATCAGATTATGTGTAACAGTTGGGTTGAATGATATGCCCAACCAAATCTCATACACTCTTCACTTCTGCTTCTTTGATTTTGTCTGGGTTGGCTTCTGACTTGAAGTCTCAGTTACCTCTTCATAATCCTCATACCTATAAAAAATATGAACAATGATAATTTTGAACAATATAATGATTAGGTAGATGGACTTGTTTCAACCTAAATACTTACGCAAATAGAGCCCTAATATCTCCTTTGATAAGAGCAACACCAACAGGTACAGAAATGCAAGCTGGTACAAGGTAAAGCAGGGCCGGTTGAGCATGCTTGAAGACATGCATCACAAAAATGGTAGCCAACAGACCCAGCAGGTATGCAATAAGTGTTGAGTAAAAGTAAGTTTTGGTGTTTCTATTTAAGCTGAAAAGAAAATATCAAAACATTATGCTATTTTTACCTCTAGTAAAGCCCTCATCAGTAGAAAACATTTTTTTAAAAACCTACCTATGGTCAAAACGCAAAAGAAGAGCAACAAAAATACCAGGGATAACAATGTCACCCAAGCCTAGCATGGCAAAGTTGCTTGCTGACAGTCCCTTCTCTAGAAGATCCTGAGGGAAGACCACTGGAAAACCAAAACAACTTGTGAGATTTTCAGTTCTAGGATCAGCATGATGAGGATAAGCTGTTATGGAATTTTCTACCCACACTTGATTGGTGCCTCAAATGAGCTGGCCACAGTAACCATGACATTTGTACCAAAGACCCAAAAAATGTCATACACAAAAAGTCCACAGAGCAGAATGCATCCAGTCACAATGTTGTTCAAATGAAGCATCTCCACCCCACTGATGGCAAAAGCAATGCCAAAGAGGTTGTTGGCAATCCAGTGCTAAAATATAGAAAGGAAAGGGGTGATAAATTATATTTAAACATTTAAAACATCGGAAAAGAATGGTAGCAATTTCTGAAGTGTGAGAAAAATAAAACGCTACCTTCTTCCACAGGTACCATGCTCCAAATATTGAACAGCAAATCAGAGACACAATGTCATGGGAAGAAAATTTGTAGTTGATAATGTCTTCCTCTTTATCACCACTTCCACTCTTAAAATGCAGGTGGAATGGTATATTAGGAATTGCTGCAGGTACTAGAGTATTTATCAGAGGGCTGTTATAGAAATGACAAGAAGATAAGTAACATTGTAGGAAATTACACATTTGAAAGTCCTGAGTGAAAATCACCTTGCTAAATGAGTGAGTGTAATAACACCCAATATAAAGAAGTAGCCAGTCAGCAATAAGTTGACATACTCCTTAGAGAAAACCTGAAACAGTAAAAATAAATAGCTTGGTAATACTTCACATATCATATCCAAGAGAGGGAAGAATTTAGGAAGAAAAGAGCTGAATAAAATTGAGATTTTCTACAACCATACAACCAATTACCTTGAAAAATATATACAATCCAAAAAGGGCTGCACTTGCGATCAGTGGGAAAAATGCTGCATCTTTCCTTGTCATAGTTTCAGGTTTAGTTCCCGATTCCTGTGAAAGAACAAGAGAATAAAAAAATAAAGTAAAATTTTTTGAGGAAATGTTAAAAAAGGAAATATATTTTAATTCCAAGCTACTGCCAAGTGAAAACACAAGCATATGTGCCAGATGCTGGAAAAATCAGCAGACTACATATCAGAGTAAATCTATTTATTAGAGATGCACAGTTAAAATGGTAGAGAGTAAAACCATACAACCTGTAAAAGACAAAAACCCATGGTCTACTATACTCATACACAACGCAAGTACAGCAATTCATTTGCTATCTACCTACAGTTGACATCATAAAACCTAACCTGGCATATGGTAGCTACAAACAAATGTACCTTGCCACCTATCACACGGGTCAGCATCCATTTTTTGAAATCAAACTGTCCCAAGACAGCGTCAATGCCACGTTAGCCGAAAAAGGTTGCGCGATTCAAAAACAGGAAAATCTAGGGTGGCGTATACGTGTCCGGAGCCAGTTGGACTCACCATCCTTACCATCTGCACTTTGCGGTACCGGACCGACCGCAAGGAACCGAAGAAAATGGGCAGCACCGCCATCAGCAGCAGGCTCGTGTAAGCCATCGCCATCCCCTCCGGGGTGGCCGGCGTTTTCCGGGTGCCATTTACAGGGGCATCAGTCAAAAACTCCTTCACTTGAGACACAACTCCTTCCACAACGTCAGCCATGTTGTTGTGTACTGTCCCGCAGCAGACAGCAGAAGACCTGAACCGGAGGCCGTGTTGCCGCGTCAGCGTACAGGGACGGTCGGGACCGATCGGGACCTGGAAAGGGAGGGCGGAGGGGCGGATGGGGTAGGTGGAGGGGGAAGGTAGGGGCGCTCATGTCGCTCATGATCGGGGTCCACCGCTAAATTTCTCTTACCGGATGGAGATCACCTGGATAAGAGAAGAGAGGGAGAGGGGAGAGGCGGGAGACGGGGATAGTAGCGGGGAGCCTCCACCTCCTTTTCCCTTTTCCCCTCTCCCTTTCCCCCACCTCCTGTTAGCACTGCCGGCCTACATTCACATTCGCTTCTGCTTCTGCTAGGATGTGCACTTGAAATCAATAAATCAATCGGGGTGACCAATCACTTCTAATTCTCAGCCCCTGTTCTCTGTGCCGGCTCAAACACGGACGGCACAGGAAGGCACGATGGCTGAATCCAGCGCACTGGTGGAAGCCGAGGAGCTGGGAAAATTCGTGGTTGGATCGCGAAACAGTAAGGTACTGGAGACTTGAGCTCGTCTGTACCATACCTGTCTGAAGGTTACGGCTGCCACGTGTGTTTTCGTTTTTATTTATGGTTTTTCGATGTTTCTGTTTACCACAGCTCGCCCTGGTGCAGACGAACCATGTCATTCAGCTCCTGGAAAAAAATTACCCCGACAAAAAGTTTGATTTGGGTATGGATCATTTAATAAACACAAACTACTTAATTTGTGGTGTATATTGTTTCGGTTTACCACAATTTATTTGGATGATGAATGACAATGACATTTTTACCTTTTAGTTTCCATGTCCACTATTGGAGATAAGATTTTAGATAAAGCTTTACCCAAAATTGGCGAAAAGAGTCTCTTCACGAAAGAACTTGAAATTGCCTTGGAGGAGAGAACGATTCACCTTGTTGTGCATTCTTTGAAAGACCTTCCTACAACTCTGCCTGATGGACTTGTTATAGGAGCTGTATTGGAGTAAGTTTGACTGTGTTCCCTTCATTTCGTTTGCAAGTTATTTCTCTTGCTGAGACCTCATACCAGTGAGTTCAAATCCTGGATACTCTTTGCTATATCACTAAAACTTAATTATATTTGCAGGCGGGAGGATCCTAGGGATGCCCTTGTTTTACGGAAAGATATTGAAGTGGAGGGTATGGGTGCTCTACCAGCCAATAGTGCCATAGGTAATACATTTTACAACTCCTACATTTATTACTTACGCACTTGCACACCAGAGAGACAGACATTTTAATTTTCTCTTGCGTATGTAGGAACCAGCTCCCTCAGGCGGAGAGCCCAGCTCCTTTCTAAATACCAGCATTTAAGTATTGAAAATATACGTGGTAATCTAAATACACGCCTTCGCAAGTTGGATGAAGACAATTTGTATTCAGGCATCATTCTTGCAATGGCAGGGTTGAAGCGAATGGGTTGGGATTCAAGAATTTCAAAGGTAATAACAAATATGAATGCTTATAGTTTAACATCTTTAGGTTGAAGAAAATAAATCAGTCTTAACATTTCTCTCTTCCAGGTTCTTCCAGGTTCAGAAATGATGTATGCTGTAGGCCAGGGCGCCTTGGCTGTAGAATGCGTAGAGGAGGACGTTAAAACTTTGCAACTCCTTCTACCTTTGCATCACAAGGAAACAGCACTCCAGGTTGTAGCCGAACGAAGCTTTCTATGCTCTTTAGGGGGAGGATGTTCAGCTCCAGTTGGGGTAGAATCCAAAATATGCGATGATGGTAAAACTCTTGAACTAGAGGGCGGTGTATGGAGTTTGAATGGAGAAAAGACATTAAGGAAAAAATTAATGTGTTATTTAGAAAATAATACGTTAAATGAACCACCAAAGTAAGTTCCAATCACCACTTTTTTTCCACTTTTTTCCATCTCAGAAATTCTAAAACTACCTATATTATGTGCTGCTCCATTTAACAGGAAGAAAATTGCACATTCTGAACATGCTGTGTTTTGTGGTATTGTAAGTCCTCCCTGTGACACGGAACAATACAAAGCAGCATACCAACTGGGGAAGGATTTAGCACAGGCTCTAGTTAAAGAAGGAGCTTCATCTATAATGGAAGAGGCCAGGAAAGCTAACGAGTCGTCTTGATGATAGATTTCTAGTTTGTAACAATGGTCTTTGTTACGACAGTTGTTATAGAATCTCATTATTTGTGCTTGTCTGTTTTTTGTTTTAGGAAATGATTTTAGAACTCTCTTTTCTTGTGCTCTGGTATTATACCAGCAGCGTTTTGAACACTTTACATGACAGTTTACAGCTGAGGTCCCTTCATTTTATTTTTTCAGGATGAACTGTGATAAAATGCTCAATCAGTGTTATGAACCTTTTGACAATCAATGATGTTATGGGTATATATTCTGGTGTTTCTTGTATGTTTGTGTATTGGGAGACAAAAGTGATAAGCTCAGCTGCCGACAACCCAGCTGCCAGAACTATGAGAAACTGTCTTTGGGAGTATTTGACAGTGACAATTTATTTTAAGATATTTTCATGGTTACCCTTAAAGACTTTGTCTGTGCCAGGTAATTTAACTAGTAAGTCTCCTTATTGCTCCTTTGCAATTTCATATTTTCATTTGCATGAATCAAGCTGTCATCAAAATCAATCAATGTATTTCTTCCCTCCATGCTACTTGAGACAATTTATATAAGGCTTCCATATTTCATGTGAATCTGCAACTTTGGTTTTGAGGAGTTTTTACGTCTTATTTTGGGTATGAGTGTTTATGAAGTGGAGAGGTTAAAAATTAAGCATTACTTATTGTTAAACAATTTTTATTTCCCTTTTGGGAAATTGTTGACTGTTGATGGTAAGACTACTTACTGTTAAAGTGAAAATAAATTTTATTTTCTACTTGTTACTATAAAAACTGAGGAACTCAGTCTACTATGCTTCACTTTTAATTCCTTGCATCAACACAATCTGGCTTCAGAAAATACACAAATGCTATGAGCGTCTACATTGCTTGCTGTGCTTCCAAAATGAACTCTTGCCTACACTGCTCAGGATGTGTTCTTTCATTAACTCACATGAAATTTATCTGTAAACGCACCTCTGTAATGAACTCTGTTCAGAGGAGCGATACATTTTTCTGAGCAGCAGAAACGTCAGTTGACCTGCACATTTTTCTCAAAATGGAAACTATGGAAAAATGTTAATTGCATATTCGAGTTTACAAAATAAAATTCAAAAATATTGCATTATTTCACTTAAAATTTGCCTATGTACACAACAACAAACAACCAGAAAATCTCTGGTAAATACAGTATTAGAAACCAAAGAAAAGCACTGGCTTTATTGTGTAAGCCCCTCACTACTGTTTTTACTACACTTTGACAGAAATTCAGCACTCAGTGAGGATACTTAAGTTGAGAAACATGTGGAATGACAAGAGGTTCCAAATGCATCCTAATTATTAGTACCGTCAGAAGTACACACACACATACATACACTAACATGCAAATACAGAGCTAAATGTGTAACATCAAATTTGAAATGCAAACAAAAATTTTTCACCACAGGGCAGCCACAATAAAATTTAAAAAATTAGTTTAGTTTTACAGAAATTAAGAAGCCAGACCCTGCACCAACATTACATGTACAAGAGAGCGGCAACTCATGAAACGGTAAAGAGGAATATTTAAATAGATGCAATATATTAACTGTGTGTATTATCCCTCACCATATTCACTGAACTAATTTGAGCAAGGCAAGGTCCACATAACATTGAATTGAAATCAGTTCAAATACAAACATAAATCACCATTCACCACATCAGCAATTGTCAACAGTGGAAAGGAGTAAATCAGTTCAAATGAATCTTAAGCAGTTTTTAGCTTGTCTACTGCTGATGTGCTCAAAAAGTGATTTTAAGTAGTTAGGTGCTTCAGATACTGTATGAACGTTAGCAACTACTTTTCACAGATATATTTCTAGCTTCATTGGATTATGCTTGCGACACAAGCTCAAAATGGTACAACAGAGTTGCAAAAAAAAAAAAAAAAAAGCAGAGGATATATGAAAAAAAATTTATTATTAAAAAAAAAAAAAAAAAAAGCAGGGAGATATATATATGTTACGGTTAATGTGCGGATATGATATATGAAAAAAAATTTATTATTAAGAAAGTAACTGACAAATAAATTCTAGGGTCAAAGGTAACTAAGGGTGGAAGGACAAATGATGAGGGAAAATAGGATCATATTAAGTGTGGCAGTACTTCAAGACACTGTTAACAATCATATAGATATATATATATAGTACACAAACATGAGAATTTGTCAACATCTTTTGGGCAGCACTTATTTTCTGATAGACATGAAATAAGAACTCAGAACTGATGCGTATGAACTTTTGAAGTACAATACTAGTCTGTGCTTAACACTTGCCCTTTCACCAAGAAAAGGAACTTGCAAACTACTGTTATGGTCACTACGAATCAAACTCATTCAACATCGTCATCTTCCATCTTCCCCATTTCTTGACTCATTAATCGCTGGAAAACAGAACAAAACAGAGAGCATGTATTCTGTTCAGAAACTTCCATAAAAAGCATGAAACTAAGGAGCATTAAAAGGATGGGAAAATTCCTTAAGGAATTACTAACCTGGCCAAAAGTGGGAAGTCTTTGGAGCAGCAGATGGAAAACTTGTGGGGGAAGTGTCTGCTGGAGGACCTGTAGCAGCTGCTGAGGCTGGCCACATACTGATACAGCATTGCCCAAGTGTTCTACTCCTTCTTCTAAGTCACCACTTGCAAGCAATGTCTCTCCAAGTTGAATCTAAAGTGAAAGAATAATCATTTTGTAAAAATGTGCTATTTGACAATGGATGGAAATTTTAAGAAGTTGTTCAAACCAAGTCCGGCTTACCTCCTGCATGAAGAATCTCTGGACAGCTTCATGGTCTTTAAGATTGGGAAGCCTTGATGATCCTGTTCGCTTGCTTGCCTCCTTCTTGGCTTTACGACCTAAACACAAAAACAAATGAAATAGAAGGGGTAAATAACTCCCAACTGAGAGTGGATTTAGACTGTAAAGCCGTTAAGGCCAACGCATCTCAGATTTTTACGATTCCGGTTTGGTTTTGTTGACAAAATCAGCAGAATCAAGGAAGCGTTGGCCTTCACGGCGTCACAGTGTAATTCCACCCTGACACTGTCGAAACAAGTAAAGGGTAAAAATTCCTATTACAAGGAATGGATACAATTATCAGATAAAACAAACAAGTAAACAGCAATCCCTAAATAGTTTCTGTTTAACCAGTTACCATATACAAGCCTAAGAAGAAAAGTAAAACAAAATCAGTTTCTTTCGGCTTAACACTGTGCATAAAAATTAAGAAGGAAACGAGAACATAGGGAAGAAATCTGACGACTCCAGATTAGATATCCTCCAGGAGGGACAAGGTTCATTTCTGGCTAATCAAAAGCATGCTCCTTCAATCCTAGGTAACCATGCACTAAGAAATGTTAAGTTCAAGGGACACGCCGAACAACATACGCCACAGTGTTGATTACTGATCCAAGGAAAAGAAAAACCGCACGAATATGTAGGACCTAGCAGAGATTTTGACCAAATACCATTTATATGAATAATTTTCAGCCGAAAGAGAGGTTATGAATCAACTCACGCTCGCGCAGCTTCTTCTTGAAATTAGGATCACTTCTTCTTTGACGGTCGAAATAGAGACAATACCCCAAAAACAAGGTTCCGCAAACTCCTGCAGCGATGCCCAACGCAGCCTTCGACACCGTCGTCATGATATTTCAGTAAATTTTGAAACTGTAAGGAAAACTGTATAAACTAGGAGACATATTGATCCCAAAAGGGGGCATGTTCCACAACTCGTGATGGCGGCTCTGGTGAAGCAGAACATGAGAAGAAAGACGGAAAAGGGGCGGGGGGTCGTTTCTCGCCCAAACCCCAAACCTAGCCCAAACGCCCAAACCTACCAAAATCAAAACGTCGATCTATTTTAAAAATCGAAGGGAAAATTGGAAACCGGTTTAAATTTTAAAACACCAAAGTTTGACTTTGTGCCTCGGAATACTGTTCAATTACGACACAACAAGAAAAAAAAATGGGGAAAGGGAAAGGGAATCTCAATCTACTGTCACAACACTTAACCGGTCCCGGTCGCAGACTAAGCAGAAGGCAACAAGCAAGCACCTAAGGCAGACGGGTACAGGCGTCTGGAATTGTCACACAGTTCTTCCATTCTTTCGAAATCAGGTAAGGATTAAACCTGTGTGGTGGATAGTTGTGGGAATGGATCGCAAGCAGCTACTTTATGATAATGAAAAGTAATCTTCATGGTAGTTTAGGCTGTCATGTTGTAAATCGAGGTGATTTTACAGTAACACATTTCTCATGCGCAGTTTGAAAGATGCACCAAATGTGTCCTTCCTGTTCATTTGCACTGTTTCATGCTACTGTTGCTCATGTCATAGAATTGTGTTGGATTCAGTTCCAAGAGCCATGTGTGCTCTGAGAATCTTGCTACGTTCTCGGCCTCAAAGGGCTCTGTTACCCAAACTCTTTGCCCACTCATCTGTGCTTGCTTTTTTGCACAAGCAGATCTGCAACAACCCTCTTGCTGGTCAATATTTTGCCACCATGGCATTTGCTGATGAAAAAGGTACGTAGTGTCAGTTTGAAATGTTGCCATTTGACAAGCTATTGTGAAGTCAAATAAATGCACATATCCTTCGTCTGTCAATTTGTGTTGCAGAGAAGTACCTTGCCATGCAATTGGATGAGAAGCGAACGGTCTATAAATGTAGCGGAGGATATTGCACCTTAGGAGATGTTAAGACATGGCCTTCCTACTTTCATAGCAATGAAGAGCGCCTAGTTCAGCAATGTGAGACCAAATGCCGCAGTGGTTAATTATTTATTGATTACCTGTATTTCCATGATGTAATATCACTGAAAATCCTACTTTTTCTTATAGATAAGGACTCCAAAGAGAAAATTGGTGTGGGAAAGTATGATGAGAGACCAGAATTGGCAGATAAAATATCTCTGTGGAAAGGAGACATAACAACTCTTGAAATCGATGCTATTGTGAATGCAGCCAATAGTTCTCTCCTTGGAGGTGGAGGCGGTGTGTACTGTGTTGTGTTCACTGGTTTTACTGGTGTTATCAATAACTGCCTCTCTCATTTGTTTTTATTTTTTATTTTTTTCTAGTTGATGGAGCTATTCACCGAGCAGCTGGAGGCTGCTTGAAAACTGAATGCAGTACTCTCAACGGATGTAAAGTTGGAGAGGCAAAAATAACAGGAGGATATATGTTACCTGCCAAATGTGTGTTTGAAGACACTGGATCTTGCCTCTGGTTTCATATATTTCAGCTGTACAGTCACTTTTTATACCTTTGATTTTCTTATTGGCAGATGTCATTCACACCGTTGGACCACAGGGGGAAGAACCAGCTGCTCTGCAAGGATGTTATAATTCTTGCTTGAACCTTCTAAAGAATCAGAAGTTGAAGTCGATTGTAAGTTTTTCACCCAGCATTTCAAATTATAGGAGTGTAATATGGCTCACCTTATTTTTATGTGTATCCCTAGGCATTTCCATGCATCTCCACCGGTATTTATGGCAAGTATTTTATATGCTGCATCAAGTTATTTTCTGATGTGCACCCTCTAATTTCTCAAACTAGGCTGCCTTCAGTATTTTAAATTAGTTTTTCTCCTCCTACTATAGGCTATCCTCAAGAAGCAGCTGCCAAAGTTGCATTGAAGACAGTTCGCACTTTCATGGAACATAATCATGAAGAAGTATGTGTTAATTTATTGAATTTGTTTTAAATTCGGATTTATATATTTTTGTAGATTTATGGAGAAACTTATTTTATTTTACAGGTGGACCGAATCATATTTTGCTTGTTCTTGCCTACTGATGTTGCAATTTATGAAAACCTACTTCAAGTCTTCTTTCCAACATCCTAGACCCGGAGGGAATCAAATTGAATTATTCATAATCTTCACAACTAATAGTTTTCAAATTTTATTAAAGGTTCTTGAATATGTCCTCTTGACTGTACAGTAAATTGGTGCCTGTAAGGGCCCTGAGGTGCCCTGTTTTAATGTGTATGTTCTTTAATTTTCCCTGTAGAATAGCTGAATATGAACTTTGTTTCTCAGCATATTAATAAAGAACAGCTCTGAACTTTTCTTGACTTAATTTATTTTTCATACATGACATCTCTGACATACAAAACACTCATCTGTCTGGCGAAGATATGACAGGAAAACATTTCTGTGAAGGTAAAACAATTAATTCTTTCTCTTTCCATCAGTTAACCACGGTTTACCACCCTCTCCACAAGGAAATTAAAAATGGTAGGGAGCAGAATGATGCTCGTACAATATCTACACAAGTCTGAATGGCATTGTCTGGTGCAAAATGAAAGATTGCTTACCAAAAAAAAAAAAAAAAAAAACAAGTGGGAGGCGTACACACCCGCACATGGGGATTCTCACAATGTGGGGGCGGGCGTCGGAGGGGAGGTGGGGAGGAGCAACACAAAGAGGAAAAGAGAAAAGGCACAGACACCTGGGTTTTAATAACTGTCAGCATTGTTACGTCTGGCGGAAGCGGACAGCGGCTACGGCTGCCGTTGGGGGACACCGACAACCGACACCGGCCTGTGTGTGTTCTCACGACCGATCTCCAATCTCAATCCCTGCGATACCCCCGTGCCAGAGCGCTCAGCGGCTGCCGAAGCACGGGGTATCGTCAGGAACGACGTGGTGTTTGCTCGTGGGCCGCAGCTACGGGGGTTGTGAACGGTCGGTCCCGTGCCCATACCGCCTCGTGTTGGACGGGGAGGAGGCAGAAAAGCCACCAACGCCTCGCCTTAAGTTTTCAATGCAAACACAAGGAATGACACCCCCCCCCCCCCCCCCCCGGCCGCGCCGCGCCCCGCCGGCTGGCCAGCGATAATTATTTTAATTACTCGCATTCCCGACAGTTTCGGAAAAGATGCGCAAAGGGCTGGTCTGGCTGCGTCTGCGTCCGCCTGTCCGCTGCGTGCCTGTGCTCTCCGGACGAAGCCACCGGATCGGGGCCGAGCCGTTATTAACAAATTCTCACACTTTTCGTCTGATTATTTTTCCGGCCTCCTCCCACCTCCCCCTCCCTTTTCCCGCCCGACGCACGGCAAAGGGGATTCCAGCGGCGGGGTCGCGGGAGAAGGCGCATCCGCAGAGCCGAGATGTATGTTCCTCGCGAGATAGGAGAGGGAAAGGGAATGCCCAAGTCCGAGACGCGGTCAAAGCGGCGTAGAGCGAGGGCGTGATGAGATGAACCCGGCCTAGCCTGCTGCTGCTGCTGGCGTCTGCTGATGGACCAGAGCCCTTCCTCATCTCGTGACACACACACTCTCTCTCTCTCTCTCACACACACACACACACAAACACACACTCACCGCCCTTTCGCCCTCGGGGGGATCGGGCCGTGCCTCTGTCGATGAGGAACACGCAGTAAAGCGTTTATGGCTCCTCAATTCTCCACTCCACACGGTCGTTGGAGCTCGGCCGCACTGCCCTCCCCCTCCCCTCCTATTCCCCCCCCCCCCCATCCCCATTTCCCCCGATGCATGCAATGCCCTTCTAACAGACAAAACTTTGCAATATTTTTTTGCGCGCGCGAAGGGGTGGGGGGGTGGGGGGCTTCCATGTATCCATCTCGTTGTGGTTGGGGGGGGGGGGGGGGGAATGCATCAGGCAGCCTGCCAGTGTGCGGCATGGGCTGCATCGGAACGAATCCCGGTGAAAGGGTGAAGGTAGCGTGGACATCACGCACACAAAGATAAAGCCGGTATTTGAACCCGGCAGACTTGGCGTCGGGGACCTAATCGGATCCTGCTGCAGTCTCGGCAGCAGTCGTCGGCACAACAGACACGGGCGGGGGTGGGGGTTGGGGTAGGGGCAGGGAATTAAAGGCCCGTATTATTACCGGTGAGATTCGCTAAGTTACCGTAACTTACGGTAATATTACCCGACCTTTAAAAATGTGGTATTTTTCGGTAATATTCAGATTTTCAAACTCTGAAAATTAGCTGCATTTGGTGTAAAAAAAAAACGGCAAAAATGGGGGGTCCTACCTCGTCCCAGACTTCCGTCCGGAACCGTTCCTGCTTAACTTCGGTGTTCGGATGGGAACCGGTGTACCAGGAGTTGACCGCCGCTAAGACACAGGCACGACGCAGCCACCTTGGTAGGCAGGCTTCCGCAACGGCCAACATCGCCCCTTCCGCTGACTAGATTTCAGGAGTCAACCCCCTTCGACCAGCCAGTTGGTCTGTGGCCGTGAGGCCACTCCCTCGCGGATTGAGAGGGAGGTAGGATGCCCAGATCGTACACGGCCGAAGCCGATTGTACTCTACTCTTCTACGCCATGTATCCAAGTAGGTGTTGCCCGAATACTCCAGATTCCGAGGCCTTACGCTTGAAAAATGTAGAAGGCCGAACCCTAGGCCTCTACATTTAACTTCTGCCGAGTCTTGGCAAGCACCATTCCCCTGCTCGGGCGTCGAACCACTGTTCCTCAGCAGTGTATTCAACCTCCGGGGAATGTCCGCGGCCCAACGTCCGCGGTCACTCAGACAACACACTTTGAACACGTTCTTTTAGTATATTTTACCCACCATCCTCGGTCGGCAGACTTCAGAAAAAGTTTCGTCCCGGCAAAGAGTTGAACCCCGAAACTTGTGGTCACCGACCAGTCCGCTAGCCCACTACGCTACGGAGCTCCGATGGACAGCAGCGCGCTCTTGGTGCTTACTGTGGTCCCGCAGAGAGCAGAACCGATGGGATGACTACTGTTATGTGGAAAAACATACTAAAGCGTTCTATTTTTTACAAATACCCGCTGTAAATAAATCTTTCTCATTTTTACCAAAAATACCCGTAACTTACCTATCTTTCCGTAACTTACCGTAAGGTTGAATCTTACTGGTATTTTTAAATCCCTAGGTAGGGGTGGGGGAACTTCCCTGCCCGCCGCCCACCACCATTAGTCACTCCGTGATTTCGTGTGTTCCGGTCGCGGGTTCGAATACCGGCCCAGATTAGGTTCCTCTCTCTCTCTCTCTCTCTCTCTCTCTCTCTCTCTCTCTCTCTCTCTCTCTCTCTCTCTCTCTCTCTCTCTCTCTCTCTCTCTCTCTCTCTCTCTCTCTCTCTCGACCCGACCCAACTTATACTACCACGTGGTTTGTCCGGGCAGCCGGACAATCGCTGCGCGCGCACGATGAACCGGCTCCAGAACCAGCCCGGAGCCCGCTCCCCCGTTGTAGTAAGGGACGAGAATGTTGCGCCTGGGGATTGGGGAGCCGTAAAGGAGACCATCTCCGCACGCTGTTTGGGGCACGCACGCGCGCACGCACGCGCGCACGCACGCACGCACGCGCGGTAAAGCCGCCTTCTCCCTCCCTCCTCCCCGTCTTCGTAGAGACCCTCAGTAAGGTAGGCGACTCAGTTCTCCTGCAGACACGCGGCGGTCAGCGTCCACGGCGGCTCTACGTGCAGGCAGCAGGCAGCTCCCGCCTAGGCCCACCGCCACCGCCCCTGGGCCGATACAGCTCCAGTTCCATCCCCGGCCCGGCCCGGCCCAGACCTCGTCGATCTTTTTCGCTTCCGAGCGGACCGGTCAGTCCGAGTCCAGGCGGGGCGGGGCGAGGCGGGGCGGGGCGGGGCGCGTCCTGGTCCCCGCACCACCACGTCCCTGCCGTGTTGCAGGCCGCGGCGGTGCTGGCGGGGCCACAGGGGGCCACAGGGGGGACATTAACCGCTTCCGAAGGCCTCTGGCCGCCGCACCAAGGGGGTGAGAGCGGAGTGGCTTACGGTTTGGAGAATTTGACGAAAACTACAGCCTCGCGCCGGTGCGTAGGAAACGATGTGGAAACAAAAATGTGACACGAGACGAAGGGGCATTGGGGGGAAAGCGGAGACAAATGGCCGCAGGCCAGCCCATCTCTGTCCAGCCGGCTGGCTAGCTGGCTAACGCGCCTCGTGGGGACGTCCGGTATACAAATGAATCCCCAAACGGAGACGGCGGCAGAAACCACGGCCGCAGCGCGCACACGCACACGCGCACGCGCTACAAGGACAAGTCGTGCGCAAAGCTCGCCCTGACGTGTGTCATATGAGCGGAGGTGCGGGACTGGCGGAGGGGCCTCTGATGGCCGCCGCGGTGACCACGTGGGCACGGAGCTCACAGCACACAGCGCCGCCGCCGCCGCCGCCGCCGCCGCCGCCGCCGCCGCCGCCGCCGCCGCCGCCGCCGCCGCCGCCGCCGCCGCCGCCGCCGCCGCCGCCGCCGCCGCCGCCGCCGCTGCCGCCGCTGCCGCCGCTGCCGCCGCTGCCGCCGCTGCCGCCGCTGCCGCCGCTGCCGCCGCTGCCGCCGCTGCCGCCGCTGGCCGCCGTGCTGTGGCGCTGTACCACCAAATGCCGGCTCTTTTATCTTCATGAAAGTGGCCGGTGATGTATCTGCGCGGGCCCTTTCCATCCGCTTGGGGGGCTAGGCCAGGCTAGGCCCCGGTCCGGACTCCGGGCTCCGGGGCTCCGGTTGTCCGGCGGGGCGGAGTAGGAGCCGCAGTGGCCCCCGACGGCTGGGCTCCCTCCCCGGGGACCTGGGGGACCCCCCGCGGCCCGCGTGTGCTTTGTCACCCGCTGCCCCGCCCCGAGGTCAGCCCGGCCACGTATCACCAGGTCCCCGGCGGGCTAAGCTCACGTATCAATACTCATCATCCCTGCTCCGTGCCGCCGGAGCCGTAGCCGGCCGGGTCACCGCCGTGGAGGTAGGCAACACGGCGGCTCGCATGTCGTGCGCACCCAGCCGTTGCCTACCTGCCGGGCGCTGAGCGGACCAAGACCAGCGCCCGCCGTCCTGTCTTCTTCATTTAGCGTCAGCCGCGCTGTCGTCTGTCTTCCTCGCACAGGGGCACAGACGGTGCAGTGCCTCTCCAATACGCGCGCGGATCTCGGTTCGAGCGGAGCCGAGCCGAGCCGAGTCAGGCAGAGCCGAGCCGGGGCGCGAGACGGCTGCGGAATGGGTTTCGCAGGCGATCGCGGCACTTTAGGAAATGAGGGAGAGATTTAATGTGTTGTGCATTTCATTGCGATCGATTGGACGTCTTCCTGGCTGCCGCCCCTCTCCCTCTCTCTCCCTCTCTCTTTCTCTTTTCTCCCTCTTTCTGTGTCCTCCCATTAACATTATTGCCAGCAGTGCCGAGAGCGAGTGAGAGCGAGATAGCAGGGAGGGGGCCGGGATCCGCCCCTGACGGGGCACACCCAGCTCACACCCGGCCCTGCGTGTGACCATACGGGACCACATACAAGTGCTCCTCCTTCGGCGCTGTTACGTCGATCTGTCTTGAGTTTCTTTTTCCGGAGAAGAAAAAAGGGGGAGGGGGCTGAGAGGATAACCGCTGTAATGTATAGGAGCCTGTTTTCCTCGCTCCGACTGCAGCGATCACAGTGAGCCCCCCCCCCCCCCCCCGATTTCCGAACACACCCGAGTCCATCGCGCAAGTGCTAAGATTCGACCGGTTGGCGTATTCCTACCCGAGTCCGCTCGCGGGTACTCAGAGGTGCTGCGCTGTCGGCTGCTCCACACCGCTATGTGTGTTTCCGGGAGAGGGGTGGGGAGGGGGAGGGGAGGCGACCCCCCGCCGGCCTCGCGCCGCTGATAATCAGGATCACAGCCTCCCTCCACTGCCTTGTCTTCCGCAAGAGTACGCCGCTGTCGCCGCCAATGTATCCCTCCCCTCCCCCTCCCCTCCCCCTCCCTCTTCCCGCGCCCCGCCACGCCACGCCACCGACAATTTACAACGGGGGAAAGGGAAAAGGAAAGGAAGAGCAAGAAAGGAGTGCATTAGCCCGCTCGACAGACCGCAGCGAGGGACAGGGAAGGGCACACGGCGCGCGGCAGGGCACGGTAGGGCGCGGCAGGGCGCGGCAGGGCACGGCAGGGCGCGGCAGGGCACGGCAGGGCACGGCAGGGCACGGCAGGGCACGGCAGGGCACGGCAGGGCACGGCAGGGCACGGCAGGGCACGGCAGGGCGCGGTCAGGCACGGCGCGCCACTCAGCGGAATGACTCGCAAATGGGTTGTCGGTGTCCTGTGACGCCACGCCACGCCCCGGCCAGCCCCGGCCCGTGAGGGGAGGTGAGAAGGGGAGGAGGGGAGGGGCCTGGGAAGCGGCCGTGCGCTCCGGTGTGGCCCCCGGCCCGGCGGGCCCTCGACTCGAGCCTGTCGGTCCGTCCGCCTGCTGGGCTCCGCTGTCCGCTCGCCCGATACATCATCATTACGACTAAATGATGGCAGGGCTCTGTTTAAAGTCCCACGACGACCCGACGCCGCCGGTCCGCCAGCGCGAGGCCAGGCTCCGGGTCCTCCGGGTCCTCCGGGTCCTCCGGGTCCTCCGGGTCCTCCGGGTCCCCCTCAGGGCGCCAACGACCCGGAGGGCCCGGAGGAGGACACCACCTCCTCGCTCAGAGCGGGAAGAGCCCGAGAGGGGTACATCACGCGGCACAGTCACTGTGCACCTATCCAAACAGTCTCATGTTCAGTCAGTTCCGGTCCATTCCCAATCATGCCAGTCACCAGTCACGAAAATATTTCCGAAAAAAAAAACAAATTCTGAGAGGAAAAAGCCAGTTGGCATGTTTGACTGCTGGTGACAAAACTTATGTCGTCCCGGCTTCCGCCAGGACCCCTGCTGTCTTCAACTTCGGCGATCTTACGGGAACCGGTGCTTTATGGCTGCGAGTCGGCCCCGGGACACTGCTCCAGAACCCGCTACCCGGCACATAGCCGGATGGATCTCCCGGCAAGCCCTGCCCTAGCCCGCGCCACAGCACGGGAAAAAAATGGTGAAAAATAATAAAGAAGGGTAGAGTTCCAATACCTTACTGCCAATTTTTCGAGCGGGCACGCCGCAGTGGGAAAGTCCCTGCGCAGCCGGATTTGAACCCATTCCTTCCCTGCTCCTGCCCCTCGGCGGTATCAGGGGACGTGTCCTCGTTTAAACTGCGCTCCAGCCCCTCCGGACTGAAAAAAAATTTGCAGTTTCCTTAATTTGTGTCCCCCCCCCCCCTCTGTTCGCCCTCTCTGGACATGGCAAACGGTACCAACGGTACGGTGATGAGAAGATACTTTGCTTTATGACGGGAGGCTTGTTACGTTGGCAGCACTGATGAAGTATCCAGGGACACGTCGGATTACCATAATGCCGGATGAGACAGCCAGTGCTTAAAGCGCGCTGGTCTGGAGTAGTCCGGCCCAGCATGGCGCCGTGGTGTGGTGTGACGCGGCGGCTTCGTCAAAGTCGCAATAATTTCGCTTTTCCTATTTGAAGTTTGAAAGCGACAATTTTCTCCCGAGCTGAGCAAGTCTGCTTAGTCTTGGCGCGAGAAATTGTCGTTTGCGACGGCAGCGGCGGCCGCTAAGCTCAGAGTCGTCCTGTCTCCCTCGGGGGATCAGCTGATCGGGCGAAAACAAATGACCGTGCGTGCAGAGGGAGGGGGAGAGTGAGACAGAGAGAGAGAGAGAGAGAGAGAGAGAGAGAGAGAGGGGGGGGGGAGACAGACAGAGCAAGAGAGCTAAACCGTAGTGCGTGCCTGGTGTCCGCAATGCCAAGACTCAACATTATGCACGAGGGGGGACCAACGCACCGACACCGACACGCTTCAACTTTTACATGAGCTGTGGTAGCAGAATGGACAGCATGCATGTTTTCCGTGCTAAAATCCAACGTTCAAATCCTGGGGGTAAACCGCCCTTTTTCTGTTTCTTTTTTTTTTTGGGTGTACCATGAAGTTACGTGAAGGTCTCACGTCTTCCTCCATGACCGGAAAACTTTAAAAAAAAGTGCAGACGGTATTTTTTTGGGGACAGATTTTGTAACATGCTCTCAGCGGTGTCCATCATGTAGACTGATGAGCGTAAAGTGGGGTGGGTATGGAATTCGGGACAGGCCTGTGCGCCGGTGACTGATGGTCATTTTTTGTACTTTCAAATATTTTTTTGTTGTGCGTAGGAAGAAGAGTGATGCTCGACCCGTACACAACTTACCTGAGAGGCTCAAATTTTTACCTCCGGTTACACAAGGCCGTGAGCCTCCACGCGATTGAGTTGAGGGATGCATATTTTTATTGAAAATTTTTGACATTTTAATTTATTACACACGCCCTTTATTCGGTCAACGAGGGCGAACGTGCTAGAATGTTATTTTTCGTCGGCCAGACTAGACGGGCCACGTCTGGGCTCTCGGCGGGCAGAGTGGTGTGTTAGAGGAACCACAGATGTGGCCTAGCAACGACAGTTGTTGAAGTATGGCTGCGGCGGAGGTGACAGCACAGAGGCTGGTGCCGCCGGCCCGCCCGGGCCGCTGCTGGTGGCGTTCGGTTTATGCTCCGTGTTTTATGAGCGATGTAACAGCCTGCAGCACATTTCCATGCAACTCCTGCATTCCGCGCCTCATGTTGCGTGGCGGCGCCCGCAGCCAGCGCAGCAGGCCCAGGCGTCGTGTCGTCGTCGGACACAACTGGTTCGGTCACAATCGGGGTCAGATGCCAACTGCAAGGCGCACGCCATGCAGCGGCTGTGTACTGCAGTTATATTATTCAGACAGGCTGTGAAGCCTTGGAAACACTTCAATAATGCACCGAGCGCCGCACCGCATCCAGACACAGCCGCGCCCCGAAACTCTCGAGATGTAGTCAAAAGCGAACCGACCTCCCGACCTGCAGGTGAGGATATCAAAGAAAAAGATAACAGTAACAACCGCCGCAACGGGTATTCGAACCCGGGCAGCGGCCCACTCGCTACGATTTATCTCCTCCGGGAACGCTAGGATGACGACATCTCCATATCGCTAATGCGTCCTGCTTACTGTCACACGAACGCACGCACGCACGCACGCACGCACACACACACGCACACACACACACACGCCGTGCACACAAGTGGGGAGGTCTGCTCAGCGTCACTCGCGGCCGTGTTGGGATATTATTTCATGCCAAAGGGGCGGTCCTTGTTACTCTCCAGCCTTGTCAGTGCGCGCCTGCTCGCCCACCCTCCTCCCTGTCTGTCTGTCCGCCCGCGAGCCTCTCTCTTCTCTTTATAGCCTGCGCTGCTCTCATTCGTAAGTGATTAAAAATTTAATTCGATGCGTTCAAAAGCATGGGAATTATGTATAAAGAAAGCGAGGTGGTGGTGGTGGTGGTGGTGGTGGTGGTGGTCGAGGCTGACTAGCGGGGGGCGGGCGGGCGGAGTCCATGAGAACGAACAGGAGCGGTGCCGGGCGGAGCCGGGCGGAGCCGGGCGGAGGCATAGATGAAATCCAGGTGCAGATAGGCCTTCTCGAGTCCCGCGCAGCCCGGCGCAGCCTCAAGCCCCGGACAGAACTAATTAATCTGCGCCTCAGCCGCGGAAGAATTGCAGCCCCCCGATCGTCCGGAGGCGCAGCACTTAAAATAATTTACTTGGAATTTGAAAGTTTTTGGCGTACACAATCGGGCGATGATCGTTGGCCCTCCCAGAGGAGACACACGACGGCCCTCTCCTAGCCCCCTCCCTCCCCTCCCAGCCCCATCCCTCCCCTCCGCTCAGCTCTACTCAGCTCGGCTCCGCTTGGCCGCCCCGGCAGTGGCCAGCGCCGTGGAGGTAGGCACCGCGCGCACACGCGTGTCGTGCTGGCCGCGGCATTGCCTACCCGCCAGGCGCTCAGCGGAGCCATGGCGGAGCGGAGTGGAGAGCAACAGCTAGCTGCCGGCCCGGCGCGGGGCTGCTCGTGGCGCAGAGCGCCGGTGCAGAGGACAAAAACGCGGCCGAAACAAAAACAAAAAAACCGAAACCCCCGCGGCGGTGGGGATCGAACCCGCAGAACAAAGCGAGATTCTGACGCTGAGCGGGCAGCGGGCTGCCGGCTGCCTGCCGACCCTATTGTGCCGGCCGCCAAAAACTTTTGCCGCACCTAAATCTTTTACTCTTCTTCTCTAAACACGCGCTCCTTCCCTTCTCCCGCGCCGCCCACCACTACCGTCTCTCCCTCCCTCTCGCTCCCTTCCACCCTTCTCCACGTCACGGTGTCTGTCCTTGTTCCTCCTCAATTAACGTTGCGTGGTTTTAATTAAAGTGCATTGTTAGCTGTATACAGAGAGCAGAGGCTCGGCTCGGCTCGGCCGGGCGCGCCATGCCTCGGCTTCTCATCATCCTCCAGCGTCCGAGCGGAGCGACGGGTCGAGCCGAGCGCGGCCGATCCACGCTCCGAGCCGAGCCGGGCCGAGCCGCTTCCTTCGGCTCGGCTGCTGCTTCAGGGGCGCGTGCCCACCCCCCACCCCTTACCCCTTAATCACAGCCACGTAAACGCGAGGGGACGTCCACAAACCACGCCACCGGAAGGAGAGCCAGCCCAAGCCTTAACGAGTCGCCGCGTGACCTTCAAGGGGCGTTACGGAGTTTGTGTACGGTCCCCGGGGGGAGGCTAGTGCTTCTGGAACGGAACCGATTGCCGGGGAAGGGAGAGGCGCCTCTCTAAAGCTAAACAATCGGGATTAACGGGCGCCAAATGAGGACCCTCCCCATCCTTTTCTACCCCCCACCCCCAGCCCACCTCTGTCTCTCTCTCTCTCTCTCTCTCTCTCTCTCTCTCTCTCTCTCTCTCTCTCTCTCTCTCTCTCTCTCTCTCTCTCTCTCTCTCTCTGCGATTCGGATATGAAGATCTAGGGGAGGCGGTGCAGGAATTGTCGTAGTAGTAGACGGTAGTCAAATGCCGTGGGCGAAGCTCGAACAAAGCACATGCTAACCTGACCTGAAGCCAATAATCATGGTTGGATTTTCATACTTCACAAATCAAACCTATTCAACATAAGGGCAAAGGACGGAACCGTTAAGTTTAGAGTTGGAGAAAACACTTACTGTTTTTGTGACAGCGTGACTGACCCATTCGATTGGAGTAGTGAAGACGCCATATTTAAGACTTAGCCGTCCGCGAGAGGGAGAGCGCCTGTGCGAAAGAGTGCGCAAGAGAGTGAGAGGGAAAGAAAGGGGGAAGGCGGGCAGCATCGGGGATGGGTGGGTGCCTCTCCTTTCTTGCGGTCGGCCCTGGGGGAGGAAGCGGAGAGACACGGCGACAGAAAGAGAGAGACAGAGAAGAGTGGGGGTGGGCGGAATAGAGAAGGGCACTAATACAAATGAAAGCTTTCAGGGCTTGATTGATTCTGGCTTCCTTTCGGCCGTTGTCCGCTCGCTGCCACCCGAGCTAGAGAGAGAGAGAGAGAGAGACCGAGAGAGAGAAGCAAGAGCGGCGTGGTGCGAGGGAGAGAGCTCTATATCCAAAAGAACTCCTCTTTTAGTGTCGATGGACAGCACGAGATGGTACCGTCAAAGCATTTATAGAGTATGTCTCCGGAGTCAGTTTCATTTACGCACTGGAGACGAGGAGAATAGCGAGGTAAAGCAGCACCCGCGTACTTTCTGTAATATATATACAGAGAGAGAGAGGGAAAAGAGAGAGAGAGAGAGAGAGAGAGAGAGAGAGAGAGAGAGAGAGAGAGAGAGAGAGAGAGAGAGAGAGAGAGAGAGAGAGAGAGAGAGAGAGAGAGAGAGAGAGAGAGAGAGAGAGAGAGAGAGAGAGAGAGAGAGAGAGAGAGAGAGAGAGAGAGAGAGAGAGAGAGAGAGAGAGAGAGAGAGAGAGAGAGAGAGAGAGAGAGAGAGAGGTGGGCTGGGGGTGGGGGCAGAAAACTGCGAAGGGACGCGAGTGGTGTAAGACGACGGACGGTAGAGGACTTGTAATTAACTAGAAAGTGTGGCTGGGTGGGCCGGTTTGCACTCTCCTGTCACAGCCCAGCCGGCCGCACCGGCCGGGCCGCGTAGAGCGACGGACTTTGCTTGCCAGGGCGCCAACGGCACTTAATCTCAATTATTCTTCCCGATGCGACCATCATGATCTGTTCTATCATCCTCAGGTGTTCTCCCCTATTTTTCCGCGCTCTTTTCTTCTTTTCTCTCCCCTGCCCGTTTTAATTACCCCCCAGGCGACCCGCAGGCCCGCAGCGACCGTCCTTGTCCAAATAGTGATCAGGCGAAGTGCCTCAGGGGCGGCGGGGGGGCAGCGGGGGGCGGCGGGGGGCGGCAGCGAGGGGGGGGGGCAGCGCCACGCCATCGAATTAGGCGTCGAAAGCAATCATCAAACTCGCTTCTGGCCATCGGTTTGCACTACATGAGCGCTGGGTGATGGCCGTGGGGGTGTCCCTGGGGCCTTGGGGCGCCCTGGGCCCGCCCCCCCCCCCCAGCCCCAGCCCTGCCTTTATAGTCGGCGTCTGGGATTCTCGTCACACAGCCACTGCAGGCGTGCAATTTAGAGGTGACAGCACCGGACCTATATTGCGGTCATGCGAAGCCCCTGTTCATTAATGATGGTCATGTTTATTGCGGTCTCACATTTCAAACTTCCCGCTGCAGTAATTTCAATATCAATATGCTGGTTTGGAATGGTCCCGCTGACGCCGCATGGTCCCCTCCCGTGCACCCCCCCTCCTCATCCTGCCCCCCCCCCCCAAGCCTCTTGTAGACTGTGTGTTCCGCGCCGAGCTCGCCTCGGCAACACTCCTGCTAATTACCGTCTGTGCGTGTGAGAGTGTGTGAGTGTGCACGTTGGTTGGTTGGTTCGGGCGCCCTGGCATGTGCTTCGTCTGTTTGCCCCCCCCCCCCCCCCCCGGCCACGTCGCCTGCTGTCGCCTTCCTTTTCGCATGCATCCTAGAAATTTATGAACACTTCCCGGGCGCGCGCAAAAGACGAAGTAACGTATGCAAGGCGGTGGGGAGGCGGCGGGACCGGGGCGGGACAGCTACCAAGATAAATATAATAATCAATTCATTTTTGGTTAACAGTTTGACTTGATTTTTCCATGGCGGGCTCCTCTCCTTAACCGTGGCCCCTTTTTCCGCCGTGTGCCGCGTGGGGGGGGGGAGAAGGTTGGAAGGCACACTAGTACTAATTTGTATCATTGTACTTAACCAAATTAAATAGCACAACAAGGTCCGTCGTAGGGTCCCTGCGGGTGGGTGCGGCTGGAAGGGAGCGTGAAGAGGAGGGGGAGAGGGGAAGGGGGAGAGAAAATGGGAGATAGAGGGCACAAGAGTTGAGTTGAGGGGTGGGTGTTACCATCTATTTTTTCACTAATTGCGTACAATAAGATACGAGCGAAAACATTCGTCTTCGATATCTTCACCTGCCTTTCTCTCTTTGAGGCGATGTATACAGGGGTGAGGAAGAGTCAGAGAGAGAGAGAGAGAGAGAGAGAGAGAGAGAGAGAGAGAGAGAGAGAGAGAGAGAGAGAGAGAGAGAGAGAGAGAGACAGTTGATCGCGGGGAAAGAAATGGCGATGCCGATGGTAGTCCGAGCCCCGCCCGCCGCAGCCGGTGTCGAGGCGAGGTGGCCGATGCTGCTCGCTGGCTGATGTGAGCCGATGCGGCCCGTCCCCATTGCTAATGGACGAAGTGTGTCGCTAAGAGCCGGTACCGGTGGGCTGGACTGGGCTGATAGTGCTGTTGTAGCGTTGTGCTCGTGTCCGCTGTTCGCTGCTACAGCTACAGCTGCTGTTGCTGCCGCTGTTGCTGCCGCTGCCGCTGCTGCAGCTACTCGTCCTGGTCACGGCGCAGATATTTACCACGCACCGGGTCGGGAATTCATCGTTGTGTGTGGATTTGCGTGGCCGCGGTGCTGAAGCTGCAGGTGCTGCTGCAGGTGCTGCTGCAGGTGCGCCATGGGCTCCGGCTGCTCGCGCTGCTCGGCGGGCGTGCCCTGCGAGGAGCCCGGGTGCCGCGCCGTGGACATGGCCGCCGTCTCGCTGGACGTGGTGAGCCGGCTACGCAACGCCGACCGCGACGCCAAGCGAGACGAGAAGTACCTGGAGAGGTTGGACATTCGTTCACACGGGCGTGCGGTCAACTCACCGAAATTTTCTCTGTTATTTTCTCTTTCGGGCGCTTGTGGCAGGGTCCTGGACTTGCAGGACACGTTCGCGCTCCAGAACCGCCTGAATCCGGAGGGGGTGATCCAGGAGGCCAACGCCATCCGGGAGAAGTACCGGGACCGGGCCGTCAACCAGGCCTACCTGGACAGCAGAGGCGAGGTATGGCCTGCCGGTCTAGGGGTCCTGCAGGAGCGCCTTTGGAGGGGGTCGGGTCCTCAACCCCCCGGCCCTCTGTCCTCAACCCCCCGGCCCTCTGTCCTCAACCCCCCGGCCCTCTGTCCTCAACCCCCCGGCCCTCTGTCCTCAACCCCCCGGCCCTCCGTCCTCAACCCCCCGGCCCTCTGTCCTCAGGTGCAGCGGTGCTACGAGGCAGCCTGGTGCCGGCCGCTGGACTGTGAGTCCGAGGCGCGCACCCTGGAGGAGGTGACGGACGTGGCGTGCAGGAGCAGGCCCAGGGGTGGGGGCACGGTGGACACGGCCGGCAGCTGCAGGTGCTGCATGATGGGCGACGGGCCCACCGCCCCCAACACCGCCCCCAACACCGCCCCCACAACCGCCCCCACAACCGCCCCCGCTACCACCCCCAGCCCCACCTGCCAGGGCGCGGACCAAGTCAAAGACAGGACACTACGACACCTAAGTTCGAAACACAGTAAATAAAAAAATAAATAAAAAAAATACACTCGAGCCTTTTAAGACTGTTTCTCGACTACATTCAAAAATTTTCCTGGTCACGTAAAATGTTTGTGAAAAAATTCCAGGCTTGAATACGCCTATCTGCACAATCGCCAACCCTACGCACTACACCAGTGTCAGCTCGCTCTCTCTCTCTAGAGCACTCTAGAGAAGATGAGGGAGAGGCGGCGGGCGGCTTCACAGCAAAGGACAGAGACGCAGCTCACAATGGTGCTGTGTTCTGTGCGCAGGTCCCGCTGCCTGTATTGTCACAAGAAGGCCAGTCGATCCACACAACACGCGCACTATTCTTTTAAACTCCGTCCCTCTCTCCCTCCCTCTCTCTCTCTCTCTCTCTCTCTCTCCCTCTCTCTCACACACACATGAACAGCCCTCGGCACCGGGCAATCACATATACCATTCCCCTTGGCACACGTCTAAGTAAGCCACTCGTATGCCTTATGTGAGGAGCTCCTAGCGGCGAGCGACGCAATATCAACACAACGGCCACCCTGCTCACCTTCTCTATCCCTCTCTCTCTCTCTGTCTGTCTCTCTCTCATACACACACACACACACACACCTCTGTCACTTTTCGTTCCTCATCCTCCCCCTCCCACCTCGCATGTACGCTCGCGGGCGCCGGCAGTCTGTCAAGCAGGGAGGCAGGTCCACCGGGCACGTTCCAAACCCCCTCCCCCCCTCCCCCCCCCCTCCCCCTTCCCCGTGGGCCCCGCCACGGTCCGCGGCCCGGAATGGTTGGTCTCGCTACTTCCTATAAAATCGATTACCTAATCAGCGGAAGTGGGTGCAGCGCGCGTCCAAGATGGCGACCGCCGCCGCCAGGGCCGCGCAGAGGGCGTGGCAGGGGGGGGGGGGGGGGGCTCACCGACGGCGGCAGTATCAACACTACCGAAAAGGCTCTTAGATTAAGGAGATTGAAAGAAACAACCGCAGAGCCGGGCCGGGGCCGGGGGGGGGGGGGGACGACGGGGCCGCACGCCGCAGCGTCCGCTCCATTTGCCTTGATTCCAGGCGACACCGTAGAGGGCGTCAGCGTCGTGAGGGGTCGGCGGCGGCCGCGGCCCACGCGGGAGTCGCTGTCATCGCCGACATCGCGGCTGCTGAGCTGGTAGTGAGAGTGCTGCTGCCATTGTGGTCCGGCACACCTCGGCCGGGGCTGTGAGTCAGGACGAGTTGACCTAGTTGTGCCCCCGGCAGAGGAGTGCTGGACCAGAGACCTGGGGAACACCATAAACTTACTACTCACTAAAGTTTCAATGACTTTGCCAAGAAGTGAAGAGCTACTTTAAACGCGTTTACCTCGCTCCCGATCAATAATATAAAAATAATGAAAAATAATGCAAAACACTCACGCAGGGGTCGGCAACCACCCCTCAACGCTAACCCTCAACGTCGGGGCCAAAGGGCTGACCCAGACCCTGAACGCAGACAGAGCGCGCCGCGCCCAATTCCTTGATCAATTTGCTCGTCTCAGTCAGCGCGAGTCAACTGCCGGAAGTACTTTATAAGTACTTGAAACACCCGACCAAGTTGTGGCAACTCAACTGGAATTCGTGCAGGTCCAAGTTATGATGCTAGGAGCCACATTACCTTAGTGATCTGGTCGAGTCGCCACAACTTGATCCCTGTCGTTCACGTTTCAGCGCGAATTGACTGTCAGGAGTACTTTCATCCGACCAAAAAAAAAAATGAAAAAAAAGGAGGTACGAAGCTAGAAAGTGAGGGAGGTACAACTGCTTGCATCACCCTCCTCAGATTGTCTTGGTGCCCCTGGAGGGGAGAGGAGGGGGAGGGAGGACGCAGGCAGGACACCGTCCGCTCGGAGATGCCGCCCCGCCAAGCCAAGGAGCATTACCGGCTGAGTGCCAAAGTGTGTTCCTTTTTTAATGCAAATTACCCCCCCCCCCCCCCCGCCGCGTCATCGGTGCCGAGTTTTGTGGGGGGGGGGGAGGGGGTAGGTGTTCTCATTGATGTAGGGGGGTGTAAATCGGGGAGGCGGTTGTGGCCGGGTGACCGCACGAGCCGATGTTAGGAGCAACAGTATGTCGTTATAGAGCGCGCGGTGGTGGGAGAGCGAGAGAGAGAGAGAGAGAGAGAGAGAGAGAGAGAGAGAGAGAGAGAGAGAGAGAGAGAGAGAGAGAGAGAGAGAGAGAGGATGTGATAAGGCAGGACGCACGGCGCGGGAGTTCTGAACACGCGCGCGCGGCCACCACTGATAAAATATGGCAGAGTGATGGGGCGAAACCAATTCGGACGGAGTTAGGAATTAACGCGCAAATAAATTACCCAATTTGTGTAAATTTGCATGTTTCCAGGGCAACGCATCACCACACGACGACGGCGCGATGACGCCCCGCCCTGCACAAGGGCGTGGTGGTCGCAAATGGCTAAAGTTTCCGGAGACGTAATTTTTAAATTTGTATTCAACGCCCCCTCCCCTTTCTCTCACCGGTCCGCCCCTCCTCGCCTCGAGAAAAACACGAAAACACGAATTATCTGGTCTGCGAACCCTTATCGGTAATTCCTCCGCACATATTGCTGATAGCGAACGCGTGTTTCGAGTGTTCAGCTCTCACCGGATGTGTAGTGTGTTGTCCCGTGCGCTGATGGGCGGTTGGGCGGCTCCCGGACCATCACCGGTCTATAATGATACGGTCGCGTATGACTCGGATGCTGAAACAACGTGGTCTGTTATCGGCGTCTGGTTGTCGTGGGCGCGCGCGCGCGCGCGCACACACACACACCGAATCAGCGCGGCATTGCTAACAACAACACGGCCCCCGCCACAGTTACGACCCCTGCACGGCCGCCGCTGCTGCCGCTGCTGCCGGTGCAGCTCCGGTGGCTGTGCCGCTGCCGTGGGGGTGGCGGTCGTGGCGGGGTGGCGGGTCGCGGCGTGCAGTGACTGAGCCCCCGACCCCCACCTCCGCGCCCTCCGCCCACCGCCGCTGCTGCCGCCGCCGCCGCCAGCTCGGCGGTTGGGTTCGGTTGGGTTCGGTGCCGTCAGTTGGCCTGCAGCGCTCGCACCGTGAGGTCGCCGCCCGCCCGCGCCCGGCTCGGCCCCCCGCAGCGCCTCGGACCGGCGGGAAGGAACCCTCGGGAACCGCGCCGCGCCGCGAGCATCGAACCACGCGGAGCCGCAGCCGCAGCCGGCGGAGCCCCGGAGCCCCGGAGGGCCGGAGGGCCCAAGCCGATTGGCTGGCAGAGCCCTGGCAGTGCCTTAGCGGTGCCGCCGCCGCTGCTGCCGCCGCCGCCGCTGCCGCCGCCGCCCCGCCACTTCGGATCGGATGTCCTGACGCCGCCTGACGCCTTCCAGTCGGACCGAACAGCACCACACCGCCGTCGTAGAAGCCTCTGCGGTCTCTGGGTGTTTCATTTTGGCGCCAAAAGTCAGCGGCTCTCCATCGCGGGCCCCTAGGTGTGTACACGTGCATGTGTGTGTGTGTACACGTGCGTGTGTGTGTGTGTCGTCCTGACCTGCCGCAACACGGACGACAACAGCAGCGCCAGTCCCCCCCCCCCCCCCACTGGCGGGCCTCCGCTCTCTGGAAATAAGAATAGCCGTGATTCGCACAATGTTGTTGTTCGCTGCGGATAATGAGGATGAGGGGTCGCTTTCGCTCTCAATGGTGGCGCTAATGAAGGTTCTATTTCGGGTGTAGCGGCGGCGGCAGCGGCGGCGGCAGCGCGGTGAGTGCCCGTGCACTTCCCTCGCCGGTAGGCCGCCGCTGCTGCCGCTGCCGCTGCCGCTGCTGCCGCTGCTGCTGCTGCCGCTGCTGCTGCTGCTGCCGCTGCTGCCGCTGCTGCCGCTGCTGCCGCTGCTGCCGCTGCTGCCACTGCCGCCCCTGCTGCTGCCGCCGCTCAGCCCGTCGGCGTCGTCATCGTCGTCGTACGCTTGCGGGCGACAAAGGACTTTTGTGGTTCTCTTAATTGCCAATTATCGCGGCAACTCAACTGAAATCTTGTCATTTATTTTGATTGGATTGCCTTGGCGGGCTCGGGCCGGGGGCGGGCGGGGGCGGGGGGGGGGGGGATGGAGTCAAGTGCCGCGGTGGTCTCGTGGCCCGGCCCTCCCCGGCCCTCCCCGGCCCGGCGGCAGGCCCGCCCTGCCCAAGACCCGCCCTGTTAGCGCTCTCAGTGTTGCCAATTTACCGAGAGAGGAGACGAGAGCCCTCCCCGCTGCGCTCCGCCGCTTCGTTGGCCCGGTTCGGTCCCCGGCGGCCCCCGGTAGCCGAGAGTCCGCACCGCAGCGGCGGCAGCAGCAGCAGCAGCAGCAGCATTAGGGGCGGCAGCGGCAGCAGCAGCGGCGGCGGCGATACCTCTCCAGTCATTCCCCACCACTCCACTCGCCGTGACAACGCGTGCGGCTTTCAGCGCGGCTTTCAGCGCGGCTTTCAGTCAGAGCCAGCCAGGCGAGCTTTCAGCGGGGCTTTCAGTCGGAGCCAGCCAGGCGAGCTTTCACCGCTGCTTTCAGTCAGAGCCCGCCTGGCGAGTTTTCAGCAGCTTGCAGGGGCTTACAGCTTCAGCAGCGCGCCTGCTGCCGCGGGGCGGACAGGACAGCCACTCTGTCACTCGGTGAGCACGGATGGCGCAGTTACCGGTCGCCCCGCAGGCTGATTGGGCGTCACGCCCATTACAGCCACCTTCAACCGCGAACGGGGCGGAATGGGGCTGTGCGCCTGCCATTGCCGGGGTAGGCCAGCCCGCACCACACGCCCGCCCGCAGAAGCCGAGGTTGCCTACCCAGCAGGCGTCGTTCGTGCTCAGCCGGGGTGGCAAAAGAGCGCCACATTCGATGACACCCCCCGTATCTGCTCCCGCTTCTGGAGATCGTGGCCTCGTGAGCCTGGTGCTCTGGTCCTGCGCTATGCCGGCATCCCCCCCCCCTCCCAGCCCTGTCCTCGCCCCCCTTGGCCCCCCTCCCGCTCCACCGCTGCTACCGGGCACGGTTCAACAGTTGGCTGATTTTGCGTCGCCCTGTATCAGCAGCGCAGCCAGCAGAAAGCGGCAGCAGCGAGGAACAGCTGGGCAATAATGCCAGCGGACGAGTGTTGCCAACCGACCATACGATTTTAATAAACGCCTCTTCTTCTTTGTTCTCTCCCGCAGTTGGCAGCATTGGCCGCGCGGGGGTCTTGCCCGCTCCCGCCCCTCCCGCCTGCCCCTTCCCCCGCCGGCGCACGTCAGCTGCCATCCCCAATGTGAATGTGAACAGCAAGCAGAGGCCCTCTCTGCCCGACGGGCCGCGCAGCCGCCGCGCCAAAGTGGCAGCAGCCGTGGCAGGCTAGCCAACCGCAGCGGCACCGCCCCCTCCACCGCCCCCTCTGCCGCCCCGCGGCCCCCGCGGCCCCCGCGGCGCCCCGCAGCGCCCCGCAGCGCCCTGAGTGGCAGGGCAATCCACATGATTGCTTCTGTAACTACCGCGACGCCGCCGGAACAATTAGGTGAGTGCTTCTGTCAAGGATTCTGTCATGGCACACCACCGCCCCCTCACCCTCCGCGCTCTTGCCCTCCCTCCCTCTCTCCCTCTCTCTCTCTCTCTCTCTCTCTCTCTCTCTCTCTCTCTCTCTCTCTCTCTCTCTCTCTCTCTCTCCCTCTGCATACCCGACCACGATCACGCCCGTCCTTGTTTATGTCCCTGTTCTCATTCCTCTTCATCTCGTTTTCGCGTCCCCTCCACAAAGTGTTTGGCCACCCGCAGGAATTTTATTTCGTGGCGGTGCTTGCGGAGGAGGGGGCGTTCGCGACGTGAAAAGGATGCGTGTTAATTGGACGGCCTGCGGCTGCATTTGTGATGACACTCCGTTCAGTTGGCAGTGCCGTTTCCTTTACGACGCCCGCCTGTGTCGTGTGTGACCTCGGCTCTGGTCAGAGGCGTCAGGGCACGTCATCATGCTGTTGTCGTAGCTCTGCCCGGCTCTGCCCGGCTCCGCTGCTCCTCCCGTGTGCCCGGCGCTACCGCGTGCCGCTGTAAAATTCCCCCCACGGGGACGGGCCGGGGCGGGGCGGGGGGTCTCTGTGCCCTGTTTCGTTGGCCAGCATGGAGCAGCATCATGGCGCGAAACCCCGTTTTCTTCACTCTGTCGGAGTGGTGCTTGGGATTATGACACCCGCCCCCGGAGAGAGTGTATCCTCTCGGAAATGAAGGCTTTTGCAATCGCTCGCTAAGGGAGCGTGAGCTTCCCGCGGCCGCCGGCCTGGTGGGGCCGCCCCACGGCGCCCTCCCTTTCTTCCACATCGCTCTCTCTCTCTCTCTCTCTCATCCTACCCCTATTTTTATTTTCTCTTCCCTCTCTTTCTCGGTTTGCGCGCGCCCTCTCCTCAGCTTCTCTCATTCTCCCTCTCTTCTCCCACGGGAAGACGCGACGCCTGCATAGCACAGACCGGACAGAGAGAGAGAGAGAGAGAGAGAGAGAGAGAGAGAGAGAGAGAGAGAGAGACAGAGAGAGAGAGAGAGAGAGAGAGAGAGAGAGAGAGAGAGAGAGAGAGAGAGAGAGAGAGAGAGAGAGAGAGAGAGAGAGAAGAGGGGGGGGGGGGGAAGCATCGGCCTATCCCATTTAGAGCGATGTCATAAAAATCGACTCTGTCGTAAAAATGAACGCGCCGGTGGCGTGGCGCAGGGCGCTGGGCGGCGGCCGGCCGGAGGGTGTTGGCGGCGGCGCCGTCCCGTCACGAGGACGAGGACGAAGACGGCCAGGAGCGGGAGGCCGGCCACTGGTCCTGGCGCCCCTGGCGCCCCGGCCCCCGGGCCCCCCCCCGCTCCGCTCCGCCCCGCCCCGCCCCCCCCGCCCCGCGGGCACACCGCGTGCACCGGGTACACCACACCGCCCGCCCGCACAAACCGCAATTAGGACAGAGTGTTTTTTGGCGCGGAACCATCTCAGTCATGTCGGGTCGCCGTGGACCCTCCCTATTTCTCCGTCGCTCTATGAATAATATACTCCGCGACGTGTGTGTGTGTGTGTGTGTGTGGTTTGCTGCCTTGCACCCCCTATGCGGGGTGGAGAGAGGGGGAGGGGGGCGGAGGGGCGCCTTTTGCGGGTGACGTTGAATTTATCCGCTCCTGTCTGACGTTCTGTGTGTGCGCGTGTGTGTGTGTGTAGTGCGGGTTATTATGTCCGCCATCTCAGGAGGCCCCCCCCCCCCCCCCCCCCCCCCCCCCGGCCAGCTACGCCCGGCCCCCGGTCTCACCAGGGCAGCTCTCCTCGCGCCCCCAATCTAATCTCCGCGATGCTCTTTCTCGGCGGGCGCAGCCTTATATGGAAGAGGAAGGAGGGATAAGTCTAGGAGGGAGGGGAGGAGTAGGAGGAGGAAGAGGAAGGACGTGGCACACGCGGCGCGACTGTGAGGGTCCCCGTCATTCAGTGCCATGTTTTAATTTGGTTGGTAACGGACGGTGCTACTGGGCGCTCTCTCTCTCTCTCTCTCTCTCTCTCTCTCTCTCTCTCTCTCTCTCTCCCTCTCCCTCTGTGTTGACCCCATCATCCATATCCTCCCCGTTTGTCCAGTGCCTATCCAATCTCGTGGACGATGTGCTCCTCCCGTTGGGTCCGGCCGGGCCGGGGGCCCGCGGGCGGCTGACGTGGGCCAGCGGTCTGCGCTGGGCGCCGCCGAGCCACACACTGACTAGAGGCTCGCCGGCTGCGGTAGTATTCACCGTCCTCACATTTCTATACACCCCCGCCCCCTCCTCCCTTTTAGATGTTCTGGGGGATGCGCTGATAAAACTAAGCCGTAACGCTGTGCCCGTTTTGAGGCGTAGCGGTATGTACAAATGCACGGGAGAATTCACTCGTCACGCTTCAGCAGAGCGTCACGTAACGCTTCGAGCAGGTGAAGCTTCAAACGGGGCGTAAGATGCAGTTTCCCCAGTGTGTTCGGCGTGTGAACCGTTAACCCCCGGCGGATGCCCGGCCAGAGCCGTGCCGCCACCCGCCACGCCCACACGGGTGTGATGGAGCCCCGCGGGGCCCAGCGGCGGCAATATCCTGATGGAGTCCGGGGCCGGCATGGGGGGCAGCGGGGGCCGCGGGGGCCGCGGGGGCAGCGGGGGCAGCGGGGGCCGCGGGGGCAGCGGGGGCGGCGGGGGCCGCGGGGGCCGCGAGGGCCGCGGGGGCCGCCGCCAGTGTCTTGCAGGGCCTCCGGAGGACCGCCCTACCCATCAGTAGGCCGGCGGCGTCTTCTGCTGCCAAACACGCCCGCAGCGCCGTCGTCTCCCCTTCTTAACTACCGGAAGTGTGCGGAGAATCACTCGGTATACGGTGCTGCTTACTGTACACCTCCGCGGACTCCGCCGGCTGCTGGCTTCTTTCCTCGCCGCGGGAATTCCTCTGACCAATAACCATTGCGGTGTAGACATTCCGAAAAGGAAGCGCTCCCATCCGCGGAATCTCATATTGAACGCGGCCGCCCACGGGCCGTCGGGCCGCAGGGGCCCCGGGACGGCGGGGGCCGGCCGGTGTGGGCTTTGTAGCACTTGGCCGAGTGGAATGTATATCCATCCGTCAGAGCGGACCAGGCGGACCCCAGATCTGGAGCGGACACCTCACCGTGCGCCGTGCGGAGATCCTAGAGCCCCTCACCCTCCACCCAAGATTCCCGTCTCGAGCCTCGTTCGGCGCGTCGTGTTTCGGCGAAGGTTTGGCGCTGAGCACGGCGGCGCGGGATCAAAAGACGTTTATGAATAATGTTGGAAGGCAGTGCTTATCTATCAGGGGGTAATGATTGATACTGCAGGGCACGGCCGCGGCACGGCACGATGGCGCCTGCTTGCACCACCCCCGCCCCGCCCCCACCCCCAACCCGCCCCCGGCTTCCACCCCCAGACCCGCCGCGTGCGCGCGGCAAGTTTAATTACTAACATAATGAGAATTCCTCTCCAATGGGCACGATGAATAATTAGGGAACACCAAAAATTGTCGCCCCGAATCACGGATTTCGCCGGCGGCGCAGACGCCTGCGGCTGCACATGTGTGCGCACCCGTGTGTGTGTGTGTGTGTGTGTGTGTGTGTGTGTGTGTGTGTGTGTGTGTGTGCACACGCGCCCTGCCACGGGGCTGCGGTTCCAAGGGTTATGGCTGCGCCAATAATTTGTGCGAGCCGGGTTTTGAGCCGGTTTGCCAATCACTGGGGGGTCTTTTTAATGAGGCGGGCTGCCGCCAGCGCCGCCAGTGTTGTGTTATCCTCCATGATATTACTATTCGTTTCCGAAGGCGGTGTGATGGTCTCGATTGGCTATATATATAGGGTACACCATAAAGAATTATCCGATGTCAGATTTACTACATCCTCGGTGACCTTCCCGCGCTATGGCCGCAGTCAGCGCAGGCCAGTGCTCCACCTGACAGACGCTGCCAGTTTGCCACACCAGACCGCCCAACAGACCGCTGTTTGCCGACATTTTTTAAGGCAGCATAGTTGCTGGCTTTTAACAAGAATTTTAAGTTAAAGTTTTTTTTTTTTTTATTCGGGAGCCGCAAAGCCCGTCACTTCCAGCGGAGGCATTCGACTGCAGCGCTGCCGTCGAGTGGCCGGCCGGCCGAGGCTGTGGAAGCCTGACTGCGCTTCCAGAGAGCCCCTCCCCTCCCCCTCCCCTCCCCCCCCCCCCTCCCCCCCCTCCCCCTCCCCTCCCCCCCCCTCCCCAACCCCGCCGCACCCGCGTCTCTGCGCGCAAAGGCCGGCCGACCGAGAAATTTGCTGGCTGGGGTTAATTACAAGCATAATGGGATTTTTCTCTAATGGAGAGAAACTACTTTGTTGTACGGAGAATAATTAAAAAGTTGCCGACATAGAGAGCAACTTACTTCTAATACGGAGATAAATCTTTCGGCTCGGAGCGGCGGCGTCCGCCCGCCGGCCGCGTCCCGCCATTTTCATCACGGCCAGAGGCCGCGGCCGAAGGGCCGAACAGCCGAAGGGCAGACCTCCTCCGCAGCCGACCCCCTCCTTCCTCTTACCGCCAAATTAAATACTTTCCTTGTTAAGAAAAATTCAGCGCGTGTCAAATGTCAGAGCGAGCGCCGCATCCGCCATTTCGTGGGTGCGTTGGAAAGCCTCCCCCTCCTTCCCCCCTCCCCTCCCCCTCTCTTGTTCTTCGGGGGTATTCCGCTAAGTTTAACGAGGGCCAGACACGATGAGACACACCTCCTACACACACACACACACACACACACACAGCCAGACCTTGGCGGAGGAGAGCGTGCCGAATCCAAGTGGACAACGTGCGGGCAGCAGTGGGAAGGGACACTGGAGAGACACGGAGAGAGAGAGAGAGAGAGAGAGAGAGAGAGAGAGAGAGAGAGAGAGAGAGAGAGAGAGAGAGAGAGAGAGAGAGAGAGAGAGAGAGAGAGAGAGAGAGAGAGAGAGAGAGAGAGAGGGAAGTGGGGGTGAGCGCTGGACCAAGAAATGCGCTGGGAGTGAGAGAGACAGAGAGAGAGAGAGAGAGAGAGAGAGAGAGGAAGGGAGGGGGGAGGGGGTCGATGGAAGGGAGACAGAGAGGGGTGGGGGTTAATTAGCAACATAATAGGATTGGCCACTCGGGGTGAAACCGACGCCACCTGCTTCGCCGGCCGGACCCCCGCCACCCTTCTTCGCTCACCCTCCTCACCTCTCCTCTCTCTCCCTCTCCCCCCCTCTCTCTCTCTCTGTCTCTCTCCTACGGCCCGGGCCGCTCGCCCGAGTGAAAGCTTTCAACGAGGGCGCGCGCTGCTCGCAGTCAGTGTCTCGTACGGAGAGCGGGCGGGCGGGCGGACAGGAGAGGAGGGGAGAGGCGGGAGGTGCGACAAGGACACGGTGCAGAGCGGAGTGTGTGCCCAGACAGTTATCAGCTGCCGCCGCAACGCTGTCTCTCTCGCTCATAATGTTGACACTGCGGGCCGGATGAATGTGTGACGTGTACAGTACAGTCCCCTCAGCAGGGATGTCAGAGTGCAGCAGCAGCAGCAGCAGCAGCAGCAGCAGCAGCAGCAGCAGCAGCACGCACGGCGGCTGTCGGTGAAGAAACGGCGCCTTCTGGGTAGGCAACCACGGCCTCTGCCTGCACGCGTGTCGTGCGGGCTGGCCTACCCTAACTCTCGCAGGCGCTCGGCGCCGCCGTCCGACCCGCGGCTGAAGGTTCATTCAGTCCGGACGTAAGTGTGTGTGTGTGTGTGTGTGTGTGTGTGTGTGTGCGTGTACAATTCGATATTTGTTTGAAACAATCACTACACACGTTGCTGGCAGCGATTACCAGCAATGTTTCCGTCCCCTCGACTACGCCGCTGTCAGCGCAGGTCAGAGAAGCCCGGGAGAGGGGAGTGGAGGGGAGGGGAGGGGGGGGGGGAGTGGCCCCGCTGTGGTGGGGGGCGCGGACGGGGTCGGACGGCTTGGAGAGGGGAATCGTAGGTCTTAGTGTCGGGGATAGTTGCACGGGGATCGTAATGACAAGGCGAGCAGCGCCATTACAGAGCTGGGAGGCGGGAGGGGGGAGGGCCCCCCCGGGGGGGGGGGGGGGGGGAGGTAGTGTTTCGTCTACGCAACGCACTGGTCATGTCGCGCCCTCTGCGCCTCCAGCGTATTTTTTTTCCTGTTTATTTTCGATCTCCAGATCACTAGGACAGGAATCGAAACTACGCGACGTCTGTATTTTTCAGTGCTGAGTCGGTCGCCTCCCGTTCGCCTCGCCAGAATCGCGCTTTACATAAGGGTACCGTCGGCGCCCCCACTTCAGCGGCGGGCCCCACCTCCCGGCCCTGCTTCTATTTCCGAGAGCACCTTCTTGATGTTGGTGCGGCGCTGCGGTGTTTGGTTGGCGGCGCGTCCCGGTCCGGATTCCGGCAGCAGCACACACGCCGCACACGCGCCGCGCACGCCGAAAGTAGCTGTCGGCTGCTGTCAGTTGTCAAAGATTTTCCCTGGAATGGATTTCCTGCGGGCCACGGTGGGCCGCCCGCCTAGCCCCGGCTGTGGCGCCGTGGCGCGGGCTTGTGCGCCCCCAGCAGCCGACGGCCAGCTGACGGCCAGCGGACGTCCAGCTGACGGCCACTGCCAGCCGACGGTCTCCCCCGTCTCTCCCTCCCTCCCCTCCGTGTCCGATCAGGTTCACCCTCACTGGGCTGGCAGCCCGAGGTAGCCAGTAACCAGAGGGAATGCGGGGAATGTCCACGACATAAAACCAACTTGCTGACCTCCGTCCGGTGTGTTTGTGCTGCCCGCACTGCACCGGGGGCGGCCCGGAGGCGGTCCCGGGGGCGGCCTGGAGGCGGCCCAGGGGCGGACCACTTGGCCACCCTCCACGCCGCGGCGGCGCCACCCTCACCGCCGGGGCTATAAAATCTGTAAATAACAAAGTTTTAAACGGGCTGCACGGCCTCCGGCCCCCGGCCTGCGATCTGACCCCGTGTGCGGGCGGAGGATGCGGGGCTGCGCGGGGGTGCGCTGGGGGTGCGAACCGCACAGCGCCGCCCCCGGCGCCGCCCCTCCCCCTCCCTCCGCACACCCCATCCTTGATGTGGTCTATAACGATCCGAATGAGCCAGTCAAGCAGTTATTGAGGGCCACGACTACTTGTTGCCGCCGCCTGCCCCTCCCCCTTCTCCCTTCCCTCTCCCTCACCCCCCCTATCTCCCTCCCCCTCTCTTATCATTACATTCAATTTCGCCCTTCTTGTCCTCGTCGCCTGACGTCATCACATGTGCGCGGGGAAACACGTACACGAGGAGCGTGGTGGGGGAGCCGGGAGCCGAGAGCCGAGAGCCGAGAGGAGAGCCGAGAGCCGAGAGCCGAGAGCCGAGAGCCGAGAGCCGAGAGCCGGGGCTGGCCGCACGTTAGAAGTTTGAAGAGCCGTGCCTTGGAGCTCTCCCGACAGGGCCCTCGTTATGGTCCCGCTAGTGTTCCGAATCGGGCGGGCGAGCCGGGTTACGCTCGTCCTCTGTCTCTCTCGCACCTGTCTTGACGCCAGTGAGCGGGAGTGAGACAGAAGATGTGCGTAGCCCGGCTCGCCCGCCCGATTCGGAACACTAGGTCCCGGCCCCGGCCGGAGTATTGGTGGCAGCAGTCTGTTCATTTCTGCGCGTTTCTCCCTGCAGATATTTACGCTGCGCTGACGACGTACATGTTTGCCGCGGGGGTCCCTCTGTGGGGCCCGTCGGGAGGCCCCGCGGGGGGCAATAAGGGCCGATACCGTCACGAATTTTTCTGAAGTGGGCAATTTTGGAGTAATTTAAAATTGCGGTACAAATTGTTTTTGTGATAGGAATTGTGATAAACTCTCCGGAGGACATAGTGGGCCCGTTGTCGCAAACGGTTTTCAATATGTTGTACCCCAAACTATTTGCGATACAGGCTCGTTCGGCACTCCCTTCAGGGAGTGTATCCCTATTTCTTTGCCCAAGAACCACTGCACTGCAGTTTCGACAGCAGTGGCTCTGGGCCGGAGCACGGCTTGATAAGGCGGCAGCGGCTGTGTCGTGGTGTGATAACGGGCGGCGGCAGCGGCGGCAGCGGCGACAGCGGCGGCAGCGGCGGCAGCAGCGGCAGCGGCGGCAGTCTTGTCCCGCGTCCTTGGCGTCGTGAGAGAGACCGTGACTGTTCCTGGGAGTGGAGCCAGGCCGCAGTGCTCACAGCCTCGGCCAGCCGGACTCCGGACCGCGCCTCAAGATTTTGACACATCCATTCGCTCCCGAGCTCTCTGGCCTCCGGCGGGGTCTGCCCTTGACTGGCGCGTGGCTGGCGCGTGGCTGTGCGTGGCGGTGCGCGTGCCGCGTCCGTCCAGCGCCGTGCCGTCCGCCGCCCCCACTCCGGGTAAGAGACTTTTACTGTCACAAACATGGATGCTTTTAAGGATCCCGGCGTCCCTGATGGGGTAAGGCGGGAAGTGCTCGGGGGTGAGCGAGCCGGCGGCAGTGCGGGGGGGGGGGGGGGGGGGGGGGAGGCGGTAGGGGCGGCGGTGGGGGCGGCGGTGGGGGCCGGAGTGCGCGGCCAACAGAAGAGGGACGGCAGATAGCTGCTACCGTCCAGTCGATCGCTTCAAATTGTCGCCATACGCACGGCGCGGCCTTTTGCTGCAAAATATTACAGGCAGCGCGTCGAGAGAGAGCGAGAGAGAGAGAGAGAGAGAGAGAGAGAGAGAGAGAGAGAGAGAGAGAGAGAGAGAGAGAGAGAGAGAGAGAGAGAGAGAGAGAGAGAGAGAGAGAGAGAGAGAGAGAGAGAGCGAGAGTTTACGACGACGGCTGCTGCGTGAAAACCCAATGACACTTCTTCTCTCGCGCGTAATGCCCCTAGCGAGCGAGGCATATACCTACCGTAACTTTGCTTCCTGCCATCCTATGCCATCTTATTTACTTATTCGCCCTTCTCCGTCACACGCACACACACACACACACACACACACACACACGCGCGCACCTGGAGTGCAGCAAAGTGCTTCATAATGCGGACGCTCCTCGACAGGCGCGCTACATTTTTCATGACGCGTCTTGGCGTCAACCCTCCGCCGCCGCCTCCGCCGCCGCCTCCGCCTCCGCCTCCGCCGCCTCCGCCGCCTTCCGCGGTGCGGGCCGCTCGCTGCCGCCGCTCGCGATGCCTTGAAGCAGCAGCGGCAGCAGCAACAGCAGCGGCAGCAGCAGCAGACACTCCTCGCGCTATGCGGCCGTTACACTACAGAGTGGTTACAGCCCCAGGCACCGTCCTGCGGGAGTTGGGGGACTCCAGCGGGGCCCTCTCTGCTCCCCTGCCTCCCCCCCCTGCCCCCCTCGGCCCCCTCGCCCCCTCCTGCCCCCCTTGCCCCCCCCCCCCCCCTGCAACCTGCGCGGACCGTAGCCGACAGAGTTGGCGGCGGTGACGTGGCTGGGTTTGGACAGCCCAGGAGGATGCGGGTCGCGGGACCTAGCTTTGCGCCGTATTACGGCGAGTGTCGTCATTCAGCTCAAGGCGTCGACGTTAACTCTCCCACACTCTCTCTCCCCCCTCTCTCTCTCTCTCTCTCTCTCTCTCTCTCAGTCCCCCCACCCCCTCGGCGGCGCTGCATCCTCCCTCCCTCCCCTCTTTCCCCGGCCTCGGCGGCGGCGGCCCGCGCGACACGCGATATCGCTTAGCCTGTCTATTTCCCCGAGTGTACTTTAGCTCTGGTTATTTTTCCACCCTTGAGAGGCGGCCGGCGGACAGGCTGGCTGGGGGAGGGTGGGGAAGGATGTGTGTGTGTGTGTGTGTGTGTGTGTGTGTGTGTGTGAGAAAGAGAAGGAGCAAAGAGAGAGATAGATAGAGAGAGAGAGAGAGAGAGAGAGAGAGAGAGAGAGAGAGAGAGAGAGAGAGAGAGAGAGAGAGGGAGGGAGAGAGGAGAGTGCAGAGCATAAGGGAAAGGAAGAGAGAGAGAGAGAGAGAGAGAGAGAGAGAGAGAGAGAGAGAGAGAGAGAGAGAGAGAGAGAGAGCGGGGAAGAAGGGAAATGTGTGGGTGTGTGCGGGGATATGACAAGTATTAGGAGAATAAGGAGAATTGCAATGAGGACATGGTCTGGCCGAAGAAACACTTGGAAGAAGGAGCTGGGAGAGACGGGACGGGACGGCTGGAGCGGGACAGAGACGACGAGTGGGTGGTGGTGAGGGGAGTGGGGGAGGGGAAAGGGGGGGGGGGGAGGCGACGCGCCGCGAGGAGAGGGCGCCCTTCTCCCGGACAGTATTTCAAGGCGGTATCTACATCTGGGATCCATTTTCAATTTCCAAGCCGAAATTGGTTGCTTGCTTACATGGCCGCCTTATCCGTACACATTTCACCCACTGCTGGCTGCCTGGCGTGCCTGTTGGACCAGCTGGATGGGCGGGCCGGCGGGCGGGCGGCGGGCGGGCGGGCCGGTGGGCAGGCGGGCTGGCGGGCGGGCGGGCGGGCCGGCGGGCGGGCGGGCGGACGGATGGATAGGAAGGGTAAGGAAGGAGAGGAGGAATATAATGGATGCATGAGAGTGCGTAGGAAGGTGGTGGGGACGGAGGCGTCGTCACGGTGGGGGTTGCAGGAGGGAAGCGCCGCTGTCCTGGGAGGGTCGGCCTCCCCAGAGATGCGGTGTGTAATAATTCCAGGACCTCACGGGGTACTTTGGCTGACCGGAGAGTTCGGAAACAGCGGCGCACTCCCAGGACGGCCGCAGCTTGTAGTTAACCACTCGGCCGCTAAGCCGCTGGCCTGGCTGCCCTCTTGGCGGACGCGCCGCTTATTTTTCGGTTTAAACAGTTTCCCCTCCCCTCCCCTCCCTTAACGCTGCTGCGCTGCTGGCCGCTATCTCCTCCCGCTTGACGCCACTGACCTCGGCCACAGCGCGCGCCGCCCGCCGCTCACGTCGCTCACCCTCCCTCCCCTTTCCTTCTGCGCTGTCTCCTTTTCTGCTCTCGCGTTTTCTAACCCCTTTTCCACTATTCGTTCCTCCCCGTGTCTTTCGCCACTGCTCTCTCTCTCTCTCTCTCTCTCTCTCTCTCTCTCTCTCTCTCTCTCTCTCTCTCTCTCTCTCTCTCTCTCTCTCTCTCTCTCTCTATCTCTCCCTCTCTCTCACGTTGAGAAACTTAAACTCTGAAGCTGGCCTAAATGTAGCTCGTGTCAAGAAGACACGACTACATATCTGAGTTGTGTCGCTCACAAACTCACGGGAGACGTCCGACTCGACTTGATCGAGGCCACACGGCTGTTTTTGCGGGTCGCCCGCTTTGTCTGGAGCTTCCTTCCCCTTCTCCTCTGTCCTTATTACATTCTTCGGTTCCTCTTCGTGCCGATCCTCGTCCTCGTTTCCCCCCCGCGGCCGCTGGAATTCGCCTTATATATAGTACCAGGACGCCCGCTGCCGCCGCCACCACTTATGAACCTGGCGGGCGCGGCGCGGGCCGCGGGGGCTCCGGGGCTCCATAAGTGGCCTCATCCTCTCGGCCATCGCTTTGCAGAGTCGCGCGCGCGGTTCGTATGCGAACGCCATGTCGTCGCGGGTTCGAATACCGAGCGCGCCCGTCCCGGCGCCTTTTTCCTTGGCAGTGCGCGCAGCGCCCGCTGCGCCCGCTGCGCCCGCTTCATCGTAAAGCGAGCGCGCGCACGATATCCGATTCCCGAAACGGCAATACGAAAAGCATATCCCTCTTCTTCCAAACGTAAGTACCCCGGCGGGCTGCGCTGGGCTGCGCTGTGGGCCGAGGACTCAGGCATGGCCTCCCCGACGCACGTGCAATACTTGCGCCCCCGAAATGGTTTTCCACTTCGTTCCGAATTCAACGCGAAGCGAGAGAGAAAGACGGGGCATGGCAGCGCGGGCAGGTCGTCGGCTCCCCTCCTCCCTCCCCCCCCCCTCTCTCTCTCTCTCTCTCTCTCTCTCTCTCTCTCTCTCTCTCTCTCTCTCTCTCTCTCTTGCTCTCCCCGGCGGGCGGGCGGGCGCCTCCTCTTCTTTAATATCTTCTCCGATTTTATCGGCGATGTCGTTTGGTTCCGTTGCCGGAAACACATGGCTGGGATAGCAATGGCAGCGGTCGTAGGCAAATGCTGCTGGCGGGGTTGTGATCGGCATGCCCGCCGAGGCGGCAGCTGAGGGGGAGGGGGGGGGGAGATCTGGGGGGGGGGGGGAGTGAAGGGGTTGCGGGTTTGATTCGACGACCGCCCCTGCCACACCTGCTCCCCCTCGGCCCGCCGCAGTGGCCGTAGCACTTTCACTTTTGCCTGATTTCTGTCCGGGGTGTGTTCAGTTAAGGGCGCTGAGCGGCGGTGTGTTCCAGAGGGCGCTGCTGTCGAATGCCGGGCTGTTTTGTACGGGGCTGGAGAGCACCGCAGTGGAGGGTCAAATAATTTAAATGATTTAATATGAAGGTTGTCGGAGGTGTTGGGAGGCGGGGCTTGGGGATGTAGACGGATGTTGTTAAGGCGGTCCGCCAGAGAGGTATGTTGTTCAGAGAGGGGGTGTTGTTCAGGGTGATTGTGTAGGGAGGGCGACGGTGTGAGCGGGGGTTGTGTGAGTCCGCCGTGGTGCTGCGGCTGCTGCGGCTGCTGCGGCCGCTGCGGCCGCTGCGGCAGGGGTGGGGGCGGTCTGCGCTCGGCTCCACATCGGCTCCGCTTCGGCTCGACTCGGCTCGGCTCGGCTCGGCTCGACTCGCCTCTTCCCTGCCAACCCGCGTGTTGAGAAAGCGGAGGCGAAAGGAAGACGGCGGTACAAGAGGAAGGCAGAGGGAGAGGGTGGGCGGGGCGGGGGGAGACAGAGGGAGAGAGAGAGAGAGAGAGAGAGAGAGAGAAGGACAGAGACAGAGAGAGGAGTGGGGGCGTTGCGGTGCGGGGTGGGGTCGGCACTGCTGTCTTCCACTCGGCTCCAAGTCCGAGGGATTGAAAAGCAATTTCAAAGGGACACCGGTGGCCCTGTCCACCGCCTGCGCCAAGCACACATGCTGGGACCGCGCCGCACCGCGCCGCGCAGTGCCGCCGCACCACGGCCGCTAAGGCTGCCGAAGCGTTGGGCCCGTGGGTCCACCGAGGCCACGGCGGCCACGTCGCCCAGCTCTCTCTGCAGATGTCGGACGGCGGCCGGCGGCTCCCTGCTGAGGACGCCGACGACGCCGACGCTGCCGGATGCGATTCCTCCGCTTCCCTACCGGAGTATTTGTTTCTCCGCCTCTCGGATTTCTCGCATTTCACCTTGCCCTACACACAGCCCGACAGTCTTATGTACCCCGCACAGATTTACCGTCCCGGACGCGTATTTCCAATGACCGTGCCTGCACGGGACACGCACCCCGCCGGGCAGCGCCGCCCCCGGCCGCCCCCGGCCCGCCCCCGGCCCGCCCCCGTCCCAGCCGTGCAGCAGTAAGGGTACAGGACCTGTTCCGCTCGGGCGCTCCCAGGAATTGGACGGAGCCAGAGCGGGTAGGGGAGGGGAGCGGGTCTTCTGGAGTTTGTTGAGGTGAACGTTTCCGGTTCACGGGAGCCCGGCCCGCCGGGCAGGCCAGCGGAGGCAGCGCGGCCGGGGTTCACTAGCAGTCTCGGCAGCCCGGCCCGGCCCGGCCCCACGGCCCCAGCTGCACTGCGGACCCCACCGGAAGGACGGGTTCACTCAGGACGCAGCGGTCCCGGGTTCGAATCCCCTCCCCGTAGCTGACGGCTACCTGGAGCTCATACCGGCCACCTGAAGCTCAGCTCAGCTCAGCCACGGCAGCGGCGCGGGCAGCGGCACCACAACGCCGGCCCGGCCGCTCGTTTGCATTCAATTTCTTGTCTCGCCCCCGACTGGAGTACGGTGGTGGTTGTGGCGGCGGTTGCGGTGGCAGTAGCGGTGGCGCTGCGGGGGCCGAGCGCCCGTCGGCAGCGCTAGCCGAGGGTCCGAGCTCCGAGCCGGGCCGGGCCGGGCGCTGGCGGAGCTGGCAGAGCCAAAGTGATATCTTATCACGCCCAGCCGACCCACCCCTGCCCACCCCCTCACCCACTCGCCCGCCCACCCACTGCCGTCTTCTCTCCTTTCATCCTCTTACTCTCGGTGACTTACTCTCTCTCTCTCTCTCCCCTCTCTCTCTCCCTCTCTCTCTCTCCTTCTCTGTCCCCACACACGCACACATATTATTTTCTCCACCGCGTATGCCCCCCCCCCCCTCTCTCTCTCTCTCTCTCTCTCTCTCTCTCTCTCTCTCTCTCTCTGCAGTAGTATACGCATGCTACATACTCCGCACAGCAAGAACCTGCTGTTAATCGCCCGTTTTCTCATGCTGACATTTATTTTTCTGAAATTGTGAAGTCCTCGCTGAGCATTCTCGGTGGGGCTCGGCTACTGCTGCGGGGCCGCGCACTGCATTCTGCTGGACAAATTGTCGCTCGCTCGATTCGGACCGGGCTATTCCAGCCCATTGCTCCCCCCCCCCCCCTACCACTCCCATCTCCCCTCCTCCTCGATTATTTCTCTCCACTCTTTCTCACCGTTTTCCTTCACCTTTCACTTTCTGGACTGCACTCTTACTTTCGTTTAGAATTCGTCAACGGTGAGTATTTTTCGTTGTTGTGTAGAGCAGTTCGGACTTGTGCATTATTAGCTGCAATGCCGATGTTGGTCGGCATCTGTGTTTTTATTATTTTATTCTTATTTTCGCGTCAGCAGTGTGCTCACACAGGCTGTCGCTCACCACCGCACGGCGGCACGGCACGGCACGGCACGCACACATGCTGCACATGAGCGGGCATCCTGCACACATATCGAATACGAATCCAACACGCGAAAAAGAAGTGGGCCAAATTCCAATCTTATTGCTGACGTCGCCCCCTCCCACTCCTGCCCCCGCCTCTCCCTCTCTTTCTCTCTCTCTCTTACACACACACACACACACACACACACACACGACCCCTCTATACCGCACCCGGTTTTCAATTTGCCAATTCTAACAGCCCCTCGCCCGCCCTCCGCAGCCACCCCCTCCCCTCCCCTCGCCCTGCCTTCATCTTCCCGCGGTGTCCGACCATCGTACGTCTCATATTATCTCCCCCACCCCCTTCGCCCCGCTCCCATCTTTGTCGCTCCTCACACATGCACCCCCCCTCTCTCTCTCTCTTTCTCGCAGGTTATTGACTACCCCCCTCGCGTTATGCCCAATATGTGTTGAATTGCCCGCTGGCCGCCATCCCTCCCCCCTCCCTTGTCTTCCACCATCCCTCCCCCACCCGGCTTCCTCTTCCCCTTTTCGCTGCATGACCTTCTTCTGGGAATATCGCCGGAGTCCCGGTTACCCCGCCGGCGCCGCGTGGACGTCGTGATGCGACCGCGGCCACTTTTACCAACCCTTCGAAAAAAAAAAATCTGTGCTTTGGTTTTGTCCGGTATTTGAACCCGCGGGAGCCAGGGGCGGTGATGTGCGCCGCCACCGCCGCCGTCGCTCAGCGGCAGCCAGGCGGCAAAGCGCTTTGTTTGGAATCGAGTTGCGCTCACACCGCGCCGTGCCCACCGCCAGCTTCACTCCCCCCCCCCCCCTCCTTCCCTTCCCCCCCCCCCCGTCCCCCTCTCCTCTCCGCACGAGTTACTTGCCTTTCATTAGGAAGTATCGAGTGGCTGCGCGTGGGCGGAAATTGGAGGCTGCCTTCATTGTTAGCTGTGCGTCAAACTGTGCGTGTAGGCTGTGTGGGAGAGGGAGAGAGAGAGCCGGATGGAGAAGAGAGGGGAGAGACAGAGAGGGAGGGAGAGAGAACACGTCGACCAAAAATGTGACTTAATTCCTAAAACAACTGCTCGCACAGTCACATGTGAGAAACGTTATACCAACACAACAAAGGGAAAGACAGTAGTGAGCTAGAGAGAGAGATGGAGAGAGAGAGATGGAGAGAGAGAAAAAGAGAGAGAGAGAAAGAGAGAGAGAGAGAGAGAGAGAGATAGAGAGAGAAAGAGAGAGAGAGGGGAAGAGAAAGCGGGATATGAGAGTAGCTTTAGGGGTGTGGAGGGGGAAGGCGAGGGTGGCAACGCTGGGGTTGGCGTCGGCGGGGTCAAGTCGGGGCCTCTTCCTGTAGGTCGGCGGGTCGGAGCCATCGGAGTCGCGCTCATCACCCCGTCCCAACCCCCGCGTTGACGGCCCCCGACGGCCCTCGCCCCAAACGTCGAGTGACCCTGTGCTTCTATTCACTACTACTATATTCTCTCTAAAAAAAAATATCCTAATTTCCATCGTCAGTTTTCTTCCCTGCTGTTATTTTGACTGTAAAATAGTACTAGGTTTGCAATGAAACGGCTAACGTCTGTAACTTTTTTGCGTAAAGATTTCGTCGTAGATTTTTTTATTTGTTACACAGCAGTTGGCTGCAATGTAACTCTGGTTCCTGGCCCGGCTGCCGGGTCCCTGCTGCGGCCCCGCTGCGCGCCCTCATTGGCTGCCCGTCCTGGCCACGTGGCCGCAGATACGTCGGGGTGACGTCACGCGCGGTGGGGGACATGACAAATGGCCGCTCCCAAAGTTTCCTCATTCGTATTTCCCTTTTCTTTCGTGATTGAAAGAAAGTGAGTGGCCCTAGCTGTGTGCGTGTGCATGTATGTGTGCGTGTGTCTGTGCGTCCAGTCCAAGCAGTGTGCGGGGCTCGGTTCGTTCGTTCGTTTGCTGAACGGAGACCGAGGGATGAAATATTTCGACCCTAAACGCGGGGAGAGGTGAAATGGAGCCGCGACGTCGGTCCACTCCAGCGGAAGTCTCCCCCCCCCCTCCCCCGCCCGCCCCGGACGCCTTGGCTTGCTTGCAGGAGGACATATCGGCCGAGGGGATAAAAAGTTTGCCGAGGACGCGCTGCGACCCTGCGGCCCTGCAGCCCTGCAGCCCCTCCGGCCTGCCGGGAGGGTGGCGAGAGAGAAAAAGATTCCATTAAAATTGAATTTTCCACCTTTGTTGCCGCGCGCGCGCCGAGGCATACAATTGGAGAGTCTTTCGCACGGACATTTGTCCCGCCTCCGTGCCGGCCCCGCCGGCCCCTCCCCCCGCCCCTTCCCGCCCGGAACTCCTCACGGAGAATGCGGACATTTCCAGGTTTTTCCGTGACTTTTCGTCCCCCACCTGGAACCGGACTGTTCCAGAAAATTTACACAAAACACTCTATATTTATTGCGGCAAGAAAATGAAAATTGCAAAGCCTGTATATTTATTGAAGATGAAATCATCATCATCATCATCACCATGTGACGGCCGGATGACGAACGAGCCGCACCGCTCCATCACTTTACATCCCCCGCCCCGCTGCACATATTGCATATTGCGTATTCCGATTCGCATTTTCGTCAGAGGGGCCATTTTTCTCCAGCAGGATCCCCCTGTTGTTGTTCTTGTTGTTGTTGTGCACTCACGGTGGTGGCCTTGCGGTCCGGAAGAAAGAGAGAGAGAGAGAGAGAGAGAGAGAGAGAGAGAGAGAGAGAGAGAGAGAGAGAGAGAGAGAGAGAGAGAGAGAGAGAGAGAGAGAGAGAGAGGGGGGGGGGGAATCGTAAATCTGTCCAAGTCCTCAAATTGTTTTTATAAAATCATATCAGATTTATATTTTATGGAATATTTATATAAAGATTTTATAAGAAAAACGGTATATAAATACAATGAAAACGGTTTCTACGAGGGGAGAGCGCTGGATACTGCTTGCGTGAACGCCCCAGACGTGCGTCGTCTGTCGGACACACGCAGGGTCTCTCCCTCCCTCAGCAAACACCATCTCGTACATCCGTTCCTAGTCAAATTTTGTTTTCATATTCCGACCCGTTTGTCGTATGCGTGCCAAACATTGGGAGGAGTAGCCCGCAGTGGCGCCCGAAGCGGCGTCAGGTGTGAGGCTGTGGTAGCAGAGGTAGCGAGTTACTGAGAGGTAGCGAAGCCTTCAGGCTCCCAAGGCTGTTGGAGCCCGTGGACCCGGCGGCCCCTCCCGGCGGCCCCTCCCGGCGGCCCACCCGGGATGCTGCATGCCGCCGCATATGCACATAAACACTGCGGCAGGACGGCGGAGCGCCAGGCCAGAGCCGGGCGGCGGACAGCGCCGTGGGGGTAGGCAGACCCGCCAAACACGCGTGTGCGCGCGCGGCCTACCCTCCGGGCTGAGAGCTGCTGAGAGCTGCCCGTGTCGTGTGCTCACACCGCAGCTCCTTACTCTGTCTGTCTGTCTGTCTGTCTGTCTGTCTCTCTCTCTCTCTCTCTCTCTCTCTCTCTCTCTCTCTCTCTCTCTCTCTCCCACTCCTTTCCTACTCTCTCTCTCTCCTTCGTCTTTTATTTTCGATTGCTCGCCATTTCGTCCGCCGCCGCGTCCACTTAGGGTTTCGTCCCATTCGCTCTTCTCTGCCTGTGTTGGTGCGCGCGTCTGCAACAGCCAATAAAGGAAGTCAGTCAGAGAGAGAGAGAGAGAGAGAGAGAGAGAGAGAGAGAGAGAGAGAGAGAGAGAGAGAGAAGTTGGCCCGCCGCCGCCGCTGGCCGCAACTTTTCCATTACTGGAATGGGTTTATAACGGGAGGAGATGTAACAGAGAGTCAGTGCGTTGTGGCGGACGGCTTGTAGACACCACCCAGAATCGTATGGACGGTGGAAGGGAGAGAGAGACAGAAGCACAGAGAGAGAGAGAGAGAGAGAGAGAGAGAGAGAGAGAGAGAGAGAGAGAGAGAGAGAGAGAGAGAGAGAGAGAGAGCAGGGGTGGGAAGAGAGTGAGAGAGTGCAGGAGTCCTGAGGGCTGAATGCCAGTCCGCTGCTTCCGTATGTAATTGAAAAGGGGCGTAAATGCACTGTGCGGCGCCCGGCCCCGGGGGAAGCTCAGAGCAACCAAGCTCGTGATCCATTTTCATCAGCAGGACCCAACTTATGCCCTGCAGCCGGCAATAGTATTACCGTTTCCTCTCTCTCTCTCTCTCCCTCTCTCTCGCTCACACTCACACACACACTGGCACTCTTTCCGCTGAAGCTACCATTGTTCCCCATAGTCTAGCGCACCGTCTAGCCCCCTTCTCCCCTAACCCGCCGCTCCGCAGCGAATTTGATTACTCTTGGCTTCGTACCGGTTGTTTATGGAAGTGTAAGTCGATTGGACGCTCTGCTCGGCTCCCGGCCGGCTCGGGGAAGGTTTGGCAGACGTGCTGCTGCCGCTGCCGGGCCTGTGTTTCTTCTCTGTCACACACACGCACATCACGGCCGAGGCGCCGAGGCTCTCCTCTCCCCGCCGGCCGCCGTATTAGCCAGCGCAGGTCCGCACTTCGCAGCCATAACCGAACAACGTGTCCACCGGATTCCTCAGCGCGGGGCCGGAATGGGAATCTAATGCGGCGCCCAGATCTGAGCTTTCCGACAGATTTAGCAGCCAGCCGTGCCGTGCTGGCCGTGCCGAGCCGAGCCGAGTCGTGATCGCGGCGCTCGGCTCGCATCGGAATTCGAAAGGCGTTCGAGATGGTCTACGGCCCGGCCCGGCCTGTCCCGGCCCCCGGCATGGCACGGCGGAGGCGAGGCGTTCCTGCGCGGAGCAAATTGTTTCTGCCGCCCGGCCCGGCCGGAGTACTAGTGCGGGAGGGACCCGGAGGGACCCGGAGTGACCCGGAGGGACCCGGAGGGTCGCTGTCACCACTATTCCCCGCAGAGTCCTCCTCGATATAAAGAAGGCCCGCTGCCGCTGATGTGCCCCACATTTCCACCGTGAGCCGCCTCCCTTGGCCGCGGCCGCCGAGTGGCGCCAAGATTTGAATCGGGTTCGGCTGGCCGAGCAGGGGAGGCCGGGGGAGACACAGCCCAGCCCAGCCCAGCCCCAGGGTGATGCGGCCTTGGGCTGCAGCCGAACCGCCCCCGCCCCGCCCCTGCACCGCCCCCGCCCCGCCTCTGCACCGCCCCTGTACCGCCCCCGCCCCGCCCCCCGCACCATTGCTCCCATCAGGGAAATAAGAAAACTTTCTATCGAGTATCAATTTGATATGGAGGCCACTGTAGGGGGCGGAGGCGGCAGTGGAGGGGCGTCGCGGGGGGAGGGTGGAGGGGGGGGGGCTGAGAGTGACGAGTGCACACCTCGCTGCGGGGGGGGGGGGGGTATCCCAACCACACCACCATCGGGCACCAGTGGGCACCAGCGGGCGGGGCCCACGGTAGCAGAAGGCGCCGCCTTCACTGCGGCGTGCCATTACGTGTGCATAACGTTTATGGGGTCATACGACTGCCGGATTTGTTTCTGTGATGCCGATCTGCTGTCGTCTCCCGCTCTCTTTCTCTCACTCTGTGTCTCTCTCCCTCTGAGATATCGGGACCGCAACGAGGGCCCGCACGGATCCATAAGCATGTAATGCCTTGGATGCCACCCAAACGGCCCACAGCATAGCAGCAAGCGCCCTCTCGCGGCGTGTAGCAGCATGCCGGCAGCGGGACGCACGCCAAAAGAACTATTGGGTTTTTATTTGAATTTTTTTTTTTTTTAAATACAGTGGACGGGTTGCGCAGGATCATAGTGGGATCGCAAAGGGAAAGTGGTGTAGTAGCTTTGGCGAAGCAGGACTGTTCGAAAGACTCTGCCGGATCTGCAAGTGCGGCGCTATCGCCGGTATTCCGCCTGAACAGACTGCCGCTGCCGCTGCCGCTACCGCAGCCGTAGGGGAGGGGCCGTTAGAGAATTACCTAACGCCCTCCTGATAGCAGGTCCGGGCGCGGCCCGCTTCCGGGTGCCCAGTCGTGTGGCGACGCTGATTGTGATCCATCGGCTGCGCCGCCTCACCTCCCCTCTCTCTCTCTCTCTCTCTCTCTCTCTCTCTCTCTCTCTCTCTCTCTCTCTCTCTCTCTCTCTCTCTTATTTTAAGCACACTCCCGCCTCTGCGTGCGCATTCCCCTCGCGATTTTCGTGTTCGCGTTTAACCCTTTCTACGCCCCCGTGCATCGTGCGGGACTCGGCAGACTTCTTCTTCTCCCCCCCCCTCTCTCTCTCTCTCTCTCTCTCTCTCTCTCTCTCTCTCTCTCTCTCTCTCTCCCTGTGTCTCTTTCTCTTTTCCGTCCCCTCTCCCTTCCTCTCCCTCACGCACACCGCCATCCTTCCTCGTAATTCGTTATCACTAATTAATCATCCACTTGCTGTTTCTCTTTGCAGTTCCATCTCCCCGGCTTATATATACCTGCTAGTTAGTTAGGCCCCTTCCTTGTATTTGAACTGACGGGTTGCTCCGCTGGCTCCGCCGGCCGCCCCCGCCCGCCTGCCTGCCAGCTCGGCCTGCCCGCCGTCCCGCCCGCCTGCCAGCTCGGCTGCCGGCTAGACAGCTTCCCTCTCTCATTATTCGGAAACAATCCAACCCCCAATTACGTAAAGTGGCGCGCTCTGTGGGGACGGGCTGGGACCACTGGGACACACCCTGTTGGCGCGGCTAACTTTGGGCGGCGCGGCGCGCAGAGTCCGTGCGCCTAAACTTGTGCACGGGGCGGTGACCGCCCCCCGCCCGTCCCCGCCCTTCCTCCACCTCTGCTTCCTACCCCGCCCCGCAGTCGACGCGGTTTGCCTAAACGTTGTTTTCGGACCATGTCGCCAATACGGGCATCCTTCAGGACCTCGAGTACCCTCAGGGACCCTCGGGGACCCTCAGGGACTCATAGAGACTCCCAGAAGTGCCCGCCAACCCGTCATCCCTAATTGTGCCAGCAGTGGACCATGTAACGCTGGTGCTGCCCGACGTTACGGCGCGCTGTGAGTGGAGCGGTCCATGAACCCACCGGACGGCAATCAGTCGTGTTGTGTGGCCAAGATCCCGGTCGTAGATGAAAATCGAAAAATTTCTCTTTACTCACCCTTTTTTTTAAATAAAAAAAATTATCTCGAGGTACATGCATGTGCCGTTGATATGCAATAACGCCTCTTTTCATTTTATCACGGACTTAGTCCCTTGGAAATATTTCGTGCTCTTCTCACGGTCTTTTCATTCGTGTTTCAACCCCCTCCCCCCCACTTCCCATTTTTTTTCTGTCCTCTTCTCCTCCTTCCTTTTCCTTCTCATTTTGTGCGCGTGAATTATTTCAGCCATTCGGACGGCAGCGATATTAATAAGAGTGTTTGTTTTAAAAGAGGCCAGTTTACAAATTAAAAAGCAACACTGGGAACGAGAGACGACGGCGGCGGCGGCGGGAAAGGGTACGGCAAGCGGATGAAGAAACTGTTGCTAATTTTCAATTACAGTCGAGTGCAATTTTTTTTTTTTTTTTTTTTTTGCGCGCGCGTGTCTTTTGTCCGGGGTGTAATTTATCCGAATGTCGCTTGGCGCATGCGCCCTGCGTCCCGGACGTCCCACCAAATTTTGTTCCTCTAATGAGACTCGGGTGATAAATGGCGATATTGCGCCGGCTGGGCGGCCGGTGGCACGGCGCCTTGCTTGTCGTTCTGCTCCAATCACCAGCGCCACGGCCAGATTGCACCACTTTTTAATGAGCGTGCCGCAGGAGGGGGGGGGGATGTAAATGCACTTTGCACAATGCCCTTTTTTTTCCCCCGACGCGACGACACCTGCGGACCTGTGAGGCGGCGCCGTCATCCGTGCGATGCAGCACGTGCCTACGTGCGTGCCTGCGTGCTCGCGAGCGCGTTTATACCTATTCTTACGACCCCCAATGGACCGTCGTCAGGCAGTCAGAGGACAGCGTCGTCCCGCACACACACACACACGCACACAGAGGCCCAGCGCACACAGGGGATAAGGGACGTGTGTTGTGTTTGCTACGCGCGCGATTTCTCATGAAACTTGATTGCACCGCCGTTTCCCCCTTTGCTTTCTTCTTCCCTTTCGTCTCCACCTCCCTCCCCCTTCTCTCGGGGCCAGCGGCGACGCGGTAGGGGTAGTTGGGGAGGGGGCTCGTCCTCCTTGGCGCCCCCTCGTGACACGTAGCCCACGTGACACGTGTGTGTGTGTGTGTGTGTGTGTGTGTGTGTGTGTGTGAGAGAGAGAGAGAGAGAGAGAGAGAGAGAGAGAGAGAGAGAGAGAGAGAGAGAGAGAGAGAGAGAGAGAGAGAGAGAGAGAGAGAGTGTGTGTGCGGCCATGTAGTATCTACTGCCGGACAGGCCGTGCCGTGCAGCCCGTGGGCTCCGTGCTCGCATGAAAGTTTGATCGGAAGAATAAAGTTACGATGTAAGCCCCTCAGACCTGGCCCTGCCGTGCCCTGCCGTGCCGTGCCGTGCATTGCCACGGCCCTCCAGAAGTCGTACTGCCCGCAGAGGCGGCCGGAGCAGGCATGTCGCAGGCCGAGTCAGCTAGTAGTTCGCACCGTAACACTACACACTTGTTGTGTGTGGAATAGTGGAATATGGAGATGGTCATTTCAAACACGAACGGGGAGGAAAAAGAAACCGCGAGTGCGGGGAGAAGTTTGGCAAATACGTTTCTCTGCAGGAATCCTGAACGTCATCAAAAATAAAATTATCGTGCGAACGGTCGGGCTAGGTTGAGTGCCGATTAAAAAAAAAAAAAAACTCCAATAGCAGCAATTTCGCAAGTTTTGGAGGAAATGGCCCCTTTTGGGAAGTGTGGTGATTTTTATATTACCTGCATGTGATTCATTTACCTGCACTTATGCACCCTAAAACTATGAGGACCTCGTGAGGGGAGGCGTCCGAGGAGCCCAGCCGCGCTGCAGGGGCTGCAGGGGCTGCGGGGGCTGCAGGGGCTGCGGGGGCTGCGGGGGCTGCAGGGGCTGCGGGGGCTGCGGGGGCTGCAGGGGCTGCGGGGGCTGCGGGGGCTGCGGGGGCTGCGGGGGCTGCGGGGGCTGCGGGGGCTGCAGGGGCTGCAGGGGCTGCGGGGGCCGCACGGGCTGCAGGGGCTGCAGGGGCTGCAGGGGCTGCAGGGGCCGCAGGGGCTCGGGGTGGCCAGGCCGCCGGGCGGCAACTTTACGAGGCGGGCAAAAACGGTGTGGGGGAGTAGGGTGTGAACGTGCGTGGCTGTGGCGCGCTGTGGCGCGCTGTGGCCCAGAGAGGAGCCGGCAGGCCCGGCCCGCCCGATTGGATTGCAGCAATCGAATAACTGAAGTGGTGTATAAACCAAGGAATCATACGACTTGAGGTCACTCTCAAAGGAAATGAAGCGCGCCAGGGGCTGCTGCCACGATAATGATGGGGTACACATCGGTTTGTAGAGAAGAAAAATAAATGTGAGTCTGGAATAAGTGGGGCTTCGAACCCGCGGCTTTGCTTTGTGGAAGAATGTACACAGACTGCGGACTCCATCTCCCTCCCACCCTACCGCCACCCCTCCCTTCGGCCCCTTTCTTCCCTCTCGCTTCCTCACTCGGAATTGTTTTGGCGCCAATAAAGCGTAAAATTGCGGACATATTGATGTTGAGGCGAGGGCGCGTTCGAGGCGTGAGCGAGAGAGAGAGACAGACAGACAGACAGAGACGGGCAGACAAGGAGGTTGGGGAAGGAGGACGGAGAAAGTGAGAGCGGAGGGGAGGAGAGGGGGCAAAGGGCAAGTGGATAATAGAAGCCTCACACACAGCGCCGGCGCCCAGTGAAACATTGTAAGCAAATTACAGATTGGCGAAAGCAGCCGAGTTTTATTTGTGTGTGTGTGAGTGTTTTTACTTGGCGCTGGCCACATTGCTATTGCTATCGCGGTACGGCACAGTCCTCTGATGATACGGCCAAGGTAATAAACCTCACGGTGCTTTAATTGAACGCCCCTTCCCTCCCCAAAGCTCTTCTCTGTCTCTCTCTCTCCCTTTCCTGGCCTCCTACCCCTTTATCTCTCTCTCTCTCCCCCTTACTTAGACGCGTCGCATGTGCTGGGCTGGCGCAGATAACGAGGGACTAGCGCAATTAGCACTTCGATTGTGCGAGATCCGGGTGCCCCTCCCCCTCCCCCTCCCCCGTATTCCCTCCCGAAATTCACCGTAACTCCCCCCTCCCCTTCCTCTCTCTGCCTCTTACACCCCCCCCCCCCCACCTCTTCGCGCGTCGTCTTCCCCGCAGAGATTCGCCAGACGTCTGGCTGTCATCGATGTTCGAAGTTTTCTGAGGTGAGGCTTGCCTTATACGGTAGCAGGGACGGGGCACGGGAGGGGGGGGGGGAGGCTGTGCAATGACGTCACGAGGTCACATGATTGATTCACCATTCATACAACCTCCTGCAGCATGCACCTGCCTCCACCCGAGCACCCCCTCGCCTCTCTCTCTCTCTCTCTCTCTCTCTCTCTCTCTCTCTCTCTCTCTCTCTCTCTCTCTCTCTCTCTCTCCCTCTCGCTATGTCTGGCGCGCAGAGGCGTATCTATAGTGAGCTGGCCTAATCAATGCTTCAATTATACACGAGGGTGGAAACGGGCTTAAGACCGTTCGGCGGGGGCCGTGTCGGGGTCATTGCTGTAGCGGGGGCCCGGCACGGCCCCGGCACGGCCCCGGCACGGCCAGGACCCCCCGCAGCGACGTGTAAGAGATTTATACGCAGATTGAAAACGGCCCTCGATTAGCCCCGCTCGGCTCGGCGCTGAATTGTTTGCTTTGATCAGGGCTGCGCCGTGGCTGCGCGCTGCGCTCTGCGTCCGACGCGCCCCCTACCGGTGTCGTGCCGAACCTGCAGAGCTATTGCAGCCCGTTCATCCGGCCGCTTGTATGCAAAACCTAACCGAGGGGGAACTACTGCCATCCGCTAAACGCCGTTGAAGACTGATGATGATGATGTGTGTGTGTGTGTGTGTGTGTGTGTGTGTGTTTGTTTGTGCGGACGGTTCTGCCCAGCCCAGCCCAGAGGACCGCCGCGTGCTGCTTGGGCCCTGCGATGTCCATTTCACGGCCAGGCGACTTGTTCTTGTGCGGCGCGCGGAAAGGGCCCTGGACAGCCCTACACTCTCGCCTTTTACCACTCGGCTCCCCCTTTTCCTCTCTCTCTCTCTCTCTCTCTCTCTCTCTCTCTCTCTCTCTCTCTCTCTCTCTCTCTCTCTCGCTCTCCCAAGAGCCCGCCCACTAACTCCGCCCGTCTCAAAGAACCAATCTAGATGCTGTAATTGAAATCCACACAATGTCCATCTGACCCCCAGCCCCTCGGGCCCCCACCACCACCACCACCGCTGCCTCCCACCCCGGCCGTGCCGCCAAGTGACTGCTCCCCCTCCTCTCTCCACCCCTTCGCTGCCCTCAACGTATAACACGTCCCCACCGCCAGTGGCGTATCCACCATGATTTAAAAAAAAAAAGATTGCACTGCCGGTGCCGGCCGGGCCGGTACTTGCCCTCGTGATTGCGAGCAGGGCACCACAAGAGAGGGGTTTCCTTTTTTAATCCTCTCTTTCTCTCTGTGTTGACAGGTGGGCATGTCTTCGGGTGACCTCCACAAGTTGTCGCAGCTGGTTCATGGTGCGAGCACAGCAGTGAGTAAGGATAAGTCCAAGCACAACTTTTTCTCTACTTTCTGATTAAAAAAATTTGGCCTAGAAAATATTTCGGTATTTTCCACCATTCCCGCGAGATGGGAGGTGCGGAGGGGGAGGCCCTTTGGGGGGTGGGGCCGCCACTGGTGCGACCCGTTGAGTAGCGGCTGGGCGTGGGAACGGACAGGAACCGCCAGCGATAGCCAGAGAGGTGGAAAAGAAAGACGGGCTTTTAGCGGAATTGGAAAGTGCGTCTCTTAGCTCCGGCTCTGGCGGCCCTGGCCGCCGCTGCAATTCATCTGCAGCATGAGACCAGCAATACTTCACGCGTCGTCGTTAATCTGACCGTCTTTCTACATCTGTGCTGCGGCAAGGGCTGATTCACTCTGAGACTCTGTGCACAGGGTGCTACAGCTGTAGTAGTTTGCAGTCGACACGAACGCGGCTCCCCGTACAATGAAAGTACTAGCTAGCTGACAACTCTTTCTTCCATATTATTTAATTTAGCTAGGCTATGCTAGTGCTATTTAAAGATGTATCACCTGCTAAAAAAAAAGTCGCATTATGTGATGAGCGCGTTCTGGTGTTGGTATGGCTTTTCCTGGGACCGCCGAACAGGGTGCACAACACATCAGCCCCTGCGGCTCGTTACATGTTGCACCGCTGTTTGCTGATTGGGCGCCCACGACCACATAAAAGAAACTGTGTGGTCCGCACTGAGATTGCCTCGCCTGGGAAAGGAATATAAAGCCCTGTTGCTAGGTGTGGCTGGTTGGTGTTGTCGAAGTGAGGTGCGGGGGGTTTAGAAGTTTAGAATCATGGTTAGAAAGCGCGGGAAAACATAGCAGTCAAGCAATGCTAGGTTAGGCCGGACGTGGGGGCCGGACTGTTATTACAGTCCAACAGTTTGAGCAAAAGCAGTCTGGCGCACTCTATTTGTTTGTCTCCATTTCCTCTATCTTCACTATCTTTTATGTGCTCCCCCACCCCTCCCCTCCCACTCACTCCACCCTTTGCCATCTCTCTCGTTCCCGTTTGCCTCCACTCGCGTCTTTTACGGGGCCCATTTTTATGATCTCAAGTACTTTTCTTCCGATCCCCCCGCGTTTCCTAAATGGCGATTTTGATCGAAAACTTTGGCGCTTTCCTTCCAGTTTATGTCCGAGCGCCAGCCCAGCCCAAGGCCCGGCCGCTTGTGTCGGCAACACTTCCATCGCTTTGCAATCACAAAGTGCAGTTTTAAGGCAGGCTGGCAGGCCGATTAGGGCAACGGCCGCATTTGTCTCTCAGAGAAAAAAGGGAGAAAAGGCAATAAATATGGCGCTTGATTGTTTTTGCCCTAAAAGAAACCCTTTGCGTTCCGTGAATATTTGCTCGGCGGCTTTGTGAAAAACAACTTTTTGTTTCTGCTTGCAGGAAGAATGAGGATGGATCCCAAGACTGAGGCGCAGAAGTGCGCGGGGTGTGGCAAGATCATTAGTGAAAGGTACGGCCCAACAGCAACCATCCTATTCACACCTGCGATGTCGCACCTTTAGTAACCAGTGCCTTTCCTCGTTTTGGCAGGTATTTACTGAAAGCCATGGACCTGTTCTGGCACGAGGACTGCCTCAAGTGCGGCTGCTGCGACTGCCGCCTGGGCGAGGTGGGCTCCACGCTGTACACCAAAGCAAATCTGATTCTCTGCAAACGAGATTACCTCAGGTGCGTCTCCTTATACTGAATGTGGAATATCTGAAGCCATTTCAACGCCTACATAATCTCTCTCTCTCTCTCTCTCTCTCTCTCTCTCTCTCTCTCTCTCTCTCTCTCTCTCTCTCTCTCTCTCTCCCGCACTCACTCTCTACTTGTTTCCCCGCCTCAGGCTGTTCGGGAGCACAGGGTACTGCGCGGCATGCACCAAGGTGATCCCTGCCTTTGAAATGGTCATGAGGGCCAGGCATAACGTGTACCACCTCGAGTGCTTCGCCTGCCAGCAGTGTAGTCACAGGTGAGGGTTCGAACCACCGGCCCCGCGGCCCCAGGCACGTCCTGGGCGTCCCGTCCCGTCGGGTCCGGGGGCCGGGGGCGGAGGGCGGGGGCGGGGGGCGGGCGGCGGCCCTACAGTTGGGGATGCGGCCGTTTGCGGCTTTCGCCGCCCAATGTATCTTTCATCCGCCAAGACGTGCCGAACGGCGCTGCAGAGACAATGCCATTATGATCGGGAAATAAACAAAAAGACGCGTCTGAATAAATAAATAAAATAAATAAGTAAGCGGAATAGCGCCCGCCGCGGATGGACTGATTTCCCCTGTGCGCAGTAAAGACCGCTGGCCGGCCGGCCGCCGGGAGGACTCCGCTGGGCTCCGCTGGGCTCCGCTGGGCTCCGAGGGCTGTGTCCGAAGGGCCGGCACGCCCCGCGGGCTCTTGTGGGCCTCTGTCGCCCGCAGGCGGGCAGCCCTCGGCGCTGTTCGGAGGCAGCGGTCCGGTCCGGGGTCTTTGCGCGAAGGCGTCGCTACCCCGCGTGGAGGGGCCGCTGATTCCGCAAACACGCATTCCCTTACGGGGTGGCAGCCGACACGGAAAAACGCATCATCACACATTTAACCGCGGTGTGAGCGCCTGCGAGCGCCAGGGTAGGCCAGCCCGCGGGACACGCGTGCGTTGCAGGGACCGTGGTTGCCTACCCAGCAGGCGCCGTCTACGTCCCGACTGGCCAAATTAGGGCTACGCTTGCGACAATGTCGTGGACGCAAGGGAGGACGATCGTTGATGTTATCATTCGTAGAATTTTCACAGACAAATAAATGTCCACGATCACTCTTCAGAAAACTGACAGCCGGCGTGTGTTCCAGGTTCTGCGTCGGCGACCGCTTCTACCTGTGCGAGAACAAGATCCTCTGCGAGTACGACTACGAGGAGCGGCAGGTGTTCGCGCACATGGTGTGCTCGCCGTCCACCGTCGCGCACCTCAAGCGGCAGACGTCGCACCTCCCGGTCAGCGCGCGGGACGCGGTAGATATATTGTTAAAATGGAGCAGTGATCCGCGATGTCAAAAGTGGTCAACGTCAATATGAATATGCAGAGTATTAAGATTGAGCCGGCTCACAAAACTGTCTGACTGACGTAGCGCTGGCTGTCCGTCCATTGTAGCAATATGTAACCGTAGAGAGCTGAGATGCCTCTGCCTGAATCCACTGGATCCGATCCGGCCCCCGTTCTCATCCGCCCTCCTCCTTTCTGACTGTCGTGCAGCCGAGCGGACCAACCGGGACCGGAAGCTCGCCGACCAACCCCGCCCTCCTGAACGGGTCACCGCCGGTGAACGGGAGGACGGCGCACCCGGGGCCTCACCCGGGGCCCCACCCGGGGCCGCAGACCACCAACGGGGCCGGGCCCACGGCGCCCAGCGAGGTCAGCAACCCGCACCGGGGGGACCTCAACAACAACATGGGGGTGGTGGGCAGCCCCAGCCCGCTGCCGTTCAAGAGCCTGCCCTCCTTGTCCATGGCGGGGAGCTGAGCGGACGGGCCGGGGCGACTAGCGGCCGACATAAACTGACTGGTGGTTCGGGTCGGGGGCTGCCGGGGGCTGCCGGGGGCTGCCGGGGGCTGCCGGGGGCTGGGCCGGGCTCGCTGGCCTCGCCTCCCGCCGCCGCCACGACTACTCAGTGTCTTTCTGTTATCTCTGCCGACGAGTTTCGGCGGTGTTGCGCGTCACTCATCAGGCTGTGTGTGTGTGTGTGCAGCTGCGGATTTCTACAAAAATTTCAAATCGATATTTTATGCTACCTTCCTATTGCATTAGATAGCCCATTTCAAATTGTTCACCTATAGGAAAGATGTCGATCGAGAGGTTGACGGATTTTCTCCCCCTTCTCTTGCTTATAATAATAAGTAAGTGGATTGTTGAATATGTTAAGTAAGGATACGGCCTTCTGTTGTTGAAACATTGAGATTTGGCTCTGCACGTCTGCTTTTTAGAATTTTCTTTGCACAACACCGTTTTGTGCAACACAACACGTTCGGGATAAACCGGATATTTATGTCAACATAGATAGCTTGTAGATCTTCTTTTTTCCCCCTCCTTATCGGTCATATTCCTACAAATAGATTTTCTGTTTGGCAAGAAAATGCTGAGAAAGCACACTGTGCTGAGCCAAATTATCACTTTCGGTTATCATAATCCTCGCTAAAAAGGCGTCTCCCGATTAAGTCACTTTCGCACACGTTTCACCGAATCTGGTAACCTATTCATGCCCTAGTTCTTTGTTTGCGAGAGAAAATAATTATGCCATAATTAAAAAGCACAATGTAGACATGCTCTTGGGCAAAATTGCCACACCAATGAATTTAGTCCCGTGTTTACTGTACCAAAGATGTAGATGCTGTTGTTAAATGTGCCATACAATGTGATATGAGTGAAGTGGATCTAGTCTTCGGCACCGCTACCAAAGACACTCCGTTTTTGTTCTGCTGACTGTTATTTTTGTACGCTCAACATTTTAAAAGTGGGTGTCACCTTGCATATACTGATCAATGTGCCTACACCTCAGTATCTTCTTCCCAGCTTATGGGAGGAAGGAAATGATGAAAATGACTGTGACATGCTCCTAGGATATAGGAAACGGCAATCATCTCTTGCCAATGTTGTATACTGATTTATTTATTAATGTTTAACTGTATATACGGTAGAATAAAACTCAATGTGATGTACAGCGATTTAGCATTCATTGCCCCTTCACTATCCTCTCGTATCCGCCTCCAACTGCTGCGGCATAGCCCAGGACCATGCCACCCGAAAATGTGCCGGGTGGGTTCAAATACCGGACCCAATACAAACCAGGACAAATGTTGCTGTCCGTCCTTACGCCACGCCCACGAGAGCGCGGCAGCGTGGAGTAGCACCGCCAAGGGCCGCGCCTAGCACTGCCGCGGCCGCCACGCCCCGGGCGCCCCCTGCCGGCCGCGGCGGGAGGCGGCGGCGACCCCAGCGCATGCGCCGCGCGCCAAAGCCAAACCAGACAAACTCGCGGCGGAGGAATGACGAGATGAAAAATCGCGCTCTCGTCATGCGTGTTGTGAGTGAGAACAGTTGCCTTTCCTCGCGGGGGAGGGACAGAGAGAAAGAGAGGCGTGGGGAGGGAAGCCCACGCCCCGCCCCCCGCCATGCTGGCGCGGCGGCTGATCGCGGGCGGGCTCCGTCAGTTCTAGGGTGAGCGTCTGTCCCCGACCATCTCCCGCCGAAAAAGATAAAAAAAAATATAAAAAAAAATTAATAAAACACGAAACCGAGCGAAAAAACGAAACGACCGATAGCCCCGGCCCGAGGCCCGCGAACTGATCGAGAATAGTACTGGTGTGATTAAAAGTGAAAATAAAGAAAACGTGAAAGAAATAACGCAGAGAGGATTTGTGATTACTTCGCGGAGTTTGTTTTCTGGGTACCTGCAAGAAGCGGTTCTCCGCACGCGAGCGCGTGCCTATCGAGGTGTGGATCTACTGTTCACGAGGTAAAGTTCCGTTTCGAGCGTTCAATGTTTGTTTCTTGCGAAAGGTCTGGCAAGCAGCTAGTCAGAGAGCGCCAGTGCAGAAGTGGACCGACGCTGCGCTTAGCACGTTGAAAGGCCACCGGTAATTACTGTCAATTTCTCTGGCAGCCACGGGGACGCTGTTTACGACCCAGTCGGCCTGTTTTCTAACTCCGATTGTGTAAAAATACATTTTGTCTCAAACATTCTCTGTTTGCAAGGTCAATACAAGAGTGCCATTTTTTGGGGTCTTTTTCTTCGGTAAAATGGTTTTCTCTCGGCTGTGTACGGGATGACCCCCCCCCCCCCCCGCACCCGTACGAGGAGGCTTGGCGTGATGCAGACGCTAAGCTCCACTAACGTCGGTCATCTCTTGCCTCGCACACTGTTAGAAACAAAACGAGCTCTCTGCCAAAGACAATGCCTTCATTTGTAACTTACCGCTCCCTCTCTCTCTCTCTCTCTCTCTCTCTCTCTCTCTCTCTCTCTCTCTCTCTCTCTCTCTCTGGCGCCCGAATAACTGCGTTACGCGGTAGACTCTGCAGCCCAACCGTTAAGGAGATGGCCGTGAAATTAGTTATTCTTTCGCCTCCACGAAGTTTGTCTCTCTCCCCCCACTCCCTCAGAACATCGTGGGGTCTCTAGAGACGGGAGTGAAGTTCGAAGCTTGAGAGGGATCATCGTGCTGCATCTCTGTCGCACTGATCGACGGCGCGTCCGCGTTCGGCGAGTGCGAGAGAGACAGCCACAGTGACAACTTGTGGATGCCTTAGACACAGAGGAGCGGCCAGGCCAGCGGCAGGGCTGCACGGGCTAACTGGCTCCAATCAGACAGGCGCAGGGGGACGTGCGTGCGTGACTGTACATATGTGACAGGGCTCAGACACAGACAACTCGAGCAAAACCGGACGCTGCAATGTACCGCACTAACAAAACTGCGCAAAATTCGAAGGGCTGCGTTGTGAAACCTTTAATTTGCAATGCGGAAAATAAATTGCACATTTACAGAGTTGAGACGGCTTCGGTTACATCAGCATATTAAGGCATGAGGGCACGCCCCCTCCCCTTCGCCATGTCCTCGTTACCGCATCGTCACTCGCAACAAATTGCCTCCCCTTCGAGTTTGCATCCTGACGACGAGATGCAGCCCCGAGATGCAGCACGGCCCCTAGGCCCGGCCGGCAGCGGAGCGGGTGACGGCCTGGGCCCCCGCAGCCCCCGCCCTGGCCGACGGCCAGAGAGCGAAGGACACGGGGCCAGTAATTTACTTTCGTTTGTGCCCTCACCTGTTGGGCGCATCGGCATTGGGTTCCGCGGCCATCGGGGGCCTGAGTCGGTTACCTACGTGCCTTCGTGCTGCGACGTCTGCAGTATTGTCAGAAAGGCACCCGGCAGGCTGTGCAAGTGCTAGAGAAATGTGTTTCAATTGCCTTTGTCCACACACAAGATTTAAAAAAAAAAACACAACTTTATCTTTCACCCTCAAATAGCCATGTGGAAGTACAAAACAATTTTTTTTAAAACAATCCAAAATTTCAGGAAGGTTTAAAAATGTGTTAAAACGCTTGTTTCGATTTTGACCTGGTATATGTATGCACCGCTGGACTTCCCCGCCGCCCGCGGCGCGGTGCATCAGCCTGCGGTGCGGGCAGTTTGTCACTCTAATGAGCACGGCCCGCCCTATTGTCTGCGCCACACGTCCACAGCCTGTTCCACCGCCGAGCTCCGCCACGCGACATTTTGGCGCGGGATTTCAAACTGACGACAGCCCGCGTTGCGGTGCGTGTGACCCGCCGGGCTTTCCGCTTTCGCGGGCTGCACACGTGGAAACGACGCTATGTAGCAACCCCAGCCAGCGGCCGGCTGGGGGCCCAGTCAGCTACATGACGGAGGCATTCCGCTGGCACCGCCCCAGCACCCCCAGGGCCCCCCGGGGGGCAGGGCGCAGCGCCACCGAAGGGACTGTACCACGGGGAGCAGGAATCGCGATTTGTGATTGAGTTTAGAATTATTATTATTATAATTATTTGGCTGTGTTACAAGAAAATAACTTTATTGCGGAACAACAACAGCAGAGGAGGAGGTTCCGTATCCGGACTGTTGTGAAAATCGCTGGGTCCCTGACCAACCTCAAAATTTTACGAGCCCGTTTACTCTCAATTTCTTTTTCAGGTTTGACAAAGTCTCATCTTTTCCCATTTTAGTATCACCCCCCCCCCCCACTCTGATCCCAATCTATAGCGTGGATTTTTCCTCGAAGATATTTGCCCCAGAAAAATGCATTACGCACAGCACAGTAGCCGATCTAGAGGTCCTGTCCGGCCGGGCCACGTCACTTCCCTAATTGAGGCACATTACATTGGGGGCCAGGAGGGGGGGGGGGGAGGATGGAGAAAGATGTGGGATGGGCGAGCGATGCAGAGTAGATGGGGGCCGCGGCAGAGGCAAGGCGAGGCGACATGGCGGTAGTAAAGCGGGCGAGCTTCTTCAATGAATGAGATCGCTGCCGTCTGGTCCAGAGCGAACACCCCGAGGGCGTACAGCGCCTTGTGGGTAGGCAACCCAGCTGTCGCACGCACGCGTGTCGTGCGGGCTGGCCTACCCTGGCCACCGCAGGCGCTCACATGCGACCGCGCGCATGTTTGATGGTGGTTTTAGGCCGGGGGAAAATATGCTGCCGAGATATGCCCGAGGAGTATGGCAGCAGTGTGTCCGGGAGTGGAAGCTGCAGTGGGTGGGAGCTGCGAAGGCACGGCACGGCACGGATCGGCTCGGCTCGGCACGGCACGGCACGGCACGGCACGGCACGGCACGGCACGGCACGGCACGGCACGGCACGGCACGCCCGCACGTCCGGCCTGGCGTGGCCTGCCGCCGCGGCCCCGAAATAGACGTTGCCGCCGGCCCGTACTGCCCTCAGGCTCAGGCCCGCCTTGCCCGCCCGCCCGTCCACTTTGCCGCATACAGACGCGCCGTGGCTGAGTGGCAGTGGCCCTGGTCAGTCCCAGAGTGGCGGTGGCAGGGCGGAGGCGTTGACGCCCTGCCTCCCTCCAACGCTGCACCTGGCCGATAGAGGTTTCCAATGAGAGTTTGGAAACGGAAGCTGAAGAACAAAAACTCTTCCAGACCGGAAATTAGCGAGAGCAGGTATGAGAAACTTGAATGGCGTTTTGAGTGACATTGGAGGTTATGCCCCATATTTGGCGCACCTCTTATGCATCGATATTTCTCATACCTGCTCTCGAGAGTTTCCGCCCTGGAAGAGTTTTTGTTTTTCAACTTCCGTTTCCAAGTCTCATTGGAAACCTCTATTATCGGACACCACCAGCCCAGCTGCGTGGCCAGCCCGTCCGGGCCGGCGCGGCGCTCTGGGGACGCTGTGTGTGTGCGTGCGCGCGCGCGCGCGCGTGTGTGTGTGTGTGTGTGTGTGTGTAGCATGACGTCCTTCCGCCGGCCGGCAGCGGCCATCGGAACCGTAAACACTCGATGCCTTCCTCGGACCCGAAATACGGTCGGAAGCCAGAGCGGAGATCAAACAACGGAACACACCCACAACACACAACACGGCCCTGGTTGTAAACCTGGCCAGGAATAATATTGGGGCCGCCGCCACCGTTTTGCTTCTCAACAAATGCCTTCGTCCGCGGGTCCTGGGGCGTGCCTGTCCCCCCAGCCCCTCGGTATGATGGCCTGCCCCCGCCGCCCCCGCCGCCCCCGCGCCACGCTGAGGCGGGGCCGGCCGGCAGATGAGAACCCTCAGACACGAGAGGCCGGGGCTGGCGCCTGGTTAAACCTGCAGAGCGGAAAAAAGATGCGTCCCCCCCCCCCCTCTTTCCCTGCGGTTCTTCCGAAAATTAAATGGCAAAAATGGGTCCTGCATCTCAGCCCAGACTTCCGTCCGGATCCAGCCTGCTTCGCTTCGGTGTTCGGACAGGCACCGGTGCTGACTGACCCGTGACTCGGACACAGGCACGCGCTGGCCCCTTGGTAGCACGAGTGGCGGGCCTACGAGTGATCGAGAAACAGAGAGAAAGACAGACACGGTCTTGCCTGCCCCGCAGACCGCAGGTGTTTATATTCGCCGCCACATTCGTCGTGCGTGGAGGGCGGAGGGCGGCGGGGCGTGGCGGGGCGAGGCGGGGCGGGGCGGGGCGGGGCGGGGCGTGGTGCGGCTGGGCGTGGCGGGCGTGGCGGGGCGGGGCGCACAGACAGCGCGGTGGGTGGTCGGCACAAAGTGTAGCCGCGGCGGTACTGCACACACCACCCGTTGTAAGCATCAGAACGACTCGGCACCGTCTGTCGGCGGTTCGATCCCCGCCGGCTTCCGCCAGAGAAACATTTTTCACATGCCATGACGGCCATGACCGCTGGCTAGAAGCAAAGGGGCAGACAAGGGCAACAGGGCGCGAAGAGACTTGTCCACAGCACTTATTTTCTTTTTACAAGTTATTCTGCTTGTTGATTGTTAGGTCTGATCCGCGATGGAGAGCGCACCTGAGGACGCCGTCGAGTCCGCGAAGCAGAGCCGCAAGAGGTCGGCGTCCGCCTCCTCCGACCAGTACCGGCCGGCCTCTAAGAGGTTCCAGGACGGCGGTCATGATCACGTCAGCCAGGGGGGTGCCGTCGAAGACGTGCCCCAGGAAAACGTCCACGATGACTCCCCGTCACGGGTCCTCGTCCGCCAGAACACGTTCACGAAGGAGGAGGAGGCTGGAAACAGCAGAACGACGGAGCAGTTCTACATTCCCCTTGAGCACAACGGCAACGCCCAGCGCAGGGAGGCCCTCCGACAGAGCTTCGCTGCTAGGGCCGCCGCCAGGGCCACCGCTAGGGCCGCCACCAGGGCTGCCGCCAGCAGCACCAGCAAGGCCAAGGTGGACAGCGGCAGCACACCCCGTCGGCGCACACCCGACGGGCACGCCGCCGTAGGCTCCAAGCCTTCCCCGCCGGCGGCCAGGAACGGTAAGGGCAGGAGCACGGGCAGGCGCCAACCGGACGCCACGCCCGAGGCCCCCGTCAGAGAGCCGCCGCCGCCGCTGCAGCGGCAGGGGACCTTCACGGTGGAGGACAGCGACAGGCGGCAGGAGGACCCGGGGGAGGTAGCCGTCGACGTGGACCCCGCGGCCTCCGACGCGGACGAATCGAGTCGAGGATCGCACGACGACGGCGACGACGTGGGACTGGAAGGGCATTCGGTCGCGGCGGCGGGAACTTCAAACGAGGACGACGACAGGCTGTCGGTGGCCGCGCTCCGGGCCGCGCTGGGGGCGCTCAGGAAGGGCCGGGCGGCGGCCGAGCGCGCGGAGCGGGCGGCCCGGGAGCGCGCCGCCAGGGACACGGAGCGGACGCGGGCGGCGCTGCGGGACCTGCACGACAGGCTGGCCGCCACCCGCGCCGCGCTGCTCGCCGAGAAGGACGGCCTGCACCGGAAGCTGAGCGCCGACTTCCGGAGGGCGCTCCAGGACAGAGAGGCCCTCTGGCGGCAGGAGCGGGAACGAGCGCAAGCCCAGGTGAGCGAATCGACTTTTAGAAACTTGTTTAGAAAATTTCAAAAAATAAAAAAAAAAAAAAAATTAAAAAAATCTGAAATTGACAGGTGCTGCACGGTTTGACTTACTTTCTTTTTTGTCTTGTAAATCGAAAATTGCGATTTGAGGACGTTCTATGACCTGATGAAACACTTGCAGGCGCGAGCTCTGGAGACGGAGGTGCGCAGCCTACGGGCCCAGCTGGCGGCGGTGCAGGCCGAGGCCATCCGCAAGGCGACGGCGTCCGAGGCGGAGCTGAGGAGGGCGTTCCACGACCAGGAGAGCGCGCTGCGGGCGCAGCTCGCCGACCTGGCCAAGCAGAGGGACGGGCTGCAGGCCCAGCTGCGCGACAGGACTGCTCACGGTGAGTGGGGGCGGGCAGAGGTCTGCAGCAGAGGATGCAGGCGATCAGAGGCGGATCGCCTCGACCGGCCGCCTGCAGACCTCTGCTCTGCGGCGGCGGCCAACCCTAACCTCACAAAACAAAAAACAGACATATTTTCATTACTCAAAAACGCGTGATTCTACGTTAAAAAAGGAGTTGATCCTTAAAATTTTTAGTTTTTCTATAACGATAAGTCGGCATCAGACTATAAGACCGGCCCCTGCCGTTTATAAAGAAACGTGTCGGAACGGGCTTAGAACAACACGAAAACTCACCATGTTTTTAGAGGTTAAATAGCAAAAGGAAAAAAAGAAAGAAAGAGGTTGATCTGCTGACGGGACCCCTTGTACTCCGCAGAGCGGCCCCAGAGTCCGGCGGCGGTCCGCGTCGCTGAGGTGCGCCGGCACCGCGACGAGGAGTGGCGGTGCTTGCTGCGGCGGGAGCAGCAGCAGGCGCGCAGGAGGCAGGCGCTGCTGGAGGCGCAGCTGGCGCAGCTCCAACAGGCCGCGGCCGCCGGCAGGAGCACCAGGTACGTGACCGACACCCACGCGGCCGCCCAGTCAGCGGGCTCTGACCTGATCACGCTCACGGCTGTCATCGCCTCCTCCAGGAGCACGCTGGCGGACCCGGAGCTGGCGCGCGCGCTGCACCAGAAGGAGCAGGGCCACCGCCGGGACCTGGCCGAGGCCCACAGGAGGCGCGGGGAGCTGGAGGCCCAGCTGAGGGACGCCCTGTGCACCCTCAGGGCCGCCAACGCCCGGGTGAGTCGGCTGACCATGGTACTTGAACCCGCGGACCTCGGAGCAAACCGAATCAGGTCAGATAATCGGATCTCTTTACAGGAAAACGAGGATCGGAGGTCGGGAAAGCCGTTGACGCTCGCCCTAGAATCTCACCGAGAGGAGGAGGAGAAGGAAGGGGAGAGGAAACCAGGGCAGGAGGACCACGAGGGCGGTGGTGTAGACGGCACCCCCGCCGGTCGTCGGCCGGAGCCGCCAAGGCCGACGACACCTGCCCGTCAACGCCAGCGCCGCACGAAGCGCAGGCGGCAAGACGAGGACGACGACCAACACAACGAAACCGACGACGACGAGGAACGACGCGGACTGCTCCGGGAAGTGGAGGGTCTGCGAGAAGCCAACGCCTCCCTCAGGGTGAGTCGAGTCCGTGAGTCAGCGCCGGGGAGGTAGGCAGCCCAACCGGCAGCCCAGCCGGGGTGGTGTCATGGGCGGGAGCAGGGAGCTCGGCTGGGGCTGGGGGGACCGCAGACCGCACGCCGTACGGGCAGGACACCCATCCGGCACCGCACTGCTGCTGCCGCCGCAGCCGCCGCCGCTGCAGCGGGGGTTGGGGCCGCGGCGCGGGCAGAGCAGCAGTAACGAGGGGACATTAGCATACAGTGAGTACCAAGTCAGTGTCGCTGCGGTCGCAGCGGTCGCAGCCAGAGACCTGCTTCCTATGCAGCGCTTTGGTATGCGGCCGCCCGCTGCAGGAGAGATATTGTCGGTTTCTCTCCCCCTACCCCCTCTCCGTCTCTCTCGCTCTCCTGCCCCGCAGTAGGGTGAGACAGAGACGGAGAGACGCCGGCCGGCACTCAGCCTCTCTTGCCGGCCCGGTCGGCCGGGCCCGCGCGCTCGGCTCGATTCTCGATTCACCCGATCGATTCAGAAAGACATCGCCGCTTCTGCGAACCGGCGGCGACTACACCGTCCAGCAGAACACGCGCGTCCGGGGAGTGCAGCGTCTGCCGCGCGGGAACCGGCGGGGACCAGCGGGAACCCTTGTCAGTTAGGGTGGTCCAGTGGTTTGTGGAAAATTCAAAAAAAAAAAAAAAAAAAAAAAAAAAAATTCCTCCACCAAAATGTACTAACATTGCGCTTATGGACCATGGGCCACCCTAGGCAAACAGTTTTAACTCAGCGTATCGCAGGGCAGGCAGGGCTCAGAAACAGCACGCCCCCTCCCCCCCCCCCCTCTGACAGCGGCTCAGAGGTCACGGGCCGCAGACCTGGCGGACGCAAGTCAACGCAGTCAACGCACTTCTCGGAACTGGACTGCATTTCCCCTGCAGCTGCTGCCGCCGATGCCGATGCCTGCACCTCCAGGACTGTAAAACTCCTCTCTCCCTCTCACTCTTCTTCCTCAATCTCCTGTGGATCTGCTCGCTGACCGGCTGACGCGAGCTGAGCGATGGAACGGAACTTCAGCAGAGAGACAGACAGAGACAGAGACAGAGAGAGAGAGAGAGAGAGAGAGAGAGAGAGAGAGAGAGAGAGAGAGAGAGAGAGAGAGAGAGAGAGAGAGAGAGAGAGAGAGAGAGAGAGAGAGACAGAGAGACAGAGAGAGAGAGAGATAGAGACAGAGACGCTCCCTTTCCCACCCGCTTGAGATGCGTGGCTTCTACTCATTGACGTTGCAAGTGCCGAGAGGTAAACGGCCTCCATGGCTGCGCACAGATAGCAGGGCGGCAGGAACAGAAACGTAGAAAACGCAAAAAGCAGCGGAGAGAGAGAGAGAGAGAGAGAGAGAGAGAGAGAGAGAGAGAGAGAGATACAAGGGGAATGGCTCACGGGGCAGATGCAGATCGTTGCGATCACGTGACTGCAGGCTCCGCGCGCGCTTGTGTGTGTGTGTGTGTGTGTGTGTGTGTGTGTGTGTGTGTGTGTGTGTGTGTGTGTGTGTGTGTGTGTGTTTGTGTAGGTGAACGGACGAGGGAAAAGGCTCAGTGGATAGGGCGCGCCATATTTGACTGACGTTCGAACTATATTGCGTCTCCAAACACGACGGGACAGTTGCCTCTATGAAGGAGCGACAAAGAAGCTGGTCAGAATCAGAGAGTTCTCATCACAAAGAAAGATGGGAAGTGGAGCATAGCACAGAGATATGCCGCATACGGCTGCCCGCGAGCTGTGCACAAACAAGTGTTGCTTAGCAACCGCCGAATTCCGGCACATGTTATTTCCGGTTGGTTGTCGCCGAGCTTTCGGATGGCGAGCCGCACGATCGTACATTGAACGGGAGCGCAAAGAACAATATGAGAGTAAAGCATCGGTGTCAGGGCTGTGGGGTTGTGCGCCATCAAGCGTGGCAGGGGCAGGGATGTCGTCGGCTCCCGTTATAGCTCTTTGCTGCTGCTGCTGCTGCTGCTGCTCCTGCTGGGGATGTTGTTGTTGCAGGCGTGCTGACGCCATACGACGCTCTCCCATGCGTCCCCGGCTTACAGGGTTAGTCACCTTGGCGTTGCCTTGGCGACGAACAAACATATGGCCCCCTAATGAGACAAGGTTGGTAGCACTGTCATGCCGTCATGGGCGCAGCGCCCAGCCCAGCGCCCAGCCCAGCCAAGAGGATCTCCAAGGGCAGTCACGAGCAGGGTGAACGGCCTAACCTAATCCAGTTGGCCTGCTGTTCGATCGCCTCGCGACCAAGATTCTTACCATTCTAGCAGCACCAAGACTTCCTAGACACACGCGGACTTGAAATATTTCATTTTATAATTTCGGTGGTGGTGGTAGCTCTGAGCGCTCGTGTAAGAATCTCCGGACGTGCATATTCTCCTTGCTGGCCGCGATGTTGAGCGTCGAGTCGTTCGTGTGTACCGTTGGAGACGTCACGGGGCCTGAGGGCGAGCCGCAGGCCGCGAGCCCGAGAGCAGAGCCTGCGGTGCCTGCGGAGTGCGGAGCCTGCGGTGTCATCACGGTGTGGCCGCGGCACTCCTCCTCCTGCTCGTCCTCAACCTCGTCACCAGGACGGAGCCGTCCCGCCGATACGGCCTGCCAACACGATTGTGTCCGACGCCTTACGCAATGCGCGGGAGCTTGGCAGCCCTCGACGGCCCCTACGGCCTACGGCAGCCCCAGCAGGCCCCTGTCATCCACAGATCCTTATCCGGATCCCTTCGGCTGTCAGAGGAGGGGGCAGCACGACACAGCCTCTCGTCTCGGTGGTCATCCGCCCCGTCTTCCTGTTCACCAGCCCTGCGAGAAATTAAAGAGAAGAAAAAAAGTATTCGGGAAACACGGCCATAATCACGAAAAAAAATAGTACAAAAAACTATTAGGTGGATTAGCGAGTGTTTCGCTCAGTCAGCAAATTTTTCGCTCACTCAGCGATGTTTTTTTTTGTTTGGGTTCGCGAGTTATTTGCTGGATCAGCAAAAAAATCCGGATACGCAGATTTAGCAAACATTTTTTCCACGTGATTTTTCATCATTTATCATTTACCTATTGGTGAAGCATGGTGAAGACGACACTTCTTCCCTTTCATACCAATTCAAAGCGATTTCGGGACGAGAATTAATCGAATGATCGATATCAAAGGCACGGCCGCTTCTGTCGCGTGCTGTCAGTGCGTGGCTAATGCCGCAGCACTTGTTGCTGGCACTCCCCATGTCAGCTTTTTACTGCGCGCCGGCCTGTTTGGCATGAAGGCAGCGTAGCAAGAGACAATGCAAAGGAGCGGCCCGCTCTGATCTGTGTGTGTGTGTGTGTGTGGCGGACAAGTCAGTATAAATAGTTCCAAGTGAAAGAGCTATACTGCAAAAACAATACAAAAACACATGTCAGGGACGGAACGACAGCTCCAAAAAAAAAAAAAAGGAAAAAAAATCGACGTTGCACACCAAACAAACCAAGCCTATGCAATTCGTCTGAGATTTCTGAAGGTGCAGGGAAAGTTCGTCGAGTGCGTTGAGGCGAGGCGGCGAGGCCTGATGCGAACTCTAAGGGACGGACAGCGATACGAGTGTGTGTCGCGACGCCGCCTCACCTGTCACGGACAGAGAGGGCGAGATACAGAAGGGGGGCGACAGACGGAGAGAGAGAAAAGAGTTATCGGGTACGCACGTGAATGGGGGGTCTCTTTCTCTCGGATTTGTCGCGCGGCGCGGCCGATGATTGAAAGGAGAGGAAAAGGATTCGATTCAAGGCGTGGCGTCGTGGTCTGCCCCCCCCCCCCCCGGCCCGAGGGCGCGGGCATCGAGGACCGAAACGAAACACATTTCATTAATTACCCCCCCCCCCTCCCTCTCTGTTCTCTAATACGTGTTCGTGCGTGTGTGAATTGACGCGACTTCCACTTAACAAAAGAAGTCAATTTGCCGCCGAGTTCCCATACGCTTAGGTAGTAATAGGGAGAAAGGAGGGTGGGGTGGGGGAGGGGGGCACACATACCGGACCCACCCACCCGGCTAGACCGGTTTCCGGAGGGGAAGGAAGGCTCTTTTGTCGCCCGGAACATCGCGGCCGTGATGGTAGTGTGGCCGGATAGGGCTCGGCTGCACCGGTCGGTCACTTCCGGTCACTTCCGGTCATCCGTCGCGCGTCATCGAGTATTCGGAACCGGGCCGGTCAAGCAGGACCTGGCGCAACGCGAACGCACCCGAACGCGCGGCCGCAAAGACGGCACAAAGTTCCCTAATTCTCCTCGCCGTCATTTCCAAGAGTTCTTCATCAGTATTGTAGGTACTGTATTATGCGCACTATCTAGCACTCGCTGAGTTCCCCGCCCCGCAGTGCTGGGAATGAAACGGGGAGCAAATAATGATTACTGTTGCGGGCTTTGCACACTTGCGGGTCGAGCGGGGACACGACGGCACCGCGGGCTAATAGCAGGGGGCCTCGCTGCTGCTACTGCTGCTGCCGCCGCTGTGACGGATGGCGGAAACGGGACAAAACCTCCGCCCGCTCGAATAAAAAGATGCACCTCCTCCAGCCCCGCCCTGCTGGGCCACCTGCCGGCCTCGGCTGGGGTCTCCGCTGGGCTCGGCTCCCGCCGGGCGGCGGCAACGGCGTCTGGCGGCGTCGCAGTCGATGACACAATCGCGTCGTCTGCTTGTCGTCTGCTTGTCGTCTGCCGTGCGCAGCCCGTGCCGGCAGCCAGAGGTCCGGCGGCCGGCGGTTCCTGGTACTGCTGCGCTGCGGCACACATATGCTTGTCTTCCGTTCTCTTCCTCACTTCTTTTGCAAAAAATGACAAGACAGGCATGGGCAGCGCTTTAGCGTTCTGGGACACTCGTTCTTTTAGTATTGAGGATATGTAGGTTTGTTGTGTCAGAAGTAAAGCAGTACTGAAGCAGCCTCAGCTGCGGTGAGGTGTAGTTTGAGGTAGTTGAGGTGGGTAATTATTTACTATGACGGCTTCTCGCTTTTGAAGTTGCGTTTGCGCGACAACGCATACTTCAACCGCGCGGCCCGGGGACGTGCATCCTGAGGCCGCGCGGAGGAGGTCCGGCGCGCCTGGATCAAATGGTCGTAACATATCGTCAGCGAGAGCTAAGCCTCCAAATTTTTGAGTCGGCTCGTGGCTGACGGCGTGGCACGTGCTGCGTAACTTTTCATACCGTAGACTTCCATATCCGCTTTTGTGATTCTTGTCGTCTTTTCGTTTCCGGTCAAGCTCTACTCCGGAATACCCTATTATGGTGGGCATGGATGTGTAAAAACGTTACTACGTTTCTATTTTCGTGCGCTCTGCCACCGTTTCCTGGTAAATTAATAATAAATGTTGCACCCCAACCGGGGGTACATACTGCTCGGCGTTTCATACTCTGGGTCTTGAGCATCACTCTACTGGACAATCACTTTCCCGCCATGCACGGCGCGAGCGCACGCACACACAAGCATACACAGCTGGCAGCCGGGTGACGCGGTATGAACGCCCGATTTAGGCGTGCGCAGCGCCGCCTAGCGCCGCCTAGCGCCGGCCTGCCGCAACTAGACGCGCTGTCTCACACAGTTGGGTGGGTCTGAGTCGCTCGCACGCACACACACACACACATGGTCCGCGAATGGCAGCGGCGGCGCCGTCCCTCATTTCGCATGCCATGTCTGCAGTAGGGAGTCATTCGCCACTTTCTACACACACACACACACACACACACACACACACAGAGAAAGAATGAAGGCGAATGCGCCCCTCAGCTGTCGCGACCCTGCAGTGCAGAAAGAATGCATTTTTTTAAAAGGGTTGGCTGGGAAGGAGAGGGGTGAAGAAGAAGATGACGAAGATAGCGAATTAAGAAAAAGAAGAAGCAGAGGATGGTGGGCGTATGATGATGTGACAGCCATGTGATGAAGGCGTGTGGGAAGTATATGAAGGCGAAAGAAAGTGCCGATGGCATATCGAAAACAGCAGGCCGGTGAAGTGGCCCTGTTGTGGCTGCTGTGGCCGGCGGGACACGGGCGGGCAGGTTGTGCCCCCGGGGGGCGCGCTCGTGCTGTGCCGTGCTGTGCCGTGCTGTGCCGTGCTGTGCCGTGCTGTGCCGTGCTGTGCCGTGCTGTGCCGTGCTGTGCCGCGCTGTGCCGCGCTTGTGCCGGTCTTAGTCGTGCACCGGCTCTGCTCGGCTCGGCACCGCTCGGTACGGGGCGTGGGCGTATCGGGCGGGGGCGGCCCCGTATTTCGATAGTCTGGCGTTCGAACGCCGCCGTGCTCTGTCGTTGCGGCTGCGGTGGTGCAGAGAGCCCAGGGGCAGCCGTCGGGCAGCCGTCGGGAAGCCGTCGGGAAGCCGTCGGGCACCTGCCAGTGATCGGATTTATGTAACCCCCTCAGAGCCGCCCGCCGGAGTTCGCTGTTTGCCGCCGGCCGATGCCAAATGCCGGGGCTTGCCGCGCCGGTCGGGCCGCTGCTGCTGCCGCTGCTGCTGCCACTGCCACCGCTACTTCTCTACTACCGCTCCTGCACGCTGCTGGAACAAAAGAGGCTACCGCACCGGAATACGTCATGACCTATATCGTGTGTCCCCATGTCAGAAGCAGAGAGAGAGAGAGAGAGAGAGAGAGAGAGAGAGAGAGAGAGAGAGAGAGAGAGAGAGAGAGAGAGAGAGAGAGAGAGAGAGAGAGAGAGAGAGAGAGAGAGAGAGAGAGAGACGAGGTCCCCTTGCCCGTCCGTCGCGCACCGCGCCGCCACAAAGCTCGATAAGCAATAGGATCAGGGGCCCCGGGGACCTGCCCTGACCCGCGGCACAGAGCGCACCGCATAACGTTGTCAGTGAAAGTAGTGACTTATTCTCCTCATGTTTCGGGGGGGTCGTGGGCTGGGCGCAGCCTGGCGCAGCCGGACGCCTGGCCCGCGGGCATTCATAAACGTCCTCCTCCAGCAGGATCATTGTCGGCCCGGAGTCAGACCGGAGTCAGCCTGGAGTCAGCCCGCGAAAGCATTCCGATGCCGTGACAAGTCATGTCCGCCTGCCGTGAGGTAACGCGGTAACGCCCTGCAGCTTCCGAACATGGCGGCACCCACATCAGCCCGCCGCACACGTGCCATTACCATAGCCGCCTGGCTTACCACCTTCCTCTTACCTTTCCAATCTACTCAGCAAAAAACAAAAAGAAACATGCAATAGTATTTTTACCGCGTTGAAAAATCGCCCCCGCTGTAGTAGATCTGCGGGGAGAGAATAGAGGTTTCCAACGAAGGCCCAGAAGCGGGAGCTGAAGAACGAATACACTTCCATACCGGAAACTCTCGAGGGCCTGTATGAGAAATATTGATGCACCAAATATGAGAAACAACCCCCACATTCAGTCAAAACGCCTCGAGAGTTCCGCCCGGTCTGAAAGTGTTTATTGTCATTCAGCTTCCGTGTCTCCAAGTCTCATTCCATTTCGTTGTTTTTGCGCGCATGATTCGGCCCCCAGCCTGGCAGGGGTCGGGGGCAGCCGTGAACACGCGGACAAACAGACTGTCCCTCCGCAGCACGCGAAGCACATGAAATAGGGAGCTGTGATGGCGCACACGCACGCACGCACGCACACGGCGCACGCACGCAGACAGGGGCGGGTACCAGAGCGATGCGTCACTCTGTGGCGTGTCCCACAAGGCAGGGCAGCTGGGCCGAGACAATGGAGGGATAACCAATAACATCAGCGCAACTCTGCGAGCTTGTGCGCAGGCTCGGCAAATCCCGTCCCTTGTTTGTCGGCTTCGGAAGGCGCGGTCGTAAAAAAAGGGAAAAGGACGCGCGCGGTAACCAACTAGAAATTAAAAATTCTTAAGAGATTTAAATGTAACAAAAAATTCAATTAGTGGAACCGAATTGAAAATTTTAATGATCGCATGTAGTGAGGTACCTACTACATCGGTGGCATTTTCAGGGGGTAACCACGCCCTCGAATGTCGCTTTCAAGTTGGACAAAAAAAAACCCTTTTTATTTTTAGTAAAAATGATTTTATCTTTGGCGAAGTTGTGATTTGATCACTGGCACACGAAAAATGGTGCGGGGCGGTTATGGCGGCGCGTGGCGTGCAGAGAACGTGCCGCCGCAGGACCGCCGGACAGCCGATTGCCGGACTCGGGCTCCTTGGGCCACCTGAGGCCGCCTGGGGCCGCGGCGGCAGCGATTTGCCTGGGACTGGGAGGGCTCTGTGCCCTGCATGCTGTAGGCTGGGCGCACGCTAGGCGCCTGGGCAGCGTCGATCACGGCGCTGACCGTCCGAATATCGGAAGTCCAGTCCAGTCCAGCCCAGCCTCGCGGAGTGCAATGAAATGGAATGGGAATAAAAGTGCGGCCCGCAATATGGATTAGTGATCTACTTTCGCTCCCCCCCCCCCCTCCCCCCGCCCCCAATCGGGTCCCGATCGCAGGCGCCGCGAGTGCAGTTGCTGCAGAGGTCCTTGGGGGTCCCCCGAAATATACCGCCAGAAAAATGGCTGCAAATCACATTCCGCTGCATATTGCCTCCCGATACGATCTGAGGCGCGAGCCACGTTGATTGCGCGTGAGTGATATTCGTTGTTGTCGGGGGAGAAAAAGAGAGACGGAGAGAGAGACAGAGAGAGAGAGAGAGAGAGAGAGAGAGAGAGAGAGAGAGAGAGAGAGAGAGAGAGAGAGAGAGAGAGAGAGACACAGAGAGAGAGACACAGAGAGAGAGACAGAGATGAATAATAATAAAAAATCGGGGAGAAAAAGAACGTGGAAATGGATGTGGACCGCATCGTCTGTGTGATCCAGGTCACTGGGGTGCGTATATGCAGCCAACAAAAATTATCATCGCATCAGTCTGTCAAACGGTTCAGAGCGCACCTTAACAAAAATCATAATATTGCCCCCCGATGTACTCCCGGCGGACTCTAAAGCCGGCTGAAGCAGACCCCGAGGCCGCACCGCCCGCACCGCATAGCCGTAGCCGCAGCCCGCCACCGCCACCGCGCCACCGCAATGAATTCATGAATTCACGAGCGGGGAATCAGCCACACACCCGGCCCGTGACACAACGACCCGTAATTCAATGCGATTGAATTACGCGCCAGTCGATCGCGCGTATAAGAAATTAAGCGGCACGCGCGCGCGCGTGCGCGAACAGCGTCGAAATGAGGCGGCTACAACACAACGTCTAATTGACGCCTCGTCGCCGCTCGTGTAAACGACTCTGTGAAAATTCATGAAATAAATAAATAAATAAGTCTAATGTCGACATAATCAGAACCGGCTTGGGAAATCCCCTCGGTACACTATCATAGGGACCATGTGCCGGGGGTACCAACCCCAGGGACCATGTGCTGTCCCGGTTGTGGTGCCCCGGGTCGTGTTTGCCGGTCGTTGCCGCAGGAGTACGAGTACACGTTTGGATTACACAGCGAATCAGTCGCACGGCTCCTCTGCGGTTGCAAAGGTGGCACGCCTGATGAATTTTCAATATCTGACTTCGGCGCTGTTGGCAATGCTTCCTCCCTCCCTCACATGTGAGCCAATGTGTTTGCCGGCCGTGAAGAGCAGAACTGCGCACGCCCTTTCCCACCGACCACATTCGCAGTTCTGCCAACACACACATACACACACACAGTTGCAGTGCTAAGTACTTCACACAACCACAGGTGCGCGCTCGTAGCAAGCTGTGAGAATCGACTCACGAGCCATTATCGATCTCCTTTCGATATATCGATGTATCCCCCCCCCCTCCCTTCTGCACACACACATAGGGAGTCGGCATGCAGCGTGCGAGCAGCACATGTGCGATCAAATCGTATACGGCTTTCGCCGCATTGCACTGTCTGTGTGCGTGCGTGTGAGCGAGAGGACGAGAGAGAGAGAGAGAGAGAGAGAGAGAGAGAGAGAGAGAGAGAGAGAGAGAGAGAGAGAGAGAGAGAGAGAGAGAGAGAGAGAGAGAGAGAGAGAGAGAGAGAGAGAGAGAGAGAGAGACAGAGAGAGAGAGAGAGAGACAGAGACAGAGAGAGAGAGAGAGAAATAACATATCAAGTAATGCCCGCAGGACATGGAACAGACCGCGTGGTTTCGACACGGGTGGGATAAGCCTATTGAGAGCCAAGCCCGAGCCAAAAGCCGAAACGTTATACCAGTTCGAAGGGTCATGCGTTAATATGTTTCCAAATTTAGGATTTTTAGGCAAACTAAACATTTTTGCTCCCGCAACAAACCTTTTCGTCGGAGCAACTAGCTTTTCGTTGGAGCAACTGACTTTTCGTTGGTCCAACTAACAAACAGTTCCCAAAATTTTAGTTCTGAAAACATACAAATAACGCTGCTTGTCTGGAAATCAACTGAAGAATTAGTTGCGACCACTAACTTTTTTTCCACCGTGAGTCCTGTTGGGCTCGGCAGCACCGGCTCCACGGGGACAGGACGGGTCAGGTCGGACCGTTTGGGTCGGCGGGGTTGGCGGCACCGGCGGCACACTCCGGGGCAGCAGAGCGGTGCTGCGGCACCGGCAGGTTGGCTCCCCTGTTACGCACACGGTTAAGCAGGCGGGCGGGAGGCGGGCAGGACGCTCGGGATCGCGCCCTAGTTGCTGCTGCTGCTGCTGCTGCTGCTGCTGCTGCTGCTGCTGCTGCTGCTGCTGCCCCGGCCGGTGAGTGGGAGTAAGGTCCACTCCGTGCACACACTCTCCTCCCCGGAAATACCACTCGGCCGCCACCGCTGCCGCAGCTCTCGGATGCATAGGCCCCTTCGGGCACCGGGCGCGTCGCTCTGCATCACGTGCGGCTGCATTCCCTGTGGGAGAGAGAGAGAGAGAGAGAGAGAGAGAGAGAGAGAGAGAGAGAGAGAGAGAGAGAGAGAGAGAGAGAGAGAGAGAGAGAGAAAAGAGAAGGGGGGGGATTCGGATGCAGCCAGGTGCCGGAAACCATACTGCTCCCCTCAGCGCGCGCGATCCTGGAATCCCGGCTGCTGCTGCTGCTGGACCTTAAGGAGGTGGGAAAGGGAAAGGTCGGCCTATATTAACGATCCTGCCCGCGGAGCCTGCGCCCGTGTGTGTGTGTGTGTGTGTGGGTTTGCGTGAGTGTGTCATTCGAAGGGGCGTTTGGCGCGGACGTTATTACGTAAGCTCGTGTCGTGTTCCGCCGTCGTGGATGAAATGATAATAAGAAAGAATGATTTTGACATCTCATCATAAACACGAAGTCCAAAACTCTGAATGCTGTAGACCATGATTCTTGGGATTGGCGCGGGGGGGAGCGCCTGGAGGGTAGGCCGATCTGTTACGCACTCGTGCGGTGCGGGGCTGCCTACCCTGCGGCTGGCAGGCGCTATGTGCGGCTGCGGGGCGGCCGCTGGATCGGATTTGTTTCTGTTCCGTCACGTTCCCCGTTATGTATTATCATTTGCAAATTAAGAGACGGAACAAAAACAACAGCAGCAGCCGGCATTGCCGGGTCGGGAGGCGCGGCAATGCTTCCTGCGAGGAGGCGCCCGCCGCTGCCGCCGCCGCCTTTCCGCCCTGCACTGCTCTTCCCACATTACGGATGCAGGGACGTAATGAATTCGTCTCGTGCCGCCCAGATGGCGCTGCGGTGCTGCGGTGCTGCGCGGGGTGCCGGCATTAGGGCAGACGGCATTGGTGAACTAGCTCGCACCGCTGTGCCGGGCTGCTGGTCTCTCTCTCTCTCTCTCTCTCTCTCTCTCTCTCTCTCTCTCTCTCTCTCTCTCTCTCTCTCTCTCTCTCTCTCTCTCTCTCTCTCTCTCTCTCTCTCTCTCTCTCTCTCTCTCTCTCTCTCTCTCTCTCTCTCTCTCTCTCTCTCTTTCTCTCGCTGTCTTGTTCCTTTTCCTTGAAGACGTCGAGTGTATAGTACGGATGCGACAACAGTAGCAGCGCGGAGCGGGTGCGAGGGAGTTGTGCGATGAAGTGTGAGAATGTGGGAGGGCGGTGCATATTCGTATTCACATTCACGTACACACATACGCACACACACACACACACACACACACACCGCCGCGGAGGCGCCGCCGTGATAAGAATGCAGCGATAGTGTCCGCACGCCGGTGTAATCTGTGGCACATAATAACTCCCTGGCGGCGCCACACGGGAGTGGAGTGGAGCCACTTACGGCTGGATAATGCACAAGCACTCTGGATGTACTCGAGCGGTACGTCGGCGTCCATGGATTATAAACACGAAATAAAATGACGTTTTTAGCAGATGATACACTTATCATCACCTACATCCTCAAAAGAAACAATAATATAAAGATAATGTATCAGCGGCTTGTACTCTCATGCGGAGGAAGGCGAGCGCGCAGAAGTATTATACCGCATGGGGGCCGCGTTCCGCCGCGCCGTGCCGTGCCGCGCCGTGCCGTCCGCACATACCCCCACCTCTTCGTTGTGCCGAGCCGCGGCGCGCGGGCAGCGCGGGGCTCCGCTGCGTCTCTCTCTCTCTCTCTCTCTCTCTCTCTCTCTCTCTCTCTCTCGCTCTCGCTCTCGCTCTCGCTCTCTCTCTCTCTCTCTCGCTCTCGCTCTCGCTCTCTCTCTCTCTGCGTCATATTATGTACAACTATCTTTCTTTAAGCACAAGCGCTTTGTATATTTCATATTTCTGAACTGATCTGTTGTTTTACTTATGTTAGCAGCGGTATTCTCGTGGGACTTCTTAGTCTCTTTATACCTATTTTGAAATAAATCAAATCAAATCAAATCAAATCAAATCTCTCTCTCTCTCTCTCTCTCTCTCTCTCTCTCTCTCTCTCTCTCTCTCTCTCTCAGGGATACCCCGGTTCTGCCGGGGCGCTACAAAAGGGGCATCAAATACTTCATTTTTGTGACAACCCTCTTCATTGAGCAACACTTACTTGCGGCAGCACAATGGTATTTTAACATGCGCAATAACAATTAAAAGTTAAACGTTACCCACGGGAAAGGGAGAAGGGGGCGGGGGCCAGGAAGGGTATGGGCAAACACAACGTCACACCATGAGGGAAAGTAGGAAAACATCACAGTATCATCTGCTTTCATGACGGTTTTTGGATCGTCATTTTTTTTTTTTAAATAAAAACCCGAGCATGGCAAACGGAAAAGTGTGTTTCATGATGGAAATTTACACGGCGCATTTTCTCTTTCCAGTTCGGCGTTATTTTTGTTTGAGCGGCCATGTTTAACGGTCTACTGGATTACGGCACCCACACTTTGGGCCTCCGCCCAGTCGTGTGTGTTTGTGAGAGAGAGAGAGAGAGAGAGAGAGAGAGAGAGAGAGCACGCATGGTATCCCGTTTCCGCACCCAGCCAGCAGGGTTGTGCAACCGGCGGCGCGAGACCAGAATCAATGGTGCGAAACAGTTTACTGTACCGACATGCCGTACGCACCGTGTGTGTGTGTGCGTGCGTGCGTGTGCGTGCGTGTGGCCAGCCGGCCGGCTTCGTACACGCGTGCGGCGCCGTGTGATGGAACGCGACCAATAGATAGATGGGATAGAGGAGATAAGGGGTTACCTCACCTCACACCTGGCCCGGCCGGCGCGTGTGGCGCGGCGCCGCGACGGGAGGATAGAGGATAGGTAAGGGGATAGAAACGCGACCGTTGAATGCCGACTTATTCGGAGCAGATTTCCCGATTCGTTTCTGCGGTTCAGGATGGATGCAGCCCAGCACATAGGACGCCGGATTGCGCTGCAGCCGGGTCCCCATCACTCGCTCCAGAAAACACCCTCTTATTTTCAGAAACAGAAGATAACACGCAAGCTTTTCAATTCTAAATCGCTTTTTATCCTCTACAAGTTGAGATGGTATGTGCTAGTGGAGCAGGCCAGCGCCGGCATCGAAGTGCGCACACGTGTGTGAGCCCGGCGGGGATCGGGACGATCGGCGTGGCTGCGCGTGGCTGCGCGTGGCTGCGCGTGGCCGCGCGTGGCGGTGGGCGCCAATACTCTCACCTTTCATCGCACACGTTGCACCTCGCCGCACTTCTCCGCGGGGGACCGTCCACACACCTCGTCATGCGTTAGAGTGCATTTATTTGCGCCCCTCTCAGCCATAGATCACGTGATTTCCCGACGCCCCCTTCACCTGCAGCGGAACCACCGCGCCGCACAACAAAACAGTCTCTTCCGGGGAGAGGGGCGGAGCTGGTCGGAGCTGCGTGGGCGCCTGGGACCGGACCGGACCAGGTCACGCCACGCACGCCACGCACGCCACGCACGCCTCCCGGCACCGGCACCGAGTCAGCTGGGCCGCGGCCCCTCAGCCTGCCTCGGCCACGGGACTTGAACGCCCGGCCGTACGGGAGTTCCCCGTCGTCCTGGTCCTCTCCGCGTCCGTGTCGCCCCCCCCCCCTTCCCCTCCCAAAGCCAGCGCGCGGGGGCCGAAAAACCGAGGCAGCAGCTCAGTAATCGCAACAACACCCGCCGGCTGTGTTTTTATTTTTCTGCTCCCGCGACCTCGATTTAAGCCTCCTCTCACTCGCACTCCCTAATTTGCATGCCGCTTAATTACCTCTCCACGTGACACGTCCGAATGGGCGTGGGCCCCCTGCACTTTGCACCTCACGCCCGCTCTGCACACCACGCCCCTCGGCTTCCGCACGGATTGGGGGCCCTTCTCCGCCCACCGCCGTCCCATTCTCCTCCTCCTCCTCCTCCTCCTCCTCCTCCTCCTCCTCCTCCTCCTCCTCCTCAACCTCCTCCTCCTCCTCCCGGCGCGGAGACCAGTGAGGAGCCAGTTCCATTTTTCGAACCTTCCGTCCGGATCCAGTATTTCCAAACACGCACACTCACTCTCGCATCCCGTTCCGAATACCGAGGCGCCATTCCATCATCAACCGCAGAGAGGGAGAGAGGGAGGAATAGGGAGAGAGAGAGAAACAGAGAGTGAGACAAACAGACAGACAGAGAAATGTCCATGATCGATCGGGATCAGCCTGGCAGACAAGGCTATACAGTTTTTACTCGACCCTTTGCTGCTCATGCAGAAACGCCTTCATTATTTTGCGTTCATTACCTCCTTATCCACAACCCCCTGCTTCAACCTTTGAAAACTTGGAGAGGAAGAAAGAAAAATGCAACGACAACACCTCAACTCGTAATCCTGCTTTCGGTTGTGGTCTTGTTTCACCGTGAGAATAAGACGCGTATATTAGAAAGCTCACGGCTGTCGGAGATTAATGCACGTCAGTCGCAGGTAAGGCATGAAATGCAGCTCTGTGACGTGCACCTGTCCGATCCGCCGCCGCCGCCGCCCCGCCTACGCGCGCCGGCCCTGACATATCGCCGCGGTAGAAAGTCACCCACAAAGCGCAGCCCCCCCCCCCCCTTCTCCGTACGTGAGAGGGATGGCAGCGCCCTATGTTAGAGTGTAAAAGGTGTGCGAATCATGACTCCGGGTTCAAATACCTGGGGATGTTCTCTTTGAGATCATGCAAAAAAAATTTACGGTCTGTGTTTTTTTTTTTCTTTCGCAGGAAGCGTTGCGGGTGGCTGCCTGGCACCGCCGCCGCCGGCCGCACCGGCCAACATCAGCCCAGGTAAGTACAGTGCAGGGGGGAGGGTTAGTAGGGGGTAAGTGCAGGGGGTAGGGTAAGTGCACGCCCATAAATCACGATGAGCAAAACAATCACATGCAGGTAAAAATATGGCACCCTTCTCCAAAGTAAGCATTTTATCCGGTCTCCTTTTTTTAAACTTCTGTTTCTTTCTTCCATCGCGATTTTTTAAATATGCATTCACCCCTCTGTTGTGGGCGATGTTTCGATCCTCGGACCTCCGGGCTAGAACCCAGCGCGCTCCATACTGCGCTGCTCGGCTGCGACTCTGTGATTATAATTTTTTTCTCCGCCGCACCACTGCAGACATTCCGTTCCCGCCGACGCTGGCCCGGCCCATCCCGGCCGCCTCAGGGTTCGCCCACGGCGCCGACAGGCGTCTTCCTCTCGAAAAGGAAAAGGAAACTAAATAATCAATGCAGCAACAACAACAGCAACAACAACACCATCGTAAGAAAAGAAGAGCGCCGATTTGTGAGCACAAAAGGCGTCGCGTCGCGTCCGAGTCACAACCGCCGGCCTCTAATCTCTGCCGGGGCTTTCACTCGACCGGAGCATTTTATTCCCTTTCCCCCTCTCCCTTTCCTCCCGGCTGCACTTTTATGCGCGCGAGTTTGTTTTCTTTGGGCACACCGCCGCCGGCCGCCGCCGCCGAGGTCGCAAGTGCCGCGAGGTGACCGCGGCTCGCCCCGCCCCGCCCATCCCGCCCACGACTCATCGGGCCGTAGTGATACCGACTCCGGCTTCGGGGCCCCGGACACTCTTCGGCTCCGGCAGCTCCGGCAGACGGGGCATGCCGAGTCCGAGTGCAGGTCCGCAGTGCGCTGCCCGCTCTTGTGGTGTGGCTGCACTGCGGCTCTGTACCGCCGTCGGTACGGACACCACCGGGCCGCCGCCGCCGCTCTTCTCTGCGGGCGCGAAAGGTCATCAAGTCCATTTTGAGGTTGACCGCGCATCGCACACCACGATTGGCACCCCCCCTCCCCCCCCCCCTTCTTCCCTCATCCCCACGCTATATGTCTCTTCTCTCTCTCTCTCTCTCCCTTCCCTCCGCATGTGACCGCAGTGCGGCCAGAGACATGGAGGGATTTTTCATTACCGCCACCGCCAAAGAACATGGGATAGAACGTGTGGTGTGTACTCGAACACGAAAGGAGAGAGAGGGGGGGGGTGAGCAGGGGCAGGGGGGTGAGAGAGAGAGAGAGAGAGAGAGAGAGAGAGAGAGAGATAGAGAGAGAGAGAGAGACGGAATGTGATGGGTTGACCCTAAGGAAGAGAGGAGACGAAGGAGGGATCAGTCGGAAATTTCCCCTTGCCATTCGTGGAGTGTGTATGATATGAGAAATCTCGCCGCGCCTGGTCGCGCGGGGAGATCAGAGATTGCGGGCCATGGGGAGGGGGAGGGCGCAAAAAAAAAAGCTTCCCTACGCCACAAAATGTGTTGAAACAGCGACGATTTCCGATTACAAGGCATTTGACATATTATCCAATATCTGCATAGACAAGAGCCCCCGCCCCGCCTCCTCCCCCATTTTCCCCCCTTGCGGGCCGCATAACTAATAATTTCACACGACCGGAAATTGAACGCCTACCGCCGCCGCCGCCGCCGCGGAGCGGAAGCAGAGAAGGGCGTTCGGACGGAGTCCGATGGCACGTGACTGCGTTCTCTGCGCGGCATTATTAGTGTGGGTGTGTGTGCGTGCGTGTATGAGTGTGCGTGTATGCGTGTGCGTGCGTGCGTGCGTGCAAAATCGCAAAGAGTATCATTGGAACCGCATCCACCGGTGTGCCTCCACACATATCGCAAAGTCTAATAATAGTCGGCCGGTCGCGCGGCTGGTCCAGAGGTCAGACAGCGTCGTGCCTTTGTGCCGCCTACACACACACACACACACACGCGCGCGCACACACACACACACACACACACACGCGCGCGTCACACGATTTCCTTCCGCTGGTTCCGCTGCAACATATGATGGCATCGCGCGGGGCGTAATCTCGCTGTCATAACGTGCCCCGGCAAAAGCGGCGGCGCCTACGCGAACAGGGACCGCCGTGTCATGCGTGTGATCGCGCCCTCTCTCTTTCTCCCCCTCTCTCCCAGTCATTGTTTGTCTGCGCCTCTCTCTCTCTCTCTCTTTCTCTCTCTCTATCTCTCTCTATTGGGCGCAACGCCCAAACGATAATTAAATTGAATAGCATAATCAGAGCTTGAATGCCGTCGCGGCCCCACCCCAGAGGCCCGTTACTGAGCGAAGTCTTTATGGCTCTCGAGCGCGGTGCATCGCCTCGGGCAGATTGCGCGGCGTACACTAAGTGCCTCCGAATTTGTCCCCCCACCTTTAAACATCAGAGAACGGACCACCCGAAGATTCTCTACCCACGGGTCGCCGGGCGCCTGTGGGTGCCAGGGTAGGCCAGCCCGCTCGGCACCCGTGCGTGCACGAGTCGATGTTGCCTACCCAGCAGGCGCTCTCTGTGCCCGGACAAGCTCAAAAAAAAAAAGTTCTCTCTAGCGTTCCAAAAAAAAAATCGCTGGCGTACTTTATGAACAATGCAACAACGACTCTTGATTTTCGTACCCGGCCGCACCCTGGCCACACAGTAGTTGGTTGTGAGCCAACCAGCAGCGGTGGCAGCGGTGGCAGCGGTAGCAGCGGTGTTCCCCACCCCATCGACTCGTTCGCTTACTCTGCTCACTCCCGCGAAGCCGACCACTACCGCTGCTGCTTGAAGCGGGGCTGGGCGGGAGGTCGGGTTTGGGCTCTGCAGCACTCAATGAATGCCATGCAAACCGCAAAGCGGCGGGCCGCCCCGCGGCTAGGCCAGCAAACCACCCACGCCCCGCCCCGCCCCGCCACGCCCCGCCCCGCCCGCCCCGCCCCGCCCCGCTGGGCCCGGCACTCGCGGTGGGTTGCGTCAATAATCGGAACTTGGTTTGGTCCGGTATCCATTTTCAGAGTTTCAACACGTCCGTCACGACCTGGCACAACTGGATCGGGGCCGGGCGGGCCGAGCCCAGCACGCGTGGCCTCTAGGCCGAATAGCCGAATAGCGTATAGGGCCTACGCCGAGCAGGGCTTCCACACATCCAATCCTAAGTCGTTGTCCATTACATTACTTACAAAATTACGGTCAGAGTACGCGACGACATGCAACGTGCGTGGGTATGTCAGAGAGCAAGCGATCTGGGAGGGGACGTAATAATGATTTCGCTGGTTACCTTCCTGATACCTGCCCCAACGCGGACGACTTGTTCGCCTTGTTGTCCCTTATTTGCTTCATACTCCGCCTCTTTCCTGCAAATGGTTGGTTCGTAGAGTTCTCTCTCTCTCTCTCTCTCTCTCTCTCTCTCTCTCTCTCTCTCTCTCTCTCTCTCTCTCTCTCTCTCTCTCTCTCTCTCTCTCTCTCTCTCTCTCTCTCTCTCTCTCTCTCTCTCTCTTTCTGTACTTTTTGCCGCCGCCGCTCGTTGGCCGTCATTTCGCTGTGCAGAAGATTCGCGCGCTTTGCGCTTTGCGTTTTCCAGGAATGCACGTCATGCAGATGAGAGCACGTCACCGGCACCTCACTTGGCGCCGCGCATGACCCACGTACCTGCGACGCCATTGGCCCGCCGCTACGTCCGCCGCCCCGCGGGCCGACCAATCAGAGCCCTGCGCACGGCGCGCGTGCGTGGATGATGAGAGAATAGAAGAATACGGTCATTTCCCGCCGTCACAGTCGGCAATGCCGTGCAGAGCAGAGCCGAGGAGTCCGACTGGGATTAGCAGTCGGCGGCGAGGCCGGGAGGCCGTGCTCCCCCCAATGTCCGCACAACTCTGATCTGTTGCGCTCGGTGAGGGAAGAGCAAGAGCGCCCTCTCGTGTCAGTTGTCGCACCCGCGTGGACCGTGGACATTATCTCGAGAAGATTGTGAAGTCCGCGTAAAGAGAGAGAGAGAGAGAGAGAGAGAGAGAGAGAGAGAGAGAGAGAGAGAGAGAGAGAGAGAGAGAGAGAGAGAGACAAGGAGAGGCCTGCTAGTTTGACACAGGACAAGCAACTTCATGGCATAGGGTCAGTGCAGGAGGGAGGGAATAAATCACATGCAAGCCAAAATATCACAGTATCACACACCCTTCTCAAAAGTGGGACTCTGTATTCGAAACTCAAAATTTATATTTTTTTTATACCCATTTATACCTGCTTAATTTGATCGATTTTTAAAATCGTGTTTTTCTGTTGTTACATGCACACTAGCAATATGCAGAATGTTTAATCGGGCGCGTCATTCCGTCCGGTGTACTACGTAGCGAGAGGCGCGGTCGGCCCGGCCTGGAGAAGAGAGGAAGCATGACGCTGCCAGAAATGTCAACGACAACGAACGACGCTCTGAGCCAAGCCCAAACCTTTGCGGGGTGCGGTGCGGCGGAGCCGAGGGTGAAGTCGGGCGGAGCTGGGCCGGGCCTGGCCGGGCCGTGCCCAGCCCTTGTGATCCTCTTACGCGTTGCGCAACGAGTACTTACTGCCGGGACTCTATTGCCGTTCATCAAGCGCCCATTCACGGATAGCGTCCGTCATCGGCGGGACCGGGCTGCGTCCGTCGGCGGCAGGATTTGAGGGGTGGCGGCTGCCTGCGCCGCCGTAACGCGACGGGCCGCTTTCGGACGCCACGGAGCTCAAATCTATCTCAGCGCACATCGGCGGGGCGGTGCCTTTTAGGCCCGAGTGCGCGGCGTGCGGCGTGCGCTGCCCGGTGTGTGGCGGACGGCAGACGGCCCCGGGCTCAAGCCGCAGGATCAGGCCAAAAGACACCACAAAATAAAAACTAAAAAAAAGCGAAAATAGACAAAAAAATTTAAATCCTTATTTAAATAGGAAGTAGATGATACCAACTCTAAATGTCTTCCAGTTTCTTAAGGCTTTTTAGGAATTGTCTGTGGAAGCAGAACTTATCTTTTGTTGTACGTATTGTGAGGGAGAGCCGAAGATATTTGAAAGGAAATGAAAGGCAATTTTTGAGCGGCGAGGCGGGTGCAGGAGGAGGGGAGCGCGGGGTGCCTTCCTTTCCCCGCCCAGGATGGCTCGCATGGCCCGCGAGGGCAACAATGCCACGATGCGAAATGCGACAATGCTCGACGCGGACGGACGCGGATCGACGCGGACGCGGCTCCCCATACAACGAAAGTACAAGCTAGCTGACACCTCTTTCTTCCATATTACTATTTAGTCTAGCTATGCTATGCTAGTGCTATTTAAAGAGGTATCATCTGCTAAAAAGAATGGTTTTTGTAGGCTGAAGGAGTAAGTAAAAATGTCAAAAGTTTTCTGGTGACAAACCAACGGCAACGAAAGGCTAAACTCAAATTATAAGAGACGAATAAATGCAAGGAGTACTTTTTCTTTCCTGAGTACGATCTTGGGATGCTGCCTGACACACTTATTCAGCACGAAAATGGACCTAGCAGATTAGTCTATGAAAATGTGCAAAAGCCGTGCGGTGGGGTCATTATCCGCGGTGTTGCGTGGTATAATGCATCTGGGGCCGCGGTCCCACGGGTCTGGACTGGGTCTGGAGGGATCTGGACTGGATCTGGAGGGGTCTAGTCTGGAGGGTCTGACGTTCCGCGTGGACTTTTTGAGTGATTTCGGCCCCAGCCCTGGCCAGAGCCCGGCACGCAATGCGCTGGTCCCGGCTAGGGCCCGGCGTGGGCGACACTCCGAATAGGGGGGAAATCTAGGGGAACCCGGTGCAAAGTAACGAGCGCATCCATCTCTCTCGCACTCACTCGGGAGGTGCAATTTGGGAGACCAGAGAGGGAGAGAGAGAGAGAGAGGAGGTAGATGACGTTGATGAGTTGCCTGCTTCCGGAGGAGGCCCGGCGTGGACATGATAGTCCTGCTCGCTGGGAGAGCGAGCTCTACGAGCTGGTAAAGCAGCCCGAAACGGCCGATGCAACAAACCGGGGCGAACGCCTAACCTAACCGATCCCCCCGTCCGGGCCGGGCCGGGCCGGGCCGCGGTGCCAAACAGGGCAGCGTGGCCGGTCTTGTGGGATCGGGATAACAGGGTCCAGGCGGGCCGCACGGAAGTGCCAAGCCAGTGGCAGTGCCCTGCTAGTGGGGATGCGACAAGCAGTAAATTTTTGTTGGGGGGACTAGGAGTGTTCCCGGCCAGCGGCGCCCGGAGGCCCAGCCCGCGTCATACGGACTCGAGTATGGAGCCCACCGCGACTTCCGGCCGGCGTTTCCTATTACTGCAGTTTGGTTATTGTGTCGTTATAACGCAAGTTAGTTCAGTTAAGTAGTTTGTGCACCGCCGCCACGGCGGCCGCGGCCTGCCAAAGGGGAGGAGGAGGTAGTGGTGGTGGTGTGGTGGTGGTGGTGGTGGTGTTGGAGGAGGTGGTGGTGGTGGTGGTGTACGCCCAGTGCGTCGTGCCAAACGTGTGAGAGTGCGGGACCTTGGGCCTGTTGCCTTCCCGTCGTGCGGGGGCTGCCGCTGCTGCCGCTGCTGCCGCCGCTGCCGCTGCTGCTGCTGCCGCTGCTGCCGCCTGCTGTAGGGGCATGGAGCACTGGCACCGCGCAGCGTGCACCAGGTCAAGTCCGCCGTCACCGTCGTGGGCACACTGTGGCACACCGCTACCCGCGGCCCGGCCCGGCCCGGCCCGGAGCTCTGCCGTGTGAGCTAGTCGGCGAGGCCTCGGATGGACTCGAGCCCAGCCCAGCCCAGCCCAGCCCAGCCCAGCCCAGCCCAGCCCCGGCCCCCACCACCACTGCCGTCTAACTCAAGATTTATTCCCTAGCGCGGCATGGCGAATGGCTGCAGCGTCGTCTGCAAAGTGTAGCATACTTGATTCAACCCCTCCCCACTCTCTCTCTCTCTCTCTCGCTCTCTCTCTCTCTCTCTCTCTCTCTCTCTCTCTCTCTCTCTCTCTCTCTCTCTCTCTCTCTCTCTCTCTCTCTCTTTTTCTTGCACACACAGACACATAGGCAAGACACACTCACATGCAGCAGTCGGGCAATGTGCGAGAGAGACAGCGAGAATAAAGAAGAGCCTCATAACCGATTGACGTGGGCTGCAGGAACCACCCTCAGGGGGCGAGAGAGAAGAAGCATGTGTGTGTTGTTTGTGATTGGTGGAAAGAGATGCCCCGTCATATGCTCACCACGTGCGATTGGAAAGGGAAAGAAAAAGAAAAGAAGGCATCGTCCTGCTGCACGTTATACCGCAGTGAATACGGGCCCGTGCGCCGCGCGCGCGCGTGTGTGTGTGTGTGTGTGTGTGTGAAATTCAACGGCCGTTACGAGTCTCGCTGAATCACGGCTATAATTCATCGTTCCGTTAGGCCCCGGACAAACACCTGTCACTCTACGGACAAGAAGAGAGAGAGAGAGAGAGAGGGAGAGGAATAGGGAGAGATGGAAATGTCGGATACTCCCTAACGCAACCTTAAGACGCTGCGCTCTAGTCGCCAGTACAGCGACGTCAGCCCGTTACACACACACACACACACACACACACACACACGAGAAGGAAGACAGACAGACAGTACCTGTACCGCGGGCAGTGCAGTGCTGTGCGTACCCGACTCGAATATCAGCCACCACGTTTGGTACCGCTTCGGGGAGTCCCCACCGGTCCCCGCCCCAACACAACGCGGCCGCGCAACGCAATGGAGAGAGTATATTTCAGAGTATTCACGGCTCTTCCTACTAAATTTCTGGTGAACATCTATATATATTGCAAGTTCAAATAGTTGTTACGCCGCCCCGCGTTTCACCGCGCGCATCAGTCAGTGTGTGTGTGTGTGTGTGTGTGTGTGTGTGGGCGCGCGCGCACGCGCGCCCGGGTCATGGTGCGGCAGCGGTTTGCGGTGGTTGTGTGGTGTTCCCACGGTGTCGCCCTGGCCCCGCCGCTACGTGTTCGTCCCCTCCTTCTCTCTCTCTCTCTCTCTCTCTCTCTCTCTCTCTCTCTCTCTCTCTCTCTCTCTCTCTCTCTCTCTCTCTCTCTCTCTCTCTCTCTCTCTCTCTCTCTCTCTCTCTCCCTTTCACACTCACCCGGTGACGGGGCGGCCCTAAGAGGGACAAGGACCGACGATATGTCACACCTGACCAGGGCGTTTAGCACGGCGCCGCCACCCGGCTGCGCACGTGTGCGTGTGTGTGGTTTGTGTTGTCGTTTGAAGCTCCCACCCCCCTTCAAAAGAAATATATTTTTATATTTATAAACTAATTTTGAATTTGAATCTTATTTAAGACGTACGACTAGCTTGCGGCTCGGCCCTGCTGTGGGCTGTGAGTCACGGCCCGAGCACACACTCACTCACACACGCGCACACACACACACACACACACACACACAGTAGCGGATCCAGGAGCGGCTTCAGGGGGAGGCAATGTCCTGCTTTTTGCCTACTTACAGGCGTAAAAGTTACGCCGGTTGCCTACATTTCCTGCTCCCTTCTAAGGCCCTGTATCCGCGCCTGCACACACACTATCACGGCATCCTCGTTACTGTTTCCGATCGCTGCGGCCGGCTGCCGCGGACTGACCCCCAGCAGAGTAGGCAGACCTCTGGCATGCCCGTCACTACTTCCGATCGCGGCAGCGGCAGCGGCGGCAGCGGCGGCAGCGGCGGCAGCGGCGGCAGCAGGGTACAGCGCCCATCGGCGTGGATTGGTGATGGCTTCCCTGAAATATTCTCTCAGCGTCGGGTGTGGCATTGCGAACCGTGAGAACGCACAGCAGGAATAAAAAACAAAATTACGTCGCAGGAAAAAAAAAGAAAGAAATTGACATGTCGGTTAAGTTTATGCAATAGGGAGCGTTGGTGAGCAATAAATTTGTGAATTTTCCTTTTCTTTTCAATCCGTACAGAATCCCCGAAACGCGCGCGCATATTCACACCTTGTCGATGCCAGAAGTGTGAACGCTCCAGAGGCCCCTCCCCGGGCCAGACGCGTCGTCAGAGGATTCGGCGCTGCTGACATCAGACCGGCACCGGCCAGAGGCTGCCAGAGGCCCCCATCACATTTCAGAGACGTTTCCATCAGGGGCTTATCTGCCGGTTAATAGCACCGGCCCCTCGGCGGGGGCCCCACTGGGCCCCACTGGAACCCTCGGGGACCTCCGGGACCCCCCTGCTAGCCGGCAGGACAAGGTCGGATAACGTTCAACGCGCCCCGTGCATTGTCCGGCGGCGGGAAAGTTTCCAATTTTCCAACAGGCACTGTCTTTGCGTCCGTGCGCGTGAAATGCTCCCACATAATCGGCACTCGTCCGGCCGCCCCGCCCCGCCCCGCCCCGCCCCGCCCCGCCGCTGCGGATTGGGATGTCGCCGAGCTGTGAAGCGTCTGGAATGTTAAGTAGGCCCTCCGTTCGGCAGGTGGTCCCGTCCCGTCCCGTCCCCGGCTCATGGCTGATGGCTGTCGGCGCGGCCCCGGCTTGTTGGGCTATCAAGCTGTAAGGTCCGCGCTTTGTCACACACCTCGGGGAAAACGCTAAAAAAGAGGAGAAGAGATGATCATGAAGGAGGCGGCCAGGGCCGGAGCGGAATGCGGGGTCGGTCAGCCCCGGCGGTGCAGTGCACAGCCCCCGCAGCCCCCGCAGCCCCCGCCGGCCACGAGAGCATCGGCACCACAAAAACTTCCCAAGTCCAAATTCCAGAGTCGAAAATCCAAAATCTTGACGCCGGTCTCGGTAGGTGCGTCACAAGAACCTTCTGATCCTGATTTTCTGCGTAAGGGTTGCCGCCTGCTTGGTGGCGCCTGCGATGGCCAGACCTGGGCTGCAGCCGGGTGGCTGGGGCCGGGGGCCGGGGCTATGGTGTCTGCTGCTCCGGCGCCTCCATCGACAAAATGGGTGAGGGGGGGGGGCGTCAGAACCTTACGTTGACTACTACGAGTGATAAAACATTGAGTGGCAGTCGATGGCTTTAATACGGGCGCCATCGGGGGATGGACACTTTAAGTGCTTCCAACGGAAGGTGACTGAAAACAGCAGTCCCTGTACTGCCCCCCCCCCCCCCTCTCCTCCCCCCCCCTCTCTCTCTGTGACTGTGTCTCCTTCACCGTTTTCTTCACGGGTCTCGCACCTTATCTCTTAAAAGCGTATTCAAGAAAACGCGTTAAAAATTACAAAAGTTAATTTGAAAGCCTTCTCTCTCTCTCTCTCTCTCTCTCTCTCTCTCTCTCTCTCTCTCTCTCTCTCTCTCTCTCTCTCTCTCTCTCTCTCTCTCTCTCTCTCTCTCTCTCTGACACTCACACATACACACACACTTACACCGGTCAAGGATGCCCGGAAGGAATATCTATAATAATGAACGTAATAAAATGAATCAGAAATAAGCTCATGAGAGCCGCAGCGGCGGCGTGGAGAATCGGCAGAAAACGCGCCAAGTCGCGGACGGCCAGAAAGCACCGGCGTCCATTTTGACAATATGGAATGAGCATTTTCACTCTGAAGACAACGGTATCAGTTTGCTGGCCAGTGACCACACACACACACACACACACACACACACACACACACACACACACGGCCCAAGACGGCCACCTCACGCTGCACTCAGCCCATCGCGGGTGAAGCGAATTAGAACACAGCGGCAGAGAGCATTTCATACGCCCCCCCCCCCCCCCGCGCAGATGCCCCTGCGGCCCCCGCGGCCCCGGCTGCAGGTCCCGTTGTTTTAATTTATATGCACCACATACGGGACGGGGAAGAAGAATGAAGAAGAAGAAGGGCAGTGGCGGTCGCCGCAGACGCGTCATTACACGGATCACGATAATTGTCATTTCCGTTTAATTGAATAAAGGAGGAAATGAGAAATGGTCGTCACCGATCGCGACACCGCGCCACCGGCAGAAGGGTCTATCGTTGTTCAATTTGTACTCCCGGAAAGCACCGTGCGAAGAGGCAATAACAAATCGAAGTGTAAACTGATGTAGTTAGGTATCGTTTTTATCGCGGCGCAGTCCACGGCAGGCTTTAAGCGTTTCGCGTTGCGTAGGAGAGGAAGTGTTTTGAACGTTATCACACCCCGTTCCTGTCGTGTCAGAGCCTGGCATAGCCTGGAAGAGCCTGGAAGAGCCTGGCAGAGCCTGGCAGAGCCTGGAAGAGCCTGGCTGAGCCTGGCAGAGCCTGGAAGAGCCTGGCTGAGCCCCACGCTCACTGACGGAGACTTGGGGCGCTAATGAACATTACGCGCACTTAATATTACGATATGTCTGTTGCAGCTGCATCGCGTGAGCCGGAAGACCCCCGTACAGCAGGAGTGCAAGGTGAGTGGTAGTTTAGTTTTATATTCCGCGGCACTTCCGCTGCCCCCTGATGAGAAATTGTCACACGCATGGGGAATGAGCACTCGCCAACCGCGAGGAATATGGCACCGGTGAAGATGACTGGGTGCGAATGAGCACGACTACAAACGTGCATGGGGTCAGAGTCTCTGGCAAAGCCCCACGCTTACTGATCCAGATGAAACTATTAGGAAAGGACAAAACAAAAACAAAATCAAAAAACAGGGTGGTGGTGGGGGGGGGGGGGGGGGTAGGGGGTTGATATCACAAGATGACGAGAAAAGGAGATAAAGACCCAGAGTGGCGAGCGGAATGCCGCCACAGACGGCGGGATAAAAAGCGCTCGGGATGTGCACTATTAATGAAGCGACACTGAAGAAGGAAGCGCACAGTGCCTCTCAGCGCCGCCATTTTTTTCTCTCCCCTCGCGTCCTTCTTATTCTGTTGGAAAGGTTACACCTCGGTTACAGCCCGGCAGTGAAAGCTATGCAAGCCGAGCGCAGGGAGCCCCGCTCAGCCGGGCTCCTGGAGCGGCAGCAGCCGGCAGCAGCCGACTCTGGAGTACGGTAATTAGCGATGCCAATGTTGACACTCGCTTTGCACGCAAACGATCAGCGACGCTCCTCCGCCTTCTCGCACTTTCCGCGTCAGCGGCGGCGTCTGCTGCGCGATGCGTCGTCTGCTGGAGTTCTTCTTCTGTCGCTGCCGTTACGAAACGCGTTACTTCTGCACACGCAATGTTTTGTCACGGGTGGAACGCGACATAATTATGACGACGGCGAGTTTGGCGGGGCGCAGGCTGCCAGCTCTGGAAGACGACGCGGAAATTCCAAACTCGCCCGATTTTTGTTTGGAGCGGACGCCGTGCGGGGCGGGGCGCGGCTGGGACACGCGGATTTCGTCCAACAAGGCTTCCCCACAGGCCACACGCCCCGAACACGCGTGGAACTCGATCGGTGAGGCCGTGCTGAGCTGAGGCAGGAAGTGCAGTCGGGGGGGCTGCGGGGGCTCTCTGTGACCACTTGCGCCTCTCTTGGGGTTGTGAACCGAGGGGGAGGGGGGGGGGCGGCACTAGCACAAGGGTTGCCTCTACCGTCTACCGCCTCGTACTCTACTCCACTGAACTATGACTTCATGAGAGCTGGCCGCTTCTGATGGGGGCAAAGGTTGGCAGCGCCGCGACTGACAGCACCGCCCCCGGACTACCGCCTGTCTCCCCCCCCCCCTCCGCCCCTCCCCTCGGCACGACTTACGAGAGGCAGTACCAAAGGTCACACACTTCGGCGGTCTTTGTGTTAATCCCATTTTCCCCTTTTGCACAATTCACAACTTTACGATGATCCGCACGGCGCCTGTGCCAGACCACGTGACAGAGGATCACAGAAACGGTTTGATTCTGATGAACTGTGCAGCCTTTCCAAGGGGGGGGGGGGGGGGGCGCCGGGAACCGCCAGTGGGAATCGAACCCACCGGGACCGGGACTGTGGACTCCGGCCCGTGCCAACGACAGTTTGCTCCCAGCACCGCCCCGCCGCCCCCGGGGGCCGGGGGACCGTAACATGTCGCGTGGGCTTTGTTGACGTTCGCCTCGGACTACAGCGGGGTTCGCGATCCTTTCCCTGCTCTCCGTTTCGCGACGAACACGTCAACATGCACTCGCGGACACTCAAAAAACACACCAGCACGCGCGTGCACACGCACACACGCAGTGTCGCGTTAACAGCTAGCGTCTTACCGCACCACAGCGCCCCCTTACGTAAGGAGGGCGGCCGTCACCCCTCACCTGCGTGCGCGTGTGTGTGTGCGTGTGCGCGCGTGTGTGTGTGCGTGTGCGTGCGGCAAATAGGCCCACGCACTGCAGCGCGGCCCCCGTATGATTAATGAGTTCGTTACAACCTTATCGAGGCCATTATTTGGTCGGTGCACACACTGTATGAAGGCCTTTTTATTCGGCTCGGTATATATCGTTAATTAGAGGTCTGTACTGCGGCGCGGGCCGAGGGAAGTGCGGCGGTGGGGGAGGAGGAGGGGGTGAGATGCACGGACCTCCCGACGGCCCGCGGCCCGCGGCCCGCTGCTGCTGCTGCTGCTGCTGCTGCTGATGCTGCTGCTGCCGCTCCAGGGACCGGATCACTGAGCGCGCGGTCAGAGAAAAATTCATTTGAGAAAAAAAAAAACATTTTTTTTTGCAATTCTTTTCGATGTCCAGAACTCTATCCATTCGGGGGAGATGGGGGAGGGGAAGGAAAAATAATTTAAGAAGAGCCTTAGAAGGTTGTGCTGAGAGTGGCGCGGCGGCAGAGCGGCAGTGAAAGTGCAGCGGGTGTAGGTGTCGGCGCCGCCGGTAGCGCCGGCCCGCCGGACGACGGTCATTTAGTTAGAGCCGCAGTTTAGCGGCGGGGCCACAAAATTCTAGAGACGGTGGGAAGGAAACGTGTGAGCAAGCCACCTGTCGTGGCAGGTGAGCGGGCACCAGCAGCAGCAGCAGCAGCAGCAGCAGCAGCAGCAGCAGCAGCAGCAGCAGGTGAGGGCGCCGCCAGAATAGCATGTGGTGCACTTCTGGATACAACGTACGGTGTGTGCAGGTGGAAAAAAAAATCACGATGGAAATAAAAATCACAGCAGATAAAAAAATCACCCTCCAAAATTATGTCAATTGCTAAATGTTTTGAATAAAATGCCCACTGTTGAGAAGGCCTTGATTTCATTTTTCTTCGTGACTTTTTATTCGACCTGTGCTAAGTATTTTGGAAAAATTCCGCAGAGCAAGGAGTAAATAGCGAGAGAAGAAACTCAAAATGGCGCTTCGTTTGAAACCGTCAACAGCTGCTGGCTGCCAACGGCTGAAAAGTAGGTAGAGAGAGAGAGAGAGAGAGCGAGAGAGACAGAGAGACAAAGACAGACTGCACTTAAGGTAGCGGGACATCTATTTTGTCGTCATAGTACGGGCAGTACCGTTTTCTTAGTACCGCGCGCGCCTCGTGTGAGGCAACTCCGCAAAGCGCGTTTTGTCGCAGGCACTTGACACGCTTCATTCTCAAGGTAGTCAACCTGCTGTCACTCACACTTTCTTACTCACTCACTCACTCACTCACTCACTCACTCACTCACTCACTCACTCACTCACTCACTCACTCACTCACTCACTCACTCACTCACTCACTCACTTACTCGCTCACCCACTCACTCTCGCAGAACACACAATCACCGTGCTGCAATCCGATATGATCAGTGTGTCCCATACCTGCGCTTGATGTCTGCGCCGAGATCGGTCCTTGCGATTGGTCCGCTAAGGAGCCGCTTAGAGGTGTCCGGGCCGCGGCTGCCGGAGGTGTAGGCCCGCGCGGAGCGGCATTTGCAGAATTTGAATCGTAAATACTAGAAATCATAGCGAATGCTGAGGGTGAAAGTTTGGTCTAACTCCCCACCTTCACTATACTCGCCACCCCAAAGTTCGGAGGTTCAGCATTCACGTGCCGCGTGCAGCGAGTCCAGTCGGTCAGGGAGTTAAAAATAAAAACGAATAAAAAAGTGATAAGTGATGTGGAGGTGGCAGGGGGGCGGCCGCACGGCGCGCTGACCGATGCCGAGTGTGAGCCAATCAGGGGCGATCGTCATGCGATATGTATGTAAGAGAGTGAAAGTCTTTCCTACTCATAAATATTCGTTATGTACTTGTTGAGCTGGCGCGTGTGTGTGTGTGTGTGTGTGTGTGTGTGCGTGTGCGTGTGCGTGTGTGTATGTGTGTGTGTGTGCGTGCGTGTGCTGTTGCTTTTGAAGGTCCGTGTACACGCGCGTGCGTGCACGGTGCACGAGCTGCACACAAACGTCTGTTGTGGCGTCTTCCCAGCATTCATTGTTTGCTGATCCGAGAGTTCGGCATAGGTGACCCCAACGGCAACGGCACTTGCTGCGGTGGACGCCGGCGGTCCCCGACAGTCCCCAAGACAGACGCGTGGGCACCGGGTGGCCGCCATTGTGCTCCGACCAGTCTCTCGGTCCGCTGGGGCAGCCACTCACGCAGCCACGCACGCAGGAGATGCAGATGCGGTGTCTTCCTCTGGCCCCGCTGCCGCTGAACGAAATGAATGGAGCACTTTCGGAGAAAGCAGGCAGCGGCGGCAGCAGCGAAGTAGTTTGGGCCCCTCCATCTCGCGTTTGCATGCAAGGCGAAGTAATTGATTGCGTAAGGCGATGCTTGCGAGGATTCGCCCCTTTGGACTGGCCGCTGCTGCCGGTGGGGATCGCTTAGGTGATTGGTTCACATTAGGCTCATTCAGAACTGAGCATTGCATTTCTAGAACGACTCCATAGCAGTTCAGAGCTTTGCAGACAGAGGCAAAGCAAAAGGTGAATGACAAAACAAAAAACTCGAAAATAAAGTGGCACCGGAAAGTCAGCAACAGCTTTGGTTCGCTTTTCTTGTGCTTATTTTCGACATGTTAACTTTCCTCAACATTCGATTAACATGAATCTATCACAGATCGCCGCTCCATAGTCGACAAACAAACAAAGAAGGATAAAAAAAATGCCCCGTATTTGAATTCGAACGCTGCAGGAAGGCGGAGCGCACGATTAACGGCGCCAAAAACGTGCGCGATGGAAAGAACAACACTCTCACGACCATTGTTCACGGTCCGGGCAGCATCCTGGGGAAAATTGTCCTCCGTGGCACACAGCGAAAGCGGAAGAAGAAGAAGAAAAGAGTGGCTGGTATTGCACCGGCGGCCTCCACTGGGGTGTTCTCGCAGTTGATTTCACTGTCACTGCAGTCGGCATGGGGAGAAGGTCGCAAAGCCTGTTAAACGTTTTTTTTTTTCTTCGCGGATAAACTACAATGCCGTGACTTGGCTGCGGCCCGCGCGCTGTTTGCACTGGACGGTGCGCTGCTCCGGCCCGGTACAGTACACTGCTCGTCTCGGCCACTCTCAGAGACTCGCTCTATTCTTTTTATTACTATTTTAAACAATCAGCTTGTACAAAAATTCTACGTACGTATTGCCACCAATTTGTACACATCGATTGCTATGGTCGCTTAGAAATATGCTTCGATATCATTTTTTGTCTATAAAATATGTGTAATACATACCAGATTATAAGAATGTATTACGATTGCGCAGAATACGGGTGCGTTAGGGAACGAGTGTGAGAAATGAGAACACCGCGGTTAAAGGGTAGGTTCACCCGTCACTCACCAAGCTAGGGCCGTAAGATGCTGCCGCGTCGGGGGCCTGCCTACGACTGACGACTCGCGTCCGAGCCGAACGGCGCGAGCGTTTTGCACTAGCATCAGCATTTCCTCTTTTCCTATGCCTGAGGGCTGCGCCCTGACAACTATGTACTGTCTACACTACAATATTGTACATAAGTGTCTGAGAGTGATCACTCTCAATGCACCAGAGTCGACGGTCGAGCGAGCCCATTTGGAAACAGCTACGCGTTTCGAATAACAAGTCACGGGGAAAAAATATGTACGGATCCGAAAGCATGAGTGACAGGTGCACACTATACTGAGAGGGTAGGCCAGCGGCTAGGTCAGCTCTCGCCTCTGTCGCATTGACCGCAAGAAATCAATGGTACAGTGAGTTGAGCGCGCGCATTGAGCTGTTAGCGCGGCCCTAATGCTCGATTGCATGCACCTCTCTCTCTCTCTCTCTCTCTCTCTCTCTCTCTCTCTCTCTCTCTCTCTCTCTCTCTCTCTCTCTCTCTCTCTCTCTCTCTCTCTCTCTCTCGTCGTAGCGTTTTGAGGCCGCTCACTTCGAGACCGCTGCCTGCTTCGCCCGTTTTCAATTGCCTACCGCTCACAGTGCATTGTCTCGTGATGACATCGCTGGAAACCTCTGAGGGGGAGAAGGACTATTACCACCCAGTTACCTCCCGATGTCCACCTGCAGTGATCGATCCCGTGCGAATGTGGGGCACGACGATCGAGTTTGCCACAGCGATAAGACAGCAAGAAGAAACAAAGAAGATTCGCCTTGTGTCAAAAGTGACGCTGCCGCGAAAGTTGACGCCTGCCTTCGCCGCACGGTATGCACAGCAATCTCAATAATAACTGCTTCACGCCAACGACCCCAGCTGCAGCAGCAGCAGCAGCAGCAGCAGCGCGGCCGGGACTTTGAAGATGACGTGTTATGCGATCTGCCGGAGCCGTGCCGGAGCCGTGCCGGAGCCGTGCCGGAGCCCTTCATGCTTCATGCCAACAGGTGTGAGGCCAGCGGCACCTAGCGAGCGGGCAGCCGGGCAGGCCGGAGGGGCCTGGGCTGGGCTGGGGCCTGGGCTGGCTGCGCGCTGCGCTCGACACGGCAAACGTGCCGGCTGGAAGCGTGCACTGCTGCCGCTGCCCCCGCTTCCGCTGCCACCGCTGCTGCCGCCGCCGCTGCGCTGGCAGTGACCCCCGGACCCCCCGGAGCCAACGCCCGCTCCGTCTCAGGCCGGGGAGCTTCGCCCGCTCCGTCTCAGGCCGGGGAGCTTCGCCCGCTCCGGCTCAGGCCGGGGAGCTTCGCCCGCTCCGTCTCAGGCCGGGGATCTTCGCCCGCTCCGTCTCAGGCCGGGGAGCTTCGCCCGCTCCGTCTCAGGCCGGGGAGCTTCGCCCGCTCCGTCTCAGGCCGGGGAGCTTCGCCCGCTCCGTCTCAGGCCGGGGAGCTTCGCCCGCTCCGTCTCAGGCCGGGGAGCTTCGCCCGCTCCGTCTCAGGCCGGGGAGCTTCTCCCGCTCCGTCTCAGGCCGGGGATCTTCGCCCGCTCCGTCTCAGGCCGGGGAGCTTCGCCCGCTCCGTCTCAGGCCGGGGAGCTTCGCCCGCTCCGTCTCAGGCCGGGGAGCTTCGCCCGCTCCTCACAGCGGCCCGCGATTCAAACTCTGCAGACCGAGAACCAAGCGCTTGCCAACACCGCACACCGCAAAAAGAAAGGGACAAAAAAAAAGCAACGTAGTAGTTGAGGAATTGAAAATGTGTATCACGTCTTGGCTAGAGATGTAAGTTTTAATAAAAATCAATTTGGACTGAATATTTTGGTGGAGAATTTCCTATTGTTGACCAAAATGCAAACAACCGATCAAACTCTAATAATCGAACTTCCGTTGCAATTGTGTAAAAACATAATCGATATCATTATCCTGCCTTTCATGTCTAGTGTCTTGGCATGGTAAATTCCCGTTCATTTCTCTGTGCAGCAGCGGCAGCAGTTCCCTCGCTAAGCGGCTCTCATTCTGACGGCTCTATTGCGATCGCGGCCTTGCGGCTGTGGCTGCGCGGCCTGCCAGTGTCATACGGCTGCCTGCATACGATCAGCCCCTGATTATCCCGTCCGTGGGCTCCGGGCAGAGATCGGCTGTCCGTCCGATATCCTCCAGGACCCTGCGGAGCCTCTGGCGTCCGGGCAGCGATCGGATCTAATGACCGGCCGACACAATGCGGGGCCGCATACCGCTGCCGCCACCACCACCACCACCGCCGCCGCCGCCACTGCCGCCACTGCCGCGGCTTTGCAATTCTTTTGAAAAGTCCCCCCCCCCCGCGCCGCCAGCGACTCCTCGATCTTCTTTCGGCGGATCCACGCCCATTTCGGTTCGACCACCCCGAGCCGAGCCGAGCCGGGCGGCCGGCGCTCCGTCATCAGCGACGTGACTCAGCTCACGGGCGCAGAGACGCGACAGACAGACGGCAGAGAGCTGCGCTGAGCTGTTCCCTGCCTGACTGCCGGCCTGCCTGCTTACTCGCTGCCGACCAGAGGGAGCGCGAAGGCTGTAAAAATGGGCTGGCCTGGTGAGCGGCGAAGGTGCATTGTTAGGAGCCAAGGGTAACTGGGTGTGTGAGTGTGTGTGACGGGGTATGTGCGCCCCGCCCAGAGCCCAGCCCAGCCGGGCCCAGCCCAGCCGCCGCGGGTGCCGCCGCGGGTAGCCTGACCAGGTACCCTGGGTACCCTGGGTACCCCACTGCGCGTACAGGAAGCAGGTCGGCGCGCCGCCGCTGACTCCTGACTCTCTGCGCTGTGATAGCGGTAGTACGTGTCCTGCCGATCGCACACCAAATGCCGGCTCCGGCTGCCCGGGAGGGCACGAGTGGGCACGAGCCGAGCCGGACGTGCGGAGGGTGGCCGGGCCACCGCAGTGTCCACGGAGAAAACGAGATCAGTGTTCGCAACTAACGTTTTAGTTGATTTCCAGACAAGCAGAAAACTATGTACTGAGAAGTTTTTTTTTTCTGATAAATTTTGTTTGGAGAATTAGTTGTGAGTTGCTCCAAGAAATGGGTGCGTTGCCGACTACATTTTTGCTTCTGCAGCATACTTTTGCGTTGAAGCAACTTACTTTTCGTCGAAGCAGATGACTTTTCGTTGGTTCAACTACCTAATATTTCCCCCAACAAAACTGTAGTTCCCAGAACAAACAAGTACTGCTTGTCTGGAAACCACTCTGAGAAATTTTTTCGGCTCCTGGACCAAAGGGTAGTTTTGTGCGTTCCACTTGGACCCTACATCTAAAACGTTTAGTCCGTAGGTCTAAACTCTGTAGTGCTGTGCCTCCAGAGGCTAGACACGGGAGCATAACTCTTGACACAGGCGCTAATCGTTCAGTGCGTCCCCAAACTTTCGGCCTGGGGGCTAAACAGCCTGCGCGCAGCGCCAAAAAATTTCTCAGTGCAACTGAAAAATTAGTTGTGACCACTTATCTGTTTTACCCCGTGTCCAGCAGGCAGCGGGGGCTGCGTACGCCTCTCCGGATTGCCTATTTCGGATCGCCGCTCTTCTAAATTTTCAGATGCTCGGATGGCCGTGGCAGGAGAGCTCGGTGCAGGAGAGCAAGCCCTTCGGAGCAGTGAGCGCGCACGCGGCTGCTCGCGGCTCTTTGGTATTCAGCTGCGGCCCATTGTAACACTCCCGATCCGGAATGTCACTCCGCGTGGGAACCGTCGGGGACCGTCGGGCACCTGCGGGGACCGTCGGGGACCTCCCCTCTCCCCTCCGCGGCCGATCGGACGATATTGTAATCGGCTTTGGCCGCGTGTTTAAGCCGCCGCGGTGCGCCTCGGCGGGGGCCGCCGTCAGGAGAGAAGGGAAGCGGACTTGTGCGGCGCGTTCTGGGAAGGGACTGGACGCGATCATCGCGGACCCCCCGAGACCCCCGAGGACTCCGAGGACCCCCGGCCGCGGTCAAGCGGCCTGCGGAGCCTGCCGAGCCTTGCGGCCGAGTCTGCGCGGACCTTCATTTCTCACGGCCAGATAAGGACCGAGACCACCCCGGGGGGCACCCACTGGCCACTCCCTGACCCCCGCTGCTGTGCCGTGTGTCCTTGTGCCGTTCGCCACTTTCCGTGCGACAGGTTGGAGGGAGAGAGAGAGAGAGGGGGAGAGAAAGAGAGGGAGAGGCAGCTGTTAATACGTCGGGGGAAATTGTTGCGGGACAGTGCGGCGAAGCAGAGATCGCTCTCACTTGTTGTTCTTTGCCCTACATTTATAACAACAAAAATGGTGCACACAAGGAAGGGAGGTGGGGAGGGCCGCGGAGGTGTCACAGTGGACTGGGGGCGGCTGGAGACGGCTGGGGGAGGCTGGGGTGACGGCATCGGACTGTCGTGATATTCCTTTGGGCACCGCCCCGGCCCGGCATCACCATAGGCAATCTCCGTTTCCGACGACCGCACACAGTCTCCCTCTCACTCACACACACACTTACACACACACACACACACACACACTGCCGCACCGGCCTATCATCATCCTTACACGGCGGCCGCACCATCAGTCTGCGCCGCCGGCCGCCGGCCTCGGCCGTGGACACCTCTCCGGGTCCGTCATCGAGGACATCAGCCGAGAACAAATTATCGTCGGCTGTCGTCGTCGGAAGGCGCTCGGCGATGCCATCGGAATGAATCAGTACACGGCGAGCAGCCGCGGCGGCAGCGGCGGCAGCGGCGGCAGCGCGGGGTGCGGGGAACCCGCCATTCACTCTTATTAGCGTGACTCGGAGGTTCGACGACATTCAACAAACACATCGTCGAGTGCCCCCCACCTCCAAAAAAAAAAAAAAAATGAAAAAAATCAATTTACACCATCAGAAAATTCAGAAAACAAATCAGATAAATTCAGTAAAAATAAGAGAAAGAAAGTTCAGTTAAAATTGGCAAATGTAAGGGGGGAAAAAAAAAGTAAAAATCAAGTACAGCCAGAAAAAAATCTGATTTGAAATCGTGTGCAGAGAGTGCCTCGTATCTCATTTTGGCAGGGCTAGGCCGGCTCGGCCTCTGGGGGCCCGCGCCGACCAGGCCCCGCAGGCCCCGCAGGCCCCGCAGGCCCCGCAGGCCCCGCAGGCCCCGCAGGCCCCGCAGGCCCCGCAGGCCCCGCAGGCCCCGCAGGCCCCCAGGCTGGCGGGTGGAGGCGGACGTCTCCCTGAGGCCCATGAGGGAGGAGGCAAGGAGGAGAATGCGCCGAGGAAAGTGGCCCGGCGGGTTGGCGATGTAAGCGCAATACGCAAGCAGCGACGCCCTAACAACCAACAACAACACCACGGAGGCCGGCCGGGCAGCGCCGGGCAGCGGACCGACCGACCACCTCCTCGTGGGGAAAAACAGATGGGCCAAAAGTGAAGGCGGTGCGGCGGTGCGGCGGGTGGTGATGTGGGTCAGGACCCAGCCGGACGCGGTGAGGCTGTTGTTGTGGTGCACTCGGTGCAGGGAAGTGAGTGTTCACAGGCGGAGTGCGCACTAAAATGTTGCAGAGGGCGCTCGGCTCGGCGCACGCGGTGAGTGGCAGGCATGTGCACCACCTGCCTGCCTGCCAGCCCGGCCTACTCGGCGTCGTCTGCTTGCAAGCCGGAACCTAGTTGGCGTTCGAATCGCTATTTGCAGTTTAGTGCTGGCGGCCTGTCAAAGCAGCTCGCCAGCCTCCCCGCTCCCGCTCGCCCCCCCCCCCCCCGCCCGCCGCCCTGCGGCCGGGCCGTCGCTGTGACCCACGTTATGCAAGCGGCCCAAGGCGGGCCGACGTCTGCAGAGATGTCCTTTCGAATTCCGCGCCTCCGCCGCCTTATAGGAAGTGCGTGTGCGTGTGTGTGCGCACGTATGGTGAATGCGCCGTGCGAATGTCTCGCCCCTTACCCACTCGGAGACCGACCCTGTCGAGGTGTTGGCTGAGCGGTACAGTCCCTTAAAGAACCTTAGTACCACCCTCTTCTTTATCACAGATAACACCGCGCTTTAAGAAGTAGGATTTATTTGGATTTATTTTCTGATATTCTTATTATTTGTCAGAAGTGGGAGGAGGAGGGTTTAGGGTGAGGAGAGGGGGGCCGTAAGATTGTCCGTGACAGGCCCGACAGACCTTGCCGCGAAGAAACATATCTGGGCCGCAAAATAAGATGATGATGATGATGACGAGAGGGTGAAAGGGAGGGCAGGATAAGGGAAAGGAACTGGAGATAAAAATGAGTTCATCTGCACCAACCGTCAAGTGTGTGCGTGTGTGTGTGTGTGTGTGTGTGTCTGTCCGTCTGTCTGTGCGCCCGGCTAACGAAACGTGCTATAGGCCTTAATAAGGTGTCCCGTCCGGTCTCAAAAGGTCCACCAACGAGAGAGAGCGAGAGAGATGGAAAGAGAGAGAGAGAGAAGCAACTCTGGTGTCAGCTTACACTTTCTCCATGCAAGGCGACGTGCGCCATTGGCACTGCTAAGGCCATCGCGGCCTTATACGAGGCTATGCGCCCGTGTGTGTGTGTGTGTGTGTGTGTGTGTGTGTGTGTGTGTGTGTGTTTGTGCACGCGCGAGAGAGAGAGAGAGAGGTAGCTTCACGAGGGGTGCGCGCGCGCGCATACTCAATGCGCCGTGTTCGTGGGGGTCGCGTAGATCGCACGCACAGGTGTCCCCGAGCCGGTAACGTACCCGCCGTGTCTGTCTGTCTGTCGGCGTGTCCGACTGTCCGTCTGTCTGTCTGTTGCGGGCTGTTGTTGACTGGCGTGACGTCTAATTTATGTCCGCGACGCAGCCACACTCGCGGCGGGGGCCTCCTGTATCCAATCCTCTCTCTCTCTCTCTCTCTCTCTCTCTCTCTCTCTCTCTCTCTCTCTCTCTCTCTCTCTCTCTCTCTCTCTCTCTCTCTCTCTCTCTCTCTCTCTCTCTCTCTCCCTCCCTCTCTCCCTCTCCTGCTTCTTCTGAGTCCATTCGCACCGCCGCGGTGCACTCCGACAGTGCAGCAGCGCATTGGTGGCTGCTCATGGCGGCCCATGGTCCTGGTCCCCTCGGTGACCGGCCGAAGCGGCACAACCGGCTGAGGAGCGGCGATGTGCTTCAGGCAGAGATCGGAGTAAGCGTCTCGGGGCGGCGATGTGAGCTGCAGGCAGAGATCGGGGAGTAGTGTCGCGGGGATCGGAAACACACCACGGGGGGGCGGTGCGGTAACAGACAGGGCGAGGCCACACGGCGCCGCCCCGCCGCCCAGCCCAGCTATCCGACCGCAAAAGCGCTCTCTTGTGGCGATGTACGACTCAACGTTCGATTTGAATCACTTTCCCCCCGCTTCCATTGCGGTGTGTGTGTGTGTGTGTGTGTGTGTGTGTGTGTGTGTGTGTGTATGTTGTTGTTCGAAGGGACACACACACTCCGTAAAGGGCCCGTCCCGGCGCAGGCCTTCCCGCAGAGATACACGACACACACACACACACACACATACATACACACACACACACACACACACACACGCACACACTGGGGGGCCATGAGGGAGCCCCGAGGGGAGCTCTGTGTGTGTAGGACTGGACCAGAAAACGAGTTTGGCGCTGAGGTTTCACCCGAAAAAAGACGGCAGCAGCGGCGGCGCCAGGGCCTTGGCCAGAGGGCCCCTCAGCGCGCACACACCCAAGCAGGCTGCGCAGGTTGTGTTTGTGTCCTCTTGCCCAACCTCAGCAGCTTACGGACGCCCCCGTAGTCCTTCTAATCGCGGGATGGGCACCGCCGGGGCCCCTCGTCATGCTTTACTTTCTACTGTGTGACGGCCACGCGCCCGCACTCTGTGTCGTCCGCCTGGAAATGCTTTCACTCGGGAAACATGTCGCACCAGTCATGCTTTGGAAATCAATAAAACGCGGTAAGCAGGCGAGCGATGCGGTCAGCTCCGGGCCATGGGCCTCGGGCGGCTCCGGGAGTGACGGGCGGCCCGGACAGACGTCATCCTACTCTCTGTCCGCCTGTGTCCATCCCTGCCTATCTTGTATCTACATCTCCCGGCCCGGCCTTGACGGCGTCTAGCGCCTGGGAGGTAGGCAGAAGCCTCGGCCCGCACCACACGAATGCATGGCGGGCCTGCCTACCCTGGCAGGCGCTCGGTGGAGAGCTCCGCTCATCCGGATCTCTACAGTGATGCTTAATGTCGTTGGTTAAAAAAAATAAAGAAATTCAGTTTTAGACAAATCACAATGTGTGTCCCAAACACCCGTGGAGTAGGCGGCGCAGCACGTCGCGGGAACGGCATCAGTTGTGTGATAGTCCGGATAGACAAACTATCCTCATTACACGCCTCGCTTGCTCTCTCTCACACACACTTGCTTTCCCCGCTGGACCGTAATGTGGTAATGAGTGGCACTTACCGTTGTCGCCTGCCTCGGCCTCTACAAGCGCCGAGCCGTGTCCCATCTCGATTGGGCCGAAAATGTTCCGTTTCGTCGGGGCGTTTTCTCTCGTTCATCAGCATCGCGCCTTTGTCATGGCGAGCGCCAGGCACCGATGGGACACGCCGCCGCCGTGCAGTACAGATACCACACACGTGACGACACCGAGGCAGGACAGTTTTTATGGAAATATTGGAAAATTGAAAAGTTTCAATGAAAAATTGAAAAGTTTCAATGAAAAGTTGAAAAGTTTCAATGAAAAGTTAAAAAGTTCAATGAAAAGTTAAAAAGTTTCAATGAAAAGTTGAAAAGTTTCAATGACAAATTAAGAAAAGTATCAATTTAAAAAATTCTGTTCAGGCCTTTTTGGGAGTTTACGGGCCATATTTCACGAAAAAAAAAATGTTGCAATACCCAATGATCAGATTTTCTAAATTTTCTTGGCTCCAGGCACCACTAACACCACCTCACATCGCGATTATTTGTGCGTCTTGCTGCGCGTTTTTTTTTTTTTTTTTTTGCGCGAATATAATATGGCTCGTGTTGTCCGGCCCCCGCGAGTACAGCAGAGCAGAGCCTGCTGCTACCCGGGCGGCTCCGGGCGGCTCCGGGCGGCTCCGGGCGGCTCGCAGCGCGAATCGCATCAGTCCGGACGACTCTACCGTGTCTGCAGTGTCTGCTCCTCCACACGTAGCGGCCGGATTTATGGATCGTATATGGACCGTATATGGCAGACTGGGAGCGCTGTCAAGTTTACTAGCGCCCGGCTAGCTCTGCCCGCTCTGCCCGCTCTGCCCGCGCGCTGCCCGCTCCGGGCGGCCCTGCGGTGCCCCTGCGCCGTGCGGTGCCCTGCGGGCTCGCGGCACAGTGGCTGGGCCGGGCCGGGCCGTCCGGCTAGCGGAGCGCTGCCCCCAGCGCTGCCCGGCGCCCGGCTAGCTCTGCCCGAGCCATACCGCCACACCCTGCCCCGCCCTGCCCTCGCACTGATTGATGTGAGAGGGTGGGCGTGGTCGACTGGCGCAGATCTTTACGCTCTGTATTGGCGCGCGCGCGCGCGCCCAGATGTATCGCTCGTAACGAGTGCAACCAGAGGGGGATTTCTATTTATGTCCTACGATAGACAGGGTTATTTTTTTTCCAGCATAAAAGCCACATCCCTCTATTCATCGCGCAAAACGCGAAATATGTTATATGCGAAATCATGGCGGGATCGGAATACACCGCAGCACCGCACGCGCGGCGAATATCCCCTGAGGTGGTGCGGCTGCACCCAGAGCCTCGCAGATTATGGTCAGCGCATGCAACTTACGTACCGAATCACTAATAAACTTTACACCTGCCGGCCGGGCACCGGGCACCTGTAGGTGCGGTGATGATCGCTCGGCGCGAGTGCACTGATTGCGCTGCAAAGAGCCCGGCGGCACCCGTACAGACAGACACTCACAAAAATAAATTCTAGTCCACTGAAAAAATCAGTACGCCTTAAGTTTTAGTCGATTCAACCAAAACCGCATAGTGATTTCGACCAAAGTTGAGCCTGAAAATCGTCCAAACTTTACAATTATTTTCTGACAGTGTACAGACAAGTCCGATTGCCTGTCAAACAGACAGACGTACTGCCAGACGAACGGACACGGCGGAGAGTGCAGGGGGCACCGTCTGCCCCGCACCGGAGCCGCGCCCTCGGCGACAAGTGTGTCGGACACGACGGCGCGGTGGCGGCCGGCGGCGCTCGTAACCGCTTTTAAAACGCGCGAATAAAAAAATGTTGCAGTATGTTTTCGCACGGCCCGGTCCCCGTGTGTTTAAGTACCACCCTCCGCCGTTACCCGGCCCGCTGATCGGACGGCGCGACGGGGGACCTGTGGTGCCTTGGGGCCGCTTCTGGTGGCAGCACCGCGCCGACAGGCGGGACACTTTCGGATGCTTCGGGATCTGCACACGCACGGCACGGTCCAGGGCACGGGGAGCTTTTGTTGTGCATTATGGAAGGCAAGGGCGGAAGTGCACGCAGACAGGTGTGTGTGTGTGTGTATGTGTGTGTAATGTGTAAGAGAGCGCGAGAGAGAGAGAGAGAGAGAGAGAGAGAGAGAGAGAGAGAGAGAGAGAGAGAGGCGCTCATGCACATGCACAGAATGCACGTGTGTGGACTCCCCTGCCGACCAGACGGCCGCCTGGGTGGCTTTGCCTAGCGAAAGCGCAGCATCAGCACAGGCGCTATCGCTCCGTCTCCCTCTATCGCTGTCACTCCTTCTCCCTCCCGCCCGCAGGCCCGCAGGCCCGCAGGCCCGCAGGTGTGCGAAGAGGACGCGGCTCGTGCTGCTGTGCCGCCCGGGCGCTCAAGTCTCCAGCGGCGGCCGGAAGAGGGCGCCAAAGTTGCCGCCGCGCTCAGCAGCTCCCAGTGCACTTCATGAAGCCCAGGCGCAGCGCCGAAGCCGAGCCGCCTGTTGATTTTCGCACGCCGCCGTCGCCGACAGAATTATACCAGCGCGCCGTCTCTGTCGGCAGCGTGCCGGGCCGTGCAGGCTATCCTGGCATCGCGTTTTTTCGTCGAAATATTAACATGAGGGACCTACAGGACGTGAAGAAAAATTTAATTTACCTGCAAGAATCGAACCACGGACCTGACGATCGCCATGCCATGCAGCTGCTGCCCAGGTCTCACGTCACGTTAATGAGTCAGCGACGGCGCCGGGAATAGTACTTTTATTCTGCTCCTTCCGCGATGCTACATCCCGGCCTGCTGCCGGACCTGCGGGGCCTGCGGGACCTGCACGTCCTCCTTCTCTGTCTGGCCGCATCCCGCAGCCCCGCGGCGCCGTGTGTGTGACGGAGACGGCACGCGGTGGGGCGCGCGCGCGGGCTGCCTGCGCTTGCAGAGCCTGCTCGGGGCGTGGCGGGGCGTGGCGGGGCGTGGCGGGGCGTGGCGCGCGAGACGGGACGGGGTTAGCCTGCGCGAGGCCCACTGACCTGTTTCCACTCTGCGGCAGCGTTCGAGTCACACACCGTGTATCCCTTTCCCACTCCTGCTGATGCCGAAGGGCCGCACCGGGAGGAGAGAGAGAGAGAGAGAGAGAGAGAGAGAGAGAGAGAGAGAGAGAGAGAGAGAGAGAGAGAGAGAGAGAGAGAGAGAGAGAGAGATGTACAAGAAGGCAAATATGATCGTAAAACTCGTCTTTAGCGCGCGGTTCTACCTCTGTGTGTGTGAGTGTGTGTGTGTGTGTGTGTGTGTGTGTGTGTGTGTGTGTGTGTGTGTGTGTGTACGCGCGCGCGCGCCGGTTCGGCAGCTTGTTTCCGATGCCTTCCTTTCCTTTCCAGTTTCGATCCGTTTCGCCTCCGAGGGCATCCCGATAGGGCGTCCCGCTGGCCGCTGACACCGCAGGGCCGCAGGGCTCAGTATGGCGCCTGCTGGGTAGGCAACCACGACCCACGCATGCACACGTGTCGCGCGGGCTGGCCTACCCCAGCACTTGCAGGCGTGCTGTGGTCTCAGGCTGCTGCGCTGAGAGAAATGAATGATTTCGGACGTGCACTTTATTTTTGAGCGGTGCATGCAGGCGGTGGTTGCCGCTCGGGAATTAACCGATGTAACGAGTAATTATCCCGTCATGCGACACTTTCACTCACATGATGCCAATGAGGGCACGGCGGTCGGGGATGTGCGTTTTCGCTGTCGTCTGCTGAGGATTCCAGGGCCGCTGCGCCGTGTGCTCTATCAAGCGAGGAAAGTGGCGCCCCCCCCCCCATCCGTGTCCGTACACGCCGCAATTAGATCCTCATTATATCTAGTGGTCCGCGTCCTGCAGGAGAGGCAGCAGGGGCGTAGCCAGACCGGGGTAGGCAACCCGCATAAAAACACCTGAATGCTGGCAATTGGCGAGGGGAGTTTCGGCCCCCGTGACAAACATTTCGCTGGTTCACAAAAATGTTAGGTATCGCAACCAAATTGATTGCTTGCTTCGAAATCAACGAACAAATTAGTTTGGACATCTAATCTTGTTTTTTTTTCTTCTTATTTTTGCGTGCGGGCTTTTCTGTTGCCTCCGCCTGCTAGCTGCGTGTGGCGGCGCGCTTCTCTATGAATATGCGATCGGTGCTAACGGAAGGTGCATGTTGATGTAGCGGCAGCGTTTCTACCTCATTATTTTATCGCGGGCCATGAAAAGAATAAATAAAAATAAGCGATTGCTAATTTGATTGGTGGTCCGCTACGCGCGCGCGCGCGCGCTTAGCACCGCACTACTACTACGTGATAGGGTCATGTGTTTTTTTTCCTCGCATGGTTGTGATGAACGCCGTTAACCCTTTGCGGGTGCAGTTAGGGTGGCGCAAATCCGTCACGCAGGCGGCGCCGGGCCAATCACCCTGATCACGCTATCAGCCAGCGACATCGACATACACCGCCACTGGATCACCCGTTCTCTCCCTCTCTCTCTCTCTCTTGCTTCGGTGCCAGTGTACGACAAGGACAGCGGACGCCCCGGGCGCCGTTGTTGACGCTGCCGGCGCCAAGATAGGCACAGAGGTAATCCCACCAGATTGGCCACAGCGCCCGAGCTGGTAACGGGGACGACTGTGCTTGTGCCCCACACGTCCCTCCTCGGCTGGTCAGTATTGACAACTGAGTGAAACCTGAGGCTTCGAGTTTTAAATACAACATTTAAGAGCAGCGGTGCTGAAAAAGTGAAATGCAGGTTTGATGAAGGTTGTTGGGCTCCCGTGCGGCTGCTCGACTCTTGTGGAGTTACTAAAGAAACCGTGTGGATGAGGACGTTGGCTGCTGACGCTGCCGGCGGTGTGTGGTCCACGGTCATGGTGACGGATGTAATGCAACGCCACGCGCACACACGCACACGGCACGCGCCGACCACCGCGCGGAATTTGATATCGGCCATTCATTAGTCTAATTGCTCGCCGAGTGCGATTGCTGACATTCCCCGTGGAAGGCAGCGAATCACAACGAGGAAGGCACCGTTACTGTGTGTATGTTCCGTATTCCACTTTTTATTACATATCTTTGCTCTCCATCTGTCTCTCTCTCTCTCTATCTCTCTCTCTCTCTCTCTCTCTCTCTCTCTCTCTCTCTCTCTCTCTCTCTCTCTATCTCTGTTTCCATACTGCTTTGTGTGTTTGTTTCGCACTGCTTTTGTGTTACCATCCATATGCGCCGTCCCATATTTCGCGGTTCAGAAGTTGCCGTCGTATTTCGTCCACACACCCAAACCGCGCTCATCCCCCGAGCGCCTGGTGTGCTGGGGTAGGCCAGCCCGCACGACACACGTGCGTGTACACGTCGTGGTTGCATACCCAGCAGGCGCCTGGGTTCACGCTAACAGTATATCGAGCATCCACTGTAAGAATCTTAAATACATCATTTTCTTCGTATTACGCAGATACTTTCTTCGTAGACCACGAAGAACATTTTAAGAAGAGCATTTTCACTGTGGACGTATACTGCACGGATGATCCTATCCCTTTGGCTGCACGAGACGCTCTCATGCTCGTGTTCTCTGGTTGTCAGGTCGGCGAGCGGCAGGGCCAGCAGGGGGACAACGGAGATCGGAAACAAGAACAGCAGCAGCAGCAGCAGCTTGAGAGGGAGTCTGCCTCGGTAAGCCCTCGCTGCCATTTCTCCTCCCACTCCCTTTGGATGCACTGGTGCCGGCGGCGCTGCTGGCCTCTCTCTCTCTCTCTCTCTCTCTCTCTCTCTCTCTCTCTCTCTCTCTCTCTCTCTCTCTCTCTCTCTCTCTCTCTCTCTCTCTCTCTCTCTCTCTCTCTCTCCCTCTCTCCCTCCCTTCGGCCCGAGCCTCGGCCCGCCCCCCCATGGCCCCGGCACGGCTGCGGCCGCCGCAGCCACACGCCAGCTCAGTCTGCCGTGGGACAGCGAAGCCTCCGGTCCCCCACCGGTCCCGTTCCGTGAGGTGCGCCAGCCGCCAGCCTGCGCCCTGCTGTGCGAGTGTTCGGCCGAAAGTGTGCGCCGCGTGCGCGACAGTGCCCGACCACAAGGAATACCAGAGTGTTGCTGTGCGTGCGTGTGTGCGTGCGTGCGTGTGTGTGTGTGAGAGAGAGGTGGAGTGAGTGATGCGCCAGTGAGGGGGGCGCCGCCTCGCCGAAACACGGATTTTGCACCAGCTCCAGCGCCTTCGCATGGACAGGCGATAGCGCCCAGCGAGAAGGTACGGATCGGTCCCGCATAATCTCTCTTTCTCTCTCTCTCTCTCTCTCTCTCTCTCTCTCTCTCTCTCTCTCTCTCTCTCTCTCTCTCTCTCTCTGTCTCTCTGTCTCTCTCTCTCCCTCTCTCTCTGCCCTCTCCCATGAGCCCTCTCCTGCTGGACAGGCAGCCCACGAACTCACCGCTCTCAGGACTGCAGTTGCAGAGTCCAGGACAAATCCACCCTTTCGGGGGCGTATATGGGAACCGTGTTTGTGGAGCATTAGCCAGCGGAGCCTGCAGCGTTCTCCGGCAGTGCATCGGCCCCGGGCCGAGCCGAGCCGAGCCGGCACTGATCGAGCCGGGCCGGGCCGGGCCGAGCCGGGCCGGGGCTGCGGGACGCCCACAGGTGTCTTGTTCGCCTGCCCTTCAGGGGCTCCCCCCCCACCCCTCCCCCTTCGCGCTGCAACCGGTATAGAAAGTTTCTCTCACCGGGAGCCTTACACTACGTCTGCCTACCGACCGGCCCACGTCTGATTCAAGACTTAGGGGTTAAAACAAGACTGGGGAGGGGAAGGTTTGAAGGGGTGGTCGGAAACTTGCGGTCGGGCCCCACGTCGGGCGAGGCGGCAAAACCGCATTTATTTAGCGAGGCGTTATGCACCACGGAACCTTTTTTTAAAATTATTATTATTATTATTATTATTATTATTATTATTATTATTATTATTATTATTATTATTATTATTATATGCAGAGCGCAGCGGGAAGCGGGAGGGTCCCCATGGGAAAGCGACGCAGGCCGGGGCTCGATTAGAATGCAACTCGTGAGAAAATCCTTTACGGAGAGCTCTCGGCCCGCTCAGCTCCTCTGCTCCGGCACCGGCCTCTGAGCTGGACCTCTCTGGGCCGGCCGGCGCGGCACCGGGTCTTTGCACCGCGCTCATTTTCTCTATTTTCTGACGTCGGCGAAGCGGAGCAAAGAATGGACGGACTATCGTGTATCCGTGAAGACGAACAACAAATAACTCTGTCCCATTTTCTTTTTCTTTTTTTTTATGTTTCCTTGCAAACTTTTTTTTCCCGGCGTCGAGGATCTGCTGTTGTTGCTGCATGCATATGCAAGCCTTGTGACTGTGCGTCCGACATCAAGTGAAATTTCCAGTCGACACTGAATTCATGACGCCGTCGCAGACCCGAAAACGCATCATTTCTTCAGTGATTCCAAAAATGGCTCGTGCTTTTTAACCGGTCTGGTGGTTCATGTCACTTTGTTGGACAAAACAGATTGAGCTGTGGACTGTGAGGGTGAGAGAGTGACTGGCTGGGTGTGGGACAAGTATAGTTTGTCTACGAGCAGGCAGCGCCTGCCAAAAGCCTGCTGCCGTCCGTGAGGCCACACACACACACACACACACACACACACACACACACACACACACACACACACACACACACTGCGGCTCCCTATTTCTCCTTCCTTGGAGGGGTCCCTTCCGTTGACGCAGGGAACGCCGCGGCACACATTCGGCGGTGAAGCTGTTCTCAGCAGACGGATGAGCCTCGGTGAGAATTATAATAGGAAGAAGGCGCGAGCCCAGAGGGCTTGGCCCAGGAGGGCTTGGCGCAGCAGGGCGAGCCCCGTCCAGTTAGGCGGGTGTCTCCGGGACCCAGACCCACCGCCTTGTGTGTCAACCAGTCCCGGCCGGTCCCGGCACTGCCACCGCCGTGTTCCGTGTTCCCCTTACCGCCGCCTGCCTCTGCCGCCGCTGCCGCCGCTGCCGCCGCTGCCTCCTGACCCATACCGCGCCCGCCTAACCCGCGCAGCTCCGTAGAAAGTAATGGGCGCGACGTCAGCGTCGAGTGCCGTTATTGGATTTTCAATCAGAGTCTTCTCTTTTCTTCTCCTGCGGCCGATCGGATCGCTTGTAGTCATAATGATTTCGCGTGTAATCGTGTCGTCATTATGGCTAGGCAAGCGGCGGCGCCCAGAGGAGGCTGGATGAATGGCGGCAGACAGGTCGGGCGGCCGCTAAACGCAGCTAACGCGTCGTCTGCTGAATGTTTAATGAGGCGCTGTGCGGTATCGTCATGCATCGCCTTGTCACAGAGAATCCGCGTGTGTCCGAAGAGAAGTTCTTAAAAAAAAAAAAAAAAAAAAAAACAACAGATTAATAAATAAAAGTTGGCGCGTGCGTGTTTGCGGACCTGGTGTCCTTTTCGCTGCAGTGTGCTAGGCCGTGGGAGGGGACGGCCGGAGCTGGGGACGATAACATCATCATAGTCAGCGGACCACTTTCACCGCCAGACTTCGAAATTCAGCACATTAAAAAGAGTCAAACCTGTACGAAACAGGCGAGCGGGCTGTTTCGCCGCTGCCGCTGCCGCCGCCGGCTCGCCGCCTGCTGCACCGGGGGGGGGGGGGGGGGGGGGGGGGGGGGGGACCTCCCACATGTTTATCGACACAATACCACCGTATCTCCGCACGTGAGAAAATAATAATTATCGCGATCGCAATGTGAAAGCTCTTCCGCGAATCTTGACTATGTGCGCGCGAAACATTTCCGCGTTCCGAAATTGAAAATGAGGAGCATCGTAATTACAAACATTGGCATCGCAATTTGTGCACCCATTTCCACTTTTTTGGGGGAAAATAACAACAACAAAAATTACAGTGTACATGTGGTTGACTAAAGTAGCGTGTGCCCCCCAATTTACGGCCGTATACGCACCGGCACCGGCGACGCGGCGGCGGCCCGCCCTTTCAATATCGTTTTATTTTCCTTTCCATTTCATTCACACGTCGTTCAACCTGCTTCCACTCCCAACCTTTTTCCACCTGATTTCCCTTCCCCTCCTTCTCCTCCTCCCGTGCGCCCTACCGGCCCTGTACCAGGGGAATCGCAGCGACAGCCGAGTGTCATCTTGTCCCCCCCCCCCCTCTCTCTCTCTCTCTCTCTCTCTCTCTCTCTCTCTCTCTCTCTCTCTCTCTCTCTCTCTCTCTCTCTCTCTCTCACCGGACAGATGGACGCGACATGATATCACAGTTTTGCCGGGAAAATAAAGAAAGTGCCGGTGGAGAAGAGGATTCTCATCTCCAGCACCACGGCCCTCCTTTATTCCACCCTCTCGCCGCATTCCTTACTTTTTGCAGACTGCACGCACGACCGTGTGTGTGTGAGTGTGTGTCGCACAATGTGACAGCACACTGTTCTCCTCACTAGCAATACGACACAACAAGTAGCTATAAGACACGTTATATGTCGTTTTTTTTGTGATTGCGAAAAAAACACAATTACATCAAGGTTGTTGTACCTGTTTTTTTTTTTAGTCCGTGTATGTGAGCATGCGACTGCCAAGCTCTAGCCCTCAGCGCCGTTGCTGAGAGTTCAAGTCCGTGGCTCCCTTGACCGTTTTTGTGACCTCCTTTTTTGTTGTCTGGTTTTGTGCCACCGCTGTGCTATGACCGTTAGAGGTGGTCTTACGCTGCCTCGCCTCGTGAAGACCCCGTGTTTCTTCTTGCTCGTTGTTCTTCGCATACACTTCGTGAGAAAGAACTAGTTATCTGTCCATGGTTCAATATTTTCCGAATTGAAACGCGCCCGCGGAAGGTGGGTGCGTCTTAATTCAGAGATTTCCAAAGCGCCGCGCAAAATTCACGACGTCTTTGCGTTTGTGTTGGTTTTCCGATGGTGAGACGGTCGAGGAGTGCAGAGCTGACGTAAGTCACTGCTGCGTGCAGGCGAGCTACGTGTTTGTGTGCGTGCGGCCCCGGCCCCGGCCCCAGCCCCGGCCCCAGCCCCGGCCCCAGCCCCGGCCCCGGCCCCGGCCCCAGCCCCGGCCCCAGCCCCGGCCCCAGCCCCGGCAGCTCCGGCCTGTCCTGACGACATTGGCATTGGCCGGTCACCCTCTGCCCGAGGCTACGCAGGCCTGCTACTTGTCGGCCCGGCCTGCCGCTTCGCCTATGCCCGCCTGCTTGCCCTCAGGTAGTTGTTAGTTACTCTCGGAATCCCAATCCCAAGTTCAAGGCTCTAACGACATGCGCCGGGTGCAGATTCCAACGCGCAGTTAAAACCTTGCTCACGGACTTCATTCGTAAAATGCAACTGTTTTCTTGAGCCATTATTAGTTTTTAGACGATTCCAACCGAAAATCGCAAACATTCACCAAGCTAGCATATTGATCTCCTCTCTCGATTCAGTTCCGATCCATGTTGCTGCTGACAGAAGCGGGTACAGATTCACCGCAAGTTAAGTTTTTTTTACTTCCTATGGAAACAGAGGTAGTGGTCGTTCTAATGCCCGGCAGAGACTGTTCCTCACAGTGCACCGGAGGCACCGCGCCCGTTTCCCAGCGGTGGGGCGCGAACCAAAGTGAATCCGTACACCTTATTTTCCCTTCCCTCTCTTTTCGGCCGCCAAGGAGCCGCTAATGAATGTGAATGTGAATGAGAGTGTACCGCCTCGCCTTTCCCAAGCGACTGTACAGCCGGGTAACAAAAGCTTTTTTGACTTTTAGGAAGCCACACGCAGCGTAATTTGACGCAACACCACATCCTTGTTCCCGTCTCCCCCCTCCCTTCCTCCCCGACATGACGTTCCGTCGGCGTTGTCATCCCTGTAATCTTCAGGCGTATCGCCACAGTTAGCCGCACAGTTAGAAGGTGAGAGAGCTCCCTGTCGCGCGTGAGGTCCGGGGTTCGAATCTCATTAAGGGCCATAGCAGCAGTTAACCATTCTCTCTCGCTCTTATGTGTTTTTGTGTCGTCGCGCTCCGCCCCTGTCCCGTTCAAGAAGTCTGATATTTGTCGCCGCGACGCCGCAAACCACACCGAAACGACTGTAATTTCTATACCACACCGGAAAAGGGAGATAAAAACTCACCTGTCACACTCTTTAATGAGCACCTCCAAACCAAAATAGTAATTTTGGCAGAAAGTCTTTTGTTCTTTTTAAAAGAAAAATACCTGATGTGGAATTATTTCTCAATCGTCGTCGGTTTCCTGTCTGAGTCCTTCACGGACTGCTGGTACTCCTTATCGGAATTGGATAGAGAGGGTATAATGAATTTCCTTGGCGCCGGCCGTGGGAAGGACAAGGATAGATGTGGCGCCGCGGCCCGTCTAGACGGCTCGACGCCAACTCTTGGGAAAGGGGGGGAAATGTAGCGGATGCGTTGCCGTGCATATTTCAACCCTAAATTGTTTCGTTCCCTTATCACTTTTCCAATTAGATTCGAAGAGAAAACTTTTTTATCCTTTTGCAAATGATCAAAATATTCAACGAGCCATCGTCCTGACACGCCAAGGATATGCCGTATTATTTTTATTTATTTTTATTTTTTGCACTGTGAGTTCGGGGTGGGTCGTTCTTCCTGGTTCTGTGGTCACGGGTTCAAATACCCACCACCCCGAGTAACATGGCCCGGCAGCCCATAAGCGCCTTAGAGGTGAGACTGCAAAGCTGGCAACAGGCGCACCCCGCTGCGTCGTACTAAGGCTTGACGCGTATCGGGTACCCCCACCCACTCTATCTACACATCAACAAATTACGGGAAATCGCGGGAAAAATTGCGCTTTCGCAAGTCCACAGGAAATTGATCGTATGCGCAAACCGGATGGCGGGGGGCGGGCCAGAACGTCGTTTGACACGGAGAGACAACCGGGTTGACCCCTTTCTGACCCCTTCGGTGTCACAATACGCGGACAAAAAAAAAGAGGTGGACACTCTTTTAGGGGTTTCTTGGAGTGAGAGAAAGAGGGAGCCAGAGCCAGGCTCCGCCATATGAGCCTACCGACAAGGGAAGCCCCACCCCCACCCAGCGGTGTTCACAGTGTGCAGTGGCTTCCTTGAGGGGGACCAAGGAGACAGAGGAGAGTGGCGCACGGAGAGAGAGGGAGAGAGAGAGAGAGAGAGAGAGAGAGAGAGAGAGAGAGAGAGAGAGAGAGAGAGAGAGAGAGAGAGAGAGAGAGAGAGAGAGAGAGAGAGAGAGAGAGAGAGAGAGAGAGAGAGAGAGAGAGAGAGAGAGAGAGTGTGTGTGTGTGTGTTGGCATTGTGCGGTCACAAGGACACACATAATCGTCACACAAGAATTGTCCTGCTTTTGCTGAGCGGTGGTAAGCCCACATGAAAGCGTGCGAGAGTGTGATTGTGTATTTTTTGGCGTGTGTGTACCGTACGTGTGTGTGTGTGTGTGTGTCTATGCGTGTGGCACTGCTTTCGCAATCTCCATCGCGTGAAAGGCATCCCTCTTTGCGCATTATTGTGAGCATTGTGTGTGTAGTTATGTATGATGAGGACGTATGTTTGAGCGCGTGTGTGTGTGTGCGCGCGCTAGCGTACCTTTTGCTAGGAAGCGGCCTAGGGCGTCCACCCCGCCCCGCCCACGCACCTGCCATGTCGCACGCGGACAACAACCCTGTCCCGCAACGCTGGGAAGTAGTGCAAATGCGGAGACGCTCAGAAGAGGGCGCCTGGAGGGTAGGCAGTCCCGTGGAGCGGACGTGTTTGGCGGGGCGGCCTACCCTCTCACTGCCAGGCGCTTGCCTGCCGCCGGGTTCTGCCGCTCGGGGCGCCCGGAGGGTGGGTTTTCCCCGCCGGGTCGGTCCACCCTCCAGGCGTCGCGCTACTTTTCTAGCAATAGCGCAGTGGTTTTTCTTCAGGGGAAGGGGCCGGAGGGGCGGGAGGGGTCGGAGGGGCCGGAGGGGTCGGAGGGGCCGGAGGGGTCGGAGGGGTCGGAGGAGCCGGAGGGGCGGGATGGGTCGGATGGGTCGGAGGGGCCGGAGGGGTCGGAGGGGCCGGAGGAGCCGCAGGGGCCGCAGGGGCCGCAGGGGCGGGAGGGGTCGGATGGGTCGGAGGGGCCGGAGGGGTCGGAGGGGTCGGAGGGGCCGGAGGGGCGTGCGCGGGCCTTTTGTCGCCGCTGGGAGCGCACGAGATGCCCTCGTCTCTTTGCTTCCCGCAGCCCGCACTTGTCATCATCGGGTTACAGCCCGGCTGCACATGCATGCACATCCTTCTAACTTATGCAACGACACAACGCCGGCAGCGGCGACCAGCCCTCTATCGCCCCACCTTCTCCCTTTCTCCTCCTTTTTCTGTCGCTCTCTGTCTCTCTCATGTATATATGGTGGTAGTGATGCAACATCGATGGCCGAACAGCCCTAATTAATTTAATGACACTGTATACCCAACGAGGTCCTTATAGGATCCAGAATGAAAGTCACGCCGTCCGGCTTAAACGCCCCATTCTCCTCTTTCTCTCGCTCTCTCTCTCTCTCTCTCTCTCTCTCTCTCTCTCTCTCTCTCTCTCTCTCTCGCTCGCTCGCTCGCACCCACCTTACTTCCCCACTTTTCTCTCTCGCTCTATCGCGGAAGGATAGTGATATGCGGGAGTGCCCAGCGCAAAATTGTCCAGTGGCTTGAAAACCGCATTTCATTCGTGATTTAACCCTCTCGCTCACAGCGTGCTTACCACATTCCTCTGCGAATCACCTGCTGTATATATATATACGGGGGCGCATACAGTGAGCAATACCCCCCCCCCTTCCCCCTCCTCCTACACACACACACTCTTAGCGCAGCCATCTGAGAAAGTAAAACGGAAGATGGTGAAACGAGTTCTCTGCTGCGTTGTTGTCCCCCCCCCCCCCCCCCCGTGCTCTGTTCGTGTGCTCTTTTTGCGCACAGCCGATACACACACGCACACACTCACGCACGTACTTGTGCGGAGGTGTGACCACTGGCGAGCCGTATGGAGAGCTCTGAGGACACCGGCGCAGCGCTTGATACCTTGCCCTGCACTGTTACGTTTTCGCTTTTTTTTCTCCCCTGTATACCGGTCCGAGTTTCATAAGGGAATATATATATATATGGGCGTGCGCGGCTCCTTCTGATCCGTACGGATAGTTACTCCCGTGCGGATAGCAATAATTGCTCTATAAATTGTCCGAAATGAATGCACCATGTTGTTGTTGTTTTTTCTGCGTCGATGGATTTTACCGCTATGCACGCCTGGCTGCGGAGCAGGAGATGCGGTGGAGATAAGGCGACGCAACGCTATCCGCAGACAGGCTATTATTTGCAGTGCATTCTCTTGGCACGGCGAGTGGAATGAACTGTTGGCGAGAGGGAAGGGGGAGAAACAGAGGCGAGCATTCAATGCGGCGACATTTTGCCCAACTCACGAACTGTGTGCAATCACTTTTTTTTTTTTAGGGCCAAAATAAAGGTATGGTTTTCCGTGCGCTTGTCTTACTGCGAATCGCTTCCGAGTGAAGAAGTTCAGCCGAGCCGCTGGCACCGCTGAGATCATTTCCTCCATGCCGGAACGCTCTCCGCCGAGAGATGTCGTCGTCGGCTGCGTCGCGTGCCGGTCGGAGGCGGCCCTCTTTAAATTGGTCGCATTAGGAATTACGTCCTGCGGGTTGTTATTACGTGCGCCTCACACTGCGGGGAGCGGACCCCGGCCGACACTCACCGGGAAGTGATGTGAAGTGATGTGGCTGCCTCCGCACCTCCGCCGCGGACCGGCCCAGGACAGGCCGGGAAGTTTCCGACATCGCGTGGCACCCATCTTTTGCTTCTTCTTTTTTTCTTCTTTTTTTTTTAACCTACTGTGTGTATGCTGTTGCCAAGGCTGTTGCTTGTGTCAATACTTCCAAGATGTAGGCAAAGGTTCGGGCGTAATAACGGGGCCTCTATATTCGGCAGAGGCGACCGAATGAGAGAGACAGAGACACACAGAGGCAGAGAGAGAGAGAGAGAGAGAGAGAGAGAGAGAGAGAGAGAGAGAGAGAGAGAGCACGTGTCCGAAACACCGTTACGGGTCGTGATGGAGCAAAACACACCAAGCAGCCTGCGCTAGGCACAGCCGTGGGCGCGGCCGCGGGCACAGCAGGTGCCTCTGGCATTAAATACCCGCCACACCAGACATGGCCAGGGGGAGGGGGCTGACCTCTCATCCCCCTCAGTGCTCACACCGAGGCATCGTTCCGGTCGCTACCCCGCGCTCGAGCACCTCCTCGAGTTTGCCAAGCAGTTCCTGCATATTGCGCATGCGTGCGCCGGCGTGCGCGCCGGAAAGTGTTGCTCGGGTTCGGAAGGAAAGGACCGCCTCCCTTTCTTAATCCCGTTGCGTCTCCCATCATCCGGCTGACCCCTGACCCCTCGCAACGTGTGAGTCCGCGGCTTTTGTCCAAAAATGTTTTCTTCTTCGAATCACCACTCGCATCACTTCTGTCCGTCGCTTCTGGGCCTCTCCACGCGACGGACCGGCAAGCAAGACTCTCGCCGACGCACTCTTTTGCTCTAACGTGTCATTTCCCGACCGGAAGCTTCCGAATTTCATTTTTTCCATCTTTCTCTCTCCCTCTTTTCTCCCGGCGTAGTTCGGGCACCGTGGAAAGTGCCTAATGATAGCGTGTGGCCCGGCCGGCCCGATCATCAATCTCTCTAATTTCTCCCTGATAATGATAGAAGAATCGAGACCGGCCCACTCATCTTCACAGCGCGCTCTACCCATTCAGCCGGCCGCCGGCCTCGCGCCAAAATTTTCGCGAACATCATTATACACCTTTCTCTGCCCCCCCCCCTTTTTTTTCTCGAGGTGGTGGACGCGGGTACGCGGAGGGAATTACACGTCATACGGAGACGTTAAGGTCATCTCAGGAATGAATCTTGCCTCTCAGCCTCTCCTGCTGCCGTGAGGAAAGGATGCGCCGGGGGAGGAAGGAAAGAAAGTCCTCCAGGGACCCGAGAAAAGGAGTCGATGGCTCCATTCTGTCGGTGTCTAATATGTACAAGGTGGAGTCCCGTCCATCTGAGAGGAAAAACAGTCTCCGCTCCTTAACAGGACAGCAGGATATCCTCGACATCTTAGAGGATCGCCCAGGACGACGTGGTATCGCCTGGGAATAATCTCCAAGTAATTTGTATGTCCGCTGATGATTCTCTCTCTCTCTCTCTCTCTCTCTCTCTCTCTCTCTCTCTCTCTCTCTCTCTCTCTCTCTCTCTCTCTCTCCACGGCCAGTCCATATGGGAAGGTCCGAAGGCTGTTGGTGCTGCTTTGGTTACCCCGTTAACCACTGCTTGATTATTTTTAATTTAAGGAGTGACCACTAATAAAGTCGGCTTGAGGCAAGGCGAACCATACCGCGCTGGGACGTGACTTCTGAGAAGACACGATCCAGGCGTACCCGCGTGTGTGTTTGTGTGTGTTTGTGTGTGTGTGTGTGTGTGTGTGTGTGTGCGCGCGCGCGCGCGCATGTAGATGGTGCACGTTCGGTCGGTCGTCAACGGGATTTGATTCCATTCATCTCTAGCAGGACTATGCCTGGTGTTACATGTTAGCTGAGGTTAGCAAAACGGGGAAGGTCAATCTACTGTGCATCTTCATCTCAATCATTTATCCAGAGAGGTTCATACATACCTCTGAGTTTACTCTCTCTCACACACACTCCCTCCCTCTCCCCTCTCCTCTTTCTCTCCATGTCCATCCTCCATTCTTTTTTGGCCTATCTCTCTTCCCTTCGCATGTTGGAAGTGCAGCCACCACTCCGCCGCCGCCGCCGTGCAAGGAACTTTTTTTACCCCCTTCTTCCTCTGGTGCACCTGAAAAGTCCATGTTGGTTGGCAGCACTGCTCGCTTGCGCCTGACTGGAGGCCATCCATCGTTCGGGCAAGACGCCTGACACGTCTGTCTGCTGTCCGTCCGCGTGCGGCGCTGCCAACTGCCGCACATTCTCCTGCTGCCATTCTGCTTGACCATCAGCAGTACTACCAACTTTTACTTTTCGCTAAGTACACACACACACACACACACACATATATATTCGACGCCGCGGGCAAAGGCGTCTGTCAAAGAAAGGCCTTGTTGTTGTGGCTGCACTGGGCATCCCGGCGGCCATTACGATTATTGCGAGCCGAGCTGTGTTGTTGTTGTTGTTGTCCGGGCAGACGGGATGTGAAAGGGGCGGAGTCGAAGGGACTCGGCCACTGCTGGCTGATGATGGCGAGGTGGTGTCTGCAGCGTGCAGCGCAGCCAATCCCTCGGATCGCACTTGAAATACCCCAGGGAAGCATTTCTCATTCACCTGCCAAGCAGACCGGAGTATCACCCAAGTATACGTGGAGCGTGGTGATCAGGGAATATCCCTGCAGACAGCACCGCATGCTCACACGCACCAGGGTGACCAGCTGTACTCACTTAGCATCAAAATGTGCTTGAGCTGAGCGTGTGGAGGTGAAGGTGTTCCCCCCGGTGACAAGACTGCGTCTGCTTCCACGGAAATGATGCTGGATGTGTGGGTGGGTGGATTCGCGGTGGTATTCTGCCCCCCCCCCACCTTCCCCCGTGTCTTGCTATAAAACACAATAGAGTAGTCTGCCCAGGGAGGAGAGAGGGCAGACCAGTATGTGAATAGAGAGGGTTTCAAGTTTTCCGCCAGGAATGCATTGAGTGTATGCGATCTTTTGTCGCAGCACCGGCCAGGCCACAGCGGGCTCGCATTTTATTTTATTTTTTACAACGCTGGCTTAAAAGACAGTTTTTTTTTTTTTTTTTTTAAACTTTGGTCACCCCGTTGGTTTGGAGTAGGCATTACGTCACGCTATTATCGGCAGGTGACGCTGAAGATTATTTACCAGATAGGCAGAAGGTTTTAGCGGCCGGCGAGTAGTGGCTGCTGCAGAGTGGAGGATTCCCACACACACACACGCACACGCGGGAGGGGAGGCCGTGGGGTGTTTGGAGAAAGCGCACGCGGCATGCCTGCTACCGCTCTGGGCTCGGCTCGGCTCGGCCTGTGGGCTCGGCTCGGTCCTGCTCGGCTCGGCTCTGCCCGGCTCGGCTCGGCTCGGCTGTCGGTCAGGAGGCCGGAGCAGCCGGTCCCGCGCAGCGCACTGCACTGCCCGCACTGCCCGCACTGCCCGCACGGCCCGCACTACTGCCAGTACAGCGAACGCGTGTCATTCGCCCCCCAATGCCACGGCTGCAGACAATAATTTTCTCCTCCGCGGCGCTGCTGCTGTTGTTGCTGCTGATGTGCGCTTCGGTGTGAACGCGGAAAAGCAATAATTGAATGTGTGTCGTTTATTGTTCGCAGGAGGATCCGGACCCAACAAGAAATACGAATGCGGTCGAACGGGGAAAGGAGGGGCACATGCGGCACTTCCACAGGGTCAGTTCCTTTAAAACAAAAGATCAATTGGTATCCGAATCGAAGTTGTTGCTGTTGTCATGAACTTGTCAATGACACTTGTGCAATGGCTCATGTTCCAGCTGATTTCTCTGGAGCCGGTGTCGGAGGTCGACGAGTACCCCTCAGAGGGCCTCGGGGGGCTCGGGGGGCTGGGGGGCCCTCATGCCCTCGGGGGGTCCCTCATGTCCGAGTCGCCCCTGTCGTCCGGCCCGTCCTCCCTGTCCCCCACCCCCGGCATCGGCGATGTCTGGAATGACGTAAGCATTTTAGATAGGGACCCTAGCACTCTTAGTTCAAGTCTTGTTTGTTGTTTCACGCCAGTGCAGTCAAGAAAGCCACACACCCGTTTTACGAAGGGTCGCGGGTTCAAATCCAGGCTCTCAACGCGATGCGAATTTCTTTACCGCGTCTGCTCCTGCAGCTGGCGGCGGGGTGCGCCACTTCCTCCGGCGGCTCGCCGTGCTCGGCCGGCGGTTCGTCGGGGTCCTCATCCCCGCTGTCCGGGCTGTCCGGGCTGTCCCCCGGAGGGGAGTCGCCGTGCCCGGACCAGCTGGGGGACCAGCTGGGGGCGCACGCCGTCCTCTACTGGCAGCTCATGCGCGACCACCTGCAGCTGCAGCGCGCCTACCAGCAGCTGCAGCAGCTGCAGGCCACCAACAACGACCGGCAGGCGCGCACCAAGCTGGAGGCCCAGGTAAGACCGGGTTCGAGTCCCGGTGGGGTGGCTGCACGGGCGTGTCTGTTATCCTCTTCTTTCGCTTTTTTACTTGGAGTGATTCGAGAAAACTGTAACCACGAGTACAGCCATAATCTCTAAAATATAGAATTGAAATTCTCGAAACTCACCTTGGTTTTAGAAATTTTTCATCGTATCTGACAGCTGTGTTTACCCCCTCTGCCAGGTGTACGACCTGAAGCGCGCGCTGTCTCGGCGGTCGCACGCGTCGGGGGCGGCCCTGGCGGACGCCCTGCAGGACGTGGTGGAGCTGCGGCAGCGCGAGGAGGCGCTCACCGCCGAGCTGGCCGAGCTGCGGGACCAGAACGAGCTGCTCGAGTTCCGGCTGCTGGAGCTGGAGGGCATCGTGGACAAGGTGAGCACCGGAGGCCGCAGCGGCCACCGGAGACTGGAAGCGCCTGCTGGGTAGGCAGCCCCGGCCTGCTGCACGCACGCGTGTCGTGCGGGCTGGCCTACCCCGCCACTCACAGGCGCGCTCGGTGTCAATATACGCAGCACGGCGATCGACGGCCTCGCGTTATTGCGTCGTTGCGAAAATCAAAAGGCGGCGGCCGCGGTCCCGCACGGGGCCTCCGCCGGCCTCCCCTCACCTCGCCTCGCCTCACGCACGGAGACCTGCACGCCAGAGGCCTACGAGAACCCCGCCCGGCCGAAGCCCCGGCCGAAGCCCCGGCCGAAGCCCCGGCCCACGGCCGGCGGCACGGTGCGGTGCGATACATTGTAGTGGACCACCCACCCGCACCCACCTCTGCTCTGCTCCACAAGGCGGCGGGGCGGCGGCCGGACCCGAGCACCTGAGCGGACGGACGGGACGCGCAATCACTAAATCAATCTCTTTCGAAGCCTGCGCCGCGCCGGGGGCTTGCCCTCTCCGTCCTACCCGCACAGCTCACCGCCTCCGGCCTGTTGCTCTCGCTTGCTCTCGCTCACCACGGGGTGCGCTGCGCCGAGCCGCGCCGAGCAGAGTAGTCCTGTGCACTCAGGCCAAGGTCTGCCCTGTGCGCCCAATGGGTGAACCCGTACTGCACCAGGTCCGAGCGAGGCGAGGTGCACGGACTCAGTCGGCGGCGCTCCCAAACGCAAAACCAGATTCCAAATCTTGCGCACGCCAACGGCGCTGTGCAGCACAGCTATTTCTCAGCACTGGAAAACGGGTTCTACTCATTTCGTATTTTTACTATTAGTTTTCCCCAAGAAAAAAAAACCTCTGTGCTGCTAAGTATTTTCAATCAGTACTTACTGGATGTGGTTGGAAGTCGCGGGTTCATGCGCAGACGCTGGTTTCCCATGAGCAGCTGTTTTTTTTTTTCGTGTTTTCTTTCGGTCCCCGTTCGCCCTTCCGTCCCCGGCCGCCCCCCGCGGGGCCCACAGACCTCTTTTCCTTTCATCTGGTCCATCGGCATTGTCTGAGCCGGCTGCAGCCTCCTTTGCGATAAAAATAGGGCTCCTTTCCCGACGCGGGCCGCGGGCCGGGACGGGATATTGCTTCAGGCAGACTTTGGCTCATGCATTTTAGGTCATCATCATCCTGATCATGATCACCGTCATGATCATCGTTCGGCGAGCGGAGACGGGGGCGACGCCTGGGAACGGCACGGGCACGCCGACTGGGTCAGCCCGGCCCGGCCCGGCGCGGCCCGTGCCTCTGGCCGCCTCTCTGGCCGCCCCTGGCCCTCGGCCTGGCCTTTTCGGCGCACACTGTTTTTTCACCCTGGGATAGTTTTAAAGGTTGACTGATTTGGGCTTAGCGGTCCGTGCCAATTAGTATGCGACCTTTCGGCCTGAGATTAATGGGGTTTCAATTTCAGTCATCACAGCAGTGCAAGGGCAGCTCTGCCAAAGGCCGCATCCACGCCCGCCAGGAGCCTAGCCTCAGCACCACGAGTGTCACACGGGATGGGACGGGCCGGGGGCAGGCCGGGGGCAGGCCGGGTCCGACAGGCCGCGGAGGCCGTTGTCACGGCAACGCCGTCGTGCCGCTAACGGTCAAGGCTGCAGCGACAATGGGAGCACCTCGCGGCTGTCGTTGGCGGCGGCGGCGGCACGGAGCTCTGAGCGCACCCACTACCGCCGGCGCCTCGCTCACCACACGGCGCGGCACGGCGCGGCACGGCGCGGCACGGCGCGGCACGCGGCACTCTGTGCACGAGAGCGCGGTGATCTTTCATTAACGACACTCCCATGCCAGCGGAGGGCCGGAGGGCCGGGCTACGCTATCAGGCGGCCGACGCGGACCGACGGGGACGGGCCGGGCGGCCGGGCGGGCGGCATCGACGATCTGAAACGAAATGATGAGCCGCCGTGCGAAACCAATAATACTGCGGGACAGCGCATGGCCCACTGCTCCAGGGATGATGGTGGTGATCATGATGATAATGATGGTGATCATTATGACAATGATGCTGACCATGATGACAATGATGCTGATCATGATGACAATGATGCTGACCATGATGACAATGATGCTGATCATGATGACAGATGGGGAGGAGGATGATGGTGATCATGATCATAATGATGATAATGATCCACGACGGCGAGTCACCCTTGCCACGCTGCGGCTACCCGAACAAAAAAGAAGTCATAAATCAGGTGAACCCAGTGCTGGAAAGCCGTGTTCAAACACCGTCGGCTCTCGCCCAAGGTCTGGTTTTATGCCGATGTACTAGCCGGCGGAGAACGCTGGTCCTGCGTCGCCTTTCCAGGCTAAAGAGAGGCTGCCGGCGCAGCGGAGGTCAGAGGCCGGGCCTATAGCCTGTAGGCGAGCCTGTAGGCGAGCGGCGGCGGGGGGCCATATGAGTCATCAGGACGAAGCGGGGCAGCCACGCCACGCTGGGGTGCAGCCGGTGTGTGTGTGTGTGTGTGTGTGTGGACACGTATGGCACCTGTCCGTGTCGCCTCAAGGTGATCCGAGGGAACGGGGCACTCCGCCGCCCGGAACATCAACAACGTCAACAACAACAAGAGCTCGGACACGCTATGACGTTATGCCGCCGCCGCCGCCTGCCGACGCTGATGCCCTCTCCGCCACGTTCCCTTTATTTCCTCTGTGAGCGACTTTAAGGAGTATAGGAGGGCCACGGACGGCTGATGGCCACTTTTGTGCGCCGCCGCCGCCGCCGTTCGGTTCTTCTTCGTCTTCTTCTTCTTTTCCTGCTCCTCCTCCTCCGTCCGGGAGCGCCTTGCCGGGTAGGCAATACGGGACCGTGCCCGACACGCGTGTTGTGCGGGCCTGCCTACCCACACGGCGTTCCCCCGATAGCGGCAGCAGCGACATAGTCCAGTCATCCTAGCCAAAAAAGGGCCGTTTGATTGAAAAAATTTGCGGCCAGACGAGCTTTTGGGGTTTGGTAGAGTGGGTCATTCTAAGCAACTCCTAAAAATTTCAACTCGATCTGACGGTAGATTTTTGAGAAAATCGACCTCAAAGTGGCCAATTTTGAACCTTTTTTTCGGCTTATTATTAAGGCACTCAAGCCGACGCCGTTCCGTCCTTAATAGTCCTAGAGCATTCGGATTTGGTTTAATAGACGCGGAAAAGTCTAGGGATTATAAATATGTGCAGGTTGCTGCACTTTGGAGTGATCGTCTGAGAGGTAAGTTGAAAAAACTGAATTTTGGGTCAAAGTTTTCAAATAGTGCAAGTCAGGTTTTCTTAACATTTCTCAAAAACGGAGGCACAATTCGAAAAACGGTTGTCTATAAACGTTGTAGAGTATACACTTAGCTTTAAGACAAGCTGTCTAGGGCTTCTATGCGGTGATTGGTTACGGAGATAATCGACTTAGAAGCCTACCGGGTGGTGAAAATCAGCATTTCACGATGGCTCCACTTTTGGACCTTCAGCTCCATGCTGCTTGGCCTCAAATTGACGTAGGACTCTCGGGTTTGGCTCATAAGACGCGGAAAAGTCTGAGGATTCGAAGCGTAGCCAGGTTGCGGCACTTTGGGGTCCTCATTTGAGATTTATCTTGAAAAAACTGCAATTTGACAATAGTTTCCCCGGCCGGCCTGGGCGGGCGTTGTCCACACACCTGAGCGCGAAATGTGCTGCAATTCGAAAACCGATTGGGGCACACATGGGCCCAGGCCGGCCGGGGGCGAGCGGGTGACGTCACGCGACGCCGTTCGGACCCCCTTTTCTCTGACGTCGATGATCACACGAGTACCGGAGACATGTCATTTTAAAGATTAAACTTCGATCTACAGCGTTTATAAAAGAACATTTTTTGATCTGTGTAGCCGTTGTTGAGATTTTTGCGAAAAACCTCACTTTTCTCATTTGGAAACTTAGTCAAATTGCAGTTTTTTCAAGATAAATCTCAAATGAGGACCCCAAAGTGCCTCAATCTGGCCACGCTTCGAATCGTCAGACTTTTCCGCGTCTTATAAGCCAAACCCGAGAGTCCTACGTCAATTTGAGGCCAAGCAGCATGGAGCTGAAGGTCCAAAAGTGGAGCCATCGTGAAATGCTGATTTTCACCACCCGGTAGGCTTCTAAGTCGATTATCTCCGTAACCAATCACCGCATAGAAGCCCTAGACAGCTTGTCTTAAAGCTAAGTGTATACTCTACAACGTTTATAGACAACCGTTTTTTGAATTGTGCCTCCGTTTTTGAGAAATGTTAAGAAAACCTTACTTGCACTATTTGAAAACTTTGACCCAAAATTCAGTTTTTTCAACTTACCTCTCAGACGATCACTCCAAAGTGCAGCAACCTGCACATATTTATAATCCCTAGACTTTTCCGCGTCTATTAAACCAAATCCGAATGCTCTAGGACTATTAAGGACGGAACGGCGTCGGCTTGAGTGCCTTAATAATAAGCCGAAAAAAAGGTTCAAAATTGGCCACTTTGAGGTCGATTTTCTCAAAAACCTACCGTCAGATCGAGTTGAAATTTTTAGGAGTTGCTTAGAATGACCCACTCTACCAAACCCCAAAAGCTCGTCTGGCCGCAAATTTTTTCAATCAAAAATGCTAGGATGACTGGACTAACAGCAGCGACAGCAGCGGCAGGGCTGGGCAGGGCTTCGTCCCGTGAGACAGCGCTAGTGTGCGGCTGTGGAGTCGGTGTTTACCCGCTGATTATTCACAGTGTCCAGCACCGCTGCAGCCTAACTGTAGTATAACACACTACACACACACACACACACACACAACACGCACGGTGGTCCTTACTGGTTTTGCGGGTCTGGGGAGAGCACGGCTGGTACGGGCACGGCTGGGGCTGGACTGGGCTTGACGTCACGCCGGAATATGTGGTACAAGCTAGGAGAAGCGGTGTGTTCTTCCGGCGGGCCGTGCCTCTCTCTCCCTCTCTCTCTCTCTCTCTCTCTCTCTCTCTCTCTCTCTCTCTCTCTCTCTCTCTCTCTCTCTCTCTCTCTCTCTCTCTCTCTCTCTCTCTCTCTCTCCCTCTCTCTCGTCCCTTTCTGTCGCACCACGAGGGTACAATAATATGAATGGACGGGGTTCAAGTACTGCCTCGTCGCCTGTCTCTCTCCTTCCCCATTGCGGCCTGCGGCTGGCACTGGCTGCTGACAAGCTCCGGGCCCCGCCGGCCGCCGCCTCCTGCTGATACCGCATCGCCTTGCCTGGCATTGCCTGGCATTGCCTGGCATTGCCTGCCGCTGCCTGTGCCGCGGCCATCCAATTGGGTCAATTGAACGGCGAGCGAGCGGGTCGGGTCGGGTGGTCGCGGGCTGAGCCCCGGCCTAGCCTCGCCCCGCCGCCGTAGGGCAGCCGGCCCGGCCCGGCCCGGGCCCGCGGGCAGTACACGTATGCCCCAGGCTGCTCTGGGCTCCGCAGACTCCGCAGACTCCCGCAGACTCCGCAGGGACCCCGACCCCTCTCAGTCTCGCTGGAGCCAATTTTCGACGGGTAGAGAACGATGAGCAAATGCCTTTCACCCACCACGCCCCGCCACGCCGCGCCACGCCTCGCCACGCCCCAGGAGGGCACGGTGCGGCGTGGTGCAGTGCGACGCGACGGCCTGCTGCTTGCGCGTATGGATATATGGACAGTCGGCGGTGACCGCCAAACCTTGGCAGTGAAGATGCGTAGTGAGACAGACAGACAGACAGACAGACAGGCAGACAGGCAGGCAGGCACGCAGGCACGCAGGCACGCAGGCAGGCAGACAGATAGGCAGACGTGAGTGAGTGAGCTACAGAGTGAGAATACATCTCGGCTCGGCTCGTTGACTCGCGCCGGGTGAATGGCGTGACCTTTCATCAGTCCATGTGCACAGGGAGAAGGAAAAGGGAATCGAGATGGGCGAGATGGGAGTCGAACCCGTGTCTAAGCCGGCCTTTGTTTTGTTGCAGAGCTCCGTGTGTAGTGGTACCAGCGGCACGCGGGACGTCTGCACCGACACGGAGAGCGACACGGTGACCGAGGACTCGGGCCTGCTGTCCCTGGGCGCGAGTGAGGACGGTGGCGACACCCACGGCGGCAGCGGCAGCGGCAGCGGTGGGGAGGGCGCGGTGGTGCGGGAGCGGCTGTCCCTGCTGGCGAGCTCCCTGCAGGCGGAGGAGGACCGGGGCTGCCTGCAGAGGGCGCTGCAACTGCTGGACTCGTACCAACTGCAGCTCGGCAAGGTGCGCCACAAAATTACAACTGGTCTAATTAATGGTAGAAATCCATACAAACTTTATCAATACCCAGGCCCAGGCCTTCATAAATTTTTAACGTTGATGACAAACAATCGCGAAACAGGGGGGAAAGTATTTGCAAAGTCCGGATTCTAGAAAAAGTTACAACTCTCTGCCGTCTGTCTGTCTTGCAGCAGGATGTCACCAAATCGGGATGCTCGGCCAAGTCGAGGATCGTGGCCACGGTGCTGCCCTTCACGGAGGCAGCCGACCACCGCGTCGAGGAGGTGGCCGCTGACACGGCCGCTGACACCAAGCAGTCCAGCCGGGAGGACTTCCGCCGCAAGCAGGAGTTCTTCAGCCAGATGCAGCGGCTGGGCCACATCGAGCCCGGCGTCGTCAACACCAACAAGTCACTGAAGCAGAGCGACTGCCTGCAGGAGAGCGGCATCTTCGAGGCCGACGTGGAGGACGGCGTGGTTTGTGACCTGGCGAGCACTGCGACGCAGACAGAGGCGTGCACTTGCAGCTGCGCGGTGCCTGCCAGCGAGCCTGTAGACGGCGACCTGGTGCCGTTCTCCTCCCTGCCGGCGTTCAGCTCATCCGCGCCGCCAGCGGGGGCACTGCCGGCGGCCGGCACGACGGGGGCCCTCAGCGCCGAGATTCAGAAGTTGTCACAAATCAGGGAGCGCTTTGAGGAGCAGGGCACCGTCACCAAACTCAAGGTGAGTCGGAACGGCCTCGTGCTGCCGGCTGCAACGTGTGCTCTGTGCACCTAACGCCAACAACATTCCTCGCGTTCCAGCTGTCGGAGGCACCGACGACGGCACCCTCCACAGCGCTGGCCACCCTCACCGCGCCGCCGCAGCCGCAGCAGCCGCAGCAGATGCAGCACAAGCTGCGCGAGCTCGAGTTCTTCCGCTCGCGCGCCGAGGCGCTGGAGGACAAGCTGTCTGAGCTGGAGCGCTGCTCGGACCCCGAGCTGCGTGGCTGCGCCCGCCTCCTGGAGAGGGTGGCCGCGCTGGAGCGGCAGGCGCGGGAGGCGCGGGAGGCGGCCGACTTGCTTGTGCGCAGGAACCGGGACCTGGAGGAGGAGCGCTGCGAGCTGGAAGAGGCCGAGAACGACACCCGATTGCGCTGCCAGCAGTGAGTACACCGAGTACACCGTGCAGCGTACAGCAGGCTGTAGCCGGGCCGAGGCCGAGGCCTCCCGTTCGAACCGAGATGACAGAGACTTGTCTCTTCTCCAGGCTGGAGGTCGAGGTGGTGCAGCTGAGGGAGCGCGAGGGCGCCCTGGAGGTGGAGCTCGGGCGGGCTCGGCGCGGCCTGAGCGCGGCCCACCAGCTGCAGAGCCGGCTGGAGATGGCGCTGCAGTCACTGGAGACTCGCAACTTCGAGCTGGAGGAGGCTGAGTGCGAGCTCAGGGCCTCCATCGCGGCCGTGGAGACCGCTCTGCCCGCCATCGTGGCCTTCCACTTGGCGCACTACAAAAACTATCTGCGGAAGGTATGGATTACAATATGGTGACTGCGTTAAAACGCATTTTATTGATCTTTATCGATCAGAGGCGCCTGCCGCTAGGGGTGAAGGCAACACGGCACTACGAGCCCTGCAGGCGCCTAGTCTGGAATTTTTTTATTTTCAATAATAATCTTTATTCAATCTACTAAATTTCAACAAATGCCTGAAAGCTGTCTCATGTAGCCATTCTATCCATCCACAGCGGGAAGCAGCCGCGCTCCTGCCGCTGCCAGTGCCTGTCCGCAGCGTGGCCGTCTCCACCGAGGTGGTCGTCGAGGAGGAGGAAGCCGCTCCCGAGGACTCCATGGACACGGTGGACGGCATGGAGTTCTCGCCGACGCCGCGGCGGAAGGATGACACCGAGGTCCTGGAGCGGCTCGCCCAGCTTGTTGCTGCCGAGAAGGACATGCACCAGAAGATCGCTTTCCTGGAGCAGAAGGAGTCTGCCTTCCAGGAGACCCTGGCCGCCGCCGACGGCCTGTGGACTGAGATGGAGCTCAACTACAAGAAAAGGCTCGCCAAAGCGGAGGAGGCCGAGGAGGAGCTGAGAAGAAAGGTACGCATTCTTTTAAAAATTAGCACAAATGCGATGGGACTTTGGAGTTGCGCACGAGTGTTCGACACGGTTACATTGCAGGTGCGCCGCTTGGAGGACTCGGAGTCGAAGCTGCGGCAGGCGCTGTCGGAGCAGACGGCTCTGTCGGAGCGGGTGCACGAGCTGGAGGCTCAGGAGCGGGCGCTCATCTCCCGCATCCGTGGCCTGGAGCAGGAGAAGCAGGCCGTGGCCGAGGAGGCGGACCGTTTCCACGAGGACAGGCGAGTGGCCCGAGCGGCGCTGGCCGCGCTCCAGGCGCGCGTCGACGGGCCTCTGGCCTCGGAGCTGGCCGCCGAGAGGCGACGCGCCGAGGACCTCGTCGAGGAGCTGCGGGGCCGTCAGGAGGCCATCGCGGCCCTGGAGCACCGCACCAACACCGAGGTGAGTCCGGGAACATAGACTAGCTCTGGCTGTAGGCGGCGTCCATTCAGTAAGCACTGAATCAAGTCGCTGACGGCTAGACCAGGCTAGACCAACGGCGACGCCGAGCGCCTGCGAATGCTAGAGTAGGCCATCCCGCACGACACACGTGCACGCACAAGTCGCGGTTGCCTACCTAGCAGGCGCTATTGTGCTCAGGCTGGTCGAATCGTTGTCGTTTATTGTGGCCGTGCGTGCTTAATGTATGACCGCCTCTCCCTCCCCATAGATCTCGGCGCTGCAGACGCAGATCGCCGTGGGCGAGAAGACGATGCAGGACATGGAGGTGACGTGCGCCGAGCTGCGCGAGGAGGTGGACACGCTGGAGGAGGCCGTCACGGCGCTGCGGGGCCAGCTGTCGGCGGCGCAGGACAAGGCGGAGCGTGACCTCATCCAGATGGAGTCGGCGGCGACCAGGGCGGCGGCAGCGCAGGCCGAGCGCGACCGACTCCTGGAGCAGATGCGGCTGGCGCCGGGCTGCAGCGGCAACACGGCCGCAGCCCTTGACCACGAGATGGCCGAGGCCGCGGCCGCGTCCCGCCGCCAGCCTGAGGAGGACGACGACGCCAGCGGCACCCCACCGCCGCCGCCGCCGGCCGCCACGCCCCCCGCCGAAGCGACGCCACCGCCGAGCGTGTCGCTGTTCCGGAAGAGCCTGCAGGCGTTCCGCAACTCGGAGATGATGATGATGATGATGGCCAACAAGCCGGCCACCCCGCCAAAACCCGTGCCAAAGAATGACAAGCCGTTCGCGAGCTTGCCGCCCTTACCTTCGCTGCCGCCCACGACGTCCACGGCTTCGGCCACGGCAGCCAAGCGGACGCCCCCGCCGCTGCCGCCCAAGAACGTGGTCGCCCTCAAGTGGCCGCGCTGCGACAGCAGCGCTGCGAGCGGCAGGTGACGGCCCCACACCACTGTGAGGGAGCGGAGGCCGGAGACGGCAGCCTGCCGGAGCCGGAAGGAGGGACAGGGAGCACTCGCTCTGCTCACTCCGCCCTGTCCGGTTCTGTTCCGCTCCTAGGTCGACAAAGATTATTGCTACGTGGACGTGAGTTGTCAGTGGTGAGCGCATTCCTCGCCTCCGCCCACGGCGCCGTTTTCCCGTTTTGACACATGAGTTAATTCATTTTTGCGGAGAGGAGGTGAAGAATGAATCTGCATTATAACGATGCCGGTAGAGGTTGCAGAGTGTTCTGTGCGGACCTCTGGGCCCGGGCGGCGCGCGTGGCGACGCCCCGTGGCGTGCCGGGCGTGCCGGGCGTGCCACTGCGAATAAGCAGATAAGCAAAGTGATGTCGAGGAGTACACCTGCCATGTCATACTCTGTAATTACCAATAAGAATAAAAAATGATTATGACTGTTCTAAAATTCACTTATTACATCCCTCCACCAAAACTATTCCTTGAGGGCGGGGGTAATTGGTTGCACTGGTACGTCACGTGTGACAGCCCTATCTTAAATTCATGGGAAAATATAGGCCAAGATAGTATGACTTAATATGTGAACAGCCCTTTCAGACTTTGGCTGCGTACCCATTTCGGATCAATGCAAGGGGCGGTGGGGGGGGGGGGGGGGGGGGGGGAGTTTGTAGTCACGTGATAAGGTCAAGCCAATCACACGCACACGCCCCTTTTTTGTGGAAGGCCAGCAGGCAGCACTTGTGGATTACCCATTACCTCGAACAACAGATAGCCATTATCTGGAAGAAAGAAATCGAACCAAGGACAAGTCGTTTCCCTCATCATCAATATTTCATTCTTGTTTGGGTGGCGAAACGACGAGTGCATTGTCGTATTGTCGTGGTGGTGTCCACGTCGAATGTATTTCTGAACTTTTCATTGATATTTTGCATTTGGATTTCGTCTTCAGACTTGATCTGTCAGTAGACATAGGTTATTCAAGACTTAATGGTGCAATGAATTGTCTGCCTTCCAGCTTTCTACTGATTCGGCCGGTACTTCTAACCTTTGTGCGATGTATTTGAAGGATATTTCTGTCGAAAAGCTTCAGTTATTTACGAGAACACTTCAACGAGATGATGCCTGGAGAAAGGTTGCTGAAGCATTAGGAATGCATTCAGACATCGATGTGGGAAGGTGAGTTAAATCACGACATTTCTTTAATTCATTATGTTTTTCAGTCAAACATTTGACTTAGATCCTATGTTACGCTTGTTTTCTTCTCTTCAGAGGCGATTATATTGTAGATGCCTTAATGATTCGAAAGAAGACAGTGGAGGAGCTCAAAGATATCTTATCTGATTTAAAATTATATGACGCACGGTCTTACATCTCTGGACCAGGTTTGTGGCAGACCTACCTAGGATAGTCATAAATCTCTTGTTATTTTCACTGTCAGTAAACTTATCCCCTTTTCCTTTCAGAGCCGGTGCGCATTTTAGGAAAGCCCTATTGTGTAAAATCAGAAGACTGTTTCTGTGGAGAAGATGAACTCTTTGTCAAAGAAGGAGGGAAATTGCACTTGAAAATTGATGTAGTAGGCTTTCCTACGCCTACATTTCAATGGTTCCTTGAGAATAAATTTTTTTCCAGTGACAGGGATCTCATTGTTTCTGAATTTCGGTAGTTAACTGAGAATACCTAGTTTAAATTGTCTTCATGGCATGGTTTTTGTTTTAAATGTTATCACTTTTCAGGAAAGAACACGAAGGGACATACCATTGCCGTTTGCATCAACATGTGAACTTTGGCTCACCAATACCTGTCATCTCAGAGGACATAGTTGTTAAAATTCACAAGGAACTTCCAATGATTACAAGTCATCATCCCACAGAACCATGTAGAATTGAACATGGGCAGCAACTGTACCTGACTGTAAATGTGTCAGCTCATGTAAAGCCGACTTATAAATGGTGGCACAACAACAAGGAATGCGAAAAAAAATGGTGGTCTAAAAATTTCTTACAAATTGACAAAGCTGATGAAAGTCACAGTGGAAAGTATAAATGTCTTGTAAAGAATAACTTTGGGGAAGATTCGAGAGAATTTATAGTTGAAGTGAAGGAAAAGAGGCCTCTTCCATCAGAAAAGAGAGCATTAATTATTAGTATTTGTGATTACGATATAATGCAAGATCTCACCTCGCCTCATAATGATGCTGAGATATTGTGCAGCTGTCTTTCAGAAGCTAATTTTAAATGCACAATGCTAGGACAGAGTGAGAAATTGACAGCCATGCAATTGGTAGAAGGCATAAGTAAATTCTTCCAAACGCTTAAAGAGGGTGCTTATGGTAAGTAGGTAAAATGCCGTTTTAAAAATTTACTTCAAGAAGGTTCTGATTTTGCATGAATCTTTTGATTTGCAGTTCTTGTCTATTTTGCTGGGCATGGCTTTATGGCCAACAATACTGCGTACTTAGTCGCATGTGATGGAAATTTGTGTTCAGAGATCAGGGATACTGAATGTGAAGCAAACGTCAATGCTAGAAGTGCAGATCAAACTGGTGCTTGGCATAGTCCAAGTCTGTTGGAGAGTAGTTTAGAGAGAGGTGTTGTCAGTGAAAGAATACTGGAGGAAGTTCTGAAGTACAAACCTCTTTTCTTTGTTTACATATTAGACATGTGCTTAATACATATTCCATAGTAGGTATATTCCTATGTGTCAGGAATGGAAGTTGTGAGTTTTCAATTTTTTAAATGTTTGTATTCATGTTTACAGTCTTGCATTTAAGGATGCATTTAAACCTGAAGAAAGGGAGCACCCATATGAAGGCAATGTTATTAGGTGCTATGCTACATCTCCAAACAGTGAAGCTCTAGAACCTCTTGAAGGGAAGCACTCTGTGTATGTTAAGAACTTAGTAGATATAATTCAAAACAAGAAGGATCTAACATTTGATGCAATGATAAAAGAAGTTTCAAAGCGTGAGCATATATCTTTAGTTCTGGTGTGTTTTCAGGCAGTGTGCTGTTTTTGTCATACAATATTATCTGTCTTCCTCCAGGTGTTCAGAAAGAAACTAATAAACATCAAACACCAATGACAATAATTGGAAGTGGAGAGTTCCGAATATCTGATCCAGTGAGTAAGGTTTAGGAGAGAGCAACAGAATTTTTAAATTGTTAGGTGAAAGAGAATGACATGTATTTGAAAAAGAGGTTTTATTTCCTTATAAGAACATAACAGTACATTTCAGTCATGAAGCTACAAAAGGTTATTGAACTGCTATGAAATTGTATCCTATTACTGAAGTACTGAAGAAAATATAATAATGAAATGTACAACTACAGAGTTGATTATGCCAAAGAGCTCATCGTGTCAGAAAGTACAATACAAATCTGATACAATCTTGACTAGTTCTTGTCTCAGTTGTTTTTTGTTTTTATTTATCCTTACTAGGCACTACAAGATTTATCTATCAGTACCTGCCATGATGTCTTTTGTTCAATTTGCACATGTTCTTGCAAACAAAACCTATCAACGGATTGATCAAAAAGCAGCTCTGATGTGAGTGATCAGAGCATTCTGGCCCAAACTGGACCCTTTCCGTTTCACCTCCATCTCAACGGAACACAACTAAATCACATCACATCACAATAGTAAAACAAACAAGTTAAAAGGAAAAGAATAGTTAAATTACAAACCAAATATGTGTAAACTCAACCACACCTAACATACCGGTAGCACAGACACACATGATGAGAACAGCACATCTTAATCACAACACACAGTCGCACAAAGATTCCAAGTGCATATCAATCTAAGATGTCTGACTGAAATATCTATCACCACAGTATCCAAAATCAATAGCTGACATTGGTAAAATTTAAATAACAACAGGGTTTTTCATGAGTTAATTGACATAACTAAAATAAAACACGAATGCCAAAGTTAACAGACAGCAAGAAATCAAGTTGATTAATCTTCAAAGGATATGCACTAATGAAAACAGAAGATGCACTAAATGAGTAATGCAACTCGTTGAAGTATTAACAAAACCAAACTGAGACCCGTGCAATTTGAATCCATCATCTCAGCAGAAGTATTCGCTTGGCACAAGTCCTTCCTACCAGTTTAGCATAATGCAACACTTCTTCATCTTCTGATTCACCACAGTTGCCTTTCAGTTCACGATACCGCTTATAATACACTGGACGGAGATCATAAAATACAACCAGCTGGAAAAAGTCAAAGTTAGCGAAACCTTACTATTGGAAATTAAATTTTAATTTGAAAAAAGAGAAGAAAAAAACTCACTTCATCTAAGTTTACGTCTGCATTGACATCAACAGTTGCAGAATCTGGTTCCAACCGACTGTACTTATTTTTATCAAGCAGAAGAAGGCATTGCTCGATTGGATGCCACGTGTACGTTTCAGGACAGAGAAGCATGGAAGGATATAGCCCTGCCTTATAACGCATCTTAGGGCAAGAGTGGATATAGAAACCCATATAGTACCACTTCAGCTGAGGTGAATTTGTATGTAATGTACGTACGAACGCCACTTCTCTGAAAAGAAAATAGAAAGAAACTGAAATTAGTATTTACAAATATACAATGAAATGAAAAGCAAAAAAGATCTCACTACTATGAGCAGCAATTTGTTGATTGCAGAAACAAACTCACAGCAACATCAAATTGAAACCAATTAGGAATATCAAAAGAAAATAAAATCTCAAGTTCTAACGGACTTGGCCAAAACTACAGAAAAAGTATTCTGAGATTGACCAACCTGAGAGATCCATAGGTTCCCAATGAGAGATCGGAGTACTCAGGATCATAGTAGAAGTAAACAGAAGAGACACATCTTGGGAGGATATCAATGACTCCCACTGCAACAAGTTTATCATCTAACCAATACTGTTGATGAAATGATCCATAACCCTGAGGAGGACCCGAGCCATCTGCTGGACGCCAAGCCTAGAATGAAAATATCACGCATCATATATCTTCACAAAATAAATAGTACTTAATGTGAAAAAGATTTTTGGCAATGGAACTGCTTGTAGGTGCAACATAGTTTGTTGGAAAGCACAGGAGAAGGTTCAATTTCAGGTTCAGCTATGATTTGAACATTGAATGGAAGTGCACCAATAGGCACACAATGAAACAAATTTTGTTTAAGTGAGAGTAAAAAATACATCATTTGTGGCAAATTGCATGTAGCCTTACTATCTCAGACAGAGCATACCTTAAGAGGAGTCTCCACTAAGAAGTGCTGGAAAGTTTCAGTGTCACATTCCTCGTCCGTTTGTTTGTGGATTGCCTTCTGGTACTTAGCGAAGAGCTGCCACATCTGTTCTAGTGATGCCACCTGGTCTCCTCTCACCAACTTGAGCTACAAGCAATATGCCACAGACATTTGAGATCAGATTTGATTAACTGGTAAAAGTTACAAACAGAAAACATCCTTCATACTCTCTCCTGTGTTTCCATTGTAATTGCACAATTGCAGCCAGTCAACTTAGAGCTTTATTGAAGAATTTGAAGTATAGGTTCTTGAATATGCAACATTAGCACATAAGTACAATATAAAAAGCAGAACAATCACATCAGTTTTCATCTCTACCTCAAGAGGCGATTTGACTAGGAATCTCTTGTACTGTGTTTCTGAGCACTTTGATTCTGGATCCCCATGAATAGCCATTTGATATCGCCGATAAACATTTAGAGACTCCACAAACGAATTCTTGAATTCTGCACTTTGAGGCTGTGATCTGACTAGTCGTACCTGTTTAACCCAGGGTCAAGAACAAACAAAAGCCAAATTCAAGACAAAATACACATAAGACCGCAAACTGAACCACCAACAAAGACTAAGAGGAAATTGAAGGAAAGGCAATATACAGGAATCAATAGTAGCAGGAGTCCTGGACAAAATAAGTAGTTACACAAAACCATGCTACCAGGAGTTTAATCTGACAAACTAGAACAAGAAACAAGACTGTGAGTGCAAACAGGGCATGGAAACACAGAGGAAAAAGAAATCTCCACAAAATTCAGGTTACCTTCATCACATTACCTGTAATCTATGGGGAGCTTTTGCTGACATTGGTGGATATACAAAATCCTCTAATTTTTTGGGGGAACTGTTTTGTGTCTGATGTGGTGATGGTGACTGCAGTCCCTGTGAAGATAACTTCTGCTTTCTACGTTCAAGGCGTAGTAATTTAGCCTTTTTACAGGGGGGCTTTTCCTTGTTGGGGCCATCACCTAAAAAACGGACAATACTTGAAAGTTTAACTAAAATGCTCTCAGGCTTCATTAAGTACCAGACTGAGAAGCAGGAGACCCTCCTACCAGGTTTGTAGGATTTGGTACTAGTTGAGGTGCCCACTGCAGTTTCTTGATCTTTAGTCTTGTTCTTTGGCATTCTGTCTAAGTTCTCTGTCAACTGGCCCACATTTTCATTAAAGACTAGCTCAGCAGAATCAAAGTCATCACCTGCATTAGACAGAACTTTACATTTCATCCATTGACAGTTTCAATGTTACTTCGATTAAAATATAGGGTAACCAACCATTGAATGACTGTAAAGAAGATTTAACCTTGGCTAATCTCTCTTTGTCAACAGTTGCGGCATGAGCTGTTTGCTGGGCAGCCATCCAGTCAGAATTCCTCTCTGTATCCTCTAAAGAAAAAAAAAACGTATGTCAAACCATAAAGGAAACTAACAGAAATTTGAATCACTTGAATCACTTTCGTACCTTCTTGTCCTACTGCGCTCGAGTCACCTTCAGATCCTTTATGTTTCCCACGCTCTCCATGGGCCAAAAATCGGTTCATACGTTTGATCACCTTTTTCTGAGACTTGGACAGCTTAAAATCAACGGCATTGCACCTGTTGTTTACAGAATGGAAATCATTGGTGTTCTCATCCAATACAAAGGTTTGGCAGCTCAATGACTTCCATTTCATGTTGCAGTGAAATCTTACTTGATGGTGTACATGGGGCAACAAATTTTATCCATTGTTGGTTTATAACAGTAGTACCCACTCCGTCTCCATCCTCGATCAATTAGTTCCTGATAGTCATGGACCGTTAGCTGATGCGCCCACATACCTGAAAAAGAAGATCCAATTCGTGGTTCATTTCAAATAATTTTCTTTCTCATCCCACTTATCACAAAATATTGATAACATTGATTAATTGAGACCTAATAGTTATTATACCATATGCTAGTAAAGGTGGATGTCAAAAGTTTGAATTAAACAGACATCTCAATGAATGAAGTACTTGAGGGTTACATAAAATCAAGTATTTATTTATTTTTTAAATGCAATTAATAATGAACCAGGTTGGTTCTAAGGAATTATATCAACAAAATTCAATCATGTAACCACATCCCTACAACCACGATCTTACGATGAATTATTTACTTAATGAGGTTTTAATGGGTTATAATCTTCATATTGATATCTACCGTACCATGACTGTAATTCGAACTGCTCGATTTGCAATATCCACATTTGTATCCTTCATTTTCATTTTTGAAGTTCTCCACAACACTACCAAACTTCGGTTCCATTATGTCGTCAAACGCCATACTTGTTGTTTTGTTTTCCAAGTTGATTTCTGAGCACAGGGTAGTTATACGCAGTATGAAAAATTCGTGCGGTATGAAAAAGAGGAAGCGGCAGATAGGTAGGTCAGGTGTTGGTTACCTGGGTAGGTGAAAGGGCGGCTCAGGTATCAAAGACCAAAGCCAGAATATTGAAAAGAAAACGACAAAAAAAAAAAAAAAAACTGCAGTACTGTATCTGATAAGGTGTTTTGATGTTGTAATGGAAAGAAAGAAAGACATCTCAAAAGAAAAAAAATTCATTTACCAGTTCCATATACGATTAAAAAAAAAAACTTGGCTTCAAGACTTTATCCACCACATACACACTGACTGTACAAGGTTTTGTCACTAATCGTTAAATAGCACAAAGCAGAGCATGCAGATAGTGGCAAGGTAGTACAATAGTACCAGTCTCTTGGTACCAATCACACAAATGCTTTTTTTTTTTTCTACTCTCAATTAACTTAGAGAATAATATACACATGAATATTTCCACCTACAGTCACAAAGAACTTATTTAATGAATACAAACAAAGTTCGTTCTACATTTTGATAGAAAGTATACTTCTCATCCATCATATCACCCATACTTTTAAGTTGCAGATCAAAATTTGAAGCTGTTAGGTTATTCATTTTGCTGAGGATCAAAAGATTGCCTTTTAGGATAGTCCATAATGACTGACTGACAAGATCTCAGGTACCGCTGTTGCTTGAGATAAATTTTCAACACGCCTTTTACAGCGACAAATGTAAGACCTCCGAGCAGAGTGCGTTGCCAATTGCTCTCCACTGAATCAAATAGTAGACGGCCAACCAAAGCTGCAATGCCTGGCATAAGGAGGGCACCACTGAGGGTACGTTCTCCACACACGTGGTTGAAAAGGGGAGGAATGGGTTCCATAGATCGAGGATGTTCTGGAGGCCTGCAAAGAAATAACAAGGGTAAATTCATCAATGTTTAAATACAATTTGAGTAAAGTACTATTGTTAATACACTCACGCAAAGGATGGTAAAATGTAACGCATGAAAGGTATTTTAGAATATTGATTTCGAATGAAGAGCCACAATCTGTCCTCCCAACAGATCATTTTGCACATAACAAGTGCCACAGGAATAGATGGTAGTGTCAGCAAAAGAATTACAGGTGAGGTTGTTTCCAGAAACTCCAAGCCATCATCACAGCCAAAGACCTGTAAGGAGAAGAAAAATTATTTTACAAAAGGAAACCACACCAGTTACATAAGGTTTTAGCAATCAGAAAGAGTAATGATTGGTGGTGCTATTGAAAACTTACAGTCATAACTGTGACAGCCCCGTGTGTCACTGCACACCAATATACAGCCTTTGCTAACATAAATCCCACAAGAATGGGTGACACTCTTTGAACTTGCACATCAATTTCATCAAGAAATGTGTACAAGAAACCTAGGAAAAATATTTAAAAACTATTTCATTTATCATTTGAATACTACAAGACACTTTGATCAACTCAAATTCATAGCAGAATATTTCAAGAATACGGCACTGTTCTCTTACCCATTTTAGGAGCCTTTACAATATATCTTGTATTACACTGAGGACATTTGACTTTATCATCAAAGTGTACCTTGCGCTTTTCATCAATAAACCTATTCAAACATGCTCGATGAACCTTTCGAGAAAACGAGTAAGAAAAAAATATATGAACTACTCTTATGATACACTTCCTGTTGCCAACAGCAAAATTTTAACAGCCCACTATTTTCTCACCCATCTGGCAGTTCCTTTACACCTACAAGGTTGTACCCATTCAACAGGACCATTTTGGGCTATGTCTTCTTCATCCTCATCCTCTTCAGAATTTAGGCACACCCAACATAGTCTCCTACAACGTCACAGCAGTAGCAGAAAAAAAAAGGTTAGAAAATTTATTTTAAGAAAAATAAGTAGAGTACACGAGAGCAATTTCAGATCAATTTGAATAAGGATAAAATGCAATTCATACTTGTCATCCTCACTGGTAGATGACAGCTGGGGTAATGGAGGTAGGGACCCATTCGACAACTCATCCAGCACCTCCCGGGGCACTACCCGATCAGAAGCAGACTCTGCCATGACTGGTTCACTTGCCCTCACACACCAGTGGTCCCCTTGTCTGTGCTGTGCAGAAAGAAATGCAAATTATAAGAAACTAAAAAGACACATCCTCTCTCACCTGGGGGAAAAAAAAAAAGGACCTCAGCACGGAATGTTGATGCAGCAGGTATTCTTTTAAAAAAGGCTTATGAATCAAATGGCATACTGGAAAGCTAGTACTGCCATTTCAAGATTAAAAATATAACATAAACCACATTCCTCACAGAGCTGCAGCTGCTTAGCAACAGCTCCTTAAACAGATGCATGAAAGAGGGAAGTACAAGTTGTGGCGATCGCACGTCAATTGTCACCAAGTCTATTGTCAAACGTGTACAAGATTTATCAAAGCGATGATGACGCAATTTCATACGGACAAGAACAAGTCCTGTTGTCAGGCATGACCATAGGACCGTAGGTGCCTGAAACAATGGCACCAGATTGCATAGCTCGCCTGGAGGGCCTGGAGCTGGGCTCGCTGAGCTTCGGTGCGGCAGCGGCAGAGGCGGCGGCGCCTGCGGTGACAGCGCCACAGTCATGACAGACGATTTCAAACCGGTTGCAACAAAGTCGGGATATGCAGAGTGCCGTGGTGCCAGAAGGAGACGACGTCTCCCTCATTTCGTTTCACCACAAACACTTGACCTTCAAGTTAACAATTCCCCTGATAAAATACAGGTCCGCGCAAACAAAAATTTGAGCACACTCCATAGATACTGACACCATAAATTTAATGTATCATCCACGAACGAAATAGCGAAGTTGCGAGTTGAGGACGCGCGCGTCCGTCCTGATCACACCGCAAACGCAAACACCCTCATGAAAACTTTGAAATTATTCACAGAAGGCTTCTGCTTTCTGCTCGCCACTGCGAATAACGAGTTGACCAGTTTCTCATATTTGGGCGGCTTATCATTATTTACGCAGCACTACCCACGGCTAACAAGCCATTAGAACCCTCTCTCTCTCACGCAGAGCTATTTTAAAAACAAAATTGATTCGAATTTGCCAGACCATCTCGGCAACCTTTACTAGCCATTAAAACGCAGATGAAAAGGAAGTTGGATTCTGAGCAGCGTAAGTGGTTCAGTGGGTGACAGAGCAGAGCTGAGGGAAGAACATAGCTGAGCAGGAAACAAACAAACCCTGCTGTCTCCCTGCCCCTGCCCAACCTGGCTTTCGCTGCGGCGGTCTGTGCTGTGGGTGTTTCTGTTGGTGGATAGTGGATATCCATGGGCACTGCCCTGTAGAGCTCGTGATCGTACGGCCGAAACTCTGTGATGCTCTCTCTCTCTCTCTCTCTCTCTCCCTCTGTGGATATCCTGCCCCTCCTGTCCGCTCGCATCTCTAATGAGAGGCGACGTGAATCATTGGAATGTAACTGCTCGTCATCGCCCACCGCAGCCGCAGCCGCAGCGTGGAGTTTGTGTACGTCACACGTACGCGAATCCTGGTGCGTGCGTGAACTGCGGCCCTGTCGTCCTGCCGCTGCCGCTGCGCTCTCATTTTGGTGTAACTGTTTGTTTACCTCTTGATATGCTTTGTTTTGCTTGTTGTCATGTCCCGGGCTGTCATTCCCCGGACGGTATCAGATTTGTTACCGAGACTGTCACTGAGCAAGCGCTGAGAATATTGTTTATGATTGACATCAGTGGTAATGCAGAAGGCACCTTGGGTTATGTGTTCTGTTTTGGTGTGAAATAAACTGTGTCATAGTCTCTGACATGTAGCAGTTGAAGAACATGGGTTATGCACTTGGCACTTAAGTTTGCCCTCTGGTTCGATTGTTTATTTGGTCACCTACACTCACAGGCATCAATTTTGTCTCATTTTAGGTGGCTGTTCATGCAACAACATGGGGTCAATCTATCCCAAGCAGGAGCGTTCTGAACCGGACGATACAGATAGGTCAGACATTCCAGAAAACAATGGCCTTGTTTTCAACGACTGCTATTTCCCACCGGAAGTGGTCATGCACATCTTGACTTTCCTCGACCCTATATCGAGAAGGAGAGATGTATTGAGAGGAAGGCTTGTCTGCAGAGCATGGCGGGATATGATCGATTCACCTTCATTTTGGCGAATCAAGGTAAGCTTAGTATTGGTTGTCTAATATCTCTGCAACTGAGTGAACTAATTTGTTTTGTTTTCCTGTTATTAGGTACTGAGGGAGGTTCCTGGGGCCACCCACCGTATTTTCCATAACGAACTTATTTGGAGTGATTATTATCAGCTCTGTGCAAAGAAACCACACAAAAAAACTCTTATCAAAAATGGTTCAGCAGAAGGTAATGAAACCATATGTTTGTGTTTTAATTGTGTAATTTTGAATTACTTACACTTTTTATCCATAATTGTGAGTCATAAAATTAAGTTAATTCTTTTTTGCAGATGATCTGAAGCATTGGTCATCTGGTAATGCTTCCTTTGGTGGCAGCAAATGGAAGGTTGAAAATCAGCCAATTGGCTGTGATCCATTTCCAGCTGGTATAAGAAGTTGCTTCGTTACTTCCTTTGAGTGGTGTTCTGCTGAACAAATTATTAACTTGCGACATTTTGGTTTAACTCCTAATTTTATGAAACATGTCAAACCATCTATATACATAGAGGAGTGGTAAGTGTGTTTTGAGTTAATTCTCTTAGAATTGTTTCTTTCCTGGACAATCATCCTTTTTTTAAATATGTTGAATTTTCTAGGCATACAGGGAGATTTGATTGTGGCTTTGAATACAGTTTAAATGTCACACTGTTAAACAACTCGTGGGATATTGTTGATACATTTGTTTTTAACACACTTGGCCATACAACAGAGTGGAAAAAAGTAGGTTTAGGTCTATAATGGAGATAGTGGTCTGCATCTAGAAAACTGATAAAAACTGCATACTAACTCTCTCTCTCTCTCTCTCTCTCTGTCTCTCTCTCTCTGCCAGGTGAGACATTGCTTTTCCAACTATGACAAAGAGGTTGCTGCCATTGTCTTCACGCACAAAGGGAAAGACACTCAGTTTTGGGCTGGTCACTATGGAAGTAAGATAACAGGTGCAAAAGTTTATGTGGCTTTTCCTGGCTGGGAGGAGAGAGATGACCTGCCGGCTGCGGCTGCGGCCGGCGACGGGCTCGACCGAAAACGGCTACAGTGATTGACCAGTGCTCAGCCAATCTTCTCTGGATGTATTGATTCTCATACGGTACTTTCACAAGTCACTATGTTCCTTGGCAAGTTCTGCACAATTCATATAAAATCTCTGATTTGCTTTGTCTTCCAAGCTAGGTAAAACTGTCACCCCTAGTTACATGCAGAGTTACCATTCAGCTCTGAGGTGCTGTGAACACTTCCCAGCTTCCTTGTGCCTCAATGAATCTTTCGGTCAGCTCCGTGATTATTTTAGTTTGCCCTACTGTGATTTAGTATGATTAGTACCTTGTTTAGTTTACACAATTCCAAAATTAAGGTTTGTGTGAAATAGTATACCTTGTAATGACTTGAAGCTTATTAAAAGTTTTTACTACCCTTTTGGATCTGCACATTTTAAGTTTCTTCTCCAATGAATCACTGTAGTATAGAATTTTCATGTAAGCAGTTTCATGTCATCGCTTTTTATGCTAAGAATCTATTTTCTGTTTTATTTCCTTAATAAATTTTGTTATGATATGAATCTATTAATACTAAGCATTGTCAGGAACTTTGTTACTGTGTGATCAATTGTGATATGAAAGTGATTTATGAGCTTCAACGTATTTTTTGAGTCATGCGCTGCACTTCTACAACCTAAATTTTCCACCTGTGGAGGTTTACTCCTCGCTTATGTTGTAGCTCAAAGGTACATGTGCAGTACTGCCTAGTCAGCATGATGGACTCTGCTGCTACCAAGGTTTGGCTCTTCATGCCTGATGTCTGTGATGATATTGTTCCACCAATTTTTTACATTCATCCTCTGTGGGATCTTTATCCACCTTTTGTTTGCATCTGTTGTACAATTTTCCTTTGTAACCATTGTGAACTTTTTCACACCCATTGTTTATTGTACTTGATTCATTGAATAAGCCTCTCTGTTTGACCATAAACAACCAAGATTATTATAGAAAAATAAAATTATTTTTTAAACAGTGACCTATTTATGTTTTTACTTGGTAACCTGCACCTGGGAGGCACACGAGAGGAAAGGAGCAGAATGTGAAAGGTGACTTGTGAGGGAGAGAAAGGTTTGGCTGTTCTAATTAATTTAGTTGCCGAAAGAGGAATGTCATTACATTACGAGAGTTAAGTCGTAACAATACGACAACGAAACGACTTCTTTCGTGTTAAAACGATATTTGTCGTATGAAAACTACGGAAACGCCTCCGCACAGTTTCGCTATCAAACTGAGCGACTCTGGTGTCGTAAATTTACGACAGATTTTTAGAATGCCGAAGCTACGCAGAAAGCCTTGCAGAAATTTCAGACTACAGAAGCAGAGCCGGCGTGCTGCGTAGAATCATTCCAAACTTCGCTCCTCATGTACGGGTGATTAAAAACGTTATTTCTAATGTAATCTCTCATATGCTTTCCAATAGATTTACTGGTTTCTCTCTATCCCTGTAGTCATTTATAGGCTTTTATGCACGATGTTTAAAGTTCCCTCAAAGTACGTACATTTCGGGGGGGGGGAGGGGTCAGCGATTTGTACGATAATGTACGTAGGGGGGGAGGGGGTCCGGAAACTGACAAAAATGGCGTACGTAATATTTGGACGACCCCCTACGCGAGGGCAAGATCGCCTTTTCTCTCTTCATCCGAACTGACCTGGTTTCTCGGCGGCTCGGCCCCGGCGGACGGAGGGAGCAGAGCGGAGCGTTGAGCACAGCGGGTCCTGCGCCCCTGTGGGGTAGACTACCGCCAGTACCGCAAGACACCCGTGTCCGCCGGGACTGCCTACCCTGTTGCTGGCAGGCGCCCGGGCCCTGGGCCTTCGACGGGCGCCTTTCTGACCACTCGGGCATCACATTGGCGTGGGCGCTTTGTTCGACGTCTGTGCGACGTCAGACATCGGAAGTGTCCAGAAGTAGCGTTCGAGTAGGGAGAGCGCATGGACCCAGAAGGACGGGACAATCGTGATCGCCTACTCGTCTGGCCTGTGTGCCGGCCCAGTAACTCCCCGCTGTGTCTCGGCCCCGCCCGACCTGGCACCACCCCGAGCATCCCTCGTTCCCAGAGGCAGCCAGAGGCAGCCAGAGGCAGCCAGAGGCAGAGGCAGCCAGAGGCAGCCAGAGGCAGCCAGAGGCAGCCAGAGGCCGCCAGAGGCCGCCAGAGGCAGCGCCAGAGGCAGCCAGAGGCAGCCAGAGGCAGCCAGAGGCAGCCAGAGGCAGCCAGAGGCAGCCAGATCTGGAGTCGGAGTCGGCGGAGCCCGAGCCCTTGCCGTGGGAGCCTGGATTGGGGAGGCGCGCCGCTCTCAAGGACCAACGGCCAACGCGAGGACTTTTTTTTTTTTTTTTTTTTTTTGTCTGAGCGGAGCGTAGCGGAGGGGAGCAGAGCGGAGCAGAGCGGAGCGGAAGGCTTCGGGAAGCGACTGCTGGTCAGACCACCCTTCTCCGGCGGCCACGGAAAACACCAACTCCGATGCAAATTTCCGAATTAAAAAAAAGAACAAAAAAAAACGAAATGAAAAGTCAGAAAAATTTACTTGAAATTTTATGATTTTCGAAATTACTTCGAAGTTTAGGAAATTTTTTACGAAAATCCGCATTTACGACGCGCACGCGGAGCAGGAGCCTCTGCTCTGGCTTGTACTTATTGACATGGCGGGGGGGCGGGTCAGAGCACCCCACCGCGGGGGCGGCGGGGGCTGCGGGGGCTAGCCGCGAGGTAGGCTAGCGGGGGCTCGCACGGCGGGGCGCCCCACGTGTTCCCGGCTGCGTTTGCCGCCCCGCCCCGTCTCCCGGGCCCCCAGCCCGGCTCAGGGCCCCCGCTACCCCCGCGCGGTCACCTTGTCCGTGCCGGCGGGGGCCGGCGGGGGACGGCGGGGACCGGCGGGGACCGTCTGATGCCCGTGCGGGTGACATCATCGTCGGCTGCCCGCGTTGACGGGGGCGTGGAGCGGCCGGCTCGCCCCGGTCACTTTTCCCCACCCCCGCCTCGCCCTGTTGCTTTGAGGCCACCGATAGTCGTATGGTAGTCGTCGAACCACCGTACTGCTACCGCTAGCTATTGGCCGGACGGGGACAGGGGGGGGGGGGGCGGCGAGGGCTTCGGTTTTTCGCAATGACGGTGGGCAGCGTCGGAGCGCGGCTTTGTGCTGAGTGCGCGCATCTCTCCAGCTCGCCTTGTCCCACTCTCGGCGTACACCGGCGGAACCGCGTTCCTCGGGGACCCGCGGCGGCCGGGCCGGGCCGGGCCGGGCCGGGCGGCACTGCGGCACTGCGGCACTGCCCCGTCCGGAGCCCTCACACACTGCACTGAGCCGACACAGCGCGGTTCTCTTCGCGGGAGGCGTGCGCGAGCCGAAATAGTTACTCGTCGTGTCGCTTCGTCGCCGTCCTCGAGGGTCGGGGTCGGATCGCTGCTACCCCTGTCAGGACGGAGGAGGCTCGCCGACAGGCCGGGGGCGCCATGCGGTGCAGGGCTGCGCCCACGGCCGTCTGGACGTCAAGTCGGAGCAAAGTGCCGTCTCACCGCCTCCAGTGAGGGAGCGGGGGCGGGGGCGGTAGAGGGCAGGCCAGGCCTGTCAATCACGGACAGAACGCAGCGCCGAAATTGCCGAGTTTTTGACGGATTCCGCGCTGCGCCGGGCGATTAGTGATCGAGCAGAACCGGGTGGTCGGTGGAACAGTGGAACAGTGGAACAGTGGAACAGTGGAACAGTGAAGTTAGTGGAGCAGTGGAATAGTGAAACAGTGGAACAGCAGAACAAGTGGATCAGCAGAACAAGTGGAACAGCAGAACAAGTGGAACAGCAGAACAAGTGGATCAGTGGAACATGGGGCCGCGGTCGTTGCTGCTGCTGCTGCTCCTCGGCCTGCAGGGCACGCTAGGCCAGAGGACGCGGGCCAAGCGGCCCCACATCGTACTCATCCTGGCCGACGACCTGGTGAGAAACCGTCAGGTGGTGCAGATACCACAAGGTGCAACACACCTGCAGCAGCAAATGCTCATAAGACAGCAGAAAGTTATGAAAAACGTTTAAACAATTTCAGAATAGAAGTAAAAAAAATCAGGAGCGATATTTTTATAAAACGAGAAACTGTAATTTAAGAATGTTTTCAGCAATTTTAGGAAAGGAAATTTTTTCAGGAAAAAGTGAAAAGCCCCAAAAGCTACAGCCGAAGCCCCAGTTTAGAGTAGAAACAAGTCTGCATCTAGAAGGCATCTAGAAGAGAACATACTGTACTGCGCCTGTCGGAGAGTGCTCCTAATGGATTATGTAAATCGATTCCGGTGTAGTTGCAACTCCCAGAGTCATCCTATGGGCTTCTCGGAGCTAGCTTCTTTGGTCCCGTGCGCACATGTTGTAAAACCCTCTCGGGAGTTCACGTGCCATTCAGTCCACTCCCGAATCGTTCGGCTGTACAACTAACACCTCTGTAATCAGGGCGTGGCGGCGTGGCACTTCTGCCCAGATATGCGATTCTGGCGAGGCTGCGCTCAAGCTGACAAGGATCTCATCTCCTGTCTAGTCGATGCACAACTTTGTGTAGTTTTGCGATCCGAGACGCCGGTCAGCCCAGCTCAAGGCGGCGTTAGGCCTCTTCCGGCAACAGCTCCGGCTGGAATAGCTAAAAAAAGGCGACGCGCAATGGCTGCACGCGCAGGAGAAGCCAGCGCGTTATGTAAATGTCTGGTGAAGCCGTCGGGTTCACGGCAGAGTGTGCACTGCGGCGGTCTAAATAAGAAGGCGGAGACAAAGAAGATACTCGATCTTTGCACTAGCTCGGCAACCATTATATGCTTCATGGCGTTAGTCAGGTTTTTTTTCTCTGCTCGCCCGATCGGCTGTTCACTTGACGATGGCTAATGATGCACTTGTGACACGCCACCTCTCGTTCTCTTGGGGAAAAGAACGTTGACGTCAACATTCGTACTTCGTAGTCAAACAATAGACTAAGAAAGCCAGGCTGCCACTGTCGACCAAGAACGGATGAACATTGAGAAAAAAATTTAAAAAAATCTGATAGCAAAGGGAGGAGTCGAACCCGGGATAGACTGTCGGTTAGCGCCTAAACCGGTACGGTAATGAGCCACGCCACAATTCGGGGACGAACAAAATAACTGTCTGCAGGGAGTCTGTCCTCCCGCCGGTGTCGGTTGTGCCGGTGTTTGGCGCGCTGCCTGCAGTCTGTTTCAGCAGGGAATGGCCAATGAGGGGGTGGGGCGGGCGGGAGAACAGACCGTGATTTATTTTTTACACCTCACCGATCCAAATTAATATTGTGACAGTCTCCCGCCACCCGGCTAGGCCCCCGACAAACTGCGTATGCCGTTCCCACATCCTTTTCATTTAGGCTATTATTCCAGGGTTCCGGGTGGGCGTTCGCTTGTCGAGCGCCACCGCAGCGCCACTACCGCGATGGGAAAAACACAACAGCCTCCACGCGTCCGGTATTAGAACCCACGACCGTCCAGATTTAAGTGGCTACGATCGTTCTGGCTGAATTTTCTGGCAGACAACTGCGCGGCTTCATTTATTTTCTTCCGGAAAAAAAAAGGAAACATAGAATAGGAAAGCCCGCGTGACGTAAAAACATGGCCAAATCCGGCGCCGAAGTTAGGTTTTTGTTTTATCTTCTTCACCCCCTCTCTTTCTCTGTTTCTCTTTCTCTCTACCCCTATTATCGGACTTGGTACGATGATTCCGCACGATTCGGACGTGGTCGTCGAGTGACGTTGGCGGACTGGAAAGTGTCGTGTCACCCGGGCGGGGCGGAGCGGCCCGGAGCCTCGCGGCCGCCTCACGGCCGCCTCATGGCCGCCTCATGGCCGCCTCATGGCCGCCTCATGGCCGCCTCATGGCCGCCTCATGGCCGCCTCATGGCCGCCTCATGGCCGCCTCACGGCCGCCTCATGGCCGCCCCTATCGCCCTGACCTCTCATGGCTGCCTATGGCGCCTCACGGCCGTGTCATGGACCTATCACGCCCATCCACCCACACGCCCCTGCGGACTCGCCCCTCACCATCCCTCTTGCATCCCCAATCTTTTCAGTCCTCTCTTCGGCTGGCAAGTCTCCTACGGGATCTCCCTTCCTTTCTTTCTTCTTCAGTCGGCCGACTCGGCAGCTCTGGGCCCTGAGCACTTCGTCCGATGACTGAAAAGCCGCCGCTTGTGACCGCCTCTGGCCTCTGGGGATGTCCGTTGACGCACGCGCACAGCGGCGCACAGCGGCGCACAGCGGCGCAAGGCTCCAGCCACAAAGGGCTCCAGGCTCTGCCCATTTAGTGAAAGTTAAAGCGAGCTCGTCGCTAGGGGGGCTGGGCTCCTCACAAAACGTCAAATCACCGTGGCGCTTCGGTCTCCCCCCCAAAAAAACATGTATGTTTCCGGACCGAACTGCTATTACTGGACGGAGATATCGGGCGAAAGCTAATCTGTGCCTGTGCCCCCCGTGGCCGTGAGACGGATGTCCAGCGCGACTTCGTCTCTGACTCTGGACGAGGAAAATAACCTCCCCACTGGAACCGCCCCCTCCCCCCTGCCCCAATATTTGCTTGCGCAACACAACAGCGGACACGGCCCGCCGAGACCGTCCAGCTCCAGCCCGGCACACAACACAACGCACTACACGCTCCAGGGCTGGATTCGTCCTGTCCTGTTTCGGGGGATCTCGCTACACGACGCGACCCCCCGGGACCTGACCACTAACGCCCATCTCGGTGCTGGTCCTGACAGGGCTTCGTGGTCGTAGCGGTTTAGTAGTTGGGCCAGACAACCTTCTTGTTCCCGACCCCGATAAACGGTGTGGGAGTGACCGGGCAAAGCTCGCGGCCGCCGAGGTTCATCACAACACTACTTGCACCGCCCCTCCCCCCTCCCCTGTCAGCCTGCCCGTCCGCCTCTATCTCTCCTCCCTCCCCCCCCCTCCCTCTCTCTCTCTCTCTCTCTCTCTCTCTCTCTCTCTCTCTCTCTCTCTCTCTCTCTTCTCTCTCTCTCTCTCTCTCTCTCTCTCTCTCTCTCTCTCTCTCTCTCTCTCTCTCTCTCTCTCTCTCTCTCTCTCTCTCTCTCTCTCTCTCTCTCTCTCTCTCTCTCTCTCCCCCTCTCTCTCCGAGCACCCCTTTCTATATGACGGGGAGAACAGTACTAACAGAAGCAGGAGGCGCTAACGCGTGGGAGGGAGATGCAGAACAAGGAGAAGACGGTAAAAGCGCGCGCAGGCGAGCGTCCAACCCCAGCAGACCGCAGGGCGGTGGTGGTGGCGGTGGTTGGCGGCGGCATGCAGCGGCGGTAGCGGCGGTAGCGGCAGCAGCGGAGGGGGCGGCGCGGTCTGCCCGGTCCAGTTAGGTCTGGTGGGTTGCCCAGCCCCAGCTCGGCCCCTCGGCCCCTGCCTGCTGTCGACACCTACAACTTATGTGAAAGTGCCCGCCCCGCCCGCCCCGCCCGCCCCGCCATGCCCACTGGTTCCCACTGGCGGCCACGCTCTGCCCTGCCCAGCCACGGCCCGCTGTCTTTGCATTGCAGCCCCCAAAAATGAATTGTCTCAATGGAAAACATTAACACTCAAGCCTAGATAGCGCGCCTGCGACGACGAGCATATCTTTTTCTTCTTCCATGCTCAAAAGCAAATGGGCGGTTGGTTTTAATTTCTTGCTCCCACTCTCGCGGGACGCGTGTGTGTGTGTGTGTGTGTGTGTGTGTGTGTGTGTGTGTGTGTGTGTGTGTGTGTGTGTGTGTGTGTGTGTCTGTGTGGGCGCAGAGCCACCGCCAGGAACTGCTGTAGCGCGGAGAATGGAGCGAGGCGGGGGATTAAGCTTTGCGGGATTGTTAGGCAAATGGAGGGGCCGATGGGCGGCCAACGGTATTCGATGCCACACCACCGCAGTGCCGCATATGCTCCCTCCAGATGAGCCCCCCCCCCCCCCCCCCTCCTCCTCCTCCTCCTCCTCCCCCGTTGTCACACGGCAGCAGGGAAATGTCACGTCTCCGGGCGGAGAGATATTGGCAGAGGTTGCCCCCCCCCCCTTCCTACCCACAAGTGTCCACAAGTGTCTCTCTACTGTGCCTCTCCCCCGCGGTCGTGTGTGTGTGTGTGTGTGTGTGTGTGTGTTCAGCGCGTTGGTTCCCCCCCCCCCCCCCCCCTCCACCCTATCCGAATGTCACATCACCGCCTCTCGCCTTGTGCTCCGCCGCTCCGCTCCGCCCCCGTGCGCCTCTGGAGCCTGCGGGTGGTGTATTCCGGTGCGAAGAGCAGAGACCTCACACGGTGCACGTTTTCAGGGGTTAATTAAGCTTTATCTCTGATGAGCGTGCGTAGGGGGCGGGCCGGGGGCGGGCCGGGGGCGGGCCGGGGGCGGGCCGGGGGCGGGCGAATCGCTCCCGTGTCCGTGCACCGGCCCGCCCACAGGCCGGGCTGGCCGAGGCTGCCTATTTAAATCCTCATCAATCCGTATCGAAATCCGTGCACAGCGTGAGCGCGCGGGGCCAGATTAAGATTCAAGTACTATATCTATCATTCCATTTTATTGCAGCTCGCACTCGAGCTCGCATCACAGCACGCGGGCTTGTTTGCGCAGTATGTGATGCCAGTGCCGGGGACAGGCGGGCCATCGGGGGCGGCGGCAGTGCCCGGCAGTGCCGCTGCCGCTGGCCTGGTCTGTTTGGCATGTCAGTGCGCAGGGCTGCGCCGGGATGCCATTAGCTAAGTAAACTCTTCATCATCGCCGACAACGTCCGCCAGATGGCAGCAAACAAACAAAATACATTTCGTAACCCGCACACACTGGGGCCGGCGGCCCCTGCTGGAGCACATTACCTCACTGCCTCTTCACGTTCTCCCGCGAGCGCGCAAATCGGGCTGGGCACGAGACAGAGTGCGGCCCGCGGCCGGCAGCAGCCGCAGGGTCCCCGCCGGCCCCCGCCGGCCCCCGAGGTCCCCGCCGGTCCCCGCCAGCCCCCGCACGCGCCGCGCTGGCCGCGCGCGCTCCACTATTTTTCATACATCACATCCCGTCCTAGCAGACACATTTTTGTAATCTCCGCGCGCGCCAAGCCGGCAGCGGCCCGACGCCAATCCCGCGGCCGGACGCCGTCACGTGATCGGAGCCGACTTCCGCCCAATTCGTCTTTGTCAGTGCAGAGTAGGGGGGGGGGGGGGAGGCGGAGGGGGAGGGGGTAAGAGGCCGGTGCGGCACGGCGCGGCGCGGCGGCGCGAAAGATTGAAGGCCAGTAAAGGCCGGAGAGAGGAAAGGAAGTTGACGGGACGGGACAGGAGGGACGGACGGACGCACGCCTCGGCCGTCGCTCTGTAGCCGTCGGCTACCGCCCACGCGATCCATCAACTCGCGGCGCGTAGCCGGAGGGGAGGGCGCCAAAATTCAAATATTAGCCCCCGCCGCTTATTGTTTCTGCGCGGCGGCGGCGCCCCGACGGAATAGAGTACTCCGGAGAAGCCCGTAACGGAAGGAAGAAGTCGTAGCGAAGAAGATAAGCGGAAACAGTATGAAGGGGAACCGCAGCAGAGAGTATCTCCGCCACGGCGTCGGCCATGAGCCAACTCAAAATTACTAGAGACTTAGCTCTTGCTTACGATATGTCACGACCATTTGGTATGGTCAGACAGCGCAGAACTACCCCGCGCGGACAAGAGATTTGAAATCCTGGGTCGCGCGAAATAAAGCTGCGTTATGTGACCCTACCAAAAGGTCGTGACATATCGTCAGCGAGAGCTAAGGCTCCAGAAATTTTGAGTTGGCTCGTGGCCGACGCCGTGGCGGAGATACTCTCTGCTGCGGTTCCCCGTCATACTGTTTCCGCTTTTCTTCTTCATTACGACTTCTTACTTCCGTTACGGGCTTCTCCGGAGTACTCTATTCGAACGTGGGCGCTTAAAGGTTGGGGGCTCACCCCGCTGCCCCCTCCTCTTTTCTTTTTCTTCTCCCTCCATTCCACTTTTTTGCCTCTCCTGCCTCCTTTCAGGCGAACGGCTTCCCTCGCGGAGTTATTTGTTTGAACTGGCCGCGGCGATTACGTATTTGCAAGCGTTTGGCGGTGAGCATTACCATTACCGCCCAACGCCGCCGCCGCCCTCCTCCTGTCCCTTTTCCTCCACACAGCGCCTTTGCGTCTCATTCATTTCTCATGCATTAACTAATTCATTCATTGATTCGTATTCATTCCGGCGATTCTTTCCATTTTCTTTCATTCCGCCTTGACCAAAGTTTCATCTGGTTTACTTGTTTCGGCTCGAGCCTTGGCAGAGTCTGCAGAGCCTGCAGAGACCGGCACCGCCTTTGTGCGTCGTGGTCTCTTTCTCGAATGGGAGGAATGCGAAATGCGATGCACGCCGTCAGGGCCCTCCCCCTCTCTCTCTCCCCTCCCCCTCCTCTCCTTCCCACCAGAATTTGCAAAAAGTTTAGTTCTGAAGTGATTGTTTCCGTATTCTTTAGCGTTGAGTTCTATACTGCCGCCACCCCCTCCACTGTCCGTCTCGTACTTCCAGGCCCTCCCTACACCTGCCCCCCCCCCTCCCCCCACGTCCTATCTAAACCGCTCTAAACTTCCCCGCTGCTGTGCTGTGCCGCGCCGCGTGGGCGCGGACCCAGAGCCGGCAGGCGGCGGGCCGAGAGGAGATTCTCCAAAGTCGAATTGACATAGTCGGCGGCAAGTCCTTTTGCGGAAAGTGGGCGTTAGTGACTCAAACCAAAGAGAGAGAGAGAGAGAGAGAGAGAGAGAGAGAGAGAGAGAGAGAGAGAGAGAGAGAGAGAGAGAGAGAGAGAGAGAGAGAGAGAGAAGGGGGGGGCTGGGGGCTGGAGGGGAGCAAGACGAGCAACTCGCCCACCCGCTCTGTCACCGCCGCTGCCGTCGCTTCTCCCCGGGAGCCGAGACACGCGGTGTTGGCGGACGGCGGACAGAGAAGAGAGGGCAGTGCAGTGACGGGGGCGAAAAGCCCGCCAAAAGGACTTGAAGAAGCCGCAAGAAAGTGTTTGAGAATACACGTTGAGAGGTCGGGAGCGGGCGGGGCGGGCCTAAGTTTGGGTTTGAAGAAGTAGCATAGCAGGGGCTCGAGCGTCACGGAGTCGCAGGCAGAGGGGTTGCGAAGAAACACAAGGCGTTGGCGTAGCACGCATATCGGTTCGCCCCCTCCACCCCTCGAATGCCGAGCAGGCAGGCGGCTGGCAGGCGGCAGGCAGGCGGCAGGCAGGCGGCAGGCCAGCCGCAGAGCGTAATCCCAGCGACCCCAACCTTGGCTGGAAACTACTTACTTTTAACGCGCCCTTCCCCTGCCCCCTCCACCCCTGTCCCCGCCCCCCGCATCCGAAACTCTCTCTCCTCTTAGCCGCCAGCAGCGCTCAGCCACACCGCCCACCGCCCCCTCACACAGGCCGGCCGCGCACCGCGCACGCCTGTTTATGCGGGGGAGGGGCGCTGACTTGTCGCCATTATTCATACTTATTCATTCCCAAGTCTCGTTTTAAGGGAAGGAAAAAAAAACGGCGTGTCTACCGTAGGGAACTAGAGGAGGTGCTCGTGGGGGAGGGGTTGTTTTACAGAGGCACAGCCCGAAACAAAATTTGCCGCCCCCGTCCCGCCCACTCCACCTGTCTCAAGGCCTTCAGCTTATTTGAACGCGCCGTGCTGCCGACGAGATGGCAGCACGAGCGTGACCTCGTTGCTGTCAAGACGGCCCACTTATGCGCCCTGCGGATTTTTCATACCCGCTCCCGGATGTGTACGGCGAGAGTATAAAGGGAAACGGACACAAGGTGACGGGCGGGAATGAGATCACGAGGGGGCCGGCGGGGCCGGGCCGGCAGCAGTGGGCGCCGGTGTCGGCTCTGTCCGCTGTGTCAACAGACGCGGCTGCGTAACCCCAAACTGCTGACAGGGACAGGCACTCTGCTGGAGACAATCATCACCGCCGCGCCGGCCGTGCCCTACCCGTTTACCAAACACCTGAGATTCCCAGGCCTCACCTGCACCTCACCTGCCTGTCACCAGGGCTGGAACGACGTCAGCTTCCACGGCTCGGACCAGATCCCAACCCCCAACATCGACGCCCTGGCCTACAACGGCGTGGTGCTCAACAACTACTACACGCAGCCCATGTGCACCCCGTCCAGGGCGGCGCTGCTCACCGGCCTCCACCCCATCCACACTGGTGAGCGGCGCGACTGCCTCGAAACGGTTTCAACTTCTTAACTGCAACCACTAACCCTTTTCTTTTTTAACGTTTCGCTGTGCTCCAGGCATGCAGCACGGGGTGATCCTGGAGCCGGAGCCGTGGGGGCTGCCGCTGGACGTGCCCGTGCTGCCGCAGTACCTACGCGGGCTGGGCTACCGGGCGCACGCCGTCGGCAAGTGGCACCTCGGCTTCTTCCGCGCCAACTACACGCCCACGGCCAGGGGCTTCCACTCGCACTACGGCCTGTGGAACGGCTACCACGACTACTACACCCACCACACGCAGGGGTCCGTAAGTATCGAACCCAGCTGATGCCAGCTCATGCCTCCCGCTTGTCCTCGCGGAGAAAAAATATTAGTGGTCGCAACAAATTTTTCAGTTTATGTCCAGACGAGCAGTAGTTTTTACTCGTTCTTTGCTTACTACTACTACTGCTACGACGTAGAAGCAAAAAAGAACGAGTATTGCACTCGCCCTGCCCGTTAAGACCCCCTCTCAATTTGCAAACCGCTTAACGCATGTGTGGCGTTAACGCGACATTTCGATCAGTTTTTGATTTAGTTTTGAAAATGACACAGGACATTTTGAAAATTTAAAATAAAATCTCGTTTCCAGCCGTTTTAGAGAACGTAGATGGGCGGTCGTTTGTCTTGGGATAAGGCGCCGCCTCGAGTCAACAATAGATACCTTTGTTCGTCGCGGTCTAGCGGAGTGCCAGCGGCTAAGTCCGAAAAAAATATGAGGAGCGGATAGGTGACATCAAATGATGAAAAGTTTTGATTTTTTTTTAAAGTGATGAGCTCGTTACACTCATGCACTATTGGTCGAATTTGTTTTTTTCGCGGTTTTCCTCTTTTCTCTATTAATTGGTAGAAAGCGTTTCATTTCAATAATGTTTTTTTAAATTCAAAAGTATATTGAATCCTCAAGATTCAGACCCTGCAAATAAAAAATACAACAACAACAAAAAACGGCAAAAATGGGTGGGTCCTACCTCGTCCCAGACTTCCGTCCGGAACCGTTCCTGCTTAACTTCGGTGTTCGGATGGGAACCGGTGTACCAGGAGTTGACCGCCGCTAAGACACAGGCACGACGCAGCCACCTTGGTAGGCAGGCTTCCGCAACGGCCAACATCGCCCCTTCCGCTGACCAGATTTCAGGAGTCAGCCCCCTTCGACCAGCCAGTTGGTCTGTGGCCGTGAGGCCACTCCCTCGCGGATTGAGAGGGAGGTAGGATGCCCAGATCGTACACGGCCGAAGCCGATTGTACTCTACTCTTCTACGCCATGTATCCAAGTAGGTGTTGCCCGAATACTCCAGATTCCGAGGCCTTACGCTTGAAAAATGTAGAAGGCCGAACCCTAGGCCTCTACATTTAACTTCTGCCGAGTCTTGGCAAGCACCATTCCCCTGCTCGGGCGTCGAACCACTGAGTCAACGAGTGTATTCAACCTCCGGGGAATGGCCGCGGTCCAACGTCCGCGGTCACTCAGACAACACGCTTTGAACACGTTCATTTGGTATATTTTACCCACCATCCTCGGTCGGCAGACTCCAGAAAATTTTTTACTCCGGCAAAGAGTTGAATCCCGAACCTTGCGATCGTCGACCGGTCCGCTAGCCCACTACGCTACGGAGTTATGGTGGAGGGGAGCAGCGCGCTATTGATACTTCAGCCACTGTTGTCCCGCAGAGAGCAGCACCGTTGGCTCCGAGAGATGGCGCTAGTGGTCAACGGCGTTTTCTGGCTCGCGCTGCTGCTATACATACAGCAAGTTAGTCTAGTCTCCGGGCGAGTCCCCTCTGCACGTACCCAGTGGTTATGATCTGACGACATCAGTTGGGATTCAATATACTTTTGAATATCAAAAAACATTATTGAAATGAAACGCTTTCTACCAATTAATAGAGAAAAGAGGAAAACCGCGAAAAAAACAAATTCGACCAATAGTGCATGAGTGTAACGAGCTCATCACCTTAAAAAAAAAAAAAAACTTTTCATCATTTGAATTCACCTGGACAGTTGTGGACATTTCGTGAACCCCCCTTCCCCTCTTCGTGTCCACGTGGTATCTGAACAGCCCCAAAGAACGAGCCTGTCCTAGAACGGTAAAGCGTTCTCCATGCCTGTCTTGTTATTTTTGTTCTCGGAACTAAAACATTGTTAGGGGAACTTTTCGTTCGCTGAACCAAGGACAAGTCAGTTGCTTCAACAAAGAGTTTGGTTGCAGTTGTGCTCCGGCAACGCACGTATTCGTTGGCGCATCTAACAAAGAGTTCCCCAAACAATATTTTAGTTCTCAGAACCAAATTTACTGCTTGTCTGCAAATCAACTGAAACACTAGCTGCGGGCACTAACCGTTGTCCTGGCCGGTGCAGTTCGTCGACATGGACGGGTACGACATGCGGCGTGGCATGGACGTGGACAGGGCGGCGCGCGGCCGCTACTCCACCGACCTGTTCACCGAGGAGGCCGTGCGCCTGGTGCGCGACCACCCCACCGGCGACGGCGCCCCGCCCCTCTTCCTGTACCTGGCGCACCTGGCGCCGCACTCGGGCAACTACGAGGCCCCGCTGCAGGCCCCCGCCAACGCCATCAAGGCCTTCGCGCACATCAAGGACCCCGAGCGCAGGGTGTACGCAGGTACGGGGGAACCCATGTGGGAGATGCGCGCGAAAGAGAACCGCTTCGTTCCCCAAGTCCCTAATCTTTCGGTTTTCCTGTTTTATCCCAGCCATGGTCTCCAAGCTGGATGAGTCCGTCGGACGTGTGGTGACCGCGCTCAGGGAGAAGAACATGCTGAGCAACTCGGTGATTGCATTCGCTTCGGACAACGGCGCCATCACCGCCGGCATCCACCCCAACAAGGGCTCCAACTGGCCGCTCAAAGGGGTGAGGTTTTTAAAACTGAAAACTATAAACAGGGGTCAGGGTAAAACAAATTTGAGAAAAAACACATTTATTACTTTTAAGGTTATTGTGCAGAATGTAGGACTCAAGAGTCTCGTTGATTGTACAACACAACAACCGTCTCCATCCTTCCCTCAATAACAAAAATACCAAAAATCAAAAATAGATATTACAAACACAATAGGAAAAAGAAGAAAAAATAGAAAGTGTGACATTTCATGTAAATATATTTTTTTTTAAGTCCGATCTTGGGTGAAACTAAGGTCACTCCGTGCCTTATAATCAAAGAAGAAAAAAAGGAAAAGTGATAAGGCTGACTTGGTAGAGGCAGGGCAGGGACAGGGGTAGGACAGACCGACAGGACGTGGGCGTGGCGCCACGCACAACGCTCCCCTCTGCACTGACGTGGGGGACCGCAGGCGACTGTCTGAGTAAGCCGCGTCGGGCGAGCGGACGTGTGGACGACAAACGGACAGACAGACCGTTTGGGTTGGCGCGATATACCTAAACCCCCATTTACATGATGGCCGCGTCGACGTTGACGTCCATCCGGGGGTCCGGGGGCTGTGACCGGTGGGCTGAGAGGAATGCGGGGGTGGGATGGGATGGGGGATGGGATGGGATGGGATGGGATGGGATGGGATGGGATGGGATGGGATGGGATGGGATGGGATGGGATGGGATGGGATGGGATGGGACAGGATGGGAGCTCAGCACAGGTTGGGGCTCCGGCCCCCGGGTGAGGCACGTGGAGCGGCGGCAAGGTGGTATTAAACTGTGTGGTTCCAGGTGAAGGGCGGCCCCTGGGACGGCGCGGTGCGGGTGCCGGCCTGCTTGTGGTCCCCGCTGCTGAAGCGGACGCGCCGCGTCTCCGAGCAGCTCATGCACGTCACGGACTGGCTGCCCACCCTCCTGGCCGCGGCAGGTACGTCCTCCGTCCCGGCCATGACCCCCGCGACCCTGCACACACGGCTGCACATGCACACCTTTTCACCGCGGCGTCCCCTTGTGCGCCAGGTGCCGCCCCTGCCCCGGGCCGCGAGCTGGACGGCGTCAACCAGTGGGAGTCGCTGTCCGAGGGCCAGGGCTCGCCGCGGAAGGAGGTGCTCGTCAACATCGACTACCGGGGCTCCGGCGCGGGTGGGTACGCCGCCCTGCGCCTCGGCGACTACAAGTACGTCAACGGTACGGCACTGCTCGGCTACCAGGACGCGTGGCTGGGCGACTCGGGCCGCGATGAACCCGCTCCAGGTAAGCGCCCCCCCCCCCCAAGTGACCATGCGTGAGCATGCTAGGGGTAAAATTCAGGTTCGAAGACGTAATTTAAAAAACTTACATCAGAAACTCAAATTCACATCCAAAAGCTTATTTAAAAAAAAATATGAAAAATTTGCAAAAGAAAAGGAAATAAATAATAGTGCCGGCCTTGCCCCGCCCCCGCAGGTGGCCCGCTGGTGACGCGTGCCCTGGACAGCGAGACGTGGCGCTCGCTCTCCTCGGTGGGGGCCGCCGTCGCCGACGCCGGCCGCTGCCGCGCCATCCGGGACGCGGCCACGGTGAGCTGCACGGCCGCGTCCACCACCGACCCGACCGCCGAGCTGGCGAAGGGCTTCCGCTTCCCGGAGTGCCGGCCGCTGCTGCAGCCCTGCGTGTTCGACGTGGCCACGGACCCCTGCGAGCGCCGGAACCTGTACGGCACTCCCTTCCTGCCCGCCGCCGTGCTGGACGCCCTCGAGGGCCGACTGCAGGACCTGGCCCGCACCGTGCGCCCGCCCAGGAACCTGCCGGCGGACCTGCGCGCCGACCCGGCCCTCTGGAACGACACCTGGGTGAACTGGGCGGACCTGCTGGAGCAGCGGACAGACCTGCCCGCCCCGCGCGCGCGTCCGTCGCGCTGGGGGTGAGGGCGAGGCGGGCGAGGCCCCGTCACCACCGACCTATCCCAGTGGCGAGGACATTGACGCAGCCGCCCAGTGGCCGAGACGGACCTGACCGTGCTGGACGCACTCAGCACGCTCCGGTGGTACTTGGCCTGCAGGAGGGCTCGGCTCGGCCCCCGCCGCCTACGGGTCTGTGCGGGCGCAGTCGAGCCGTGCCCGACTGAATCGAAGCGACGCGCCATAATGCCTCACTGTATTTATATCTCGATAGAATAATAAACTTTGCTCTCGTGCTGACCAAGCGACCAACGCCATGCTTTTGTTTATTTCCTCCTCACCCTCGCGCTCACGCGCTCACGTCCCTCGGGAGTATTCCCCGGTGTTATCGCGGCACCCGTGACCCCCGTCGATGCCCCTGCCCCCACGGCTGACCCCGCGCTCCGCCAGCTCTGCCAGCTCCGCCAGCTCCGCCAGCCGACTGGGCCGGCAGCGGCCCGAGACGGACCGCGGGCCTCAGTACACCCAGGACGCCCCACAGCCGCCGTCATGGGCCGCCTGCTCCTCGCCCTCCTTCGTGAGTGTGTGTGTGTGTGTGTGTGTGTTGTGTGTGCGAGCGCGTGCGTGCGTGGCCACCACACGTGGAGTGTCGGCACACCGGGATGTGATGGGCATAGAGAGCCTAGACGGGCAGCCTCCTGTATCTCCTTCGCTGAGTTCCGTGCTATGCTGTCGCCTTGCCAGCCTCGCCGGCAGGGGCGCTCAAGTCGTGGCCGCGCGCGCCCGCGTCTCCACAGCGTGATTCAGTAGGTGCATGGTGAGGCGGACCGGTTGGCGATCGAGGCGACCTCTAAACACCGGGACAGAGGGGGCTGGTCAGACACTGAGCGCAGACGGAGCGCACCGCGCGCAATTCCGGCGCTGCCCGAGAGACAGCGGCAAACGGGACAAGGGGCCTGACCAGACCGCATGCCGTTCCGTTCTGTCTGATGTTCGAGGCTATCTGGCACGAGAGTCGTACCATGGGTCTGGCCTCAGCCTGACCTCTTGATGTCGCGCGAGGGAATACTTGGGGAATACTGCCGCAATTCTTAAATGACGCCAATACTGATTGTAACGCGTCTGACGCTGTTCTACGTCACCAGTCGGAGTGGCAGTCGTGGGACGGCTTCACGCCGACCAGAATAGCCAGGATGTCACAACACCTTGTGACCCCGCCAAAGAACAGGTAAACACGAACAACAGCCTCCAGAATGTTCAAATAAACTAGAAACACAAGTTGTAAAATTTGTATGGGCCAAAATTGGTTGTTCTAGTGCGTGGCCACGGCCTGCACCCCGCCGTCCGAGCGGCTGTCAGTGCCCGCGGAGGTGGTGCTGGTGCTAGGCAAGACGGGCACCGGCAAGTCGACTCTCACAAAATACCTGTCGCACAACGACAAGGACATGAAGGCCGTCAGCGCGGACGACGGCTATCTCATTACCGGGGACCGCATCGGCAGCGGCGTCGAGTCCGTTACCACGGTATGCAGTGCGAGAGGCAAACACCTACAACCAACAGAATTGTCCAGCAATCTCAAATCTTTAAGTCGGGAAATGACATAATGACAAGTACAAAAATGTAAAGTTGTCGGTGGAAATTATTTTTCTTTGCAATTCCTTTGCGTCGTGTGACTCGATCGTGAAAGACAGAGGCATAAACCTTCGTGACCCGCTGCCCAGGTGCCGGAGCTGATGACGGACAACGCCACGGGCACCCACTACTTCGACTGCCCCGGATTCCAGGACACCCGCGGCCCCTGCGTCGAATTGTCCACCACGTACTACATGAAGGACATCACCCGACAAGCCGAACGCGTCAAGGTTTGGGGGAGGGAGGTCAAATTGTGGCTTACTTTGTACCACGTGGTATTCGAAAGGCCCCTGACGGACTCCTCTGCCGCACAGGTGCTGCTGCTGACGCAGTACTTCACCGTCCGTCCTGGCCAGAACCGCCACGACTTCGTCGACACGCTGCTACACGCGGCGCGCGTCCTGCGCGGCGCCTCCAAGATGAAGTTCTCGATGGCCCTGATCGTCACCAAGGTGGACGCCGACATAGAAGAGGACGGGGAGTGGGTCCCAACTCCGGACGCCCTCGTCAAGGCTGGCGTCAACAGCTTCCTGAGGGACGCCGTCGCGCCCTATCTGGCCGACAAGGCGGCCGAGGCCACCGACCCGGAGGAGAAGGCCGACTACTCACGTGCCGCCTACATCCTGTAAGCAGTCGTCACCAAGCATGATAGTCCAGGGCGTCCTAACGCCCACTGTCCTCAACTGCCCGTTCTGTCGCAGAGACTACATCCGCATCGGCATCTTCCGCTCCCCCGACGATGAAGGCTGGCTCCAAGACATCGAGTTGATGCAGAAGGGTCGGGAGGCGCTGCTCGACTTGGTGCACAACGAGCTCCGGTACGCCGCGGTGCAGCCCTCGGACTTCGGCTTCTCGGTGTCGGACCGCACCAAGCTGTTCGCGCTCACGCAGTCCCGCGCGCTCAGCGAGGCCGTCATCGGCAAGCTCTCCTCGCTGGGCACCAGCACGGCCTCCTCGGGCAGCGCTCGGGCTTACGACCACAGCGACATCCCCAGCACCGCGGCGCGCTTCCACGAGGAGGCGGGGTTGTTGAGGAGAGTCGCCGGCGACCTCAAGAACAGCACCAGCGTGCAGGACTTCTGCGACCGGCTGACGGAGGACCTGCGGGACACGCCGGAGAGCGCGCTGGCCGCGGAGGTGGTGGCCGAGGCCCGGTACCTGGACGTGCTGCAGGTGGTGAGCGACAAGCCGCTGGTCGACGCCGGAGTGCTGACCTCCCACTGGGTGCAGCCCCTCGACGAGGCCGCCAACTTGCTGGCCGCCCGCGAGGAATGGAACCGCTTCCTGGTCGCCCTGTACGACCGCCTCAACGAGTACGACGAACTGGTACGACAATACGATATTCCCATTGAGGATTTAGCCGGAAGTATGAAGAACAAAACGACTTCTAAAACATAGTGGTGGGGGCGGAGGTCGGCCGGTGTGCGCATGCGTGCTCACTGCCTGGTTTCCCCCACCACCGTCTTCAGGAAGTCGTTTTGTTCTTCTTTCTTCCAGCCAAATCCTTAGTTAGAGCACCCTATGGCGAATAGGACGCTTTCCCAATAAACCGAACAGAAAACAGCTTGCTAACCGCACTGTACCTAACTCTGCCGCAGCGGCTCCGATCCCTGGGTGCCAAGATGTATCTTCCTGTGACCGCCCAAACGCTGCCGTCATTCGTGCGGGAAGCCCCCAGGACGGGAGTGATGTTGATGATCTCCAGCCTGCAGGCGGCCGTCGCGAACGTGTCTGACCTAAACGCGATCCTGGACCGAGTGCGCCCGGGCCCCAAGTTCGAGTGCTTGTATGAGGGCTCGGTGAGACTCGTGGTCCGCGCCGAGTCCGTCCTCATGTCTCACGTCGTGGCTGCCATCGGTAACACCTGTGACGAGGAAGTCCGGGAGGTGGAGGTGTACGCCCTCAATACGGTGATCGTGGACGCGGACGTGAAGCTCCACGGCGTCGATCTCGCCATCGTGGCGCCCACTTGGGTGGTCCGCGGCAACGCCAGGATCGTCCTGGACGGCGCCCCCGGACAACCCCCGTCCTGGCGGTGGGGAGAGGCCTCCCCCGGGGAACGCGGGAAGGACGGCGAGGCCGGGAAGCCCGGTCAGCCCGGGAACAACTTCCTGGGCATCGGCCTCCACTTCGTCGGCGCCGTCCGCGTCTCCGTCATCGGAGGCCAAGGCGGCAAGGGCCAGGACGGCGAGAACGGCGGACCGGGACGTTCGGGCGGCGGCAGCGGTGGCAGCGGTGGCAACGGTGGAAGGGGCGGGTTCGGTGGGCACTCCGGGAGAGGGGTGGTCATTGACCTGGGCCGTGCCACGAGCCTTGTGGACATCACGGTGGAGGCCCGGGGCGGCGCCGAGGGTCCGCCGGGCCGCGGAGGCCTTGGCGGCGACCGCCGTCCACGCTCTGGACCCCCGCTCCGCTACCGCCGCCGGAAGCGCTTCGTCATCACGGGCCTGGTCCTCGGCGGCCTGGCGCTGGCGGGCGTCGGCGCGGGCGTGTACTACGGCACGCGACAGCGCCCCACCGAGCCCCCGCCGCGGTACTACGAGCCGCAGTACTTCAACGGGATGAGGGGCGCGGACGGCCAGTCGACGGCCGGGAGGTCGTGGCCGGAAGCCCCCCGTGCCCCGAACTGGTCCGGGGTTCCCTCCCGGCTGGAGACGTACTTCCAGCACAACCTGAACCACCCGTACCTGAAGGCGGAGCTGCAGGAGTTCCTGCGGCTGGCCGCTGCGGACTCGGGCGTCAAACAGCTTGCGCCGCACCTCCAGACGCCCACAACACCCTCCTGGGATAATTATGATGAAGTGTACTGGCTCTGAGCTCGCGGCGCGTCTCTGTAACCAACTATGTCTCTGTTCTCAATTCAAATTAAACTTGCGATGTCTGAGAAGATTGTTGCTGGTCGCTCCCCCCCCCCCCCCCCCCTCCCTCCCTCCCCCTCCCCCCCTCTTTCTCATCGTTTTCCTGTTCGGGACTTGACTCGGTGCCATTGGACGGCCGGGGCATTATCACACTGGTTCACGACCTCCGACCTCTGCCCGCGGCCCGCGGCTCTGCTTGATCGGAGTCTGCATCAGTACTGCCACACCATGCGCCGAAGGCTGTTCTGGTCGTCTCTGCTCCGTAAGTGAAGCCCGGTTCCCCACCAACGCCACTGACTGCAACTAAAATTTAACTGTCGTCCGCACACAACTGTTGACAACTGTTGCCTGTCCATGGCCCAGATCGGGACTTGCTGTTTTCACATTTTGTCATTTCGTCAGTGGTTCCAGGCGTGTGTGGGAATTATTTTGTCCCTAAACTTCCGTTTTTGGGGCTCATTTGGGGACACATACCTCATCACTAAAATTGGTTGAAATGCAAAACCCCATCTGGTACTCGGGGTGGATATTATAGACGTGTATTAGGGATGAAAACTTACCTGGCGGTCAGAATAATACGAAGCGGAACTCCTGGAAATTCAATATTAGCTTTTCGGTCCTAGACTTTTCAAAGAAAATTCCTGAACACGCTGGGAGTTTGTTCTGAACACACATAAAGTAATGCAGAATCGCTATGAGGCTGCGCCCCTGCGCCCGCTGGTCGTGCACTTAGACATGTTTCGATTGGGACCGGCGTATTACAAACCTGTTGAGTAGACTCGTTTCCCCTCTGTCCGATCCTTGTAGTGGGAGCGCTGCTCCTGGAGCAGTCTGCTACCGAAGATATAAAACCTGTTCCGGGATGTGACACCAAAGCGGAAAAGGTAAGGCTAGTGGACACTACCAACGTCACGAACATCGCGAGGAAGCTGGTATCAGACTTTCACCACCCAAAAACCCTGTTGATGCGTTGTCAGTGCCAGGACCTCAACACCTGCACACCGCCGTCCGAGCGGCTGACCGTCCCCGAGCAGGTGGTGCTGGTGCTGGGCAACACGGGCTGCGGCAAGTCCACCCTCACCAAGTACCTGTCGCATCACGACCAGGACATGGAGGCCGTCAAGACCGTCAATTCCAGTAATAACTTCCTCATCACGGGGAACGGCATCGGCACCACCATCGAGTCCTGGACCACGGTACTGCCAACCTAACCACCTTATGCACAGTGGGGGGCGGGTGTGAACACGTGAGCACGCCCGCGCATGGCTTCTAACGAGTCTACATCGCGTACGTGCAGGCGCGTTTTAGCGGGGGTGGGGATCCCCTGTAAGTAGGCAATTTGCGTCACATCACCCCCTCCAAAACCCAACCTCAAAACCGCCACTGCGTACGTGAGGGTAAACGCGCGGGCTGGAAATGGTGCCAAGTGGTCTGCTAAAACGTGTTATAGTTGTTGCAGCCTGCAGAGAACGCATGAGGGGCGCTGCTAGCTTCTGCCCTCCCCTCCGACAGAGCCACCTCAGACAAACAGTCTATTTTGCCGTTGTTCCGTTGACGGTAGCCTCTGATACGCCGCTAAACCTATTAGTCCCGACATACGCTATCTGTTTGTCCTCTTTCGGAACAATTTCGCCTCAGCCACGCGTGCGATGGTGGTTCAGGTGGGGGCAATGCAGTGATAAGAACAAAAAAATCAAGAGAAAGAAAAACAGAACGGAGGGGAGGAAGGCGCTAAGTCTGACTGCGGAAGCGGGGGCGCGGTGCTGTGCTGTCAGCTCAGGGAGTGTGCGCGGTGCTGTGAGCCGTGGGGGCCGTGGGGGCCGTGGGGGCGGGTAACCAGCGACTGGCAACTGGTGGGCGTGGGAACGGGCGTGGCGCGGCGTGGCGTGGCGTGGCATGGCGGCGCGGTGCGGCGCGGTCTGGTGATGGAACGCGGGAGTTTAAGTGGAAGCAAGTTGGCAGGGGATAAGCGATTTCCCACCCCTCCATTCCACACCGCGGCGCAGCGGCAGCGGCGCACCCACGATTGCGGCGTGGTGAGCTAGAGCTACAGTCACGGTCAGGGGCCGGGCCGGGCCGGGCGCCGCCGTACTTCATGGAAGGCGGTGGATTGGCAGGCGGGGAAATCTAGGAGGAGGAAAGGAAGTAAAGGGGCAGTAAAGAGGGAATCAACAGAATTGCCGAGCAAGGTATGGAATTTTTAAGTTAAGAAATTACTCGCTGTCAAGTACGGGGGTGCAAATTTTCTAAAAGATAGAAAATCATTTTTTCGTTGGAAATTTTCTTCCTCTAAAATTCTAGGCAAATAGTTTTAATGTGTAATGTGTCGCTCGATCGTGGGAGACATAGGTACAGGGGGAACCACGTTTGTCCTACTCTTCATTTTTCTTAAAGCATTCTAAATTTATAACCCAACCAGGTTCCTTGGCATACCTGAGCGGCGTAGTTGCCTGTCGAAAGCTCACACTACAGGCTGCAGGCGCCTGGCTGGGTGGGCCGACCCGCACGGCAGGTGCGTTCGACGGGACTGCCTACCCTACGGGCTGCAGTCGCTTAGTGCACGCAGCCTGTAACGCTCGCCGCTACCTACGCAGATCTACCGCCAGGGGCGTGAGGGGGGGGGGGGGTTGGAGGTTACCTCCTCCCTCCCCTCCCACCCCCAAAAGCATATCCACAGCTCGGCAGACAGGGTGGTGGGTGAAGCGGGAAACGTTTGAACGTAGGCGATATTATCCCCTCCAACGCATGGGGTATCCTATTTTTAAGATCTATTTTCAGAATCTATTTTGATTTTGCCCTTCAGGCTGCTGCGGACGACCCACGAAACTTCTACGGTTCTTTCTTTTTACAAACTGGTAAAACTAGTGTCACAACTTTCATTCCACAACTCCAAACCTTAAATTCCGCACAATCTAATGCTTTTCGCCGTGAAGTGCAAAAAACGGGCTATGACTGTTGCCCTAACCTAACCTTCGTGACCTTCGTGACCTCCTACTGCCCAGGTGCCCGAGATGATGACGGACAACGCCACGGGCACCCACTACTTCGACTGCCCCGGCTTCGAGGACACCCGCGGCTCGTGCATCGAGGTGTCCACCACGTACTACATGAAGGACATCATCCGGCACGCTCGGAGCGTCAAGGTGGGGGTGCTTCATGCCGCTCAAACGAGGGGGCGGGGACTGTCCATGCGATGACTGACGACTTCTGACCGATGCCGCTCCCAACACACAGGTGCTGCTGCTGGCGCCGTTTTTCGCGGTGAAGAGGGGCCAGGACCGCGATGACTTCCTCAAGATGCTGCGGCACGCCAGCCGCCTAGTGCGGTCCAAGGCCGGGCTACGTGACTCGCTGGCCCTGGTCGTCACCAAGGTGGACGCGTTCAGGAAACCTAAGTCGAAGGCGACCGGCAAAAAGACCAGGGTTGCCACGGACGAGGCCGTCGTCAAGAAGATGATCGCCACCTTCCTCGGCGAGGACGTCGCGCCGTTCCTGGCCAAGCAGATGAACGGGACCGCCGACGAGGAGCAGCGCGAGGAGCTCCGTCGGATGACCGCCGTCCTGTCCTCCATCCTGAGGCAGGACACTGCCGGGTGAGCGCCGGCGGGGGTCGTCGTCGTGGTGCCGGGGGCCGCGGCCGCGGCACGTCACCCCTCCCCCATCCCGCCCCCTCGATGCAAATCGCCCGCTCAATATTCCCCGCTTCCAATTTCTCATCGCTTTCCTCCTTCTTTCCATAGAAATTACACCCGCATCGGCATTTTCCGCACCCCCGACAGCGAGGGCCCGCTGAAGGGCGTCAAACTGGTGGAGGACGGGCGGCAGGGGCTGCTGGACTTGGTCCACCGAACGCTCAGGTGGGTGACCAGACCAACCAGGCCAGGTCGGTAGGCCGGAGGACTCCGGCCGAGGCTGGGGCTGAGGCTGGGGCTGGGGCTGAGGCTGGGGCTGAGGCTGGGGCTGAGGCTGGGGCTGAGGCTGGGGCTGAGGCTGGGGCTGAGGCTGGGGCTGAGGCTGGGGGCCGGGGTCACCTCGACGCCTTCCTGTCGAGCAGGTACACCGCGGTGCAGCCCTCGGACTTCGGCTTCTCGGTGTCGGACCGCACCAAGCTGTTCGCGCTCACGCAGTCCCGCACGCTCAGCGAGGCCGTCATCGGCAAGCTCTCCTCGCTGGGCACCAGCACGGCCTCATCGCGCAGCGCTCGGGCTTACGACCACAGCGACATCCCCAGCACCGCGGCGCGCTTCCACGAGGAGGCGGGGTTGTTGAGGAGAGTCGCCGGCGACCTCAAGAACAGCACCAGCGTGCAGGACTTCTGCGACCGGCTGACGGAGGACCTGCGGGACACGCCGGAGAGCGCGCTGGCCGCGGAGGTGGTGGCCGAGGCCCGGTACCTGGACGTGCTGCAGGTGGTGAGCGACAAGCCGCTGGTCGACGCCGGAGTGCTGACCTCCCACTGGGTGCAGCCCCTCGACGAGGCCGCCAACTTGCTGGCCGCCCGCGAGGAATGGAACCGCTTCCTGGTCGCCCTGTACGACCGCCTCAACGAGTACGACGGCCAGGTAGGTCAGCATACATTGATGGTTTCGTTTCTAATTCGCTCCGATCTGACAATTCTCTCTACCTTCCGTTTAGCGTTACTTGAAGGAGAGCCCTTTCCTGCCGGTGTCCGCGGCGAACCTGTCCACGTTTGAGCTGAAGGCCTCCAAGCTGCGCCTCTTCACCAAGCTGAGCGCCTCCGCGGCCAACGTGTCCGACCTGAACGCGCTGCTGACTAGGATGGGTCGGCGGCCCCAATTTGAGTGCGCGGACAACGGGAGGGTCGTGGTGTACGCCGAGTCCATCATGCTATCCGAGGTCGCTGCTGGCGTGCAGAAGCACTGCTCCGGCAATGTCCTGGCCGTGGAGGTGTACGCCCTCAGCACGGTGTTCGTGGACGCGGACGTGATGCTGCCCGGCGTATCCCTGGCGGTGGTGGCACCGAGGTGGGAGGTCCGCGGCGACTCCAAGATCATCCTGAACGGCTCCCCCGGCAGCCCCCCCGCTCGGAGGCCCTACGAGGCCGGCAACGGCGCGCGTGGGACAGACGGCGTCCCCGGGGCGCCCGGTAACCCCGGAGGCAACTTCCTGGCCGTGGGGCTCGAGGTCGTCGGTAAAGGTCGCGTCTTCCTTCACGGCGGCCAGGGCGGTAAAGGCCAGGACGGCGGCCACGGCGGTCCCGGCCAGCCGGGGGGCGGTGACGGTGGCGATGGCGGCAACGGCGGAAGGGGCGGATTCGGAGGGCGCCCCGGCACCGGAACGCTAGTTCTGAAGGTCAGCGAGGTCGGCGTCGTGGATCTGTTCGCGGAGAGTGGTGCCGAGGGCATCGGCGGCCGCGGCGGCTTGCCGGGAGACCGCCGGGCCTACTCGGGCTCCCTCAGGCGGCGCAAGCGGGAGCCCATCAGTATAATACTCGCTGGGCTTGCCGTTACTGCCGTGGTGGGCGCGGGCGTCGCCATCTACAAGGGGACCCGCGACACCCCTACCACGTTGAGGCCCGTGCCGCAGTTCAAGGACGGACGGCCGGGCCGCGACGGCTTCGTGGACCTGGACCGCCCGCGTCCGGAGGACCCGCTGTCGGCGCCCTGGACCCAGGTGCCCTCCAGGCTCGAGACGTACTTCCGCCACAACCTGGACCACCCGTACCGCAGAGAAGAGCTGCAGCGGTTCCTGCGCATGGCAAACGAAGACGAGACCTTCATGGGGCTCAGCGTGGAACTATGATCCAGTATACACTTTCGCATTGTATCGCCATTTTAATTCCTATTCTCAAACGAAATTAATAAACGAGAGCGAGCAGCAAGACGTTGATACCTTTTAGATGCAGCGCCTGTTAGGTAGGGTAGAGGTGACCGCCAGGACCCGGCTAGAGAGCCCGGCTACAGCTACAGTACAGAGTCCGGCCCACCGGCCCACCGCTGCCGGCACGGTGGCCTACCCTGCGGTCTGCAGGCGCTCTCCACTCGGGCGGGCTATCCCTGGTACGTGCTCGGTTTACCCACCGCTTCCCCCTCCCCTCTCCGCCTCGTCCAACCAATATATCTCCCCCCCCCCCCGCCCACACCTTGGCTCTCACGAAATAAATTCGCTGTCTATCACTACTGAGCCCTCTTCAAACATACTGTGCAGTATAGCAGCGATCCGGAATAATGCTACTCGACTGCCGAGAGACGTGCGGAGCCGTGCCGGCAGCGTGTGGGAGTGCGAGTGGGACGGGAGTATCGGGGCATCGGCAGCCGTCTGGGAGTGCGAGTGGGACGGGAGTATCGGGGCAGCGGCAGCCGTCAGTCAGTTCCACGGATCGGCGGCTCGACTAGCTCTCTAGCTCTACTCGGTGCTCTTCGACTGACAACTTATTTGCTTTTGCGTCTCTATTTTTTGTGACTATAGACTCTAAGTGAAGGTAAATAGAATCAAGAGTATGAGTCACTTGTGGAGAGAGGAAAATAGAGAGAGAGAGAGAGAGAGAGAGAGAGAGAGAGAGAGAGAGAGAGAGAGAGAGAGAGAGAGAGAGAGAGAGAGAGAGAGAGAGAGAGAGAGAGAGAGAGAGAGAGAGAGAGAGAGAGAGAGAGAGAGAGAGAGAGAGAGAGAGAGAGAGAGAGAGAGGGAGGGAGAGGGAGGGAGAGAGAGAGAGAGAGGCGAAGGATCGCTTAATGAGTGTCGTCAGTTACCCGGCGCCAACTGTTGCACCGGGCCCACAATCTGTCCCCGTGGCCCCCGCAGCTTGTCAGCTTGTCTCCACATGGACTCCCATTATATAAGCGACCCGAGAAGAGAATGGCTGTGAGAAAGGGGGGGAATGCGACGTTCCCTCCCCCTCGCGCGTCAGCAGGGCACGGCCAGGCACGGCCCGGGGCTGAGAGTCTAAGTCGTCGCAAGTCGCATTAACACCGCCTTGTCTGAACACACTCGGTTTGGCCGCAAAAACTTCCCCCGCGGATAGCCGGAGACAAATCACTTGGGCCGGGGCTCCTTTATGCCTCCCTCCGCCTTCCAAATCCGGCGTGGCGAACGACATTAGGGCCGAGTCGGGGGGAGGGAGGGGGTCACATCTCACCGCCCCCTCTGTCCCAGTGCAAAGCGAACCGAGCCGCCGCACGGCCTAACCTGGGGACCTGTGGTATGGTGGGCTCCGCCCCCGCCATGCTGAAGCACTTTGAGGAGCGGGCAGAAAAAGAGGCTCTCCTTCTTTGACTCTCGTGGTGGCCGCCAAACCCCGGCGTGAGTAGAAACGACACAATGCCTGCAAAAGCGTGAGCGCTTAGTCGGCAAGAGGTGGCAGGGGAGGTAGGGGGCTGCGTGCGAATCCCCCGCATTCCAGCCCTTGTGGTCCCCGTTCCCAAAAGTGCGTTTTTGTCCTCCAAGCTAAATATACAGTTAAAAAACAAAAAAACAAAAAAAAACGAGGAACGAGAGGTGATATCTCTAAAAGAGATATGACATTGTGGATTTTGTCCCTAACACGTCCCACGTCTTCCCCCCCCCCCCCCCCACCACCATTCGACAGAAGGGATTTTTTTTTTGGTTAGGGGGCAAGTGGAAGAAGTCGCAGCGGTGTGTGCACACTGTCAGCGCCGGGGGCTGTGCTCGGGACGACGTCACGCCGTGGACACCCCGCGGGGAGGGGGGGGGGGGGCGACTTTTATCAAAAACAAACGAAGCGTTCTGTGCCGGCTGCCCACGCCCTCCTCCCCCCTCCTCCCCTGGCCCTGGCCCTCCCTGACCCCTCCCCTTTTCCCACCCCCACCCGAATCCGCATTGGAATTCCCTGCCGAGCTGCCCAACAACTTTTCCCGGCCGATGCGATCCGAGCACCAGCCCCCCCCCCCTCCCCCTCCCCCGGCTCACCCTGGATCACCCCGGCTGGACTCGTAGTCACTGGACAACACGGCCTGTGATTGATTCGATACCAGCACTTCGCTGCGGGCGGATTGGGATTTCGAGTTCCGGACCACTGCGGGGGCAGCGGGGGCAGCGGGCGGCGTTGGGTTGGGGGTTGTTGGGGGCGTATAACGCAACACGACTGTTTTTTTAATGTGTGAATCGGAGCGCGGGGGGGCGGCTTCCCGTGAGCTTTCAAAGGTAGCTCAGAAGCCTTGCCACATCTTCTCCCGGCTTTAGAGCCTCCTGACAGCACGAGAGAATCACACACACACACACACTCTCTCTCTCTCTCTCTCTCTCTCTCTCTCTCTCTCTCTCTCTCTCTCTCTCTCTCTCTCTCTCTCTCTCTCTCTCTCTCTCTCTCTCTCTCTCTCTCTCTCTCTCTCTACACACACACACACACACACACACACACTTCACGATTGTTGTGTGTCTTGCCTCATCATCCCTATTTCACCGTGGCCAGCCCCCTGACTACCGACAGCTGCCAAGCGGGGGCCCCGCGCAGCACGGCTTTGGGGGAAGGAGAAGACTCCCCCCCCGCCACCCCCCCCCCCCGAACACCGGGCGTGTGGGTGTGGGTGTTGCACCAGCAGGCCGGTAGGATGTGAGAAAAGAGGTGGGCTGGTACAGGGCGGCGGCGGCAGCAGCAGCAGCAGCGGTGGCGGCGGCGGCGGCGGCGGCGGCGGCGGCGGCGGCGGCGGCGGCAGCGGCGGCGGCGGCGGCAGCGGCGGCAGCGGCGGCGGCGGTGGCAGCCGATCCTGTCAACGACAGAGTCCCCGCCCAGAACCTAACCCTCTCCAGGGAATAAAATGGGCAAAGAGGAGAAGGCGGTGACTGTTCGCGCAGAAACAGTGCTGCTTGTTTCTGTTCTGAAGTAGCCCTGAGCTGCAGATGGGAGCGACCAGGAAAATAGTAAAGGGGTCAGCCGGCAGGGGAAACCTCCTCCTCTTCCGATCATGTCAAGTTTGACCTTAAAGATTGTACAGTAAAAAGTTCTGAAGAGTGTAAGTCTCCTTTTTTGACCAGGGCTCCGTGTAAAATAAAACTAGCAGAAGTAAACTAGCAGGGAGCACATTATGTCGGGACCTATAACGCACTTACCTGGGAAAATTAAGAGTAGGTACACACTCTTCCGTGGAGGCGACGGGAAGGGGGGGAGGGGCGGAGGGGGATAAGGATAGCCTAACTCGCACTGGAAACAACAGAACGGAATCATCCCTCCCCCCTCGTCCCCGCCCCCGCCCCCCCCCCCCCCCCATTCACCCTTGCTTTGGCCGCAGCACAGCTAGGCGCCCACTTTGCACTAGTAATATTTATCTTTGTAACTTTTCAGAAAAAGTTGGCTAAGAGAGAGCGGGGGAGGGAGAGAGAGAGAGAGAGAGAGAGAGAGAGAGAGAGAGAGAGAGAGAGAGAGAGAGAGAGAGAGAGAGAGAGAGAGAGAGAGAGAGAGAGAGAGAGAGAGAGAGAGAGAGAGAGAGAGAGAGAGAGAGAGGCGAAGGATCGCTAAATGAGTGTCGTCAGACAGATCGAACGTAGGACAGGGATCCACACTCCCGGCGGCGCAGGCCTCTCATACCACGTGACGCGATGACGTCACGCGGCGGGATCTGAAATATGCGCACCTTGTACTCCCTTTTATTCCTTTTCTCCGGCGGGCGACGCCCCACCGTCCGTAATTAAAGAGAAGAGGAGGAGAAGGAGGAGGTGAAAGAGGATGAGGAAGAGGATGATGATGAGGGCGAGGGTAGGAGGGCGAGCACAGTGAGAAGGAGAAACAGACAGTCGGACGGAAAGAGGGAATTAATTAGAATTATGCAAAAACAGAAGAATGTTTATACCGCCTAACGTGGTGCGGGGGAATATCTCGGAGACGTGTCCCAGGAATTACCGAGTCTTACGTCAGCCTAGCAGAGCGCTACATTATAAAGAAAAATGCTGAGGAAGCCGGTACTAATTTGATCTCTACTGTGGCGACCGAATATGTACCCGGGGTGCGCGGTGGATCTGTGTGGGTTGGATGGCCAATAAGTCTCACAGCTTCGCAGCACCGTCCACCCACGCCAAAGAAAAATCCCATGGGTGTATTCGTTCTGATTCGCTCGCTGTAGTATGGCTTATCGGTCGTGCTCTCTCCCCGCCACCGCCGCCCCTAGCTTTGTCTGATGTGCGGGGATGAGCCCGGCGCCGGTCCGGAGGTAGCCGGCCAGGAGGCAGGCCAAAGGGAGGCCGTTGTTTCGCCGAATACGACGCCAGCAAAAGCCCCCATCCCGTCTGGTTAGGTCATTTGCCATCTACCCCCGAGGAGAGACGTTCGGAGGGGCAGCAGGGCCGATGGCGGCCGGTGCAAGGGCTTCATACTCGGTTCGCCCCCCACCGACTCTACTTTTTGGAAATGACGAAAATTTGACGATGTCTCCTACGTTTTATGGCCTTAATGACCCCCTCCCCTTTCGGTTTGTTCGTCGGGGTGCGTCTGTGAGCTCGGTGCTCGGTATGAGGGTGAGCGCGCGCCCGCTACGCACCGCTGTTGGATGGGTGGCCTATCCGCCGGTCTGCGGGCGCTCGATGCGGCCTACGTGCTCAGGGTACACACGCCCCCCCCCCCCTTCCACCCCTCCAGCCTCCATCCGCCCCCTCCCCCTCCTCCGAGACTTCCATGGGATGAATCAGCTTTCCAAAAGTACGACTGGACTGATTCGTCTTCTATGAAATACGACTGTCTAGTTCTAGGGTGCCGAAACGCCCGATGCGCTCCACATCTACACACATTTATACACATATATCACCCGAGCCGGTAAAGGAAACTCCTTTTTTTTTTTTTTCGAAGGATCATTATGTTGAACACCCATCTTAAAGATCTTTCTCAAAGAAGGGTTTTCTTTTGCCGCGTTATCATTGAATCTGTCAATGTTTGGCGTCTCCTGGCCCTCAGGGCTCAGTAGAGTTTGCTGAACGTAAAGGGGAGGAGGGGGTGAGGACAGCCGGCGTGCGGGGAGGAGAGAGGAGAGCCCTGTGAGAACTTCTTCTTCTGCCGACGACGGTTCCAAAGAACGGATGGGACACGGCACCGCCGACCTGCTGAACGGCACACCTAAAAAGAGTCGTTCGGCACAATAGCCGAGTTGGTATAGAAAGTCGGAAACCTAATTGATAGGTTGGTGGTTCGAATCCTACTTCGCAGCTCTCCTATGGGAACACCATAGGATAGGTACCACGGGAAGCTGCATCCAATGGCTCCGTTTTCCCATGGTAATTTATTTCCCATGGTAATTTATTTCCCATGGTAATTTATTTCCCATGGTAATTTATTTCCCATGGTAATTTATTTCCCATGGTAATTTATTTCCAATGGTGATTTATTTCCCATGGTAATTTCTTTATCATGAGAAAAGCGACAAAAAATGCATGGCGTGGCAGCACACCATGGGGGATGCTCCATGTTGGGCTCGGACATTGCTCCCAGAGTACCCCGAAACGGCAGAGAAAGGAAACCTTCTCACGCAGAGTTCCGCGGTCCTTCCCTGAGGGACGTGCTCTGCCGCGCACAGTGTCGTGCCGCCCTTTACCGTGTCGCGCCGTGCCGTGCGTGTCGTGCCGTGTCGTGCCGTGTCGCCCTGTGCCGTGCCGTGCCGTGTCGCCCTGTGCCGTGCCGTGCCGTGTCGCCCTCGTGCCATGTTGCCCTGTTCTTTGTGCCGAGAGGACGCGAGCAACGTGAGGACGTTTTAACGCGGCGGAACGTTATTTATGGTCGTCCCTCAGGTAATGAGGTGGATAGGGGCTGTGTGTGTGTGGGGGGGGGGGGAGATGCGGCGAATATTATGCCCTGAGGCCCCGCTGGGCATCAGCTGGCTACACCTCCGCGCCGACTGACGGGCAGCTGACAGGGAGCTCTGACAGGGAGCTGACATGGCAGGCAGGCGGACTCGAAGGGACCGTGACGACAAGTGAGGATGCCTACCCCCACCCCCCACCTTCTCGCCCCCGCCCCGGCCGCTTGCCCAGCTGCCCGCACCGGTCACTCCGGCACAGCCTGCCCCAGGTCCGTCCGCACCGTGCTGCCCCCGGCCCGCCCCCGGCCCGCCCCCGGCCCGCCCCCGGCCCGGCCCCTGTGCTCTCTGCCTACCCCCTCCCGTGACCCACTTCGGCGTCGCAAGACGAGCGGAACAGAGCGGCAGAGAGTGACGTCAGAATGTACGATGTACCGCGCCGTGCTACACAGCGTCCCAGGAGCAGCAGCAGCTACTTCGCCGTATTTTGCAATCCGGATGGAAACGTTGAGCCAGCGGGAGAGAAAGAACCGGAGAGAAATGAGAGAAAAGGGAAAGGTGAAAGGGAGGGGGGACTGCTTGTTATTAGCATCTTCACCCGCCCACGCTTCCTCCACAAGAACTTGCGAGCGTTGTAATCCTTAATCCTCTCACTCTCTCTCTCTCTCTCTCTCTCTCTCTCTCTCTCTCTCTCTCTCCCCCTCTCTCTCTCTCTCTCTCTCTCCCCCCCCCCTCGCTCCCTCTCTCCGACACACGTATGTCTCGTCTAATTCCACGATAATGATGCGGCTCCTTAATTAAAACAACGGCAGATATCGTGTTTTCCGCATTCATCTTAAAAGAAAAGTAGGAGAAAAAGCGTCGTCAGTTGCGCAGGCAGCGAGGGGGACCGGGGGCCGTGCGCTCGCGGTACTCAACGTCCTCGGTCGGCAGACTTCCAGGAAAATGTTGACTCCGGCAAAGAGTTGAACCCCGTTATTTCAGACAAGGCAGCGTGTTGTTCACTGTGTACAAACATATTCATGTCACTTCCCCGCTGCACCCTATACGGTGCGGGGCCGTATGTACTTTGGCTGCTGTTTGAGTAGCCTTTGCTGCAGTCAGTGGGACCGGACCCGGACCCGAGCCGAGCCCCGGGGCGAGGCGCATACACGGCGGGCGCGTGTGAGCTCTTGGTAGTTTGGGAGGCAAAGTTGGCGCAGAGGGCTTTTGCCGAGGCCTTTGCCGCGATCACCCGGAGGAGCTAAACGTTCACAAGGACCGCCTGCTGCGGCAAAAAAAAACAACAACAAACAAACAAAAGACCACGACAGAAAACAGCAAAAACAGTGGGGGCATCTTACACACACACACACACACACACACACACACACACACACACACACTATTCTGGTCTCTATCTCTCTCCCTCTCGCTCTCTCTGTCTATCACTTCTCTAAGTATCCTGCGCAGAGTACCGCGCTGTGGCTCCGAGGAGTCACTCAGCAATTCCCACAAGATGGGAAAGTTAGCGCGGCCCGGGGCTCTAAATGGTGTGGCATACCTCCCGGCAAATGGTTTGGGGGGCGCGTTTCATCAAGGGGGCCCGGAGGCCCGGAGGCCCCGTGCGTCTGGGAGCGGCCCCACCGGCGCACCTACTCCATATGAACAGCAGCCCACGCGCAAGTAGTGGAAATCAGCGGTGTATTTTTTCCGTTTTTGTTTTGCTTTCTTTCCATAGCCAGAAATATAAATATGGGTAAAAATCGATACGGCTTGTGGCAGTTGTCCCGCGAATCCAGCGGCACGCGGATTCCCGGGCTGGAAGGGGAAGACCACGGCTCCACAGAGTACGAAAACGTCACTCATTAGCCGCATCGCATACATTTTTCATCCTTTTCTCGCGCAGAATTTGCATCCGAAACGGAGCAAAGTGTTTGCAGAGCGGCATCCCGCCCCGCCCCGCCCCGCCCCGCCCCGCCCTGTCGGCCGCGGACGACCCAGTTCGACGCTTCTTTCCAGACCTTCCAGACATGGCGGCGACTGTCAGCACTGCAGCAGTGAGAGCCGCCGTCACACGGAGAGTTCTCCTCCCCTCCGCTGTCGCTAGCTGTCGCTAGCTGTCGCTAGCTGTCGCTAGCTGTCGCCTCCCACGCACGGCACACGGCAGCTCCAGACAGCCAGACGTAACGACGCTCTCCAATTAAACGAGAATGAACGCTGAGGTAAATACTGCAGTCAGCAGCCGCATAAGAAAACTGGACATTTCTTCCGCGGAAATAAATGCGAAAGAGATTGAAATCGGTGGGGCGGATGGGACGGCGGGACACTGAGACGTCGGGCCGTCGGGGTGCCGGTGGGGGGCCGAGGGTCTGAGCACCCCCTTATGGGGCTTATCGCCTGGGCCCACCCGGCCCTGGAGCCGAGCCGAGCCGAGCCGAGCCGAGCCGAGCCGAGGGCTGTCATTCAAGTCGTCATTGTCGCGTCTCCTCGCCCTCCGTTGTCTTACGTTGCACACTTTATATCCTTTCTCGCCCCACCCCCTTTTTCTTACTTTTCGCCTCGCGGCCTGCAAACATAAATGCTTGAAAATAACGCATCATGTATCATTGATTGTTGTGAACCGATGACATACAATTTCCGTGATTCGTTCTTTTAGAACTCGTGCATTTATCATCGCGTTTCTTTCCCGCGATCGCGCTTTCGAGACCCTCCACATTAGCAGTAGGTAACGCTAGAATCAAGGTCATACGAAACGTTGGACTCCCTACGTGCCCAGCGGGAGGTTCAGGGGAGCATGGCCGGAGGCCGGGGGGCGCCCCCGACCCTCTCCTGCATGCGCGCCCGCTCATATCCTGTCTCCGTATGTCGATATTCTCTCTCCCTCTTTTCGCTGTGGCCGAGGGCAGGCGGCAGATAGCTGCGGCGCGCGTGTGTATATGGGTGTGTGTGTGTGTGTGTGTGTGTGTGTGTGTGTGTGTGGCGGCCTCAGCAGTGACGTCACGCCGTGCGGTAGGTATTTTTGTACATGTACGAAAAGGAGAGAAAGGGAAATCGGCGTTTTTTTCGTTTGACGACCAGTTTCTCTATTCAAACAGGGAAATGGAGGAGATTCAGCCATTTACCTTTGAAATGGAGAGAGGAATTTTCGTGACGCATACCAAATCAAGAGGGAGCCAAACGGACGGACAGACGGACAGACAGACAGACAGACAGACAGACAGACTAGGGATTTAAAAATACCAGTAAGATTCAACCTTACGGTAAGTTACGGAAAGATAGGTAGTTACGGGTATTTTGGTAAAAATGAGAAAGATTTATTAACAGCGGGTATTTGTAAAAAATAGAACGCTTTAGTATGTTTTTCCACATAACAGTAGTCACCCCATCGGTTCTGCTCTCTGCGGGACCACAGTAAGCACCAAGAGCGCGCTGCTCTCCATCGGAGCTCCGTAGCGTAGTGGGCTAGCGGACTGGTCGGTGACCACAAGGTTCGGGGTTCAACTCTTTGCCGGAGTAAAAATTTTTCTGAAGTCTGCCGACCGAGGATGGTGGGTAAAATATACTAAAAGAACGTGTTCAAAGTGTGTTGTCTGAGTGACCGCGGACGTTGGACCGCGGCCATTCCCCGGAGGTTGAATACACTCGTTGACTCAGTGGTTCGACGCCCGAGCAGGGGAATGGTGCTTGTCAAGACTCGGCAGAAGTTAAATGTAGAGGCCTAGGGTTCGGCCTTCTACATTTTTCAAGCGTAAGGCCTCGGAATCTGGAGTATTCGGGCAACACCTACTTGGATACATGGCGTAGAAGAGTAGAGTACAATCGGCTTCGGCCGTGTACGATCTGGGCATCCTACCTCCCTCTCAATCCGCGAGGGAGTGGCCTCACGGCCACAGACCAACTGGCTGGTCGAAGGGGGCTGACTCCTGAAATCTGGTCAGCGGAAGGGGCGATGTTGGCCGTTGCGGAAGCCTGCCTACCAAGGCGGCTGCGTCGTGCCTGTGTCTTAGCGGCGGTCAACTCCTGGTACACCGGTTCCCATCCGAACACCGAAGTTAAGCAGGAACGGTTCCGGACGGAAGTCTGGGACGAGGTAGGACCCACCCATTTTTGCCGTTTTTTTTTACACCAAATGCAGCTAATTTTCAGAGTTTGAAAATCTGAATATTACCGAAAACTACCACATTTTTAAAGGTCGGGTAATATTACCGTAAGTTACGGTAACTTAGCGAATCTTACCGGTAATAATACGGGCCTTTAATTCCCTGAGACAGACAGACAGACATATATATATATATATATATATATATATATATATATATATATATATATATATATATATATATATATGTCTGTCTGTCTCAGGGAATTAAAGGCCCGTATATATATATATATATATATATATATATATATATATATATATATATATATATATATATATGTATATGTACATGTATATATATATGTATATGTATATGTATGTATACATGTATATACGGTTGTAGGCGCCAAGCACAGCACCCAGCCCAGCACGGCGCCCACGCAGCAACACGGCTCGTGGCATCGGATTGCAGAAGGGCTTCCCCAGGGCCGGTCGCCTCGTCTCGGCTGCCGCCCTGCCACTGCCGCTGCCTCACCACGCGCCCTTCCTTCCCCTTTATTTCTAAAACTACCATAACCCCCCCCCCCCCCCTCCGCCTGCTCCTCTGTGTACCACGTGCGAGAGAGACACTGGGGGTGTCCGATGTTATTGCCTGTTTCACCCTCTGCTCTCGGCCCTGGGCGGCCCCGGGCGGCCCTCGGTCGGTCTGAGCTCAGCCCTCGCGGAATCATATTTTACATTCCTGCCTACGGCCTGCGCCCTGCGCCGCCCGCCTCCTACACGGGCTCCGATCCTCCGGCCTCATGGCCGGGCCACACTGTCATTGTTGCATTCATACACAATGGCACGGATTTATGCGTACTTACAGATCCTACACAGTGGCGTAATAAGGAGGGGGGGGACGGGGGGGGGGGGGGGGGGGTACCTTTTTTTAAGGGGCACAAACTTCCAATTCGTATTGAATCTCGGTGATTCTGTTTATTTTGACGTACTGACACAAATAAGAAGCAGTGTTGCACACAGCATGGGTGGCCGGGAGCGCCGCGGGGGGCACGGCGCAAGGTGCGGAGGGCTGGGACCTTTCGTCCTTGCGCCTGATCCTACAGAGGAGTTCCGTCCCTGAAGTCCTACAAGACCTGCTTGAATCTCCTCGTAGGCCAAGAATAACATTTTTCGAAGAAACGCTAAAGCGCAACGAACAAGGAGGTTTGCATTGTTGACTCGAGGCGGCGACTCATCCCAAGACAAACGACCGCTCATCCACGTTCTCTAAAACGGCTGGAAACGAGATTTTCTTTTAAATTTTCAAAATGTCGTATGCCATTTTAAAAAATACATCAACAAGCGATCAAAATGTCGCGCAAACGCAACACTGCGTTAAGCGGTTTTCGAATTAAAAGTGGGTCTTAACGGACAGGGCGAGCGCGATACTCGTTCTTTGTTGCTTCTACGTAGTAGCAGCAGTAGTAGGAAGCAAAGAACGAGTAAAAATCGCAAATACTGATTGCAATTTTTATTTTTGTAAGTTTCATAAATACATCGATAAATACATCGATAAATACATCGAATTCTGAAATTCAAAAACCATATTTCCCTCAAAATCAAAGAACGAGTCTGTCCTAGAACGCTAAGCGTTCTCCATGCCTGCCTTTGTTACTGACGGAGAGGGAACAAACATAGTCGCTCCGGGCGACGAGAAGGCCTTAAAATCAGAAGACGCTCGATCCACACACAGAGCTGCGGGGGTCCTTTTTACCTCGCCTTTTTTGCTTTTTGTTTGTTTTCTATTCCTCTTCCGACAGTATTCGCCCCGCGGCGGCCCGGGGGTACGACGCGCCGCTAGTTTTAACTGAGCGGAGGGATCCCCTGCAGGAGCCGACATTGTGTTTGATTCCCTCGGATTGCCGACGTGGTGGGTGGGATCGGAAAGAAAAGCGAAGAGGAAAACGAAGCGGGAGCGACAAAAATAGAAGCGAGGGCAGAGGCCTCTTCGGAATTTCATCCGCGACTCTGGAAAGGCGCGGCTGGCGGCGATATTCCTCGTGACATCGGGGGAGGGAGGGAGGGAGGGAGGGAGGGCGGGAGGGAGAGAGGGAGGGAGGGGGTCGGCGGTTCTCCCAATCCACTACTGCTGTCCCTGGTCTAATTGAACACCGTATTGCGACCGGAGACCTGTAACCGGATATTTTTGGATGATAGTTATTTCACAAATCCAAAATGTATTTGGGCAACTTGACCTTCCAGGTCGGGGTCGGTCTCTCCACTCGTTAGCAGTGAAGTGTGTAAGCGGTCCTCTTGGACGTGGGGCTGCTGGCAGAGCAGCGCGGTGCAGTGAGCAGGTGACATCGGACGGGCGTGGGGGAGGAAATAACGGGGGGGGGGGGGGGGGGGGGGGGGGGGGGGGGGGGGGGTAAAGCCGCATTGCGCCTTGCCGGAGTGCCTCTAGGGCCCGCCAGGGCATGTTGCCTCTAATATACCTGCCAAGTCCGGATCTGTTGCGCGCCTCGGAAAACGCGTTGGGGCTTGCGGGAAAAGGAGGAGGGGGGGGGGGGGCGTAGGAGTCGTACCACTTATGAATGGAGCCCAGGCGCTACCAACCGGCGACTTCGATCCGCCCACCGCCCGGACCCCCCAGGGACCCCCAGGGATCCCCGAGCAGTCTTCTCACCCCTCACCCCTTCGACCCCCCTGGCATCCCACCCATTCAACACCCCATTCTTATTTGGAGGGGGGGGGGGGGGGTAGGGGGCGATAGATCAGGTGCAGTGTTCCCTCTTGCTTCCACCCCTCTTCTTTCCCTCTTTGCTCTCTTTTCATCGCCGTTTGTCCTTACCCCCCCCCCCCCCATTTCGTACCATATATCTCGTCTGCCACCCCTCGCTGCCCCTCGCTTGCATTTCTCTCTCTGTACCGGCTCATAAATTATGTACTCCGAAGCTGCGGTACGCGGGGAACGTCGAACGCCCTTATCCCTGTAAGGAGAAAAGACCACTTAGCAGTGGCATGAAAAAGCAGCAGCATGCGAAATTTTCTTTCAGTTTTATTTACTTGTTTTATTTTGTTATACGTCAGTTTCCACCCAAATTTCCACCAGCCAGAAGTGCTCACGCGGAGGTGTGGTCGCAGGTGTCACAACGGCTAGCGAGAAGAGCATAGCACAGGTAGCAAATAAAAACTTAAACTAAAAAAGAAATGTAATAAATAAAAGCACGCAGTGGCGTCCGAGTCACGTCTCGTTTACATGTTATGAACGCCGTGCGACGCTCCGCGTGGCCGGATGAAGGCATTACGCCGCCAGCACGCGTGGGCACACATTAGCAGCGGCCATCGTGCGCCAGCGTGCGCCAGCGTGCGCCAACGTGCCCCTCACGGACCATTCTGAAACAAAACACACCAAACAAACAACAAAAACACTGTTTTTTCATGTTTGCACCAGCACAGACACAGGTGTGTAGTACAAACAAGAAAATAACGCAGGCAAGGCAGTGGGCCCTTTTGGGGCTGTGTATGAAATGACGTTCGTAAGATGGCTCTTTTCAGAACCTTGGTCAGACAAAAGAATTTCTGCGTGAGACGCGGAAAAGTTTCCTGTTTGCTTGTTTAATTAAGGCGAAGGAAGGACCTGGCGCGAACCGGACAGGCACATAATAGGCGCCGAGATTCTATCAGCCCCCACCCCCTCATCCTCCCCTCCCGGGTCGTGGCCTCTTTGTCTCTCGCCCTCCCTTCTGTTCCAATGCCTCTGGACTGTTGCGCTCAACGAACCTCGCCTACTGCTTATGTGCGGTTTGCATAGGGATTTGCGTTACTGCTCGCACAAGAGTATGCAACTGTTGTTGCCCCTTCGCCTCGCCTCGCCTCACCGCGCCACGCCGCAACCGCGCCCCGCCTCTGCTCCTCCGTCCTTCTCTCTCCTCCGCCGCGGCCCCGTTTTCCTCACTGTCCGTCTCCGTCTGCCCCGCCTCCCCCCGTACTCCCGTACTCCGTCCCCTTGTGCAGGCAGCGGCGCCGTAAGGGGCGCCCCGCACCCCTGCCCTCCCCCTCCCCTCCGGCCCGTCAGCTGTGCGGTGACGTCACCCTTCCATTCACTCTGTCCCGGGGCGGGGCTGGCGGGAGCTGGCCGGGCTGGGCCGGGCTGGGCCCCCGAGTGGTGGGGGCGGGACCCGGCAGGGCACGGTAGGGCACGGCAGGACCCACCCCGCAGGGCCCACGGGCCGATTGGCGGCAGAATCATGAATGACCCGAGGGGAGGGGGCGCCACGTACCGCCACCGCGTACCGCCACCGCGTGCCGCCCCCGCCGTCCCCCACGCCCCCGCAGCCCCCGCGCGCCGCCCCCCTCTCCCTGCGATCGTTACTGCGTGGGCGTGCGGGTGCGGCCCGAGTGCGCCGGCCCGGGGGGAGAGTGCTGTCGCGCCGTCCTTAAGGCCCCCTCGGCCCCCTCCAGGCCCCTCCAGGCCCCTCCAGGCACCCGAAGGTGCGGAGGGGGCGCAGCAAGCCGAGGGGGCTAGGGGGCCGAGGGGGCCGAGGGGGCAAGGGAGTCCGGCGGGAGGGGCCCCGGGGCGGCCCGCCCTGGGCTGGGGCAGGCCAGGGCACGCCAGGACCCGCCGGGGCACAGACAGAGACAGAGCAGAACAGAGCGAGCGAGAGCACGGCCAGCAGAGGCAGCAGAGCCAGCGGGGCCCCGCCAGCACCACAGCCAGGAGCCAGGCCAGCACAGCGGCCAGAGCCGGCCCGACCGCCAACCGGAGCGGAGCAGGCGAGATTGGTGGTCCGGGTCCGGGCTGCACAGGCAAGCCACAGGCGCCACAGGCAGGCTGAGGCAGAGGCAGCCGCCGCCGACCGCCCCACACGCACGCGCGCACGCCGCAACGCACGCACCCCGCACGCGCCCAGCCTCCGCACTGCCCCCGGCCGCCCCCGGCCGCCCCCGGCCGCCCCCGGCACTCGGGCCCCAGAGCCACAGGTTAGGGACGTCGGGTCCGTCGAGTTGCCCCCGGCACCGGGAGGACGGGACGGCCAGGATGACTCGTCGCTGTTGATCCAGTCCGCCGTCGAAGGTGAGTGGAAAGTGTGAAGTGTGTGTCTGTGTGTACTATAGATCTCATTTTTAAAAAAAGTCAAAATCGACCGCAGTTCACAATAATTTTTTAAATTACGCGTTTTGGTGCAAAACGAAAAAAATTATAATTTTGAACTGAAGGTGATTTTGAACTTTTTAAAAACGGGATCGATAAAACGGAGCAATGCGATGAAAAGAAGCTATCGTGCAGCCCTGTATCTTTAACACACCGGATGATACGAAATTTGTGCACGTCCATACCTCCGGTAGAATGCAATGTTCATCGCAGTTGCGGTGCGCAAAGTCGATATCAATGCGAGGCCCGCCAGGAAAGTGCTGGTAAAGTACTGTCGCCGTGCCCCATTTGTGTCTGGTGACTAGTTTATCGACTTTTCCACGTAGTTTGACGACAGTTGACGCTCTGGCACTGAGGTGTTTCCTTTTTCTCGCCTCCAGCTCCAACCCCAATGCTGACTCTGTCTACTCAAGATTTCGCCAGATGGACCGATGATTTCTTAAATGATTCACTTTCTTGGCGTGCTTGCCGTATTGCAGCCAGCGCTGAACCCAACGTTCCGATTCCATCTTGAATTTCACCCCACATTCTGTCTCGCATTGCGACTAGAATGCCAGGAACCTAAACGCAGCCAAACGTGCGGGATTTTAACCAAAACGCACGCGGCCGGGTAGACTTTTTAGTTAGGCATGCGGACAGTCGGCCGGGCGGGTTGGGGCCGATGGCCGGGGGCTGGGGGCCGGGGGCCGCGGGGGCCGGGGGCTGCGGGGGTCTGGGGGCCGGAGCCGGGGGCGAGGACCGCTCGCAGAGCCTCGACGCAACCAGTCTTCTTTGGATCACGACGACGGAAAATCGCCGGCTGCCACCGGCGCGATTGTGTGTGTGCCAGCCAGGGTTGTACAAGTTACATTCTTTATGTAACGCGTTACCGTCACCGATACTTCTGAAAAGTATAACGCGTTACCGTTACCGTTACCCCCCTGGAAAAAATGTATCGTAACGCCGTTACCGTTCCATGACAAAAAAAGGTTACACGAGCACAAGAGGGAGGGGTGGGGGTAGTAAAAATTAGACTGATTTTGAAACAATTTCTCCTTCTTTAATTCAGAAATCACTTAGCGCCAAAATAAGTGATTAAGCGCTAGGAGAAGCTCTGTTTCCAAGTTTTCATCACCTACCCTGTTCCTTAAATGACTGAACCCAATACCAGCCTTTGAAAAAAGTCTCTTCACTCGAGAAGTGGCGGGTATTGTAGCGTAGGAAGTAGGAACAGTAAACCGAGCCGGGGAAATTTTCTTTTCCCATCCGCCCCCTTATGGCAAAACAGGCTTTCACCCCCTGCTCCACGAAGCGCACTTGGTGGGCTAAGTACCTTTCCACCTACTCGGCAGCGGACTCCTGCTCGGAGGACTCTTCGGCGGCAGAGAAGTTGAACCCGAACCAGGGCCAGCGAGGCCACGGATGGTAACCGCGGGATAAAATTCCAGTGGCAAGTAACGATAACGCCGTTACGCCGTTACACGCCAAAAGTAACGTATTTCGTTATCGTTGCGTCCCTAGTCAAAAAGTAACGCGTTACCGTTACCGTTACACAAAATCGTAACGCGTTACGGTTATGTCGTTAAACCGTTACAGTATCGCGTACAACCCTGGTGCCAGCTGTGATGGCTTTGTTGGTGGTGGTCTCACGGTCCCTGTGCGGGCAACAGAGGCTTCCAGAGGGAGAGGCAAGAGTTGGCAAGAGTCCCAAAAGGAGAAAGCACATTCAGCTATTCGTACGGGGGCTATAGGCAGCGCGTTGGACGAGGACTGGGGGGGGGGGGGGGTCACTCTCCGCGTGTTACGTCTGTCCCCCTGCACGCAGCCCCCGTCGCGGTCCCCGGTCGGGTTCGTACTGTGCCTAGGGTACGTTCATAAACTAGGTGACTGATTTGGGCCACTAATTTTGACCCCCTACCACCCTCCCCCCTTTATCGTGACCTGGCCCTGGCTAACCTAACCATGCAATAAGGATAGGATCGTGACCATAGGCTGACCCCCCCCCCCAAAAAAAAAAAAGTCACGTACTTTATGAACGTTACTTTATCGCAACACACAGTGCTCTTTTCTGGTCGGTAAGATAATTTTTTTCTGTGCGCATCGCCAGGGTGACGGCAGGTACAAGCAAATGACGCCATTTTCCCCCACGACGCGCACACTTGTGTGTGTGGGCAACAGGCTTTCAGAGGAAGAGTGCCGTCTTGCCTTGAGCTATTCGTATGGGAGCTTTAGGCCCCGCGGAGGATAGATATAGACCGATTTATATTATATCTGTCTGTCTGTCTGTCTCTGTCTCTCTCTCACACACACACACACACACCAAAGACATCTTTGATATCTTGGCGGTCTGAGACGCAAGGGGGGGGGGGGTAAGAGCGGCTGCCCCCCCCCGGTGTGACCCCGGCCCCGGTGACGACACCCATATAACCCATAACCGACGCAGCACTTGGCGCCAAAGTTTTGCCGGGGAAAGTGGCGCCACTGTGTGGTTTTATTAAACTTTCGCCGAGCTTCCCTTCCCCTCCTCTTCCCCTGCCGCCGCCGTGAGGTGGGAGAACAGTACAGGGGAAGGGGATGATATTGAAGTTTGACCCGCACTTCACAGCGGTTTGTAATAAATGGGAAAGCTTAGGCCGGAACTTGAAGACACGGCCGTGCTGTGACGGAAACAAAGGCACCATCCACTTCGTGCAGCCGCTCTTCCTACCCCGGCACGGCGTAGGCCGATCCCCCTTCAGAGTATTCGTTATTCCACGACTTCAGTGGTGTGGTTTTCTGTAATGTGGTTAGTGCTAGTGTATCAAAGCGACATAATGATCCAATTTCCAAACCACCACACTTTCTTTTTTCCGTGATCCTTAAAAGCTACAGCCCAGGGGCGGACTGGGACCCTGACGGCCCGAGCGGGAAAATTTTCAGACGGCCCTTGCCCCTTTGGAAATTTTACGTAAGGAGTATAATTATTTCGCAAATCTTACGTAAGATAGTGGGGGGGGGGAGGCGTTTGCTAGATCTTACGGACCCCTACGTAGGGGGGGGGGGGCTAAAATTACCCCCCCCCAAAACTGACGTAATTAATGGACGCTCCCCATCTGTATCTCTCGGCCCTTTAGCAAAATGGCTACTACACCACGGCCCGGGACTGAGGCCAGGCTGGACTGACAGCGTTCGCGGGCTTGGCCCGGGCAGTCCGCAGCCCACGGCCCACAACGGCCCTCCCGGTCCAGGATTGTCCGCGGCCCTCGGCCCTCCCGGGCCAGTCCACCCCTGCTACAGCCCCCCCCCCTCCCAGCGCACCCATTCTGTGTCGTGTGTGGCGGTTCCCACAGAAAGTGGCGAGGCGTGGTCTGGTCTGATGCTAAGCCCACAGCTAAGCCCCCCCCCCCCTCCGGTGTTTTGGCTGCCGAGGCCCAGCCAGAGGGTGAGACTTGTTGCGTGCGAGTTTGTATGAATCGGCGTCCAACAGTTCTCCCCCCCCCCTACCCTCCCAGCCTCGAGTCTACCATGAAAATGTCCATTCGCTCTGGAAATCCCTCTTGCAGCCGAACGCAGGTGCCAACTCGCACTGAGAGGAGGGGGGGGGGCTTTGGGGCGCCGGCCGTGGCAACCGGCGTCACTTGTAAATGTGCGTTACCCCGGATTACCCAGGATTACCTCGGATTATCTTGGATTACCCCGGATTACCTCGGATTACCCCGGATTCCCCTGCATTACTCCAGGATTACTCTAGGATTACACTTAATAAAATTAATCAGGGGTACACAAACACGTAAACATTGGCCCGGATGACCCCCCGGATTGCCTCGGATTACCCCGGATTACCCTGGATTACCCCGGATTACCTCGGATTACCCCGGAAGAAAAAATCGATGTCAGCCGGATTACCTCCGTCGTTTCCCCCTCGGGTGTATTGCGTCTATGCCGCCTAATCCTAATCGCAGCCTAAACCCTATCTCACGTAAATTGCATCTTCTGTTTCACCCGACAAGTAGCAGCGGCGGCGGCGGCGGCAGCAGAGGCGGCAGAGGCGGCGCCGTCCCCCAAATCACCCTTTCCATCAGCGCCCCTGCCCGGCCGCTCCCGGCTCACTGAGCCCAGCCCTTTCTCGGCACAATTAGTGGAAAAGTTACTTCGTCGACGGCGGAGGGCGGGCGACGGTATAGCGGTGCCCCGGTGAAAAGTAGTTAGCGCCCCGCCCCTCCGCCCCCTCTCCCCGCTCTGCCTATCCGAATACAGGGTAGGTGCTTGTAAATATATCACGCTAAAACAAAATACACGCTGGTCAAAATAAATAAAGAAGAGTGGACCAACGTTTTCGAAGTCCGATTTATTCATAGGAAGTTTTTCTTTACATGCTGTTTTATTTTTCGATCGTGTTATATTTTTACCTGAATTCATCCCCTCTATTGTGATTGGTAGAAAACGTTTAATTCTTTTTTTTTTCGAAATTCACTAGAATATTAAATCCTTAAAAATCTCTCCTGGCAGATAAAAAAACAAAACAAAACAAAAAACGTCAAAAAATGGGTGGGTCCTACCTTATCCCAGACTTCCGTCCGGAACCGTTCCTGCTTATCTTCGGTGTTCGGATGGGAACCGGTGTACCAGAAGCCGAGGCAGGCCGGCCGAGTAGGTGTTGTTGTCACTCCAGATTTCGAGGCCTTACGCTTGAAAAATGTAAGTGGCCGAACCCTAGGCCTCTTACACTTAACTTCTGCCCGAGTCTTGGCAAGTACCATTTCCCTGCTTGGGCGTCGAACCACTTCCCCAGCGGTGTATTCAACCTCCGGGGAATGTCCGCGGCCCAACGTCCGCGGTCAATCAGAACCTCACACACATCGTTCCCACACAACCAACTTATTTCCCCTCAAAACTTAAAGAACGAGTCTGTCCTAGAACGCTTAACAAAAGAGATACGGAACCGGAGATTTCATCTCAGTATAAGCCTACACGTTCAGAGCTTCTGTCGTCGATTCGCGATGCCCCCAGGGCCTTCTGCTGTCCTCTCTGTCTCTCTGTCTCTGTCTGTCTCTGTCTGTCTGTCTTTCTGTCTGTCTGTCTCTCTGTCTCTCTGTCTCTCTCTCTCTCTCTCTCTCTCTCGCTAACTCCCCTCCTCTCTCTCTCTCTCTCCCACGCACGGCGCACAGTGGCGTGTCCCGATCGGGCGCCATGCTTTATTTCTACCCCGTTCGTCCCCGCGTGGGCGACAGAGGAGAGACCGGAGGGTGCCGGAGGGCGCCCCGCCGGGAACGCGAGCATAGTTTCCGCTTCGTTTGCGCCCTAAAATTCCAAAAGGGTCGCATCCCCAACGCTGCCCTGGGCAACGGGAGGACAGTGTCACAACGCTGTTGGCTGCCAGCGGACCGGAGAGACCGGGGGGACCGGGGGGACCGGAGAGACCCGGGGGACCGGGGATGTGGTAGGTCTCCGATTGTTTATAATTTTTTTTTTGAGGGTGTGAACAGACGATCGCAAAAGGCAAAAAATTGCAATGACTGAGGCAAACTTTTCTTTTGCGAGTCTCTCAGTTAAAATCTCTTTCCTTTCCCTATTTGCCGTAGTGCTGTTCTCCACTCCCGATCTTTCATTGCTCTCCGTCCCTACCTTTTCCCTTTCCCCCCTCCTTCTTCCTCTGGCTGCAGAGCATTATTCTCGATCGCATGGCAGTTTACGTTCGGGAGGGGGGTATGAAATATGAAGGCAGCGCTGCAGATGTTGGCTATGTTACTGCCAGCATTTATGAAGCGGCTGTTAAACGCCGCGGGCCATAAGTCCGCCCCGGTCACGGCATATTTCGCTACCGAATCTCAGTTATATTGGGGGACGCTGAAAGCCGCTTGAAAGCCGCTGAAAGCACTCGACTCTCGGCCGCGCGCGGCTGAGCTGAGGCTGGCTGGGCCCGGCTGGACCGCCGGACGCCTGTCAAAGTCGGGGTAGGCAAGCCCGCTGGGCTGGGATGACCGACGGGCTGGCCTACCCCAGGACCCCAGGAGCCAGGCAATGACTATTGTAGTCATTTGAGTACATTTGACTCAAGAGGACTGTTTGGCTTGTGAGTTAACTGTATGACTGATTTCAGCAATTATGACTATTTTAAGCAAACTGGAATTATTTTTTTGTTTGACTGTAATGGGACAAAAACAACTGCGTAAGATCTCATTCAGTTCTTCTGACTTTGCGAACAATATGACGTGGTGAGTTCGGTTGATGTTTTGACTAAAACATTTTGGCTTTTTGAGTTATTTGACTAAATTCAATTTTTTGAGCAGTGTTGACTAACAATATGACTTATCTGAGTGAGGGACCCCTCGGGCCTAACTCCCGGCGGACGGGGCAGAAGAACAGCCTCATCACAGCAGAGTCCGACTCTGTAAGTCCTCTTGCTCTGACTTTTTTCTCTCTTTTTCTGAAAAATAAATATGCTGCATGAGAGAAATGTGACAGGGCGGTAGTCGGAGAGAGAGAGAGAGAGAGAGAGAGAGAGAGAGAGAGAGAGAGAGAGAGAGAGAGAGAGAGAGAGAGAGAGAGAGAGAGAGAGAGAGAGAGAGAGAGAGAGAGGGGGGGGCAGAGATTCGGTGACAGAAGGAGCGAGAGAGCGAAAGGGTGAGAGGGAGCGAGAGAGAGAGAGAGAGAGAGAGAGAGAGAGAGAGAGAGAGAGAGAGAGAGAGAGAGAGAGAGGCAGACAGCGTGGTCGACACAGACCAGGCTTTAGTACTTTGTGCCCGTACAACTTTGTTCGGAGCTGGCCGGCCCTGGACAGCCCTGGGCAGTCTAGGGCGGAAGGAGAGCAAAGCGATAGCTTGGTCCGGCAGAGGAGGACTAAAAAAACCTCTTAGTGCACATCAGATTTATTTAGAAATATATCGGCGACAACGATTAGTGTGTTTCAGGCATTCTAGGCCCCTCCCTAAAGTCCCCCCAAAACATGAAATCGATAAAAATTGAAAAAGGAGATAAAAACATAGATAGAGAACAAACGCGTATTTCTTTACTTGGAGTTCGTTCTGTGTTCTTATGCCGGCGCACGGTAAAATACCGCTCGTATCGATAATCCTTTGGAATGTACTCCGTAAAGGGCTCAGGCTGCTCAGGCCTCCTCTCCCCTCCCCTCCCCTCCCCCCACCCGGAGTGGGGTGGACAGAGCGGGTCGAGTCCGCCGTTGTCCGTTTTAGCTTTCAGCTCAGTGAATGGGGAGTGCTGTGCCGTTAGCGCGCTCAGCGCTCTGGTGAACTGCTGGAGTGGACACAGAGCGTTGGCGGCTCGGCTGGGGGGAGGGGGCAGGGGATGAAAAGGGGGAGAGGGGGGAGGATTAGCCGGTGCACTGACCAGATGTACCCGTGCGGTCGGTCGTGTTCTGTCATCTGCGCTACACACATTCTTCACTCCACCCCCCCCCCCCCCCCCCCCCCCCCCCCCACCTCCCCGCCCCTTCCGACAATTACGCCCGCGCAGGCGGCGCCGGTTGAAGGCCGCAATAATTATTGAGAACAAGGCTGATCGTTCTGGGCAGTCACGCTGATGGGAAGCGAGGCCGCCGTAGTGTGTGGGCAGCGTTCGCCCCCCTCAGACGGGGGCGGGGGGGGGGGGGGGGGGGTCCTAACGGCCGGAAGAGGGCCAGTAATTACCGCCTCCGGCCTTCCGGGCTAAGTGCCCGCCGTCCTGCCGGTGCCGGCGCGATGCTGCCACTCGGACATGCCATATGCCGTGCCATGTGTCTCACCCTATCACAAACGCCGCATTTCGCTAGAAAATTCGTGTCGCAGTGCGGGTCTCTAAACCCGATCCTAATGTTTAAGAATAGCCAAAATAGTGGGGTGCTTGGGATGCGATAGTTCAGTGGCGTTTCTTGCGGATTATAACCCCCCCCCCCCTCTCTCTCTCTCTCTCTCTCTGCTGACACATTGAAAATAACAGACAGACGGGTTTGGCTGCGCAGTCTTTGCTCATCATCAATCCCGTTGCCAAACATCTTTCTAGGAAGCAACGGCCCTTCAGAGGCGTTTCTTGCGGATTATGACCCCCCCCCCCCCCTCTCTCTCTCTCTCTCTCTCTCTCTCTCTCTCTCTCGCTCGGGTGGGGTGGGGTTGGAGGAGGGGGGGGGGAGTGCGGAGTTTCCGAAGCACTTTCCGACTCCGGGTCATTCCGCTTGTCTCCAACAATTATAGATAGGAATGGCCTGGCCGCTACGCCGCCCCGTCGCGGTCTCGGAGCGCTCGTCCCCAATACCTTCTGCCCCCCCCCCCCCCCCCCCGCTCACCCCATACCACGCCCACGGTGTGCGCACTTTCAATAACAGAGGCCACCAGTTCTGATAGCGATTGGGAGTAGATGGCGGTATAGGGATGGCCCGCAGTGGGAGAAAGAGCGTGTGTGTGAGAGAGAAACAGAGCGAGAGACAAAGAAGGGGAAGGAGCAGCAGCGGGAGACGAGGAAAAGGGAGAGAGAAGGGAGAACCGCCGCCGCACCACTGGGCGTGCGATAACTGTGGGCTGACATTTTCCGACCGGCAACGATTTATACTGGAACAATAAAGGCTCTTTCTACGAAAAATAAAAGAAGAAAGAAATGAGGGTCATTCCATCCCCCCTCTCCGACACTGCAGAAGCCCGCAGGCTGCAAGCAGGGCGCAGCCTCCCCCACCGTTATCTCTGTCATCACGGTATTGGCTATATTGAGCTGTACAGAGCCATACTCGGAGCCATATAACCCGAGCGGAGCGGCGTGTGCAGTGTAGAAAGAGCAGAGCTGCCTTTTGTCCCCTCTGTCGTGCTTCGCCCAGGCCAGAGTTATGTCATATTTTTTTAAACAAATTTCTGTAAAAATGAAAAAGACATTTAAAAAAATGAACATGGGAAGATAGCATTTTACTGCAAATCAGTTTTATCAATCAGTTATCAAAATCAGAGTTTTCAAACATTTTTTATGATGGCGCGTGGGCTATGTCCCAACATATGACTTCCCTCGCATAGCGAGAGTGAAGAGCTGAAGGGGGAAAAATAGATGGATGACGCAAATTGGAAGCTGCCCACATGACACAGCCACCCACACACACACACACACACACACACAAGCATAGTGCTCGTGAGATGACGCAGTGAGGCAGCGAGAAAATCGGATTTCTGTGTGTTGGGTCGTTCGCCCCATGGCCCTGGGGCCGGCTCCGCTACGCAATTTTTCTATTTTAAGAAAACCGCAAGTTGCGATGGACTGGACACGGTTTGTCAAACAGCGCCTGTTCGAAAGAGAAACGTGACCGGAACGTGACGAGCCGAGGTGACACTTACTTGCCCATTGTCCTTCGCTGCGAACGCTGCCGAGCCGGGGCCGGGTGGTGGTGTGGCTCCCGGCCCGAGGAGGTGCCCTCGCCCTTCTCCCCGCTGCTGCTCGGTGCCTCACCCCGCCGGGCCAGCTCCGTGTCTTTTCACTCGACGCTTCTTCATTTCTTTCCACCTCCCCTCGTTTTTCGCTGTTTCTCTCCGGACCGCACAGAGGAAACAGGCGAAGAAAACACATAAGTTAGACCCGCGAAGCCTGACGTGAAGGGATGACCGGGGCAACAAGTGTTGCGTTGTGCGGCGCTGGCGGCTGGTGGCGTGGCGCCCTCTGTGAGCGGGATAATATTATAGCTGTCCTGCTGCCAACAACAGCGGCTCAGCTCGGCTGAGACGCTGCCGGACAAAAACGCCACAGCCCAAGCCACAGCCTCTCTGCCGCTAGGCTTCTTTTTCATGCCCGTCCCTGTTCCTCTTATTTTCCTCTCGTGACGTTATACGTATGTGGGGAGCGTGCTGCGGGGGCGGCCGGGGGTGGCCGCGGGCGGCCGGGGGGTGGCCGGGGGCGGACAGGGACGTGAGACTCCAGCTGTAGAGAATGCGGTGGAGGAGGAGCAGAGCAGAAAGGCGGCTACGCGCTACGCGTCGCCACGCAGCCGCTAAGCGCCTGCGGTCGGGGCGTTAGGCCGGCCGCACAGCGCATGTGCGTTGTGTCTGCCTACCGCAGGATCGGCAGGCGCTCCGCTCCGCTCCGCGCCGCGAGCTCAGCCGAGGCTGACAAGCGGACCGGACGGCAAATTTTGCAAATTTCGCAAGTTGTCTAATTTAACCTTTTGATCCCTCATTTTTTAGCCTTTAATTTGGTACGATTTTTTTTTTGTTAGAGACGCAACTCGCCAAATTTGTTCAAAATCGTAGACTTACACCTGGTGCCGTCCCCTTGTGAGGACACGGGACACGATACATGCCAGTCTCGGAAATGACCTTTTGGTGGTGCCCATGAAGAGCATTACTATAATATAAAAACATTGAAACTTTTTCACAAAAAATTCAAACTCTAAAAATCCTCCACCGATATTTATTCACCAGAAGCTCGTTTGCATAGCTCGAAAAACTAAAAAAATTATTTATAAAAATTGAACTGTCTGAAACTGACACGGTGTTTGTCAGTGTGCCAGGGCAGGATGATACCCCTGCTGCTGGTGGTGCTGCCGCTGGTGGCGGCGCTGCCGCACTCGCCGCAGGAGCTGGTGCCGATGGACCGCCTGGCCGAGCGGGAGCCCTCGTGCGAGACGCTGCGCGCCATGTGGCGCTACTCCAAGCGCCAGTCCCGGGCCGCGCAGGTCACCAACGAGATCCCGACGTACCGGGACCCGTTCGCCTACTCCATCTGGGACACGCTGCAGCAGGGGGGCAGGGACGCCCAGGGGCAGACAGGTGAGGCTGTCGGGGCGGGGCGGGGGTACGAGTGTTTGCAGCTGCTTTCAGGGTTCGGGCTGATGACACTGTCCGTGCTCCGTACAGGGACGGGCGCCGGCACGGCTAAGATGCGCAGCGGCCTCCGCTTCCCGCCCGTGTACGGCAGGGTGGTGCACAACACGCCGCGGTGGCGCAACACCCCGGCGCGGGGACTCCTGCTGCAGCCCATGTACCGGGGGCAGCCGCACAGAAACGCCAGGATCTCCGGCGGAGGGCTGCCCCCGCAGCAGACCGGCAGCCTTCAGCGGCTCAAGGTAGGCCGAGTTACGTCCGAGGCCGGCGGGCCGACGGGCGGACCGTGTGCTGCGTGTGCTGATGGTGACTGACCACTGCGATGCTCCCGCAGGAGATGATCAACCAGGAGCGGCTCCGAGACCTGCAGGAGCAGCGGCTGGCCGAGGAGGCGGTGGCGCAGCGGCAGCACAACTCCAAGCCCGAGCACTACGGCCGCGTGGTGGACGGACCGCGACCCGCGTCCTCTCTGGACCTGGTGCTGGCGTCCGCCAACAACAACAACAAGCGCAGCGGAGAGCCCGACACGCAGGCCCAGGCCGAGCAGCAGCAGCAGCAGCAGCAGCAGCAGCAGCAGCAGCAGGCGGAAGCCGAGCTAGCGCCTGACCAGGTAGACGTCGGCGGCGTCCGCGGCCACAGCGGCCGCCAGGTCCCCGCCGGCAGCCGGTACGTCATGTAAGTGTGTCCGTGTGCCCAGGTGGACGACGACGAGCCCTGGTGACGATAGCGGGGCTTGGGGCATCAGCGGCAACACGACGGCCACGGCCTACAGGGCCACGGCCAGGGTGACCCTCATGAGGGTCGTGGCGGCGGCGTCGCCAAACGCGTCATCAGTAGCAGGTCAGCCTCTGCCAGCCCCCCGGGCAGCCCCCCGGGGGGGCCCCGGCATCCCACCGCACGGGCACCATCACTGCACCACCACTCAGCGCACCATCACCAGCACCGCACCTCTCTGCACCAGCCCTGGGGGGCCCGGGGGGCCCGAGCCCACGGCGGACGTGGTGTCTCCCCGGCGGTGCCGACCGGGCCAATGCCTCCGCGCACCCTGGCGGCCCGCTCGGTCCCCCACCACCGCACCCTTGCACCTCCCTCCGTCGCCCTCGCACGCAGCCCCACACACGCGCCGCACGCTCCCTCCGCCAGCCCCCACCGCACCTGGGCCCCTGCCGAGGTCCTGGCCGCGCCCATGACCCCCGGCAGTCTGTCGGCGCCACCTCGCGTGGTGGCGGCCTCCTGCTCGCTCGAGCACTGCTTCGTGTACTCCGGGTTCCGGCCTCCACGACGGGGGTCCGCAGGGGAGCGAGCCCCCTCCCCCTCCCCGCGGGCCTCCGCACGCCTGCGAGCGCCACGCCACCACTTCGTGTGAACGGAAACATATCCAACGATATCACGTGTCGACATATCGCCTGCGCTGCGTCTGCCTAGACGGCTGGAGAGGAAGTGTCCTCCTCGCTCTGGACTGGACTGCTGGATGGAAAGGCGTTGTCGGGACGCGTAGTACAGCTTTCTTCTTTCTATTTCGTTCTTAATTAAATTTCGCTGGAAGTCTTGTGAGGATCTCCTCACACGGATTCATGAAAATCGTAATTATTCGCGAATGAACGCGTTCGATTTCCCATTGTCGTTGCTGTTCGCGGCGATAGTGCAGGGGAGTCTTAATGGACCTGAGAGAATATAGCATTGAGAAGAACGTCTACACCAGGATTTCATGTTCGGTGCCAAAGGTTTTCCGAACAGGTGGCATGTACGATATCCCCATCTGTGGATGGACTCACAGCTGTGTTTGCTCAGTGTGACGCTCTGTTTGATAACCAATGTGTTATTCCTGGAGATTGTCTGAGGAATCCCGCGTGAAACGCATTTATCGCTCTGCCACCCTTATTTTTGAACCTGAAAAACAGATTTCATGCATCAGATTCTTGAGCACCACAAACAGAATTTGGCTGAACGTTCTCCTCGTCTTTTCCGTGGTTGACAAAAAAAAAAGTCAGAAGTGGTACAAATCCAACGCGATTGCACGCTACCTTGTCTCGCATGCTGTAATGGCACTTTGGCACCTAAATGTTTGCCTTGCACTTCTTCTCCACTCACACTTTAACAATGTTTTCGAGCACCGCATGTTCTTGGGCAGACCCGCTCGGGCTCCCGTCTTTCTAATGACGCACGTAACTAAACTGATGAGAATTTTACAGCCGTTTTCAGAAGCAGGGGCGAGGGGCCCGTTCACTGCGTGTGTCTCGTATGCGCCGTCTTGGTTTTCCAAATTGAAACGATCCCGGTGGGTTGAGGTAAAGTGCTCTACTTGCTTCCTAATAACTCATGGGCAAAAGTCAAAGACCTCGGCACCGAGAGGTGTTTCATTCTTAGTCAATTACGGACCTTCTGATCTTCGAGAAGAAACTGACAATAACTCTATTGGACTGGTTTCCTTGTGATAGTGGGGAATTTAGTAGGATAACGTTTTTACTCTTTGTGGTGTTATCAGAGACAATAAAATTAATCTGAATGGTTTCATTTTAATTAGGTCAACTTTTTAAGTGGCTTTCTACGTACCGATGGTTAACGTTTTTACGCACTTATCTGCATTTTGCGTATCAGAAAAAAATATTCTTCAGACTCCCTCGATGTGCGCACTCATTGGTCCAGCAATTACTTATTACTTACTAGGAAACAACATGCAACCTAGAGGTTGATCTAGTGTCGGTGCAAGATGTATATAATCTTTGTATAAATATAGCGTGCATAAATTCAAACGCAGGGCCATAAGTTTCTGAGCCGTATTGCAAAGTCGAGGAGTTTGCCAGAGAGGGTGGAAAGAGCCTGGAAGAAGGGGGTCATAGGACTTGCAGTTGCCCATGAATCCTTCTATGAGAGTTTAGTGTATGCCGCCATTATGCGTTCTTATCTTCTCGGCGTCGTCTTCGAGTTACGGGGACCTCTCGTGTTCCCCTGCTCCACAGGAGACGGCGGTCGCTCAATATAATAAACAGGTTAACAACACATAAAACTGAATCGTCGTAGGCCTGCGCTATAAACGCTTTCGATGTGTAAGAAGACTTATGTAATCTTATTCTCTAGATTATAAGCTTCAAATTCTCTATTTTCATTCCACGTTTGACTCTAGTTGGTACCCACTTTTGTATTTGTTTTCCTTGAGTGCCAAGGACATGTTGGAGGGCGAGGGGTAGCTGTCAGATGCTAGCAGGCGGGAGGTCTACGCAGGACGCCATAAATTTGGCGATCAGGACAGAGTTTACACAGAACTATCAAATGGAATCACAGAACGGTGGAAAGTGTAAATGAAGCTCAGTTTAGTTGGTAAGGGCTAAGCTATTTTACAGTCTCTGTATTACCTTCAACATAATCGTTCTTCCAAATATGTAGCGGAGAACGATGGTGAGATATTTGGCATAGACATTGTCCTCCTCGCTCCTCCTTTGCCTGGTGCACACAAAAGTGCTCCCGCGACATCTCCGAAAAAGCCTTGAATTATTGTGATTTTAATCCTTTTAATCTTTAAAATGTTCTGCCTCAATCTGTGACTATCAGGCCTATCATATCACTTGATAACCATTTTCATATCTCTTCATATCAAGCCAAGATTTCTACGAGTAGGTTTGCAGATATTCCGATTCTAGTCAGACTGGGTGTGAGGAAGGCGGTCTTGCGAAAAAAAATTCTTTATCCATTGGTTAGCAAACATGCTCAATTGACTATTTTCCGAACTTCTTTAGTTAGCCTATGACTCTGGATTTGATGTCATACATCTACGTTCGATAATCTTCTGAGTGTTTTATAACGTATAAAAAAAAATCAATTTTTTTGTTCCTTTGTTTGTAAATGAGTAACTTGAGATTTACCCACGTAAGAAATATTTAAAAAAATCGTGCCTCTATCGTTGTCTGTTCACTGGAAATATGACACTTGTCTATGCATATTTATTGCAGAATAAAAGCACAGAGCTTTTCGTGAGATTTCGGTGCAATGCATTTTGCGTGGAATATTGACAATGTGGAGCGTTAAACTAACCTGGCTCAAATAGCTCCTTTATGCAAGTCTATGTAGAGTTAAACATTTTATATGGCTATGGTTAAGTCCAGCTTACTTTGCTTCGTACATTGGAACTTCACGCTACCTACTTGTCATGTCGCGATTTAGAGGTATTCGTCTTTTTAGATGGCAATGTTTTCTATCCCACCGAAATGAAATTTCATTTCTGAGAGGTTTCTTTGAGCCAGCGTATGAATAAGATGCTCTCCTCGTGGGGCTCGGATAGCAGTAATCCTCGTAGCTTAGGTTCGGTCCTGTTTTTGATTTTTGTTTTCTCATGAGACGTCGTGCTGGCCTGGAGTTTGCCTAGCCGTGTTTTTGCGAACTGAATCTCATCTTGAGGTTGTTTATTTCTCGTGGTCGCGTTTAAAATTAAATCTCTCTTTTGTTAAAAAAAAAAAAAACAAAACCTAGACGATCTTCGGGCCAGACTTCCGATTTTATGATTATTGTGGGTGTTACTTGATTGATGATGCTTTTAGTTGTTGTAGAGCGGTGAAGATATACGAAAAAAATAGACTATGCCCCTTGTTGATTCGTCTGTGACAATAAATAGATTACCGATTGAACGCATGTGTCTTTCTTCCTTTCGCCCCGTCAACAATCCCTGTAAATACCTACCTACCATTCCTGTTTGCAGACTCACGTGTTGTTTTGCGGTAGGTATTGCACGAACGTATACCATCTGTTGAAAATGCTCTTAGCACTCCGCACGTCCAGCTGAACCACGGCCCGGGCATAGGTCACCTGCGACCTGACATCTCAATGCCTTCGAACGAAGAGAATCAGCACACACCCACACAATTAACCAGCCGCAATCCTCAAGGATCCGGACTCGGTACAGCAGGTTGCGGTGCGGCTGGATCCGAGCAGCTGGTCGCTGGCGCAGCACTTGAGGCTGCGCTGTAGAACACGATGGAAGGCATGCCGAGGTACACGGAGGTCTCGGGGTCGCGACCCATCAGGCTGACGGGCCCCAGCACGGCGCAGCCCATTGGCAGCAGTACAGTCACACTCAGGTGGTCCTGGGGAGCGACAGGTATTCGAACCCGCGGAACATCAGCTGGAGATCCTACTGCACGGCTTTAAATCCTCTGGGGGGAATGGCTGACAACCTTTTGCGTATACACCCTGCTCGTGAATTGAAGTTGAGCTAGTTGAATTTGTATATACGTTTTTGGTATGCATTTTTGGATTTTCTTGTAAATTTGTGTGGATTTTTTTGCCAGTTTTGTGCCATGAAAAAGAAACACGCCAGGACTCTGGTTATTCGGACTTGCTTTATTGTGATTGGCCAGGACTCGCGCGCGCACGCGCGCGCACACACACACACACACACACAGATGCACCTGATAGGAAACTGTGATAGAGTTCTACCGTAAACTGAAGAGCGCGCGGAAAAATTTACCGGCTTCTGTCAGCGTCACAGAAGCCTCGCTCATTTTGTGGCCAAATTCATTCCTCTCGTTGAAGGCGCTCATCACAGGCACAACCTTCACTCTCGGACTGCTGTCCTTCTCCTTCACCCAGCCGTTATATGACTTGAGGACGTTGCTCCTCGTCGCACCCCTACTCACGTCGAATCTGTCGGCCTCCACCAGGGTCATGCAGTTCTCCTCCAAGCTCTGGAGCGAACTCTGGACAGAAAATCGCGTCTGTTTGAGAAGAAGTCAGGACACATCGAGAGTCGTTCGTTCGCACTTCTGCAGGAGAGATATACCAATGTTCCCAGGCGCGCGAGATCGCGGCCGACCGGCCGAGACGACGCCATGGCTAACTCCTAATACTGCACAGTCCAAAAAGGTTATTAGGCACGGAGTGACCTTATAGTTTCACTGAAGATTGGACTTTTTTTTTTTTTTTTAATTTCCTATGGTGCCCCTTACGCCAAAACCGAAAGTCTCTGTGAGAAGTTTTTCAGACCTTCCTGACTTTCGCATAGTACCCATACGAGAGCGTCGGACATCATTTTACGCTCCAGAAATGCAGCAGACAGTCTCAAAACCGAGTTCAAATTCAGCTTTCTCACTCCATCCAATGGCAAGAAAAAGACAGAGCTAGCGCGCTCGGCTCGTCAACTGGCTGTGTCAGTATCATCCATCCTTCTCCTGCCACGCTAAAAATCGGACCTCTCCCTTTCTTGTGAAACAGCCCTTATTGTTGATGTGCCGACAAGAGTCGCGACCGCTTCGGACCCTAGAGTATGCACGAGAGGCACAACCCTCAGAGCGAAACATTGTCGATGTGCCGACCGGTCAGTGCCAGTGAGAACTAGGGGGCCGCGGGCCGCGCCGCGACCAGCCAACCTATCGACAATGAAGTCTCGCCACAATTCCCCTCACATTTCCCGTTTTACATAATGTGTTCAGTCGCTATACACTATGACATTTCCCGTATAACGCGGTGTCTTCCCGTCTGTCTCACCTGCATTTTGAAGTAAAAACTTGTTTAAAAAAACAAAAAAACAAAAAACTTCGAAACTTCAAATCACCTACGTTTCCTCCGTTATTGAAAATTAAGTAAGAGCTTACCAAATAAAAATTCCGAATAACTAATTAAAGAAATATAATTGAATCTCAATCCATTTTTGTGACACTTCGGGCCTACCAGTATTTCACGAAGTGTAATAGTATTTTTTTTTTCTTATTTTTTCTTAAAAGTTACTTAACGAACATTCAGTAGGACTCACGGGTGAGGAGCGGGGCCAGCAGGGCCAGCAGGGCCGAAGGGAAGGACACCCTCGGAAGAACCGTGACACTCTGCGTCCGACAGCGCCGCCGCCGACTCCACCACTAAACGGCCGGGAAACCTCACATGAATCGGTGAGGACCTACGATATAGTCACGAAGGTGGGAGGGCGAATCAAGAAAGCCCGGACATAATTGGTGGAGAAGAAAACGGCCGCTCGATTCGGGATGATAATTGCAGTTGGCTCATAGACTTTGTATGAGACCGGCCTTTTCTGTTTTAAGCTAGATTTTGTTTTTGTAGTTCCGGATGATTCCTGGGAACGGCGCGAACGTTCGTATGGCTTCTCGTGAGTGTCCCCATGGGCGTAGGAACGTCGAGCCCGTGGACTCTGCCCCCCCCCCCCCTGACTTCAAAACGTTCCTACGCCCATGAGTGTCCCGACTATCGAACCCACTGCCCTAAGTTTCTTTAACACGACCACAGCTGATTCCAAGCTGCGACATGTTGGAGTCAGTCAGTGTCACGCCCTCACAGCGGCCTCGGCGCTGGCGAAGGGAACCCAAGACCTCCAAGACCTGCCGGAAATACTCCCCGCTCGTCTGGAGCTCCAGAGAGCACAACCGGCGCATACCCCTTTCCCGCAGATACTCCGCGAGCCGGGGAGTGCGGGCCGGGCCGGGCAGTCCCGAGAGAGGAGTATCCCCGTCTGCAGAGCGGCAAGCGGCGAGTGCAGAGAGCCCGAAGTTGTTCCGGCCGGCGGCATGGCGTCCAGTCCTCAAAGCCCCACCGGCCCGGCCAGCCTTCCTGACTTCCGGTCCGCCGAGAAGCTCGCACGGCTTCGTTAACCTGCAAGCCCTTCGCCCGAACGACGGCCGTCATATTTCTGCCTCTCCTCGCTCCCGAAACAACTACTGATCTGTGGCACCTGTCTGGTCCGCCTTGTACCGACGGCGGCCGGCGACTCTGACGGCAGCAGCAGCAGCAGCATCAGCAGATTGGTGCGTGCGCGCGCGCGCCGTGCTGTCAAACAGTTCCGCTCCTCCCCTTCCCTTTCCCGCCTCTGCCGATCAGCTGGTCGGTGGTAGGCGGAGGGGGGGGGGGCAGCAAGCGGCGGCCGGGCTGGGCTGGGTAGTCCTGGTGAGTCAGCTCGCCGCCGCCGCTGCCAGTGCCTCCCAGTCCCGGTCACCGACAGCAGTACTTGTCTGCAACATCAGCTAGCAAGTCGGCGCCCCGTCCAGGCCACAGAGCGAGAATACGGGCACGCGTCTTAGCTTGTGTGTGCGTGTGTGCGTGTGCGCGTGTGTGCGTGCGTGCTGTTCGTGGCGCGCCGCTACCGTGACGGCGGCCGGGTGCCGAGTCGACGTGAAAGTGACGGTGTACGTGTTCATCAATCTCTCCATCCCGGCCGATACAGTCAGGGGGAGAGGGAAATAACGCATTTCAAGCACACCAACAGCCCGAAGAAGAAAGAAAAACGCGCATCGAGTTTTGTATCATCGCGCGCCCAGTTCAAGACCACCAGGAGGATGCCGATGGGTGACGTGGCGCTAGCGCTCCCGGGCGCGGGGGGGTTCCTCCAGGACGGCGTCGTCGGCCGCGGCTGCAAGAGCACCGAGGCCAAGAGCGGCTCCCTCATCCTCGTCGGCCCCGCCAAGCACGCCCAGCACGTCCAGGTAAGCCCCCTCCCCAGCGTACTTCTGCAGACCCTGTCCACGCTTTGAACGTCCAGGCGTTATCGGGGCTTAAAACAGTGCGTGTCTCCTTACGAAAAACATTGATTTTTTGTAATTTTTTGATTATTTTTTTTTTTGTCGCCGGTGCGTTTTGCGTAAGATCCTCCGAGGCTTCGGCGGCGCACACCGCCTAGAGTATTGCGTTCCTAGTTGCCCCCCGGGGGGCCTCGGCGCGTACCCCTCCCGGATCTCGGCGCCGCCGGTGTCCCAACGCCCGGATCCCCCAGCCCAGACCCGGGACTCCAACTTACGCCGGCAGCACGGGCCGGATGCGTAGCCGGCGGGGGCCGAGAGGCTGCGGCGGCTGGAGAGTAGCAGAGGATTTAGATATGTCGGACACGACACGGCTCACCTCCAATCTAGTGGAGTTGCTGACGCGGGCCGGGGGGCCGGGGGGCTGGGGGGCCGAGGGGCCGGGGGCCGGGGGGCCGGGGGCCGGGGGGGGGGCCGGGGGGCCGGGGGCCGGGGGGCCGGCAGCAGCACGACTCAGTTCTGCGCCCCCTTTTCGCACAGCTCACTCAGGCCCCGCCAGCAGACTTTCACCCACAACCACAGTACTCGCATAGCCTCCGTGCCGTCCTCCGGTCCCTCCCAGATGTGTGGTGAGGGTCGTGGTGGGCTGGTGGGCAGGTGGCACTTCAACGGGGACGCCGAGCGCCTGCGATTCCCAGGGTAGGCCAGCCCGCAAGACACGCGTGCAGTGCAGGGGTCCTGGCTGCCTACCCAGCAGGCGCTAAACACTGCAGCCGGTACCGTGATGTGCGCACATAATGCATTATCTCTCCCCCCCTCTCTCTCTCTCTCTCTCTCTCTCTCTCTCTCTCTCTCTCTCTCTCTCTCTCTCTCTCTCGCTCTCGCTCCCGCTCTCTCCCTCTCTCCCGCCCTTCCTCCCCCTCGCTCTCCGCCTTCCAGGATGAGCGGAGCGGATTGGGCTGACGGCTGATGGCAGAGAGCCACGTTTTTTTCTGCCCTCTCCTTTTTCGGCCGGCCTCCAGCGGGAGTCGAACCGTCGCCGATGCGGCCGTTCGGAGGCGCTCCCCCGCCGCCTTCACGCCGCCGCTCTGTTTAGTGGTTGCACAACCGCCAACGAAACGCAACGCCGAAGCCCGCCAGGCGCCGCCTGGTCTCGCCTCGGCACGGCCAGAGCCTTGGTCAGAGCCTCACAGCCCTGGAGGCCCCGCAGGCCCCGCAGGCCCCGCAGCCCACCAGCAGCACACGGCATGAGGGCGCACTCAGAGATCTGCGGCTTAGCAGTCAGACGCTGTGCTGACGTATCGAAAATATAAATACAGACGGACGGGTTTGGCTGCGCAGTCTTTGCTCATCATCAATCCCGTTTGCCAAACATCTTTCTAGGAAGCAACGGCCCTTCAGTGGCGTTTCTTTATAATCGACCCCCCTCTCTCTCTCTCTCTCTCTCTCTCTCTCTCTCTCTCTCTCTCTCTCTCTCTCTCTCTCTCTCTCTCTCTCTCTCTCTCTCTCTCTCTCTCTCTCTCTCTCTCTCTCTCTCTCTCTCTCTCTCTCTCTCTCTCTCTCTCTCTCTCTCTCTCTCTCTCTCTCTCACCTTGGCCGCACCATTGAAATACACCGCGTCCTCCGCGTCCTAGCAACGCCGCACTGATCGAGTGGCAAAGGCAGCAGCAGGAGGCAGTTGCCATGGCAACGGTGGATCCGTTCTGGTTGCGGCACACTGAAATTGCAGTTGGGCACGGACGCTGGGCTCGGCTGGGCCGGCTTGGCCCTAACGGTGCGCACAGCAGCCCGGGAGACGACCGGAGAGTCCGTGTAGCACTCTCGGTATTTGAACCCGCGGCAGTTGGAGCTGCTTACTGCAGACAGATCCACCGCGGCCTCTGGCAGCTGAGATGAAAAAGCCGAGGGTGCGGCACAACGCTGTAGTCCCGAGAAAAGGTATCGCTGCCAGGGCCGGCTGTCGGAGACCGCCTGCGAGGTAGGCAATCTGCGCGGGTGCGGCACAGCGGTGCGCGGCGGGAGTGCCTACCCAGCGGGCGGCACCGTGGTGTGGGCAGCAGTCGGCAGCAGTGCGCTCATTTTGAATAACCTTCCCTCACACGCGGCGGGCGTAATGTGTTTTGAAATGCACACGCAATGGCGGGCGGGAGCCGCACGGCACACGCGGCACCGGCTATGGGAAGCGAGTGCCCCGCTGTGTTCGTCTCGCTTCCTCTCCCGCCCGGTCTGGATCCGCCCCCGGGATGCTGCTGTCGCACTCATTGCGCGGCCGCGCTGCGCTGCACTTGTTTATTTCCGAGCAGCGCGCGCCAGAATCCAGGTCACACCACCACAGGCAGCCCCGCCCCTCCCCGCCACGCCTCGCCACATCGTTGGACAATAGGATTCACCACCGACATCGCTGCCGCTGCCGCAGGCGTAGCCAACGCGGGCCACTGGTTCCGCACCTACGGCCCTAACGATGCGCCTCTTAGAAAACTCTCAATATTACTCAATTTATCGAATGCTGCTAACCAGCGCCTCTCTACTGTTGTAATGTTTGTGTCTTGCAGGCCTATCAGATCACTTCAATAATTTCAGATTAAGTTTATGGAACAGGAATAAAGAATTCAGTACACAGGGTAAGGCGGAAGGATATAGTTCGGTTATATAGGATATAGGTTATATCCATATTATTATTTACAACACCTACCTCCAAGAAATCTCAATTTAGAATTTGAATGAAAGTCCAGCAGCCGTCGCTCTGCGGTCCGCAGCGGGAGCAACAACAGCAACAAGAAACAAAAATAAAAGTGTGCCGTGGGAATCTGGCGGCGGCGCGCGGTTCGTCGTCACGCGACAATAACAACAGCAGTGAGAGGGCGGGGAAGGAAAATATATGAGAACGCGTGTTTACCCCGCGTCCTGCCACCTCTGCCTTTTGTTTTGTTGCTGTCGACCGAAAGGAGGAGAGGAGAGGTGCACGTATATACTCGGTTTGCCCCGATTTTGTTCGACTCGTGCGCCACGAGTGAGAACATCGTTTTCGCTTTCGCGGAGTTAGAAGAGCCAGAGCCGTGCCGTGCCGAGCCGTGCCGTGCCGTGCCGTGCCGTGTGTCAACCCCACCGCCTTCCATCATCACGACGTTGCCACCGATGAATTATCATGTTGTCACGCTGCTGAATATAAGTAAGGGTTAAACAGTCGATCGCCTCCGTGTGGCATCGTATGTTGGGGCCCGGGTGCATGTGCGAGAGAGAGAGAGAGAGAGAGAGAGAGAGAGAGAGAGAGAGAGAGAGAGAGAGAGAGAGAGAGAGAGAGAGAGAGAGAGAGAGAGAGAGAGAGAGAGAGAGAGAGAGAGAGAGAGAGAGAGAGAGAGACAGACAGACAGAGCGGGAGGTGGGAGGGGGACAAGTTTTGATGCTATTTCTGCCCACTGCAGTCTATTAAGTAGGACAACGACACCCCCTCCCCTCGCCCATCATGTTTTGACGGCTCGTCTTGAACACGGCCGGCCCCGTCGCCGCCGTTAAGTCCCGCGTAAATGAAGGCTTTCAGCAAAGCGGCCCCCGCGTTGCGTAGCGATAGTGTCTTTTGGCGGGTATTTTTAAACGCGACGCAGAAGTGGGTCACCCTCGCGGCCGGTCGGTGTCGGCCGGGCTGGACCCGACCGCGGGCGCGCCGCCGCCAACAGAGCGGCAAATTTGAAAATCGTTTGTCGGCGGCCGGGAACAACACATTCGCAGCGCAGGGTAAAACCCCAGGAGGGTTGGCAGCCCCGTTCGGAACCCTATTTCTTCCCGCGAACTCTCAAGTAGCTCGTCAGACCGCGGTCCCGCGCCGGGTCCCGGCAGGCCTGGGTTAGGCGTTCGCGGAACTGCCCCCATGCGGCCGTCGGCGCGCTGTGTTTGTACAGCGATACCGGCCGCCTTTGCCAACCCCGAGTCCGTCGGCACCCGCAAAGCCCGCAGAGGCACAGCTTGGAGGCACCCAGGCGGCAGCGGCGGCAGCGGCGGCAGCGGCGGCTAGTTGGCCGCCGGCCAGCGGCGTTCGGGGCGAAGCCGGCGGACCTACCGCTTGCTGAGGGATAAGCTGAGACCGGGACTGTTTCAGCGGAAGCGGCAGCGGCAGCGCGCCTGAACGCGTTCCATTCGTGGAACTCTTCAGCAACCAACGTACCGCTACTTTTAGTTTAGCCGCGCAATTTATTTTTAAATGACGTCCCCCCCCCCCTCCAAAAAAAAAAAAGGGAAAAAACCTAGCTTGGCTTGATATAGCGCGTCATGTACCGCCGTTGCGTCACATGGCAGACGTACGTGCGGCCGCCACCTTGCCGTACAGAGATAGCGCAGCCGCGGCCACACTCTGCTATTTTTCTTTATTTAGTCGCGGATCTTCTTCTCTCTTGTTATCGGCCGCCAGCGCCAGGTGATAAGACTATTCTGTGCGTGCGCGGGACCTGGCCGCGCCACGCCACTCCGTTACACCGGGGACACTCCCTTTATTTCCCTGTTTCACTTTTTTTTCTTCTTCTTTCTTTTTCAATGACTCGTCGCGTGTCACAATTGCATGACTCTGTGGTTCTCCTCTACGCCGAAGCGGAGCGCGCGGCATTCGCTTTCGTTTTTGCCATCACACACAAAAAATAAAAAGATTAAATAAAAATTCAACGCTTCGGTTTGTATCGCTTTCCGTTTCTTTTCTCCCTGCGGGACAGATAATGAGAATTCCATTGTGTATGTGACTAAAACTACATAGCGAAGCAGTCTGTTATTGGTTTTCCGAAGAGGAAAAACATAAGCAGGAACGGCAAAGCGGAAAAATAACACGGAATGTCGCACGCTTCCTTCCACCATTAAAAAACTATATCATTTCTGAGGGCGGTCGCATCGCAACGCTGAGGTCTCTGGGCCGGGCGTCCCCACGGCGTCGTCACAGTCACAAAAAGATAGGAGGACCCGCTGTGGAAGGGTTTGCGGGTTGCATACCCACCAGGGTCAGGGAACTCCCCAAAGCCGTCCAACCTAACCTAACCAAACCCAACCTTACCTAACCAAACCCAACTTACCTAACCCAACCCAACCTTACCTAACCCAACTTAACCCAACCCAGCCTAACCCAACATAACCTAACCCAACCCAACCTAACTCAACCTAACCATGCGTATTGCCTACCTTGGTAGGTAGGCAACATACTTGTGTTGGGTTAGGTAAGTCGGGGTCAGGACACCCTCGAAGGTAGGCAATACGCATGGTTAGGTTGGGTTGGGTTAAGCTGCGTTGGGTTCGGTAGGGCTGGGTTAGGTTAGGTTGCGTTAGGTTAGGTTGGGTTAGGTTAGGTTGGGTTAGGTTAGGTTGGGTTAGGTTAGGCTGGGTTGGGTTAGGCTGGGTTGGGTTAGGTTAGGCTGGGTTAGGTTAAGCTCGGTTAGGCTAGGTTAGGTTGGGTTAGGTTAGGTTAGGCTTGTTTGGGTTGAATAGCTCTGGGGAATCCCCTGCCCCTGTTGGGTAGGCAACCCGCAAAACCTTCCACAGCGGGTCCTCCTATCTACTGTCACATTGGAATGCAGTGAATGGGACCCACCCGACGAGATGTGCCCCGTGACTCATATCCTTGGCCAGCGGAGAAAGTGAGAAGCGCTTCGATTGTAGAGGGCGAGGAGGGCCAGGAGGGCCTGGAGGGCCACGTGCGGGCAGTCAGCCCAGCCCATTCATCAACGTAAGCTGGTATTCGAACCCGCGGCCACTGGCCTACCAGACCAGTTCTAAGACTACTGCTTGTTAGGCCCCTAATGAAAGAACTCTGGTTGTACAATGCGTGGCTCCGTCCACACGTGGTGGTCTGCGTGTCTCCCTCCTATGGCCTGCCGCTGGCCTGCCGCTATGGCGTGCCCCTGCGGGCCCTGCGGCCAGCCATAGGGCACGCCGGTGAGTCACACACCATGAAGCAAGGACTCTCCCACCGCATCGCATACCTTCTCCGCACAACACCTCCGCCGCGGGCCGTGCCGTGTCGTGCCGTGCCGTGCCGTGCCGTGCCGCGCCGTGTACCTCTGTAACGAGGTGCGTCAAAGGCCTGGGAGCACCCGTGGCCCGTGGGCTCCCGCCTCGCCCGATGTTCGCCAACACTGAAAACGAAACCCCTTTTGTGCAGACCGGATCTCTCTGTCTCTCTCCTCTCTCTCTCTCTCTCTCTCTCTCTCTCTCTCTCTCTCTCTCTCTCTCTCTCTCTCTCTCTCTCTCTCTCTCTCTCTCTCTCTCTCGTCGGCATCTGAAGCACTTGTGCGGCAGCAGCAGGGTGGTCACCGTACGAGTCGCTGGTTCGAATACTTCGAACGCCCTCTTAACATTGCCTACGTGACTGTGTGTACATACACTTCCCCCTTCTCTTTCGCCCCATTCAATGGCAGTCTCTCTCTCTCTCTCTCTCTCTCTCTCTCTCTCTCTCTCTCTCTCTCTCTCTCTCTCTCTCTCTCTCTCTCTCTCTCTCGTGGGAATGTTCTTCGGGAATGAGGAAAACGACTCGTTTTGCGCAAGGTGAATTTGCCGTGCTGTATCGTGGCATCCCAGAGAGTGCACGCGAGGCAAGCGTGGCTGCGCTCGAGTCTCTCCGTCAGTCTCTCGCGCTCTCTCTCTCTCTCTCTCTCCCCACGACGAGGCTGTACGTGAGACAGAGAGAGAGAGAGAGAGAGGGCGACAACGGCGGCTCGTGTCCGGACGCAGCCGTAACCCCGCCGGAGGGGACTAACACGCTCTGCTGCCAACTGCGCCGGCCGGGCTGAAATTGCTGTGCGCCGATTGCGGTGATTTGTTGCGCTATATTTGAGGGGTAGAGCGACACAAACGACAACAAAGATATTGGCAGTGCCGAGAGAGAGAGAGAGAGAGAGAGAGAGAGAGAGAGAGAGAGAGAGAGAGAGAGAGAGAGAGAGAGAGAGAGAGAGAGAGAGAGAGACTCGCGTGTCGCCGCGGCATGCCGCTCTCGGACATCACGGCCTCACAATAGTGGTGAGGCGAAGCAGTCTCGGTGCGTTGTGACACGTATGACGTGGATACACCGTGACAGAAATGTTATAGTTGGACAGTAAGAAGCGCCGCTCCTGCCCGCCCAGTCCAGCCCGGCCCAGCCCAGCCCCTCCGGCTGTGGGACCGGCAGCGCCGCACCGTCCAGGTGTTCTCCGTACGCTCTTACACCTTTCGCCTTTCGCTCGCGCGGGGCGCTAGGACGGCTGGGACGGCCCCCCCAACTGTTGCGCCTCTCGCTGACCTCTCGCTGACCTCTCGCTGACCCGTGACTGCCCAGACTGTACTGGTGCCCGCCTCCCGGCTTTGCTGATGACTGTACTCGAAGTGAACATGATGCAGGCCCTGACCAACGCTGTGGTGGTGTGTTGCAGGTGAAGGTGTACCGGACGTCCCTGGAGCACTTCGCCGTCGTGTTCCCGCAGAAGAAGGTGTGCCGGCCCATGGGCTTCGTCAACCTCCGGCACACGGTGGTGGCCCGGCTGCCGGCGGTCGGCGAGAAGGTGCACGTCAAGACGGCGTCCGCCATGGGGGGCCTGGGGGGCCTGGGGGCGGCCGCCAAGGAGGTGTCTGCCCGGTGCCCGTCCGTGTCGCTGCCCCGGCAGTACCAGCACCTGTCCGGCCTGGTGGTCCGCAGCCGGCAGTGTGACTCACCGCACGCGCTCACCTTCCTCAGCGAGTCCCCCAAGGAGGTGGACTCGTGGCTGTCCGCCTTCGACCCCGCCAGGACGACCGTCGACACCCTACGCGCCCAGACCATCCTGGAAGAGAGCGACGAGCTGTAGGAGGCTCCTGGCCGAGGCCGTCCTGGCCCCGCCGGACACCCTGCTCATCTTTATCTTGGAGGCCAGCGAGGTGTACAGACAGGTCCCAGCCAACGAGGCTTTCCGGAGTCCATTCGCTGAGTTCGCCTTGAAGACGCGGATAAGTAGGAGCGAGCAGGAAATGTTACTTGGACGCTCGAGTGCCAAGCGACAAGACTTGAACATAGGGTAGATGTATTCGTCAAAATTACGTCAGTTTCACCATGACCTTTAGTCGGCGAACTGACACTAATTTGACAATGTCCTATGGTGCTTACCCGAATTTCAAACAAGTGATAGCTTTGAAGGATTAGATTCGTTTTGCATCCATGTGCTCGATCCGGACCCGAGGATCATTGTAAACCAGAGGATTTTTATTTATTATTTTTTTCATTAGGGACCCTTGGAATTTCCCTCATTAAGAAAATGTGAGTCCCCAAAAAGAATTTAAACAAAAAACAAAAACGATAGAAAAGAAGGGGGCCTTGTTTTTTTTTTTTTTTTTAATCACAAGCTTCGATACCAAAGTTAAATGTGGAGACGACCTGAACGGCGTTGCTAGGTGAAGGTTCAGTCAGGGGCCCTGCCTCTTGCGTCTTCACTGATCTATCTCAATTTTTTTCGTTTAGTTATTTTAACGCCTCGCGCGTTATCGATGGAGATCGAACCTCGCTAGAGAGTGACATTCACTGAAACATTATCAATAATACTTCGATCTTAGTTAGACTGTGATAACTGTTCATGTAGCGTATACGTGTAAACCAAAGTGATACAAGATTTCGATTATATTCTCATGCAGACGTATGTGCTGGTTAGGTTAAGATTGTGATTTTGTTTTTGCTGATGTTCAAGTTTTCCTTTGTTATTGTGTGTGTGAGTTCGTTTTATATCTACGCGTCCACTGTAATAATCGTTCATGTAGATATTAATTGTTATTTGTCTTGTAGAAAACAGGGAGAAAACCACATGTAATGCATTTCTATTGCGATGGAAAAAAAAAGCTGTATAAATAAATCTTAATACGATGTACACTCTCTTGGAGTCATAAAATGTTTCAATCCCGCGCCTGTCCGCACCCCTTTTGCATATAACCGTATGCGACAAGGAAGAGGAGGGAAAAATACAGCAAAAGATATGAGAAGTATATCAACATCGACACGACGAAAACATTGCGAAAAGCGCGAGAACAAAAGAGGGAAGGTAAAGGGGGAGGGAGGGGGGGCTGGCCTTCGCATTGAGGAGAGAAAGGACAGCAGTGGCAGTGACTGAAGGTCGGGCGGGTCGGGTCATGTGTACAGTAGCGCAACGCAGCGCCACGCCATGCGTGCATCGGCCACCAGATAGCGCCAGCGCGCACAGCGCAGTGCAGCAAACCGTTAGCACCTTCGCGCCCGGCCTACGTGGTAAGTAACGTTGCCTCTGGGGGGGCTCATGTCCCAACAGCTTTCAGTTTCGTTCATCTCGGACCGCAATGGAGTGTTGCTGTTTTTCGTAAAACCTCCATATCCTACGCACAGAGGGGTCTGCAGAAATTTCCCCCATTCTGTTCGACCAAAAACAAAAAACTACAACTTGATTGTTATTTAAAAAAAAAGATACCGCAACAAACAAAGCGAAATGAAAGAAATAACTAATATTCTATTTAAAAAACACAAAAAAAAACTACAACTTAATTGAAATGTTCCAAAAAAAAAACAACGAACAAAAAGAAAACAAAGAAATAAAGTAACTGCGCCTGCCGGGAAAGGAGGACTGGGAAGCAGGCGCGTCAAGGCTCGCGGGTCTAGGTCAGCTGATGCGATGAGCTGTCGAGACGGCGGCCGCCACAGGCGTCGGCGTAGGCCAGCCCAGCGAGTTCTCCAGTCGACAATCATCTGGAAGGGAGGGAAGGCGCGAGAGGTTTGGGTTTCTCCAGCAAAGGACAACTTTCCCGCGCGATAAAGAGAGTTGTGCCACGACAGTAAGTAAGTAGTTGTTTGGGGACTTGTCTAGGCAAGGTCATGTCGATGGCGGTTCAAGACTCTAGTATTCGGGTCAGTAGGCGGGTTTGGGAGCGGCCGCTGCTGCTGGCATGCGTCGCTATCACAGCCATGTCGACATGTTTAACGTGTGTGCCGTGAAGAAGGAGGAGGAGAAGAAGAAGAAGAAAGGTTACTAGCCAGTTTGCCGAACGCTGCTCTGCTTTGGGCAATCGAAATGTTAATTTGGCTCACGTTGGGCGCGGACCGCCGCCATGCTAGCGCAGGCGGAGGGCGGGGGAGTGCGTTGGAACCGTCTGAGGGAATCGAACCCTCCAACGCCAACTGCGCCAACGACAGCCTTGTAACCGCCGGCACCACCAAACCCTCGCGCACACGACACACACGATTCGCAGAAAGGCCACGCGTGGTTCCGCGACTGCCTTTACGAACTACAAAAATGCAATGAACACAAAACTCCAAGGGAAAAGGGGGGGGGGGGCGACTCGTATAGTACCTCGTGCACAAACCGATAACACCTCTTATTTTGTCGAAGGATTCTGTCACACCGTCGCCAATGGGTAGGAAGTTAGAATGTTTGAATCAGCCATTGTTCGTCCAAATACACCTCATTCATTCCCAACGACCTCGTTCTATAACACCGCACCACTGCGTGTGTTCGTTGGACTAAGATGCGTTTCGTTCGTCCAAAAACGCCAAATGTGGGTTGACGATTTCTCGGCCTTTGCTCCCAAGCAGAACCTTTCTCGACGGCGATAATGTCCCGTGTGTGGCCCGCTGCGACCAGCCGTGACCTCGCGCATGAATCACGGCGGCCAACTCCAACGGCGCACGCGCAGAGAGGCGCTCTGGGAGTCGTCATCGCCGGCTTTAACGACACGTCAGGTACCGTCAGGTACCGCCAGGTACCGCCAGGAACCGTCAGGACCCTCAGGGCCCTCGGGGGGAAGTCGGGAGCGCCGCCTTCCGGCAACCTGCGGCGACCACGTGCTCCGCTAAGGACGAGCGGCATTGCACCACACACAGTAGTGGCTGTGAGTGAATGAGGGCCACTTCTGCTTCTGTCCCTGTCGTAAGAGAGGGAGAGAGAGAGAGAGAGAGAGAGAGAGAGAGAGAGAGAGAGAGAGAGAGAGAGAGAGAGAGAGAGAGAGAGAGAGAGAGAGAGAGAGAGAGAGAGAGAGAGAGAGAGAGAGAGAGAGAGAGAGAGAGAGAGAGAGAGAGAGGGAGAGAGAGAGAGAGAGAGAGAGAGCGAGAAGAGCATAGTAACTGCACGCACAAACCCCTTCCTTCCCACCTTTGCTGACGGATGTGACCCGACATGAAATCAATCCACTTTCTACCGTTACACGCCAATCAAGCGTCAATCTGACGTTGTAGGAAAAAAAACCCATTGTTTTTCAAAAGAAAAATAAATCTTTGTACCGTCATGTCAGTGGCTGGAGACTAAAATATTAATTTGGTTGCTCGATCATGTCATTGCGGTTTGAAACACGGTGGTCAGGCTGGGTCAGGCCACCCACTACTTGTTTACCGCTGTCCGCCGCAGTGCACCACAACCACGTGGGCTCTTGTGTGTTGTTGTTGTTGTGAGTCTTTTAGAATCATTTAAAGTCGAGGTGTGAATGGAAATCGGCGCACGCTAGACGACTGCAGCCACAGAGTACAGCACACCTTTGGTGCGGGGGGTGCCGGCCGCCGGCCGGTGGGTGTCCTAGCCACTCATTCGGCACGTGGACTTGCTGCCCTGTCCTGTATGTCCGCTCCGCTTTGCTCCGCCCCGCCCCGCCCCGCCCACCTCGCGGTACTACGCCGTGTGGGGTGATGCGATGCAAGCAATTCACCAAAGCCTTCGCGGGTTCAAATCTGACGCGCCGTCGGCCGCGCAGAGAGGTACTTTTCACTCGTTCTTTGCTTCGCCTACAACTATTTGGACGTGGAGGCCAAAAAAAAAAAAAGAAGAACGAGAATTGCGCTTGCCCTGTCAGTGAAGTCTCCTATTTATCTGGAAAACTGTAGTTCTCCTGTTGGATGTTCTCTGGGAGTCGGAGAATAAATTCTCGAATTAAAGCGGCGCTACATTTACGGTACATGTGTGCTGTACGTTAGTAACCCCCCCCCCCCCCCACCCCACCCCCACCCCCCTCTTCTCCTGTACATGTACCTCCCACATCATTTTCACACAACAAACTTATATTTCCCCTCAAAACTCAAGGAACGAGTCTGTCCTAGAACGCTCAAGCGTTCTCCATGCCTGTCTTGTTCCCCCTCTCCTCTCTTACTGCTCTGATCCTTAATCTAATTTTCGGGCTGACATGCGATTCCATGAATGCCCCTAACAACGATTCTTTTTTATCTTTCTGAAACACAGACGTCGTTCCTGCTGGTGCGCGCTGTACTCGGGTGTACCACGCTGTGTGCACGAGCTGTGCACGAGTACGGGATGGCGCGTGGCGCAATCCCTAAAAAAAATTATGCCGCCTTATTTTCCGTGCTTGGCGGAGTTAGTATACCTTGAATTATCCGCCAAGCTCAGAAAATATGCTTGAAACAAGCATGATTTTTTTTATTTTATTTTAAAGGTGCGTGCACGGGCAGTTTCCGACCTGGCACCGATTCAGTGTTGTCCGCGGCTCTCTTGCTCGGAGCTGTGCGGAGCTGTTCTCGGACATGCTCTTCCTCGAGTTCTCACCGTGAGGTGAGGGGAGGTGAGGACCGTGCCAACAGAAACCGCGCATTGTTTCCCAGCCGATTTCCCGGCGCAGCGAAAACAACAAAATATGCATTTTTATTTTTTATTTTTTTTAAGTGCCGGCCGCCGCCAGCCGCCAACGCCCTCCCACAAATGAGGCAGCCGAATGCACAGCGCGCTGTTTGTTCGACTTGTGTGTTTGTCACACAATCAGTGACAGAAGGTCGCTCTGCTTCCCCCGACAAGTGAACGTGTAAGCCCGTGCAGCACACTGCGTGTGTGTGTGTGTGTGTGTGTGTGTGTGTGTTCGTGTGCGTGCGCGTGCGCGCATGTGTGCCCCTTGGATACCCTTGCTACAAGCTCGCCTGGCCTGACTGCAGAGCTACGGTCGCACTGCAACAACTTCCTCAGATAATCCCAAAAAGAGCAAACAACGTGACTCGAAATTTTTCCCACCCGCTGAACAAGTGTTTTATTATGTTTCGCGCGGAGTGGAATATTGCGTGAGGCGTGAAGCCACTCCCACCACCACCACCACCACCACCACCGCTGGGCGATTGTAAGGGAGAAGATTGGTTTGCAGCTCGCTGGCGCTACACGGCACTACACGAGTGTACGTTGGGCCAGATCTTGGTCTTGCGGTTATGTACTGATGAAAATGTATCACGCGGGCTCCCCTCGCGTGTCCGTTTGATATGCAGCAAATCCGCTTAAGTAACTCGTTTGAAATTTCGATCCATAATGCCATGCTGCTGTTTTGTTGAGCGTGTGTCGTGTTTGTGTGTGTGTGTGTGTGTGTGTGTGTGTGTGTGTGTGTGTCGAAAACTCACCTCGGTAGCGAATTCGGCTCAATAAACTGTCGGTCCTTAAATCACCAAAGCAGCAGGATTCGATAACTTTGCCGCAGCGACCAGAACGCTGCATGTAAAAATACTTTCGCTTCCGCGATAAGGCTGACGATGACTGATGACTGATGACTAATGTGGTGTGATGCCCCTCTGGAACATGGAAGCGACACTGCTGTCCGTTTGTTGTTCGCTGCTCCGAACCGGTTCGCACCAGAGCTGCCGGCTCTCCGGCTCCTATTCCACGATTAGCGCCTCCGATTAGAGCTGTCCCGAGAGTTGGGCCCGGACACGGCCTGGACACGCCGCGGACACGGCCGGTCACGGCGGTCAGGCACGCGCCGTGAGTGTCTCCTGTGTGGTGCTGGGCTGGCGGCTGCCTCCGCGCACACGTGGATACGCGCAGAGGGTGTTCTCGCCACTTCGCGCCCGGGTTCAAGTACCCGTCCCGCCCTCCTTTTTCACAGCGCGCGGTCCCAGTCGGTAAGGTTGGTAAGGCTATGCGGGGGTTCTGTCCCTAACTTGACAGACCCCGGCTGAGGCGGAGGCGGAGGCTGAGGCGGAAGGCTGAGGCGGAGGCTGAGGCCGCAGGCCGCCTCCCTCTCCTCCCCTCTCCTCTCGCTGCGGCAGAATGACTTTCCGACAACCTCTCCGCCTCGTCCGTCCGGATCCGTTTGCGTTCGCGCTCTGTGTCCGTGCCATTTCGAGCCCAAGTGTCACACATTATCACGGCCGCGGCCCGCCCCGCCCTGCCCCGCCCCGCCCCGCCCCGCCCCGCCCCGCCCCGCCCCACCCCGCCCCGCCCTGCCCCGCCCCGCACACAAGCCGGGGTAAAAATACGGGCGCGGTGATGAACCTGTGCTGCGTGGCTGTGGCGTGGCTGGGCTGTACGGCCCCGTGGGCCCCGCTATCAGCGCCTCACCTGGCGACGTCTGGGCCGACCACGTCCTGGCGGCGTGGCGCGGCACCTTCCTTATCCCCGTCACAGGGGAAAAGGAGGGAAAGGGAAAGGCCTGGTGCAATCAGGCAAGTCATTGAAATGTTTCCGAAAAACTTCAAGAGACATAATCTAGCCGCACTGTCACCTACATTGCGAAAAAAAATAAGAACCAGGCATCGAGAACGCTTTAGCGTTCTAGCACACTCGTTCTTTTAGTATTGATGCAAAATTTGTTGCGTCAGAATAATGTGTGAGTCTAAAGTAAAATCTATTGTTAACGTCAGTATAAACGTGGGCGCAGCGAACCATAAAATTAATATACTGGAGCAGCCTCGGTTTGCTCAGTAGCGACGTGATCCATATGTTGGGGAAAGGTGTTGTTTGGGTTGAATACCTCTCGGGGTCTGTAAAGTTAGCGACTCGCGTATCTGCGAGCGAGTGAGCTGGCCGCGGAGCTGGCTATTTTCAAAACGGAATTTATAGTTTCAAATATGATGGGCTGATGGTCTGTTGACCGTTGGTAACAAAACCTATATCGTCCCGGCTTCCGCCAGGACCCCTGCCTTCAACTTCGGTGATCTTACGGGAACCGGTGCTTTACGGCTGCTAGTTGGCCCCGGGACACAGCACTAGAACCCGCTACCCGGCTTGCGCCGGACGGATCTCCCGGCAACCCCTAGCCCGCGCCAATGCGCGAGGCCCCCTCCGCAACCACGGCCTCCGGGACTCCATTATACTGTAGTGCCCTTCAACCGCAGCCTGGTTTGGCCCCACTCATCGTGGGAGTCCGCCCCTGCGAAGATTTGGAGGACATAGGTTCCCTTCGTACACGGCCGAAGCCGCTGTACTCTACTCGCTACGTACCGAGTAGCGGCTGTCCGCACCTGCCAGATTCAGAGAGAGGAAAACAGAAGCTTCGAACCCTAGAAGCTCTGCACATCCCCCGAGTCTCCCCCCTGGATTTCTCCAGAGGCACAGAACGCCCCCCCGGGCGGGACCCTCGAATCTAGGGAATTGAACCCTAGACCCTCGGGACCGGGGGTTTGTGCCGGCGGCGCCTTAGCCCGCACGGTCGCTTGGACAGCCATACCTACGTCACGTTCGGAAGTACATTTTAGCCACTGTCCTCCGAGCTCTGTTACAAGAAAAAGTTGACCAGTCGGGAAGATTTGAACCCCAGACCTGTCGGTTGTCGACCGGTCCGCGTACCCATGCGGCTACGGAGCCACGATGTTGAGATTGGCACGCTCCCGCCACTCTAGCTCCGCAGAGCAGAGCGGAACATGGAGAAAAAAAAATTCTAGGCGGTGGCAATATTTGTTGTGTGACGTACAGGTACAGGGAGGGAGGGGGGGGGGGTAAATTTAGGGCTGCTCTGATTGATATTGCATGTATCCTCCGGCCAATAGCGATTCAAAGGGAGAACAATGCAGGCTGTGTCCGAAGCACGCACTACTCCATACAGAGAACGCATCACCTTCCGAAACGCAACCGAAGAAAACTTGGAAAAGTCCACTTGAAAAAGTTCAATAACTGATTGATACTTTTTTCCCCTCAGGTAGACTGTGTTTTGATGGATGAGATCAGTTGGAGTTCATAATGATGGGTTGTGGGTTGATTGCAATAAGAAGCAAACTCATATTCACTCTAATAATATGTATTCATATACAAGAATATACACAATTGCCGAAGTCTTAATACAAGATTTATACAAGCACAAAACAACAGTTTTATTGTGTGACTGCAAAGGTTTCAATAACAACATGTCCAAATTGACCAGTCCCATTGAGGATTTAACTTGGAATGGAAATATAACACACAGTTGCTTTAGTTGTTGTACCACTGCATTCACCAATCTTCTGGTCTAAACAAAGCAAGTGTGCAGTGAACTCTCTACAAACATAATGGTAGGGTTGTAATACAATTCTTAAAATGGCCGACTAAAATAATCAACAATGGTAGCACTAAATGTCGAATGGCAGTATTCTGGATGAATAACATGATGGAACGTGGGGAAGAAATACTTATGATTGAAATAAATTGTGATGTGTAAGGTAGGTTTTCAAAGGAACAGTGGGTGCATGGAAGTTGTAAATGCCTATCGTATTATATTATAATAATTTTTTAAAAACTCAATAAAACACACTAAAAATTGAAAAATAAAGCCTTAAACTAGAGAAAAAAAATACACAGAGACAGCAGTTTTAAAACTATAGGCAGTGTGGACATTCTAAATCACATCTTACAGAAAACAAAAGATAAAACATATTCTTTGGTTTATCAGTCATGCTTTATGCTACAAATTATGATTGAGGAAAAAAAATCACCTAGGGAATACATAATTAGCAAATCTCCACAAACCTTTGAGCATATGTCTTGGTGTTCACCTAGAGCGCAACAGAGTGTTCAAGCCAAGTGAGAATTAATATCAGCCCAGAATGAACAAGGAAACAATATTATGAGAAGTAAGAAGTATGAGGAAAAGAGTCTATTGAACACAAAAGGCACTTGCTCCACATCATACAGAAGAGTTTCATTCCGTAACAACTCTCACTTCCACAACCAAATATTATGAGAGAAATGAGAGCTGCTGATATACTCTACATTTTGGCACTAATGAAATTGTGGAGACATGACATCAAAGCTGAAAATCAACACTTGAATCAAAAATTCTTTCTAGCACTTTGATAGACAACATGCTTCACATAATGGAGTAATGAAGTAACAGAAACATAATTTGATTCAGTGGCACATTTGTTTTAAGACATCAAATGTTGTCTATCGACTTAAAAGATGTAACTGGACACTGTAGAAAAAAAAATTAAAGCAAATTTCTGTATTTGCAAAAAAATAAGAGGTGGAGGCGTCGTCACATGTTTCCTAGGCAACATTAGGTTCTTTAAATAACTTGAAACAATCTTCCCAGAGATAACCTCATATGGTGTGCAACACATTTTTTTTTTCAAACATCAAACTTATGTCACATTGATGTATTTGGTCATGACATAATCACATACGTAGTTGTGAATTATGACTTCTCTGTTCAACCTCACAAATTTAATTCAGATGGAAGGATTTACGACCCTTGTCAAGAACAGACACGTTCAGTTAAGATGGTCGCCCTCATTTAATTCAATCAAATCTTCCTAAACTATGCATTCTTGGATAAAATGCCTCTTGAATCTAAAACTCCTATCCTACAATCTTTCCACAATATAAAAACATTTGAAGAGTACAAAATAGCTTAATCAGCGCTGCATTTAGGAAGAAGCATACAACAGTTGGAAATAACGTGTTATATACATAATATCTAGCTTTGTTATTTTCATACAAAATGAAGATTTAATTACAACCGCAACAAGTTAGTAAATATTGTAATGCGTTATGGCATCAGAATTACTTGCATACCTCCTGTGTCACAATTATTTGGGACTATACGGGTATACCCTTACCTAGAGTTACTCTAAAGATAATTGAAATAATTACCGCTCTGCCATGTTCAAAATATTTACAATAGAATTACATTTTTAATCGATAGTAATAAAAGCTTCTTGAACACTGGCTTGTAACAATACAGAGTAAGTCTGTTAGTAAAAGACTATGACTTGAAAGTTCTGTGTACAAACTTTGTGCTAATATAAAACTAACATTTCATAAAGATTTATTCAATAAAGCTGAGCATAAATTGGTAGAAAAAAATTCCAAATAGTTCAATAAGATATTTTAAAACATTGGATTCAGTTTCCCTCTTTTTATGACAATAGCCTCTTTCTTTCTGACTAGATTTAAGAGGTGACATTTCCTTCAAAAATTTTGCTGACACAACAAAAAGTCTTATGAAATGTATTCTGAACGTATACTTCTGAAAAAGACAAGTCTAACTGACTAGTCTGGTACAACACAACTAACACAAAGTGCTTCAAGGGCAAAAACAAAATCTCAAAATTCAGACACTTTAATACGTAACATGCTCCAGTTCGTACATGGAGATAATACTCACAAATGCTAAAGGTTAATTAGTCCAGTAAAAACCTTTTGTCTACATTAATTCAAATGGTGCAAAATCCAATAATTGAAAAAATTGAATTGCACTGCAAATTTTGCAGCAAGTCTTCACAACAACATCTTTGGTTGAAGCCTGAATGGACTCTGGTGCACAATCTTTGCACTGCCCATGTTGGAATGTAGTAAACAACTTCAGTCTTCTATTGAGTAGCTTATTATCTCACTCCAACTTTAACAACATTTTTAAAATGTCCATTTTTTAAAATATGTCATTAATAACACAAAAATATCACAGTGTGGCAATGAGACTGACACACTTGAAGTCAAGGCAAAGAAAACAAATTACTGAATTCAAATCTCAAGACAAAAATAAAATAAGGAAAAATAAAAAACAACCAAAAGAACTATACTTAAACATTTGAAAACTCTTCCAGAACTCAGGCAGTACCAACCATTTTGGTGTGAATTTTTGACAACATCACTTATGTACATGAACATCTGTCCAATGTCATCTGCACGTCTACGCCATCAGCAAGTTTTGAAAGTCATCTCGAGTATATGAGAGGCAATGTTTGTGACTTTCTACAGTGCAAGGATGAAATAAAAATGATCAGGGAAAGTATCAAAATGGCAATTCTTATTAAAATACTTATTGAACCAGTCCATTAAAGCAGATAACTACTTATTCTACAATACAAAATGACAGGGGGACGAGAAATAAAAAGGTGCCTACTCTGACCAACACAAACTCCATTCTTCTTCAGTTCTCAAACAGGATTTCTATCCCTTAACCCAGTTCATGTATTGCTTCAAAAGAAAATTTATGGAATATGTACTATGCTAAGATTATGTATAACAACAATGGCATGTCAAAATCTTCTTACATTATGATCACCTTCATCTAAAATTAGTAGTATGGCTAAGAATGAACCACATGTGTAGCAGTTTGATAAAATGATTATGGTCGCTACCCAGACTAAATGATGCTAAGCAATAGCAAAAACCCTGAAAAAATCCGATTTCACTTTACGTTCACCAAGTAATTTATATGACTTGTAAGAAATACTGTTGAGTAGGCACCTAACTATGATCCCAAGTATGTCATTGAAGCAACCTAAGCAAACCAAACCAATAATGCTTGCTTATGTGTAGGTTGAATCCACAATAATACAGGTTTGAATCAGATATTCGAACATGGTTGGTGAGATCAACAAAGAGATTTCTAAATGAATAAGCAAAGTACACTACCATATAGGAGTAGATATTGCAGAAGTGAATGGTGCTATAGACAATGCCCATATAAAACTTCTCAATCACTAGACATGGAAGATCACCTGTTCATCACCTTCACAACATGTACGAAAAAGATACTATTTAAAAAAAAGTAAGTATGGTTCTGAAAACAACAAAACTCAAGCAGATCTTGGTGTTGAGCATTGTAGAGGTGTTGTTGTTAATTTGTTGTTCCTGGTTCATTAAAAAATACTGGCAAAAAGCTCCCCAAGTTTTTTGCTTCCATTCCTAACATGGAATTTCCAAATCACAGCAGTCCTTGTGAGTAAAACAAAAGGAACAAAGAAAGTTCAGCACTCTTCTCAGGGAGCGCAACAATGTCAACTTCTCGGGGAAAAAAGGAGTTGACAGGCAACACACCGCCTCTTGCCGCTTAGGACGGCCCCGCCG